>CM053619.1:10888545-11016039 GCA_028646535.1 Procyon lotor | reverse complement strand
GAAAAAGAAACTGAAGATGACACAAAAAAATGGAAAGACACCCCATGCTCATGGATTGAAGGAACAAGTATTGTTAAAATGCCTATACTACCCAAAGCAATCTACAGATTCAGTGCAATCCTTATCGAAATACCAACAGCATTTTTCACAGAACTAGAACAATCCTAAAACTTACATGAAACCACAAAAGACCCTGAAGAGCCAAAGCAATCTTAAAAAAAGAAAAACAAAGCTGGAGGCATCACAATTCCAGACTTCAAGTTATATTACAAAGCTGTTGTGATCAAAACAGTATGGTACTGCCACAAAAACAGACACACAGATCAATGGAATAGAATAGAAAACCCAGAAATAAACCCACAATTACATGGCCAATTAATCTTTGACAAAGGAGGAAAGAATATACAATGGGAGAGACAGTCTCTTCAACAAGTGGTGTTGGGATAATAATTAAAAAATAAAAGATTATCCCAATTGGGATAATTGGGATAATCTTCTGGGACATGCAGAAGAATGAAACTGGACCGCTTTCTTACAGCATGCACAAAAATAAACTCAAAATGGATTAAAGAACTAAATGTGAGACCTGAAACCATAAAAATACCAGAGGAGGGCAGTAATTTCTCTGACATTGGCTGTAGCAACATCTTTCTAGACAGGTCTCCTAGGGCAAGGGGGAAAAAGCAAAAATAAACTACTGGGACTACATCAAAATAAAAAGCTTCTGCCCAGCAAAGGAAATAGTCAACAAAACTAACAGTCAACCTACAGAATGAGACAAGATATTTGCAAATGACAGATCTGATAAAGGCTTAGTATTCAAAATATATCAAGAACTCATACAACTCAATACCCCGAAACCCAATAATCCATTTAAAAATGAGCAGAAGACATGAACAGACATTTCTCCAAAGAAGACATCCAGATGGCCAATGGACACATGAAAAGACGCTCAACATCACTCATCATCAGGGAGATGCCAATCAAAACTACAATGAGATATCACCTCACCCCTGTCAGAATGGCTGAAATCAACAACACAAGAAACAAGTGTTGATGTGGATGTGGAGAAAAGGGAACACTCTTGTACTGTTGGTGCAGCCACTGTGGAAAACAGTGTGGGGGCTCCTCAAAGAATTAAAAATAGAACTACCCTGTGATCCAGCAATTGCAATACTGGGTATTGGCCCAAAGAATAAAAAAACACTAATTCAAAGGGATACATGTACCTCTATGGTATTGCAACATTATTTATAATAGCCAAATTATGAGGGCAGCCCTAGTGCCCGTCGATAGAAATGTGGATAAAGAAGATGTAATGTGTATATACGTATACCATATATATATATATGTTAATATATATTACATTTACTACTATATATGTATGTATAGTAAGTATAATATATGTAATGGAATATTATTCAGCCAGAAAAAGAATAAAATCTTGCCATTTGCAATGACATGGATGGAGTCAGAGAGTACATTGCTAAGCAAAATAAGTCAGAGAAAGGGGCTCCTAGGGGGCTCAGTGGGTTAAAGCCTCTGCCTTCGGCTCAGGTCATGATCTCAGGGTCCTGGGATCGAGCCCCGCATCGGGCTCTCTGCTCAGCCGGGAGCATGTAATAAATAAATAAAATCTTTAAAAAAGATAAGTCAGAGAAAGACAAGTATCATATGATTTCAATCATATGTGGAATTTAAAAAACCAAAAAAATGAGCAAAGGAAAAAGAGAGAGAAACCAAGAAACAGATTTTTTTTTTTTTGACAGAGAGATCACAAGTAGGCAGAGAGGCAGGCAGAGAGAGAGGGGGAAGCAGGCTCCCCGCTGAGCAGAGAGCACGATGCGGGACTTGATCCCACGACCCTGAGATCATGACCTGAGCTGAAGGCAGAGGCTTAACCCGCTGAGCCACCCAGGCGCCCCAAGAAACAGATTCTTAACTCTAAAGAACAAACTGATAGTTACCAGAGGGGAAGAGGGTGGGGTGATGGGGATTAAGAATGACTTGTCATGATGAGCACTGAGTAATGTATAGAATGGTTGAATCACTATACTGTACACCTGAAATTAATACAATACTGTGTGTTAACTATACTGGATTTTTTTTTTTTTTTAAAGAGAGGGAAGAATGGTGGAGGGCAGAGGAAGACAGAATCCCAAGGCAGTTCCATACCCAGCACATAGCCCAACACAGGGCTCTATCTCACAACCCCAAGATCATGACCCAAGCTAAAATCAAGAGTTGGAATCTTAACCAACTGAGCCACCCAGGTGCCCCAATATTGGAATTCAAATAAAAAGCAAACAAAAAAATAGAGGGAAAAATAACACATATCCATAATATCTTGTATATGCATAACATTTTTCTAGAAGGATAAACAAGAAACGAAAAACAGACTCACCTATTGGAAAACATGGGAAGTGAGTGGATGGGGAAAGTGTAAGAGGAAGACTTTTTACTGCCTTTTATGTTTAATGTTTGAACAACGTGGATGTCTTATTTATTCACACCTCTGGGTATAAACTTCAGTGTCATGGCTAACTTTCCTAACCCACCATTAAAGCAGCAGATGGATCGTATTTCTTATCAACTGGAAGATACTGCCCCGAGTCAAACTTTCTACTGGCCACAGGCACTGATTTATTTTTCTTTCTTTCATTTATTTGAGAGAGAGAGAGCGAGAGAGAGCAAGCATGAGCAGGGGGAGTGGCAGGCAGAGGGAGAGACGGACTCTCTGCTGAGCAGGGAGGACCTCAGGATCATGACCCAAACTGCAGACAGACGCTTAACCAACTGGGCCACCCAGGTGCCCCCAAAGACGCTGATTTCTGAACACCGGTTGGGTTTGGAATGGGGCTGAGGTGATTTATGAGACAGAACGGAGCTAATAGGCCTACTTCGATTTTGCCCCTAACTTCGACCTAAAATACTTTTTAAAAATTGTATTAAAACATACATAACATAAAATTTGTCATTTCAGCCATTTCAAGTGGACGATTCAGTGACATTAAGTACCTTCACAGTGTTGTGCAACCATTGATGCCATCATCTGGGTGCCTGGTGGCTCAGAGGGTTAAAGCCTCTGCCTTCAGCTCAGGTCATGATCTCGGGGTCCTGGGATCATGATCTGAGCCGAAGGCAGAGGCTTTAACCCACTGAGCCACCCAGGCGCCCCAATAAATAAAATCTTTGAAAACACACACACACACACACACACACACACACATCATTCACTGCCATCATTCATCTCCAGAACTTTTGCACCATCCCAAATGGAAACTCTGTACCCATTAAACAATAATCCCCCCTTTTCCCTTTCCCCAGTCCCAGGGAACCTCTTTTCTACTTTCTGACTCTATAAATTTGCCTCTTCTAGATAACTCATGTAAGTGGAACCATACAATATTTGTCCTTTTGAGTCTGGCTTATTTCACGTAGCCTAACCTTTTCCAAGTTCATCCATGGAGCAGCGAGTACCAGCGTGAATCTCTTTCTTTGTAATGGCCGAAGAACATTCCATCGCATGGATAAGCTACATTTTATTTATTCATTCATCTGCGGAGGGATATTTGGGCCGTTTCCACTTTTTGGCTCTCGTGAGTAACGCTGCTGGGAACGTTGGTGTCCAAGGATCTGTTTGAATCCCTGCTTCTGGGAAAAAACATGCAGGAGTGGAATTGCTCTAATTTTGGCTTTTAACCAACTGAGCTGGCCGGAGCAACACTCCTGTGATTAAGGTTAAGGACTAGATGTTAAGCATGTCAACTGTGAGGGACGCCTGGGTGGCTCAGTCGGTTAAGCGTCTGCCTTCGGCTCGGGTCACGATCCCAGAACTCTGGGATCAAGTCCAGCATTGGGCACCCTGCTCAGCAGGGAGCCTGCTTCTCCCTCTCCTCCTGGCTTGTGCTCTCTGTTGCTATCTCTGTCTCTCTTAAATTAATTAATCAGTCTTAGCGGGGGGGGGGGTGGAAAACCCCAAGTATGAGTTAGAACACAAACAGTTAAGCCAGCCAATGTAAATGCCTCACAGCCAAATGGCCTTCACGGAGGAATGTGAGGCCACAGGCTCTAATACCTCCCCTCTGTTTCCATGATGATTTCCACAAATGATCCACAGTTGCATTGGTATCTCGTGTGGGTTTTCATCCTCAGACCGTAAGGAATCCAGAAGATGCCCAGCACCCCTCCCTCTGCACCCCTCCAGAGGAAGGACAGATGGGTCTGCAGCTTCTACCTGCTCCTTATAAATTGGAACCAGGGCTGTGCCGCTAACTATCACAGTTTTTTGGCAGTCAGCAAAGATGGCCTGTGGTGACACAAATGTATCACATGCTAATGAGAACTCTGAAAAAGGCTGCAAGCTTAGTAATTTGCTGATTGCCTCCTGATGGCCTCTGAGAGGGCTTCTGGGCAGGGACACCCCGAAAAGCATTAAAACTGTGCCAAGGCAGCAGTGAATGCAAGAAATAAGCACTCTGCCCTGCCCACGTCTCTGGCATCAGTGTGCGCTCACCCCGGACTCACCCCATGGGTGAGTGGCTATTTTCAAAGCTGCATCCTCTACTTAAAATATTTCAAACCCAGGACACCTGGGTGGCTCAGTCGGTAGAGCGTTTGCCTTCGGCTCAGGTTATGATCTCAGGGTCCTGAGATCGAGTCCCGCATCGGGCTCCCTGCTCGGCAGGGAGCCAGCTTCTCCCTCTGCTTGCTGCTCCCTCTGCTTGTGTGCACTGTCCCTCTCTCTCAATCTGTCAAATAAATAAATAAAATCCCTTAAAAAAATATCTCAAACCCCTTCTCCAGTGGGTTGAGCGCTGGTGCTTTTGGATGTGGGCTTGGCCACCAGGAGTTCCCCTTGAGGAGGAGCACAGCTGCCCCATATTGACCCTGGGAGCCATCCTGGGTGGCTGGTTGGGTGCCAGACAGACGGCAGAGGAGGCTGACCCTTATCTCCAAGAAGAAAAGAGAGGGATGGCATTTGCAAAATCAGCCTCTTCTGCCTGGAGGAGGAAGAAATAGAATGGACCAGTGAACTCTTGGAAACGGGAGAGTGCTTTGAGGACCCTGAGTTCAACCCGGAGCAGACATTTTGGTTTGCCAACCTCTCTTCTCCTGTCAATGTCACCTGACTTGTGATGGGAAATTAACGTACTCCTGGTTCTCAGCTATGTGGTTTAGGTATAATTAACTCCACCCCCAGTTCCAGGGATGGATTCTGATTGGCTTAAGACAGAGCATCCCAACCCCTGGATGCAGTGATGCAGTCTAGCCGAAGCCAATAAGATGCAAGGAAATGACTGCAGGTGTTTCTGTCAAAAAGCCCCTTTGGGGGAAGCATGCAAATAAGGGAAGACATAGCCTCAGGAGTTCCTGGCAGCCATTTTGCTGCCATGAGGAAGAAGACACCTTAGATTAAAACCAATACTAAGGATGATGAGAAACCAACAGAGATGTTGGGTCCTGGGCACATTGTTTGAGCCTATATCAAGCCCCACCTGAAGTTAGCCCCATCTCTAAACTCTTCGGTTATGTGAGCCAATACATGGCTTATTTTTTAAGCCAATTTGAATTGAGTTTCTGTTATTCACAACATAAAGCTGTCCAGCTAACTCAAACCTCCCAAACCAATGCTACAATATAGTTCTTCCAGTGAGGAAAAAAAAATTGTCAGCTATTTCTGTGACATAGGACTAGATGTTCAGCAGAGGATAGGGCATACCTCACCCAAGTTCCTTACCTCTCTGAGCCTTGATTTCCTGAGCTATAAAATGGAGATATTGAGGGGCACCTGACTGACTCAGTCAGCAGAGCATGTAACTCTGGATCTTGGGGTCCTGAGTTCAGATCCCACATTGGGTAGAGCTTACTTAAAAATAAAATAGATTAAAAAAAATAAAATGGGGATATTGAGATATTGATTGTCCCTTCTACATAGTGACTTTTGTGAGGACTAAATGAAATCCCAAGCAGGAAAGTGCTAGCGCAGTGCCTGGCATGTGATGTCCACCCTGTAAATTTCAGGTCTCCCTACCCCATCGCTCGGCCCTTCTCTGTAAATGTGGGACTAGGGGTCGGCGACTTCCGGCCAGCAGTGCCGGAAGTCCGGCTTTTGTAAATAAATCTTTATTGGAACACAGCGATGCTCTTTCATTGTATATTATCTACGGCTGCTTTCTAGCTATACGACGAGAGTTGAGTAGCTAGGACAGGAACTGTAAGGCCAAAAACCCAAAATCTTTACTTCTGGACCTTTACGGAATAGCTTGCCCCGGCTCTTGATGGGGAACAGAAGGCCTGAACTAGCTGAAGGAATTTTAGTCACCAGGCAGCTGGCAGGGGAAATATTAAGGGGGCGTGAAGGAATGCCTTGATGTGACTGGATCTCTCCTGCAGGTGAGCTTTCCTGTTGAGGGCGGTGGCCAGTCTCCGAGGAGAATGTCCCAGGGCAAGGAAAAGTCCCAGTGGAATAGATGGGACAGGACTCATACCTTCTCTGGCCTTTTGGGAAAGGGGCCAAAAGGGAGGTTGTCTCTTTAGACATCACAGACACAGACACACACGTGTACACACGCACGCACACATACACGCACGTACTGCTTCAAGGAAATTACCAGAGTGTGTGTTTTAAGAATATAAAAAAGTAAATGTGGCAATAGATCTCAGGTTCTGCTCTGGTGTGAAGAAGAACTAATTCTTTTGGGGAGGGGGGTATGTTTTTAGTGGGCATGGTATCTGGAAAGGATTACCAGTACCAGGGTCCTAAGTATCAGTGGATCTCAGGATGCTTGGGTGGCCACAGCACTAAGCATTTGGAACAGAGCTTAATGCCACAAGCAGGCTACCTGACCCACCGGCCAGGGCGATTTATGGTTTTCTCTGCACATGGAACTGTGGGGGCAAATGGCACGCTCCGCAGACTTAGCTATTGCTTTCCCAGGGGGTAACAGCCCACAGTGAGTCCCTCTGACTGTCCCTAAGATTAAGTGCCATTTGCAGGTTGGTCTCCACAGAAGAATCGGGCAACTCAGCAGCGTCTTCCTCCAACAGATAACATCAGGCCCACAGGCCACTGAACAATGCATTGTTTTTCTTAACAAGACACACCTTGTTGGGTAAGGTCAGGGGCCTCAGTTCTGGGCCCTATCTGAGTAACAAAACACCTCTGGGCAGTTTTTCCTGTTTGTTTTTCTCCTTAGCTCCAAGAGAGAAGCCCACCCCCACCTGTGTGCACCCCATTTTCTTCCCAGATCTTGGGGCAGGAGATCACTTCCCTGTCCCCCTCACCCCCACCTCTCTGAAGAAGTAGCCTTGATTAACTTGCCCTTTCTCCTTCACCCTCTTCCTGTTTTTCTCTCTCCCTTAGACATAGGAACTAATGCTTATGACCATGCCATTTTTCATGTGTTAACCCCTTGGAGCCTGGTCACTCTCTTATGAAGTTGGTAATACTACAATCCTTATTCTACAGAGGAAGGAACTAAGGCCGACGTCGTTAAGTGACTTGTCCAAGGCCACACAGCTCGGAAGGGGCAAGGGAGTCAAGCCCAGGCTCTCTGGTTCAAAACCGCTGTGCTTTTCTGCTTCTCCAGATTTCACATGCCACAGGTATGCACACACACTGCTCACACTTTCCAAATCCTCACTGATCTGGACCCCGCTGCTGGAAGCAGGGTGCTGTCTGGGCTTCTGGAATCTGTGCATTGTCTCTCCCGGACTTCATGACGCCCTCCCCTGCTGGGCTCTGGCCCTGTCCGGGGGTGACCTGATAGCAAGTCTCACCCTCTCGGGATGATCACACAGCCCTCATTACCCTAACCTCAGCTCCTCCGGATCTGGGCACGGCAGCTGCCTTCACTCTTCAGTAGCCTTTGGGGTTCTCTGTGCATAGGAGCTTGTAGGCTCTTTAGGTGTGAGTCGTCTGTCAGTGACCCCACAGAGAGGCTTGATGGTGCAGACAGGGACCACCCACCACCAGTCCTGACCTGGGAACCCAAAATGGGCGAAAATGGACGGCCCTAAGGGAGCAGCGTTCACATGTCTATTTCAAATCATTTGCTCTGATTTCCCCATTTTACAGATGAGGAAACTGAGGGCTAGTGGGGTGATGTGGTCTCCCCAAAATACCAGCTGGCCCACTGCAGCACTGCAAGTCCAGCCTTGGGTCGTCTTTCCCATCTAGATGATGAAGGACATCATTGTTAGGGTGCAGTGGTCCCTAGTAGCAAGTGAGGGCAGGCACGGATGGGGTCTGGCTTTCCCCAGAACATGGTCTTCCCTATGGAAGACATGTGGACACGGGGAATGGCTGACATCCCCCACTCTGTCTCAGTGTCAGAATGCCTGTAGGGCAGGGATTCCCCCAGGGTGGTGCTCACCCCCAGGTGGGTGCTTCATGAGATGATTTCAGGCGGCACCTGCTTGTTTAAGAGTAATGTGCTTATGCTACTGTGCACTAGGGAAGTATACAGTAGGCGCCATATCTATTAATGTGTAACATGCCTGTATATGACTGCTTAAGAGGGGTCTCAGTGACTAAAAATCCAGTCAGTAAATAGTAGCACAGGGCATTTGTTAATCTATGCCGATGACCAAAGTTTGGGAAATGCTGTTGTGGAGAACACCAGCAATTTTACGGAGGCTTAAACCAGGGACTTGCCTGTAATGAAAACATCCCCTACCCCCAGCCTCATTAATTGCCAAAGAATTGCAAACTCCAATGAGAATGAGCTACAATTTTTCACCTTTCAGATTGGTAAAGATTATAAAGATTATACATTCTCTGGGGCGCCTGGGTGGCTCAGTGGGTTAAAGCCTCTGCCTTCGGCTCAGGTCGTGATCCCAGGGTCCTGGGATCTAGCCCCACATTGGGCCCTCTGCTCATCAGGGAGCCTGCTTCCCCTTCTCTCTCTGCCTGCTTCTCTGCCTACTTGTGATCTCTCTCCCCTCTGTCGAATAAATAAATAAAACCTTAAAAAAAAATAAAGATTATACGTTCTCACTTTGGCAGCGTGTATACTAAATTTAGAACAACCCTGATAGGATTGGCATGGTCCCTGGGTACAGATGACACGCAAATTAACGATAACTCTCCTGTGAGGCTGTTGTATGCGTGATCGGGTTGGTGTTATTGAGAACAGGAGCTCTTTTTTTTTTTTTTTTTTTTTTTTTTTTAGGTGGAAATAGGAGGAGAGTAAGTAGAAATTCTGTCATCCTGAACATTGATTCGAAAAGTCACTGTAAATTCATTGTGGGGTGACCCAATCGGGTGGGGAGGCCGTTGGCGCAGGTAGTAAAAGGATTCACCCAAGGCAGAACGAAGAGATAGAAGTTTACTGAACATACTGCAAGGGAGCAGCGGGCAGGACATCAAGGGAGGGACTCTGGGGGCGAGGGGGGGGGCGGATAGTTCAGGAGGGGAGGGAGGCGGTATAGGAATGTGTGGAATTTTCCTTTTTTTGGTAACTGTGCCCAGTTGTAAGTCGCCTTTTGGTCAGTTAGGGTCTGCAGCTATTTAATATAATTTAATTTTATTTTATTTTAGAGAGAGAGAGTGAGCGAAAGAGAGCACATGAGCAGGGACGGGGGAGAGGGAGAAGCAGGTTGCCCTGCTGAGCAGGGAGCCCGATGCGGGACTCCATCCCAGGACTCCTGGGACCATGAGCTGATCTGAAGGCAGGTGCTTAATGACTGAGCCACCCAGGCGCCCCGGGCTTGTAGCCATTTTGAGGTGGGTCGACTCTGCACTCAGATGGGTCTGTCTGTACTCAGCCCGGGGGTCCCTGCCAGTCCTTCTACCCCAGACTCGGCTTCCAGGGCTCATGCCCCCTGCCTAAAAGCAGCCTCTGCATTCATGATGTAGTTTAAATATAAATATTTCCTAGTTTTTTCCACTGAAAATACCTATAAATAATGACTAATGCAATAGAAATAAACACCTCGAATACCTTAACTGAAGTCTCCAAATGCCTTTTCCCACTAACAGGAAAACTGGGCTCTTCGGAGAAGTGGCTGATTTTATGCCTGGGACAGGAAATACAACAGACAAGATAAGCCTGGAACATCTCATCAAACAAGAAAACAGTAAAACTATCAAAGGCCACTAGACTGAGGTCAAAAGCCTAGAAAGCCCCAGCTTGAAGAGGCTCCTGCTGGCAAAGATGGGACAATTGGAACATCAGTAAAGACAATGGCAACAGTGGAACAAAACACATGAGCATAGTTAAAGCCCCAAATCAATCCTTATACTAAAAACAATTCAAAACAAAATAAAACCTCATTGTAACCTCTCAAGGACACTAGTAAACCAACTCATTTTATTATTTTTTTAAGCTTTTATTTTTCGGTAATCTCTATACCCAACATGGGGCTTGAACCCACAACCTTGATACTAAAAGTTGCACGGTCCACTGGCTGAGACAGCCAGGCACCCCTAAACCAACTCATTACTCTGAAAAATTGGAAATAGGGGCTCCTGGGCGGCTCAGTTGGTTAAACGGCTGCCTTAAGTGGCTCAGGTCATGATCTCAGGGTCCTGGGATCAAATCCAAGGTCGATTCATGTTGGCTGTGGGCTCCCTGCTCAGGGGGGAGCCTGATTCTCCTTCCCCCTCTACTCCCTCCGACACGAGCTCACGCTCTCTCTGAAATAAATAAAATCTTGAAACATAAAAATAAAACACTGGAAATAAAGGTAAACAATCGAGCACCTATCATGTGTTTCCTGTATAAACTATCTCTGGATAGCCAAATGGTCGATGAGGGAAAATGTCTTTTTATAGACATATATTGTCTATGTTACATAGACAAAGACATCTGTATGTCTATATATTCTCTATATAGACATATAAAGAGACATTTTCCAGCTACTAAATGAATAAGGAAGATGGTATAACACCCTTTGCAATCATCAGAAATGGGGGCAAATTTCACAAGAAGAGACCTGACCAAAGACGACATTTTTCCCAAGAAGACATTCAAATGACCAATAAGCATATGAAAGGGTGCTCAGCATCACTAGGCATTAGGGAAATGTAAATCAAAACCACCACTGGGGATATCAGCTCACACCTGTTAGGATGTCCGTTATCAAAAAGATAAGAGATAACAAGTGTTGGTGAGGATGTGGAGAAAAGGAAACCCCCGAGCACCGGTTTAGGAATGTGAATGGGTGCAGCCACTATGGAAAAGAATATAGGTATTCTTCAAAAAATTAAAAATAGAGGGGCACCTGGGTGGCTCAGTGGGTTAAAGCCTCTGCCTTCAGCTCAGGTCAGGTCTCAGGGTCCTGGGATCGAGCCCTGTATGGGGCTCTCTGCTCGGCAGGGAGCCTGCTCTCCCCCCCACCCCCCACCCCCGCCCTGCCTGCCTCTCTGCCTACTTGTGATCTCTCTCTCTGTCAAATAAATAAAATCTTTTAAAAAATAAATAAAATGGCAAGATGGATAGCATATGAATGGTATCCCAATAAAAAACCAAAACAAAAACATAAAGCCCATAATGAATCTACAACAAAAAATCACTGGAACTAATGCACAAGTTTAGCAAGGTCTCAGGATACAAAGTCAATATACAAAAACCAATTATAATGTTATACACCAACAATGAACTGTTAGAAAATGAAATAAAAGACAATCCCATTTAAGATAGCATCATGAAAAATAAAGTACTTAGAAACTGAGCAAAAGATGTGCAAACTTACACACTGAAAACGTGAAATATTGCTAAGCACAATTAAAGAAGACTTTAACATATGGAGAGATACACCGAGTACATGGTTTGGAAGACTTAGTGTTGTTAAAATGGCAGCTCTCCACAAATGCATCTGCACATTCAATGAAACCCCAAACAAAATCCAAATAGGTCTTTCTGAAAAATCAACAAGCTGATTTTAAGATTTATTCCAAAAGTCAAAGGACCTAGAAATAGCCAAGCCACATTTTTAAAAGGGCTGTTGGAGGACTTTCACTACCTGATTCAAGACCTATTATAAAACTGTGGTAACAGGGGCACCTGGGTGGCTCAGTTTGTTAAAGCCTGTGCCTTCAGCTCAGGTCATGAGCTCACATGATCTCACATCTCAGGGTCCTGGGATTGAGCCCCGCATCGGGCTTCTTCAACGGGAGAGCATGCTTCTCCCTCTCCTGTTCTCCCTGCTTGTGTTCCCTTTCTCGATGTCTCTCTCTCTGTCAAATAAATAAAATAAAAATTTTTTTTTAAGATGACCTGAGCCGAAGGCAGATGCTTAATGACTGAGCCACCCAGGTGCCCCAATAAAATAAAATCTTAAAAAAAAAAGTGGATTAGAGACTAAAACACTAGCCCTAACACTATTAAACTTCTAGAAGAAAACATCAGAAAAATCTTTGTGATGTTGGGTTAGGCAAAGATTTCTTTTTTTAAAAAAAAAAGATTTTATTTAGGGGCGCCTGGGTGGCTCAGTGGGTTAAGCCTCTGCCTTCGGCTCAGGTCGTGATCTCAGGGTCCTGGGATCAAGTCCCGCATTGGGCTCTCTGCTCAGCGGGGAGCCTGCTTCCTCCTCTCTCTCTGCCTGCCTATCTAACTATTTGTGATCTCTCTCTGTCAAATAAATAAATAAAATCTTTAAAAAAAAGATTTTATTTATTTATTTTTTTAACAATCTTAAAAAAAAGATTTTATTTATTTATTTGACAGAGAGAGAGAGAGAGATCACAAGTAGGCAGAGAGAGAGGGGGAAGCAGGCTCCCCGCTGAGCAGAGATCCCGATGCGGGGCTCGATCCCAGGACCCTGAGATCACGACCTGAGCCGAAGGCAGAGGCTTTAACCCACTGAGCCACGCAGGTGTCCCTAGGCAAAGATTTCTTTAATAGGACACAAAAAGTGCAAAAAAATTTATAAACTGTAAATTTTATGTACATATCTATAAAACCATATAATTTGATATAAACTAAAAAATTAACAAACTGTACTTCATCAAAATGAAAACATGTTCACTGAAAATGAAAAAAGAAAAATGAAAAAAATTTCATTTTTTCACAAAAAATGAAAAGGCAAGCCACAGACTAGGAGACAATTATTTGCAAAATACATCTGACAAAAGGCTGGAATAAAGAATACAAAGCACTATTACAACTCAACTATAAGAAGACAAACATCCAGTATAAAATGAATAAAATATATGTACAGACACTTCACGAACAATATATATGGATGGCTAAACCAGCACATGAAAACATGCTACACATCACTAGTCATCAAAGCAACATAAACTAAAATGGCTAAAATAAAAAGACTGACAATACTAAGTGTTGTAGAGGATATAGAGCAATGAGATCCTCATCCCTTGCTGGTGGTAGCAGAAAATGGTTCAGCCACTTTTGGGAGCAGAATCTTACCAAGTTAAAAATACAGTTGTCATACAACCCAACAATCCCATTCCTGTGTGGGTTTTTTTTTTCCCCTGAGAGCAATGAATACGTGTGTCCCCACAAAGACAACCCAAATGTCCATCCACTGGAAAGTGGATGAACAAATAGGGGTATTCATAGTATGGAATATAACTCAGCAGTAGAAAGGAAGAAATTATCTAAACTTTACCAACTCTCTTAATCTCAAACTATAATCCATTTATCTGCTAGCTGATGGTAATACTTCTATCACAGCACTTACAATAGAGGTTGACATTGATAAGATACATAAAATGCTTATTCTCAACCCTGGGGAGAGGGAAGGGAGGAATGAAATATAAATACACTTAACATAGATGAGACTCAAAAACATGATGCTAAGTTTCAGCACTCAGCTCGAACACCACAAACTGCATTCATTCATAGAAAATTCCAGAAAAGGCAAAACTATAGTGATAGAAATGACAGAAAACTGTGGTCATTTGAGGGGCGCCTGGGTGGCTCAGTGGGTTAAAGCCTCTGCCTTCGGCTCAGGTCATGATCTCAGGGTCCTGGGATCGAGCCCCGCATCGGGCTCTCTGCTCAGCGGGGAGCCTGCTTCCCCCTTTCTCTTTCTGCCTGCCTCTCTGCCTACTTGTGATCTCTCTCTCTCCCTGTCAAATAAATACATAAAATCTTAAAAAAAAAAAAAAAAAGTTTAGAAAACTATGGTCATTTGGGACTGGGAGTCAGGAAAAGGGATTTTCGGCAAAAGAGCAAGAGGGAACATTTTAGGGGCTCCTGGCTGGCTCAGTCGTAGAGCATGTGACTCGGGTTGTGAGTTCGAGTCCTACGTTGGGTATAGAGATTACTTAAAAATAAAAATCTTAAAAAAATAAAAAAGATGGCACAGGGTAGGGGCTCAAGCGTCCAGGTGGAGTATTAATCATTCGGTCATTCATTCATCATTTATTATTCCTCAGCAGACGTGTACTAGGTTCTGGAACCACATAAGTACTGTGGCAGTTGGAGGAAGAGGAAATGCCAGCTGGCTAGAGTCAGGGTTTCCTCAAGGAGCCATGGAATTAATTTCAGTGTGGTGTGACCAGTGATGGAACCAAGGGAAATCCCTCTGCAGATCAGCATGTCTCACTAGACCCAGGGAAGACTAGACTTTTAGAGGGAAAGTCACAGGTGAGTTGGGCTTTGGAAGGTGAAAAAGGATCTCACCAGGTAGAAGAGGAAGCAGCCTGGCAAAAGAAGACACCAGGGGCCAAGGAGTAACTGGGGGAATGGGGAAGCATCTGGTGTGGCTATATCACAGGGGGCATGGGAGGCTGGAGGGGGTCTTCGTGGAGAGAAATGGGAGGGAAAGCGGGGAAGGACACAAGGACCTGGAGCAAATATTTTAGTCAGGAGATTATCCCAGAAAGCGAAAGAGAGAGACAGACAAGAAGAGAAAGTCAATAGAGAGCTCATTATGGATTGGTTACCACTATGAACCACTGGGGCTCATTCCTATTGGACCACTGAGTCAGAAATGCCCTCCAAAGACAGGAGCCTGGGGCATTTATTAAGCAGCTCTCGTTTCCACTGTCCCTGGGATGCCCTGGGGATATATTAACATCCCCCTTAGAAGCTTCCATCTGGAATGCCCTTGAGAGCTTTGTGACTTTGGGGGGGGGGGAACCCAGGCAGAAAGTGGCAGAATCATAGGGATGGGGGTGCTTGAGGTGAGACCACTGCAGCTCATGGAAAGTGTCCACTGCAGCTGCAGCAGAAATCTGAGATGGGCCAAAGGGAGATGGCATGAGACCCAAAAGGTATCTGCTCATAGGGAGACTCAGATTAAGGGACTGAATGGGTGTAGCAAGTGAAAGAAAAAGCTCAGGAAATGGGGTTGGAAAAGTAGGCTGGGGTCAGAGGATCCATTGTGAAGAATCTTATATGCCAGGTTACAAAGTTTAAACTTTATTTGCCAGACCCTAGCACCTAACAGGTGCTCAATAAATAAATAAATAAATAAATAAATATAATTTTTAAAATAAAATTATATATATTTTATATATAATATATAAAATAAATAAATTTTTAATTTATTAAATAAATTTTATTTTAAATTTATTTATTTAAATTTATTAATTTATAAATTTATTTAAGTTTATTCATTTTTAAATTTATTTAAATTTATTAATTTATAAATAAAAAGATTTATTTATTTATTTTAGGGTGAGGGTGTAGATAAAGGAGGGGGCGGAGGAAGAGGAGAGAGCTTCTTAAGCAGGCTCCCCGCTGAACACAGAGTCCCATGCCCTGCTCAGTCCCACAACCCCAAGATCATGACTTAAGCCAAAACCAAGAGTTGGATGCTTAATGGACTGCACCACCCAGACGCCCTCACAGGGGCTCAGTAGATATTTATCGAAAGAATGAACGCTAATGACAGATGTACCTGGACCAAGCCCTTGCAAATCTACTGGGCTTTAGAATCCAGTAGACTAGCTGTGTGACTTCCAACCTCTCTTATCTTCTATTCCTCTCTCCCTCTCTCTCTTTCTCTCTGAAGTAGCAACAATAATACCTTTTTTACAGGGTTGTTGTGAAGAATTAGATGAGATCAAAGATGTATGGCCACTAGAAGTATGGATTCAATAAATGTCAGCCACTCTACCCCTGCCCCCACGATGACCCAAAGCCAAGTAATAAAGCTGAACTATCCACCACCTAAAGACAATGAAGGTTGCTCCTGGGATCTGTTTACAGAAGATGTATGCTGGCATTTCCAGCTATATTGGTCCTTGTGGAAAAAATTAGTGGTATTAGTAACAACTTCCTTGGACCAAAAGGGAATCATACTGCTGTTTTAATTAAAGGACAGACTTGAAACTATCCTCCTAGGAAATTTACAAATTCAGAAATTGATGCTTGTAGTAACTTACAGGGCTTTTTTTTCTTTGTGCATTTAAACATACATATGGAAACATCTTCCAATCAATATGCTGTTGACTGGGGCCATCCATCTGTACTGTGCTGCATTTCTCTCCCATTCTGAAATGTTAACAGAAGCCAAGATGCTTGTGGACTCTGATGGAATACCCCTGCCGTGGCTCTCTGTAGGCATTGGGAGCTCCTCAGTCCTTCCCAGTCGACAAAAGAGATTGTGGCAGCCTCTGGGGGGCTAGGGAGAGAATATGAAGTTAAGGTGGGAGGGAGAGCAGCTTGAGGAACCAGGTGAAGGACAGAGAAGTCACACAAACCGGGGAATACTCAATTACTTTAAATCACATTCATTCCTTCAGTTTGGCACAAGACAAACACTGATGAGTCATGTCACTAGAATGCCAATTTTTTTTTTTTTTTTAGAAAGAGAGAGAAGGAAGAAAGGATATGGGAAAGTGAGTAAACACAGACTTTGTCAAGGAAGGAAATTCCAGAGTTGAGAAGCCTCTGTGGGAAGCACATCTGCTCCTCGTCTGGAGTGATTCACAACTGGAGAAGCTGAGCAAAAGCCACAAGGTGGAAATTCATTCATCTTCCTGCTCATTCATTCATGCATTTCTTTCTTTCAATAACGATCAGTTATCTCTCTACCACCCTCAGCAAGAAGCAGCAAGAATACGAAAGTGGAAAAGATGCAAACCTATCTTTGAGGGCTCTAAAAGTAGAGGAAACAAAAGATGTCACTAATAGTTATGATAAATTGGAGCAAGGGCAAAGATAAAGATGTGAAGGAGATGCAGTGGTGGCACAAGGAGGAGGGGGAGGGACCAGAAAAGTCTTCTCAGTTGGGATCCCCAGGCCGCAGAGAGTTATGCCTGCATGGAGAGATGGGAATTCCAAGGAGGAGGAAGTCACTCCTAAAGAGGGAGACATCTTTGAGGACAGTGTGCAGTTGTTAAGTCTAAAGCATAGGAAGAAGGTACACAGGTGGGCGGGGACCATGTGTGGGAGGACCTCCTGAGTCCTGCAGAGTCTATGCACCATCCTCTAGGTAATGAGGAGCCATGGAAGGGTTTTGAGCAAAAGCATAGCACTATCCCGTTTGTGGCTAAAAAAAATGTCTTCCTGGTATCTTTGAGATAGCTAGCCTTGAGGGATGGGCTGAAAGGGATTGAGGAGTGGGCGTAGGGTAGCTTGTTGGACAGTTCAGGTGAGAGGCAAATGGCAGGTGGCTAGAGGGAAAGGGTCGCTGTGCTTAGCTCTAGGCCCCAAAGGGCAGGAAGAATTTCCAGCTGCCAAGTCACTTTAGTCTCTTAGAATATCAATTTCCTCATCTTTAATGAAGAAAATATGAATCACCAATAAGGTCCCCCCATGGCAGCAAGCACGAGACAATGTATCAGGATCCCTATCTGCAGGCACTGTGGCCTCAGTCGAAACCCTGGAAAGAGGAAGGGCAAAGTGCTTTGCAGCCACGTGCAGAGGGGAAGCGAAGCAGGAGCCCCCCCCCATCCACTCCACCTCAAGGGCCCAGGCACCTGTCCCCAGCTCCTCCTTTCTTTCCCCCCCTAGGGGAACTGTGTGAGGCCACAAAGAGGAGGTGGAATTGGAGGGCCCTCTTAGATGCCCAAGTGTCTAAGGTTCCTGCTGCCACGGTTTGATTCAGTCAGGCGGGAGTACGCTCAGCTTTGAAGTCACGGGGCCACTTGGAGCTGTCGCCTTTGCCCATTTCTCCCCCAGAAAAGCTCCAGTGAGCCCTGGAGAGAGCGCTTGAAAAGGGACTCGCAAAAGCCAAAGTTCACTCCCTAGTTCTGGATCGAACAGCTCTG
This sequence comes from Procyon lotor, assembly GCA_028646535.1. Lineage (NCBI taxonomy): Eukaryota > Metazoa > Chordata > Mammalia > Carnivora > Procyonidae > Procyon > Procyon lotor. The sequence continues at coordinate 10,997,903 of CM053619.1, read as the reverse complement.
TGATCTTGGGCACGTTAGTTGAAGGCGCTCAATAAATCCTGGGGAGGGACAACCCCGCCGGGCGGCAGACCGCTCCCTCTGACACCTGTCCTCGCAGCGGCGCCCCCTCGCCGTCCCCCCCACACCTTCTCCCTCCCGGTCCAAGGCGCCGCGCTGGCTCTGGGCAGACGAGGCCGCGGAGAGCCGGGTGGCGGGAGGCTGGCTGGGAGCCCGGGGCGCCCCCGCGCGCTCCCTCACCGGGGCTCCCGCCTCCGCCGGCCGCGCGGCCCCGAGCTCGGAGGCGAGGAGCCGGCGCGGGGGGCGCGCGGCTGCGGGAGCGGCGCCGCGGAGGCGGCGGGGTAGGTGAGAGCCTGGCACTACCGCGGTCAGCTCCGAGTGTCGCGGGAGCCGCTCCCGGGCGCGCCAGCGGGGGCCCGGCCCGGCGCCACCGAGGCTCCGCCCCCGCCGCGGCTCTCCGGCGGCCCCGAGCCCGCGGGGCGCCTGGTGCCGGGCGGCGGGAGCTGCAGACCGCGGGCTCGGCGCGTCGGGCCCAGGGCGGGCCCAGGGTCCCCAGACGCCCGCCTCCGCCGCGGGTGGCCGCTTACGTCAGGGAGGCGAAACCCAGAAGAAGGAAAAAAAAAAAAAGGCCCAAGGGCGGAAGGGGAAAAACTTTTATTTTTTCTCCTATTTTCTTCAGGGGCTGAAGTGAAGGGCAGGCGGCTGCGCCAGCGCGGGCTTCGGGGAGAAGCCCGGCGCGACCTCCGCCGGCTGCGGGCCCGGGAGGCCCGAAGGGGCGGCCGCCATGTGGGACCCCCAGGACTTTGAGCGCCACTGGCAGGCCGAGTTCCCCGGGGAGAAGGCACCGGTCATGCGGCTGGACTCGGTGCTGGACATGGAGCGGGAGCTGGAGCGCTGCAAACTCAACCTGAAGCGGCTGCAACAGGTGTTGGCGGAGGAGAAGTTCAAAGTCTCCTACCTGCAGGCGGCCCTGGCCGGGGAGAAGCGGGACCTCCGCGGCGGGCGCTTGGAGGGCCGAGACGGCGACAGCCCGCGAGCTTGGGCGGAGGGGCCGGCGCCGGCGGGGCAGGAGCCGGCGCCGCCCCCGCGCGAGAAGCGGGGCGCCGCGGGAGGCGGCGGAGACCCCCCGGGCCACTGGCGCCCTGACCCGGAGGCGGCCGCGAAGGCCGAGGCTCCTCCCCACGCGTGCCCGGACCTTCCCACCTGGCCGGGGCCCGCGGGCGCCGGGGGCGCGGTGCGCAGCCTGACCGCCGCCATCCACCAGCAGCTGGTGCAGCCTCGCCTCCTCTTCAGGCCCCAGGAGGACCACGCGCCCCCCGGCCACGATGACACAGTCCCCAGCGCCCAGAGAGAGGAGTTGTCCTCTGGGACCCGCGCGGGGCGGGGCTCGGAGGAGGGCGAGTCGGAGGATGGGGGCAACAGCAGTGACCACGACTTCGAGATGGTGGATTTGAACGAGAAATTCGTCCTCGGCCACTTACTCGTGGGCCCTTGCCGGCTCGGGGCTCGCGAGGAGGCCGAAAAGCCGGCGCGGGCGGGGAGCCCCCATCGCTGGATGCACCTGATCCCCGGGGGCTGGCGGCAGCAGCGCCGGAGCCGCGACCTGGAGCAGCTGGAGGTGGAGGCCAAGGACGGGAGGAGCTCGCCGCTGGCGGCGGAGGAGCATCCCCCGCGCGGGGCTCGCGAGCACCTCCCCCGGTGGCGATGCAAGAGGTTTCTGCGGGTGCCGGTGCCGGAGCGGGACTCGCCCAGCCACAGCTCTCCCGAGAGGGGCAGTGACTGCAGTCGCAACAGCTCGGACCACGAGGACGGCTTCTCCGCAGGTAGGTGCGCCCCTCGCGCATCCCGGGGGCTCCCGGCCCCTTCCCGCACCCCTCCCTGACACCTCTAGTTGGTTCCGTTTAACCTCAGGCGCTTGGGAAGAAGGGAAAGGAAATTTAACTGTTTACCTTGAAACCACTTGTAGAACTGAAAAAAAAAAAAAATCGTGCAACATGATTTCGCCTTGGGCGAGTTTATGAAAATAAGCGGTATGGCGATGCCAGGGGCTGATGGAATGGTGTGCTTGGCTAGACCAAGGGACGAATCTTTCTCTTGAGGCCTCAGCCCTTATGCTCTACGGTAACATCACCGCTCCCCCTCCAGCTCATCTTCCATCGGTCGGTCAGATTCCTTTGCACCACGGGATGGTACCTTTCTCAGCACAAACTACGGTGGTTTCCCATTTCCCCCAGATTCCTTGATGTGAAAGTTTAAATCTTGCACGTACTTTCCCCAGCTTATCTCTTATCTTCTGAGAGTCTGTATCTTGTGTTCTGGCCAAATGGTAACACTCTTTCACTCAGGGAAAGGTACATAATCCACAGTGCCCTCCTTTTGCTGGCTGCCCCCTTCCTAGAAGGCTGCACCTGATCTCTCAGCTTCCAGGAGCCTTAGTGGGAAGGGGAGGGCATGGAATCATAGTTTTCCAGCTGGCCTGGTGCCCAGAGATCATGTGTCATGCGATGTCTTAGTTTGACAAAGGAGAAAACTGAAGTTCAGAAGGATTAAGTGTATGTTGAAGTGAGTTGAGAACCCACTCAGGGCTTCTGTCATTTGTTGTTTCCCTTGACATCTGCCCTCTGTTTGGAGGACAGGACCTGGGCCTAGCCATCTTTGAATCCCCTTGTGGCAGTCAGTATGGTGCCACAGTATTGTAAGTGCTCACTAAATATTTCTTGAATAAATGGATGACTGCACGGAACTGAATGTCTCCCCACCACCCAGCTCCTCATAGATCAGGGAGTGGGAGTGGGGCTGTGGAAGAAAGGACAGATAGGGACGTGAGGATATCCTGTGACTGCTCCTTTGCTGCCCCTGGAACCGGCAGGGTCTCCTCAGTCATAGGGGAAGCTTAAATTGATGTCTGGTTGGGTCAAATCTTGATCAGAAACTTAAGATTCCTCCCTGCTCAGTGAAGGAGAAGAAAAAAAAAAAAAAAGAAATCACTGATGCTGGGATTGTTCCAAAATCTCCATTATTAGATCTTATCTGGGTGAGTTTGCATTTGAATGAAAAACTGTCCACTTTGCTAAAAGCACATTTGGAAGGTCCATCAAGTCATCTGTTGTGATCAATTACACTTATTCATTAGCAGAGATTGGCTGCTTTTCCCATAGGTAATGATTTTGCTGCCCATGCTAGTAACATTTTTATGTGTCCCTTTAACTTAAGGGAAGAGTCTGAAGATTTCATGATTTCACTCTAGGGCCGAGTTCCAGATACTAAATGGCAGCTACCCAAGTGGTCCAGAGCTGCTTCAGAGCTGGCTCCAATCCCATGTCCCCAGAAACCCACATCAATCACCCCTTCAGGTATGCCCAATGCACTGGATTTTCCCAGGAAGTTATTTTTATTTCTGTATGCAGTCTCTTCTCTCCCTAAGGGCATTCTAGCACAAAGAACATCTTGATGCAGATTGGGAATTAGCATTCCCTCCGGCCTAACAATGGATTTCAAAAGGTGCCCGCTCTGGGTGGACCAATGATAAAAAGATTCTCATTCCTCTGGACTAAGACTCCACCCAGTCACATGTCTGGCACTTGCTGACTTTGCCTAGTGGTGCCTGGGCTGTATTTTAGGCCTCACTCCAGGACCCCTCTGCAGGGCAGGCTTGTGGATGGAACCCCTGGACAGCTGTTTGTAGGGGCCCTGTTTCCAAAACCTCCTCAGTGAGGAAGTGACTGCACACATGTACATGCACGTCTATGCACAGTGCACCCAATCACATACATGTACACATGTACACTTGTGTACACGGTCTAGGAGAAAGAGCCTTCAGGCACACATAGAGCCCCACAGTGGATGGAGGAAGGGCAGGGCTTTTCACCCAATGGGTGACAGCCCACTGAAATCAGTGTAGTGGGGAATGAAAGCATCGAGAGGCTTTCCTCGGCCACTCTTGGCTATCCCTGCTTTATTTTTCTCCATAGCACTCACCAGATTACCGCTTCAGATGCTATGATTTTGCATGTTGATCTTATTCACTCTCCAGTAAATGCAAGGTCGAAGAGGGCAAGGATTTTTTTTTTTTAATTTTTATTTATTTATTTGACACAGAGAGAGTGAGAGAGAGAGATCACAAGTAGGCAGAGAGGCAGGCAGAGAGAGAGGGGGACGCAGGCTCCCTGTTGAGCAGAGAGCCCGATGTGGGGCTCGATCCCAGGGCCCTGAGATAGTGACCTGAGCGGAAGGCAGAGGCTTTTACCCACTGAGCCACCCAGGTGCCCCGAGGGCAAGGATTTTTACCTTTTTATCCACTGACATAGCCCCAAAGCCTAGAAGAGTGTCTAGCACATGGTAGGTATTCCATAAATATTTGTTGAGCAATATATATTTTGTTAAGATTTTATTTATTTATTTTTGAGAGGGAGGCAGAAAAAGCACGGGGGAGAGGGGCCAGAGGGAGAAGGAGGCCCCCTGCTGGGGCTCCATACAAGGACCCTGGGATCATGACCTGAGCCAAAAGCAAATGCTTAACCGACTGAGCCACCCAGGCAACCAAGTGATATGTTTTTGACCAGGTGGAATAGAAGAGATAGCATGGCAGTGAATTGCCCATGGTAACGTGAGTATTTTCTGTTTTAAAACTTTGTTTCAATTATGTTTAAATGTGTGAGTGTATATTGGGTCCTGATGTAGAATGTATTTCTGGCTGTGGATTAGATAAATAGGTTTGAAAGTGCTGTTAAAAATTGTAGGCTTTGAAGCTAGACTGCTTGTGTGAACTTGGGAGAAGTTATTTGAATTTTCTGTGTATCAGTTTCCTCATCTGTAAAATGAGACTAATAATCACTGCTTACATCGTATTGTTGATATGAGTAATAAGTGGGATTTTGTTTCTAAAGAACTTTGAATACGTCTTGACGCAAAGTAGGCACCCACAGTGTTTTTTGTTTTTGTTTTTTTTAAGATTTTATTTATTTATTTGAGAGAGAGAGAGAAAGATCACAAGTAGGAAGAGAGGCAGGCAGAGGCAGAGGGAGAAGCAGGCTCCCTGCCAAGCAGAGAGCCTGATGCGGGGCTCGATCCCAGGACCCTGAGATCATGACCTGAGCCGAAGGCAGAGGCTTTAACCCACTGAGCCACCCAGGTGCCCCAGGCACTCACAGTGTTAACTAGCCATGACTACAGGTCATTTTCTTTGAGTTGATGTTTCAAAGATTCTCATTCCTAGACCATTCTGAATCACAGATAGTTTGGTTTTCTATGATGCATGTGTTTTTGTTTTTGTTCTTTTTTTCCTAGCTTGGCTCTGGCTCTTTCTAGAAACTTCTGGGAGCAGGTCAGGACCCAGGGCTGAGGCTTGGCTCATGAGGCTCTCTTGCTGGCTTGGCCCTCTTGTTTCTCCTTCTTCACCAGCAATCGTGTCCATTATTTGTACTCAGAGGTCCTCAACGGAAGGTTAGGTTTTACTGGGCCATTCAGTCTCAAGATCTTAAGGAGAGAGAGCTAGGTGAGAGCCACATGAAAAGGCACAGAGGCAGAGATGCCCCCCTTCTTAGAAAAGGACCATTTTCTCTTATAAGAGGTAGATTCCCATACAAAGTCACATTTGGATCTGTTTCTACACATAGTAGCCAAACCTCAGTATAAGTTACAATGCCAGCTTTTTTTTTTTAATCTTTCTTTTAAAAAGATTTTATTTATTTGACTGAGAGAGAGCAAGAGAGAGAGAGCACAATCTGCAGGAGCAGCAGAGGGAGAGGGAGAAGCAGGCTGTCCACTGAACAGGGAGTCCGACTTGGGGCTCAATCCCAGAAGCCCGGGATCATGACCTGAGCCAAAGGCAGGTGCTTAATCGACTGAGCCACCCAGGTGCCCCTGTGTGCATTATTATTATTTTTTTCATCACTAAAGTCCCCAGCAGACCCCAGTCCATCTGGTGCAACCAACAGGGCTGCTACCCACCTGTGGGGCTCCTGGGTGAACTTGGCCTCGCAGGGGAGCAGACCACATGCTGGATTTTAGATCTCCCCTTTTCAGCGGGGCACTCTTGGGCAGACACAGCTGCGTGCCCACATGTGGAGGCCTGGTATTTTCCCTTTCTAGGTGACAAGCTTCTGTGCCCCTCCTGCCATAGAGGTTGGGTGACATTTCCTTCTCGGGGCTTCTGCATCCCTTCTGGAGCCTGTGGACTGCCCTGTGCCACATCTGTACTCCTTGTGCGCCAAAGTACACTCTTCTAGCAAAGCCCAAAGGTGGTTTTTCAACCTCAGGCATCCCTTTGGCAAACTATTCATCTGATATTCTGGTTATAGTTCAGAGGACTGGTTATCATTAGCATTTTAATTGGCAGCATTTTCTTCCCGCCTTAAACTCTGCTCGGTGGAGGGCAAGTGGTCTCCCTTTTGGCTGGCCCTTGAAATCCATTCATTCGTTCACCATTCATCTGTCCCACTCAACAAGAATTTATCGAGGTTGTACTTCATGCCAGGTCTGTGTTAAGGCCCAAGAGTGCAGAAGGCCGTGACCTGTCTTTATGGTTCTCACTAACTCTTTAGCTCCTGGGGTAGAAACCATATGTTTTTAGATAAAGAAACAGCTTTCTGTCAGGTAACTTGGTACATCGTGAAATGAATGGCTAAGGATAGTCCATCTGACTCTTAGTGACATTCAGGAGTCTAGAAGTGGAAGAGATCCTAGAGTAGGTCTACTCCTGCCCCTCTTCAGACAGAGCCCCGGAGACCTAAAAGTAACCTCAAAGTCACACGCTCATGACCCTCAAGGCTGGGCCCATGAGCCAGGACATGGCTCTTTCCATTGTCTTGTCTTTTCTTTCCTAGAATTTGAAGCAGAGAACTCTAAAGACATAAGTTCTGTCAAAGTCACGGTGACAGGAGCAGTAGGCCCCCTCCTTTAATCTCCCAGCCATCTCAGGGGTGGAAATTCCCCTAGGAGTTTCCTAGGTAGGTAAGTGCTGGGTAAAGTGCCGAGGCCAAGAGAGGTAAAGAAGTCAAAGAGCTTGTGATGGGATCAGCTTGAACTCAGGGCAGTCTAACAAAGACCGCACTCTAACTTCCAGCATTTAGTGCTGTCCTGGGCCAGCTGTAGAATTCTAGATTTCTGTGCTTGGGAGGCCCTGCCATCAGAGTCTGCCAGGCGGCCAAACGAGATTTTTTTATTTTTAATCTTCATGGGAAGTGCACTTCCTATTAGGTACTCATGTTCCCTAAATCATTTGTAACCCGATGGATTTTCTTCCCCGCTTCTCCTGAGCGACTAATGAGGTTTTAGCTCCAGGAAGAATTCCTCATGTTCAGTGGATGTATCTGAATAACTTAATTCAAAGTATTGTGTTTTCGGCCTTAGCTGTGATCATTTTTTTCCCCCATTCCCTGGTGCAGAGAGATATTAAAACACTCTCTGAGACACAGGAGCTGCTGGTTGGCTATGATTCATTTGTCGCTGGAGTTGACATTGCGTCACTGTTTGCTTGGTTTCTCAATGCTTGCTTCCGTCCACCCCTCACCCCTGCCGGCTCAGCACTATCTACACCTCAGGGGCACCCGACCAGCCAGCCAGGGAGTAGGGGTGGGTTTGTTTAACAAGTCCTTCCTCCTCTACACGTAGGAAACACAACCAAGACTCAAAACTTTTCTTTTCCTTGTCCATTTGTTTTTCTTCTGGTTAAGAGAGCATTCACAAATCAATTGACTCTATACTTGGTTCTGGATCTTTATGTTTGAAAATCAGGATCTTGGGGCACCTGGGTGCCTCAGTCATCAAAGGTCTGCCTTAGGCTCAGGTCATGATCCCAGGGTCCTGGGATCGAGCCCTGCATCGGGCTCCCTGCTTGGTGGGAAGCCTGCTTCTCCCTCTCCTCTGCTTGTGTTCCCTCCCTTGCCGTGTCTCTCTCTGTCAAATAAATAAATAAAATCTTAAAAAAAAAAAAAAGAAGAAGAAGAAAATGTCAGGATCTTGATATATTTTCCCAGCTTTGAAATAATGGTACAAACATATTCCTCGTCTGAAAAATGGAGTGGATGGCAACCAGCTTACAGGGTGGTGAGGCTTACATTGCTTAGGTCTCTGACTCTAAGCCCCAGGCTCCTTGTCTGCCAGATGCGGGTGATGATAGGACTATCATAGATGTGTCGTGAAGCATAAATGAGATAAGTGTGTGGAGAGTGCATAGCCCAGGGCCAGGCACATAAGCATTTAATAAAGCTTGATGGTGGTGTTATTGTTCCAAGTCCAAGCCACAGCTCACACTCCTGTCTCTTCATGTGATGAAGTTCCCCCCAGCCTCTTCTTCTGCCTCTTTCTCTCCTTTCTTACTCCCTCCAGGTTCACAGGTGTCTTGCTCCTTTGGAGGAAGACAGCTTTCTTCTTCCTTTTTTTAAAGACTTATCTCTTTATTTTGGAGAGAAAGAGGGAGAGCGTGCATTGGGGGTGGGGCAGAGAGAGAGGGAAAGGGAGAGAAGCAGACTCCCCAATGAGCACAGAGCCTGCCATGCCCCGGGGCTTGATCTCACGACCCCGAGATCATGACCCAAGCTGGAACCAAGAGTTGGATGCCCATCCGACTGAGCTCCCCAGGCACCCCAAGCTTTCTGGTTCCTTTGTGGTCCCTGGTCCTCCCCCAATCAATCCGTTTTCCCTGACACCTACAAAACCGCCATCTGGCTTCTCTTTATTTCCTACTCTCTACCTACTTGCTTTCAGCCAATGCTCATTCCTGCCAGTGTCTTTCTTTGCTCTTTCTGGTATTTGAGATGCCCTTCCATCCCCACCCACCCAGTCACAAAGCCAACCATTCCTTTAAAGCTTGGTTTTTCCATGGAAACTTGTATTAGTTAAGGTATGGATTTGCTGCCTGTGACAAAACCCCCCAGAATAGTTTAAGCAAGATAGAGGTTTATCTCCCTTTCATGTAAAAGAATGCCAGAAGCACGCAGTCCAGGGAGGGTATGGTGACTCCATGATCATCAGGAATTTGGGCTTCTTTCGTATTCATGCTTTTCTCTCTCAAAGTTGCCTCATGGTCCAAGTAGCTGCTGCAAATCCAGCAATCACATTCATGTTTCAGATGAGAATTAGAAGAAAGGGAGGAAGGACACATGAGTGAGTGGCAGCTGTTGGTCTGCCTCTCTAGGGACTTTCCTGGTAGCCTCTCCTAACAATTTCTGTTTAGATCTCATTAGACACCTCTCGCTACAAGGGAAGCTGGGAAATGTAGTATTTTTTCTGGGCGTACGGCCACTTTGAATAAAATAGGGGCTCTGTTACAAGTTAAAATGGGAGAATTGATATTGAGTAGGCAGCTAGCAGCCTCTGGCACAAGTCTTTTCCAACTACTCCAACCCATCTTGTGGTTCTTAGAGTGAGCCCCACACTCACACAATTGTCTTATTATTGTGCCCTCTATTAATTCATTGACCCAACGAACAAATGATGACTGAACCACTGCTCTGTGCAAGGCACAAAGCCTTTTATGTGTCCCCCGTGAAGTGTTGCTTTCCAGCTCAGAGGTTAGCTCCGTTGCTGGAGAGCGGACCCCTGCTTATGGCTCTTTGCTCCTCCCTCCAGGTATCCTTCACAGGGCTCGGCACAGGCCAGGCACTTGATAAGTACCTGGTTGATTTTGGAATCTCACAAATGGGAAGTTCGGTGAAAAAAATGAATCCCCTGCCTCGGTACTGGGCTAGAAAATTCTGGCTGTGTGAAGCTTGTTTCTGCATCATTGTGGTTTAGAGAAGCCAGAACGAGGAGCTCGGTGTGAGGGTCATCGCTAAATATCAGGGCCGGGCTGTAGTCACGTGGACTTGTCCAGGTGTTGGGGTGGGCGTGGCTATTTTGGAAACCGGACGAGTTTGTATACCAAACTGGAATTACAAGCAGAAAGCTCTGCGCCCACCTGCCTTTCCTTGCCACCGCTCTGTGTAGCTATATTTATGCCACGCAAGTCCCGCTGGTTATCCCTGCGAGGCATAGCGGCAGACCCAGCCGGCAGGCTCCGCGGAGAGCGTGGACTGCGGGGCGCAGCGGTCTCCCGGTCTGAGCCTTGCCCCAGTCTGCCGGAGCCGAGACCGTCTGAAGGGAGCTTGCCTAGGGCTTATGTCTCATCTTGGGGCTGCTGAGAAAACGATCGTTTTAAAAATTTTACTGGCACCTGGGAGGAGAAGAGCCTCACTGTGTTGAGCAGCTGCTACCTGGGAGGCGCTGTGTCAAGTGTTGAATCTGCATGATCACATACAATACTCAGAACAGTCTACTGTTCTTTACCACTCTTCTCATTTGGCAGTGGAGGGAACGGAGGCTCTGACCAGTCACCTTACAAGCCCAGGTTCCCTTAGGGCTCGGGGGTGGGGTTATTTTATTCTCCTGCTTAAAAAATTAATTATTTTTATAGGAAGATAATTCACATCGAATAAAACTCACCCTTTTAATATTTTTTTTTAAGATTTTTTTGGTATTTATTTTGACAGAGACAGAGAAATCACCAAGTAGGCAGAGAGGCAGGCAGAGGGAGGCGGGGAAGCAGGCTCCCCGCTGAGCAGAAAGCCCCATGCGGGGCTCCATCCCAGGACCCTGAGACCATGACCTGAGCCAAAAGCAGAGGCTTTAACTCACTGAGCCACCCAAGTGCCCCAAAACTCACCCTTTTAAAGTGTACAGTCATGAGTTTTTAGTATATTCACAAAGTTGTGCAATCATCCGTCATCTCTAATTCCAGACGGTTTCCATCAGGCGGGCAGTGGGGTTGGGGGACACAGTGCTTGAGTCCTAGGCTTCTCCAGTGACCACACCAGTTCCCCTTCTCACTCACCACATGCAGTGATTTAAAATACCTAGGCCTGATTTGGGGGGCACATCAGGGCATGTTTGGGTGAGATAGGAGCAAGAAAGGGCCATCTGCCTTTTCAGTTGCTTTTCCGTCATTTCATTGATCCTAGTGCCCCTTTGAGTCCCCCGGGGCGCACCCCACCTTGTCTGTGTTTCCTGGACTTGGCGCAGGGGGACAGAACACCGCAAACTTGAATTCCATGAGCACCCATCAATCCTGCCCTAAGGTTGTGTTTGGCGAGGTGAGAGGCACCCTTGCTCTGACCTGTGTCTTACTCGCCTTGGTAACCCCAGAATGTCACAGCACATACAGGAGGTGCTCGAACAATATTCATGAATATCTAGTCTTTCATTTCATCACCCCTGTTAGGAACCAGTGCAATAATGGCTTGTTCTGCCTCCAGCCTGAGCCTTTCTCTTCCAGCCCTGGCTGTCTTCCACATGAAAGCCAACAGGATTGCTCTCGCCCCTAAATCTAATTATGTACCCCCTGCTTGCATTCTTCAATGACTCTCTGCCACCTACAAAGTAAAATCGCGGCTTCTTAGATGCAAATGTACCCAGCCATTTGTGATCCAGTCCACGCTCCTCTCCACCCTCCCCAACCCCATAAAGGCAGACACTTTCCGCTCTAGCAATACTGAACTGCTTGTAGTTTGCAAACATACCCTGCATACTTGTTCCTCTACATGGGCTACACCCTTTCCCTGGAATGCCCTTTCCATATTTGCCCATATGACAAATGACTGTTCATCCCTCAGGTCTCAGCGGAGGCTACTCCATCCGTAAGGCCTCCCCTACTTTCCTCGGTAGACCTGAGAGCTGGGTGTCAGGGGTACACTCGGCTGCAGATAAGAGGAAACTGCCATAATGACTGTGGTATGCAGAATAACGGCCCCCAAATAATGTTCAGGTCCCAATCCCCGGAACCTATGAGTATGTTAGCTTACAGGGCAAAAGGAACTTGGCAGATGTGATCAGATTAAGGACCTTAAGAAACCCCTGAGTGGCTCAGTGGGTTAAGCATCCCGCGCTTGATTTCAGCTCAGGTCATGGTCTCAGGGTTGTAAGATTGAGCCCCATGTCCAGCTCCGCACTCAGCATAAAGTCTGCTTGAGATTCTCTCTCCCTCTGCCCCTCCCACCACTCAGGCTTGCTCTGTCTCTCTCAAAAAAAAAAAAAAAAAAAAAAAATTAAGGACCTTGACATAGGGAAATTCTGGATTTTCCTGGTGGGCCCTATGTAGTAATGAAAGTCTTAAAAATGGAAGAAGGGGGTAGAGGAGGTCAGAGCGATGCAGTGTGCAAAGAACTCAACTCACTGTTGCTGACTTTGAAGAGGAAGGAAGGGGACCTTGAGCCGAGCAGTATGAGCAGCCTCTAGCAGCTGGGAAAGGCTGGGGAACGAATTATCTTCTAGAGCCTCTGGAAAGGAACCCAGCGCTGCCAGGGGCTTGATTTTAGCCCAGTGTCAGACCCTGTCAGACTACAGACAATACATTGGTATTGTTTTAAGTCATAAAACTTGTGATAATTTTTTTTAAGATTTTATTTATTAATTTGTCAGAGAGAGAGAGTGTGTGCATAAGCAGGGGGGGCAGCACACAGTGAGAGAAGCAGGCTCCCCTACTAGGCAAGGAGCCCAACGTGGGGCTCTATCCCAGGACCCTGGAATCATGACCCAAGCAGAAGGCAGATGCCCAACTGACTGAGCCGCTTAGGCACCCCTTGTGATAATTTGTTAATGGCAATAGAAACTAATACAATGACTTGACCAGATAAGGATTGGTTTTCCTCCGGTCCTAAGAACTCCAGAGGGAGGTGTTCTGGGATGGCTTAGCAGTGTGATCAGGGGCCCAGACTCTCCCCATTGTGTAGCAGAAAGGTGTTTATCCTCTTGCTTGTTACCCTCAGGGTTAAAAAAAATCTGCTGCATCACCAGATGTGTGCTCGTGTTTCAGAGAGGGAGTCGGATGTAAAGGACTATAGCGATCATGCTGGCTGTCGCTTTAAAAAGCTTTTGCTCCAAGCCCTACCTAGCAACTGCTGTTCCCACGCTATTGGCCAACGTCACATGGCCATCATTAGCTGGAAGGAGGGCTGGAAGGTCAGACATTTCAGCTCTTCAGCCCCTGTTGTAAAGATCTTTAAGGAGAGAGACTGATTGGCTTCTGGAAAACCAGCCCGGTGTTAGTCACACAGTTCTACTTGCACTTTGTACATTTCTCATTAGAGCAATTATAATATGGTTTAAAAACATTTGCCTCCCTTTCTCGGCCACCCCACTGGATTCTAAATCCTTAAAGTATATGGGTGTTAGAAAAAGACTACTTTTCAAAATTCTAGTCTCCCTGCCCCTAGCACAATGCTGGTGTATTGTATTTGGGTGTTTGTTTGTTTTAAAGGTTTTATTTGAGGGCGCCTGGGTGGTTCAGTCATTAAGCATCTGCCTTTGGCTCAGGTCATGATCCCAGGGTCCTGGAATCAAGTCCTACATTGTGCTCCTTGCTCAGCAGGGAGCCTGCCACTCCCCCTGCTTGTGCACGGTCTCTCTGACAAATAAATAAAATAAAATCTTAAAAAAAGAAATAGAAAAAAGAAAATGGCTTCAGGAAGGAAAACCATAGCCCTTGAGAATAATGGTACTAGAATATGTCTTATCAATTGGTCCTACTGGCCCCCAACAAAGAGGAGAAGGGGGAAGAGGAGATGAAGATAAAAACAAAGAAAGGGAACCTGGGTGTGTCAGTCGGTTAAGCGTCTGACTCTTTATTTTGGCTCAGGTCGCGATCTCAGGGTCATGAGGTGGAGCCCTGCTTCACGGAGCTCCGCACTCAGTGGGGAGTCTGCTTGAGAGTCTCTCCCTCCTCCCTATGCCCCTCCCCCACTTGCACACATTCTCTCTCTCAAAATAAATAAAAATAAATAAATAAATCCAAAAGCAAAGAAGAGGAGGAGAAGGAGAAAAAAAAGTAAAAGTCTCTAAATGCTTTGAGACCCCAACAGTCTGCCAGGTGGTCCAAATCCCACAAAGTTCTTGAAAATACACAATCATTCTTTTATTTGTTTAATAAATACAATACACCAGGGAGCCTGGGTGGCTCAGTCAGCTAAGTGTCTGCCTTCAGCTCAGGTCATGATCCCAGGGGCCTGGGATAGAGTCCTGCATTGGGCTCCTTGCTCCACCGGAATCTGCTTCTGTCTCTGCCCCCTCCCCCCACTCATTTTCTCTCTCTCTCTCAAATAAATTTTTTTTTAAGATTTTATTTATTTATTTGACAAAGGGGGTGGGGAACACAGCAGGGAGAGGGAGGGAACACAAACAAGAAGCAGGCTCCCCATTGATCAGGATCCTAGCTGAAGGCAGATGCTTAACCGAGTGAGCCACCCAGGCATTGCTTCCTGAAGCCATTTTCAAACTTTATATGCCCCCGAGGAGATTTTAACGTGTGCCTTTCTAGCTTACTACCCTGTCTCCTGCCCACCAGTCCAGAGTCTGCCATGTTGTGCCTCTTTTCCTAATGGGAGAGTGTTGTTTCCTGGACGTGGACAATACAGAAAAAGGATAATACTTCAAACCTGGCCAACTAATGGAGACCTGTGCTAGTTATTAGGACTATAAACTAACGATTTCGATTTCCCCTTGCTTTCCAGGAGCAAGGTAGGTAGGATTACATTCCTGGTTCCCTTGAAATTGGATAGAGACCATTGCCTAGTTCTAACGAGTGAGTTTGAATGGAAGTGATGTGTGCAGCTTCTGCCCCAGAGCATTTAGTGCTGGTATGAGACCTCTTTCCCCTTTACTACTGGAATGTACAGTGATTCAGATGGTGAGTGTCCAGTCAGCCTGGGTCTTAGAGGGAGGGCAGTACAGAGCAGAGCTCCTAGTCAATCCTCAATGGACATGTACTAGAGTGAAAAATAAACCATTGTCATTTTAAGCCACTGAAATGTTTGGCGCTCTTTGTTACTACAGCATTACTAGTTTGTCCTGACTGATACAAATATCTGACTTACATTCAAAAAGAAGAATGGCTCTTTGGAGCTTCAGATCGAAGTATTTTCCTCAAAACCTCCAAGTTCCTAGGGCACGTGGCTGGTTAGGCCAGTAGAGCATGTGACTTTCAATGTCAGGGTCATGAGTTCAAGCCCCATGTTGAGCATGGAGCATGCTTAGAAAAGAAATGAAATGAAAAGAACAGAAGAAATTCAGGATCTCAGGCCCCACCCTGAACCTGCATTAAAATAAAACAAAACGAAACCTCTGAGTTCCCTTCTCACTAAGACCAAGTGGTAGCCATAGCTGTTTTTAGGTATATATTGGAGGGTGGGTCTCAAAAATGTGAAAAACAATGTTAGACGTGGCTAAATTGTTTCACTATTGTTTTATTCAGTGATTTGCTAGAAGGATTTAGAAGACTCAATAGCAGGTTATACTGATGGCTAAGATTTTTTTATAGAGGATACAGAGCAAAAGCCGCAAGAAAAATATATGTATCGACAGACATGAGAGGTCCATCAGGCTTTGATATCTTTCCTTGTCTGAGGTTGTGGGGGAGTTCTCTCTCTCTCTCTGTCTCTCTCTCTCTCAAAGCAAACTACAAAGGCATACATGGAATATCCACTCCCAATGAAGTCTGTTTGAGTCTTAAGGGTTGAGACAATTATTGGGTGCTGGTCTCATGAATATATCCTGATAAACAGCCAGCCATGGCAACCAAAAATAGAAACCCCCAAATGAAACCAAAGGTACATCCACCAGTCTTGATGTTTGTGCCAGTGGACCAAACACACCATCACAGCATGCGCCTTTGTTCCAGGTGCAAAATCATGAAATCGGTAACATCGTGTAAAGGATACTAGAATTAAAAACCATGGAAACCTAAAAAACAAACAAACAAACAAACAAACCATGCAAACCTACCTTGCCCACGATATTTTGATCTGATAGTATATTAACTTTATTTGTGAGGGTAGAAAGCCTCGATGTCTGATCACTCGGATCTCTGAAAAATGGGATTTCCTTGGGGATTTTGCACAATGAGGGTGCCACTCAGAAAAGTTTCAGAAGTGCAGTGCAATTTTCCAAGACCTTTGTCTGTTAATTAGACTTTGGGGGTGAATAGTGGCAAACCTACTCACCACTTACACATTATTTCAAATCATAAAGAACAGATTTGTAAGCAGAAGTTTGAAATTGTCAACCTGTAATTTGGGGACCACCTGACTGCAATGAAATGGTTTTGCCATGTGGAGTATTTATTAGAAGTATATATTACACACATACTTTATTGTCCATGAGACTGAGTATTATTATTCCCATTCTCTACTAATAAGTCTAGAAACATTGAGTCACTTGCCCAAGTCACACAGCTAGTAAGGGGCAGAGCTAGGGTTGGAACCCAGCTCTTTCTGGGGCCAAAGTTATTCTAGTACAACCCACCACTAACTCTTTTTTTTTTTTTTTTAGATTTTATTTATTTATTTGAGAGAGAACACGAGCAGGGGAGGGGCAGAGGGAGAAGCAGACTCCCCAGTGAGCAGGGAGCCCAACATGGGGCTCCATCCTAGAATCCTGGGATCATGAACTGAGTTGAAGGCAGATGCTTAACCGACTGTGCCATTCAGGCGCCCCTGTTTTTGCTTTTAAAGTGAACTATATAACCCACCATGGGGCTCCAACTTAGGTAAGAGTCACATGTTCTACCAACCAAGCTGGCCAAGTATCCCCTACCACTAACTCTTTTTTTTTTTTTTTTTTAAAGATTTTTATTTATTTGACAGAGAGAAACACAGTGAGAGAGGGAACACAAGCAGGGGGAGCTGGAGAGGGAGAAGCAGGCTTCCCACCCAGCGGGGAGCCCAATGTGGGGCTTGATCCCAGGACCCTGGGATCATGACCTGAGCTGAAGACAGACGCTTAACAACTGAGCCACCCAGGAGCGCCCCCCACCCCCCACTAACTCATAAGCTCTCTAGGCTATATCTCCTCCCCTGTAAAAAAAAGGTGATTAGACTAGAGGTTTTCCAGGTCTAAGCTTTATGAACACCAGTAAGTTAGATGAACTGGTACTTTGTACCAAGTAATCGTTAAGAGCCTGGCTTTGAATCAGGGACACCTGGGTTGGATCTAGTCTATAGGCCACTTGTTATTTTATGCCCTTCACCAAGTTACTTCACCCTTCTATAAACCTGTTTCCTGTTCTGTACAATGGAGATAAGTCTACCTCACCTGGTGTCGTAAAGATGAAATGAAATAAGGTACAGAAAATACGTAGCCCAGGGCCTGGCATCCAGTAAGCTCGGTGTAAATGCAGACAGCCACTGGTGTGATGGTCAAGGGCATACTGTCTAGGACCACATTGCCTGGGTTCCAAGCCTAACTCTACCACTTCACGGTTAATTTTGTGTACCTCAGTTTCCGTATCTGTACACTGGGGGTCTACAGTCTTAACATGATATCGATACCAAATTAAGTTGGTATAAAGATTAAAATAATACATATAAAGCCTTTGGAAAAGCACTTGGCGCACAGTATTCAGTGTGTGCTGGTTAATTTTATTATCATCATCACAGTTATGACTGATTTGGCTGTACGTATTGCTGAAATAAACAGTAAGGGTGAAAATGGTACGTGGCTCCTCTTGTCACCTGGGCATATCCTTAACGGAAACCCAAGGCTTCTGGAAATTCTGTGGTTTGAATAATCCACGAGCTGGAGCAGCGAAGCATCCAACACAGATGCCTCCCAGCTGCAGCCCTGAGGGGAAGGTGAGGCCCCGGCTCCATCCAGCTGAGGTTGGTCCTATTATGGAGAAAGCCCTGCTTTGTATGCAGCTGCCTTGTCTTCAGTTTGGCTGCATAATTGTGCCTTTTTGTTTTATTATAAAGCATCTTGAGGAATTCAGAGCCCCCTCCCGCTGATAGCAGTGAAAGCCACAAAGTGTGGGTCTCTAATGAGCTTTGGATGCTCTGAGGGCCCTACCAAGGCAGCCAGGCAGGGAGCACGCACACCGGCCCCGGCTGCTGGCCCCCGGCTCCCTTTGAGCCCTAGCCGCCGCTCTGGACTTCATTATGGGGCTCCCTGAATACCCCCAGGATCCTCCCCTCCTGTCCTCATTGTCTCAGAAGGGGACAGAGCTGCTTCCTGAATGCTGGGCCCGTTGGTAACCTTTGTGGGCCGGCAATGCGAAAACAGAAATTAATTATTCATATCAGTGGGCCTGACAGGAGCTGTTGTTTGCAGAGTTGACCCCCCTTCTGGCTACCAGACTTGGAACTCCCCAGGGCCTCTGGGCAAGCAGGAGACGGCACAGTCCTGGGAGACAGCTGCCCTGAGAGCCAGGGTGGCAGGTGGCTGGCCGGCCCTGGGCCACATGCGGTCTGCCCAGGCACTTTGTTTGGGTTGCAGAGGGTTAAAACAAAAGCGAACCAATTTAGAACCTGGAAACTCTCCAGGAAAATCTGGATTTCTGACTTATTCTTGAAAGACGGGAAGATCTCGGGTCCCTGTGGAAACCATCAGGTTGCGCAGAACTGCTGACCCCTTCAGACCGGGCATGATTTCACTAACTGGCTCTCAGCTCTCGCCTGGTCCTGTTTTCCGTGTGTATCGTGCAGCGAACAAGCAAGCCTCTCTGGAGCTGGGCTGCCCGGCCTCGCCTCCTGCCTCTGCCACGCACGAGCTGTATGACCCTGAGCAAATTACTCAACTCCTGTGGGCCTCAGTTTCCTTATCTGCAAAATGGGGTTTATGTTAATAGCTCACCCAATAAATGAGAGAGAACTGAGTGAGTTCGTGTCAAGAGCTTCGAGCTGCCTCTCACATCGTAAGGGCTGCTTAGTTGTCAGTAGCTACTAGTATTACACGACTGGCCTAATGTTTTCAGCATCTGAGGTTACAATCCTGGTGTTAAAGTTTTCCATGGAAGAAGAAAATATATTTCTTTCCTAGTGTGAGTCTTCACTCTCTTATAGTAAGTCTTTTCTTCCTCCTCCAGCCCCTAATCTCAGCACCTTGGAGTGAGCCTGCAGGATAGTGCTGCCCTCTGTAACAAACCAACTCCAACGCATCAGTGGCTTAACAGACGAAGTTTCCTCTGGTTCCCCCTGACAGTGGCTGCAGGTGTTCCCAATGGGCAGGCCTGCTTCCCATGGTCACTCAGAACCCAGGCTCCTGGGCTCTTGTGCATGGGCCCTCCTCCAGGTCCTGGTAGTTCTCAGCATCCGGGGGGCACAGGGCAAACAAGAGAGTGAAGACACACATGCTTCTTTTTTGTTTGTTTGTTTTTTAAAGATTTTTATTTATTTATTTGTCAGAGAGAGTGAGACCGAGAGTGAGAGAGAGCACAAGCAGGCAGAGTGGCAGGCAGAGGCAGAGAGAGAAGCAGGCTCCTGGCCGAGCAAGGAACCTGATGTGAGACTCGATCCCAGGACCCTGGGATCATGACCTGAGCAGCCACTTAACCAGCTGAGCCAGCCAGGCATCCGGACACACATGCTTCTTAAGTCTTCTTAACCCAGAAATGATACCCATTTCTTTTGCTGGCATCGCATTGGCAGAGACAAGGCCTGTGTCCCCTCTTAGGCTCAGGGGTCCTGGCAAGTGTAGCCCCTAATAGGCAGCTGCTTCCTCGTGACAGCCGTGCTCTGGGAAGGGGGCTGAGGTGGGAATCTTTGGTGGACCCTCAGCTGTCTGTGCCCCTATAGTCATAGTAGAGAGGCCCCAAGTCAACATCTCCCCGGGGTTATTTCCTTGTTGCTACTTTTAGCTTGTGGAGGGTGACTGCCTTGTTTTTGTTTTTTTCTGGTCTACTGCGGGGAGAAGAAGGGAAACAACCTTTCTATTTTTAATCTCACGCTTCAAATTCCTATATAGCATAGGAGCCTTGATTTAGGATCTCAAAATTAGATTTGGGCAGTAGCATTTCATCTGAGTTATTTATTTGGAGAGACAAGCGACTTAGTCATTGTGCTTATATGTACATTGAGATAGCAGTCAACTTAGAGGAAAAAAGACATTTATAATCAGAATTTTGATATTCAAATCTTAAACCTTTCTTTTTTTTCTTCCTTTAAGTTGGGTTCAAGTAGGTAATTTAAACTTGTTATTGCAGTTATTCGTGGAGGAGGTATATGTATATAGAATACAATCAAATGTATGTATCATAAATTTTAAAAATTGATGAAAGCCAAAGTACATTTTTAGGAGGGACCCTATAATAGCGAATTTTTAGGATTAAGGAAAAAAGAAACGAAAAGATGTCCTATGCAGCACTGTACATCTCTTCAAAATAGAAATTGCCGCACACTGCCTTCTTTTTAAACCAGTTTGTTTCTTTGGAACCACAGGGCCTGTCACATCTTTGAAGAAGTGAGGTCACTGTGGGGTTGAGACAGAGTCTTTGCTGTAATTTGCACACGATCTCTGAGAAGCCAATACAGAACCTTTATGACCTAAGACCGTGACCTCAGTGACCTTCATTCAGACTTAATTAGTTTGCTCTCTGGCTCCCAGATTGACTGACAGCTTTCTCTGTCCCTGCCAGTCTGTCTCCAAGTGAATCAGTTGTAGTCACAGAATGGAAAGAAAACACAGAATCTGCAGTTTTTGTCTGACCCCTTCCCAGGCTGACCTGACTCACACCCCAAGGATATTACGAAAGCAAGAGATTTTAGAAACTGAGAGGTGGAAATAACCAGCTCTCTTCCTTGGTCCCTGGCTAAAGCTTGTTCAGTGTCATACCTCCGAGAAAGATGTGTTTTAGGGCAAGCTCTGGGTCTCTGCTTGTGCCCTTAAGAGTTGCTTCTTACGGATTCTCCATTCAAGGATTTGCTGGGGAATTTCACAGCTGATTGGCAAAAGGGTGAAAAACCTCTTGAGTCTAAACCTGCCATGCCCGCTATGGCTCCTCTCCCAGCACTGGTCTCTGTGTCTCAATTTCACATTTGTTTCATTCTGCCTCTTATTATGGTAATTTTCGTTTTATCCCCACTTCACAAGGCTTGCTGGAGGCAGACCTCGGAGCCACATTTACTAGCTGTGAGGACTTTAAAAAGTTCTTTAACCTCTCAGTGCCTCACTTTTCTCACCCGTAAAATGGATATGTGAATAGCATATACCTCCCGGGATGTTGTTAAGAATTAAATGAAGTGGGGTGCCCGGGCGGCTCGGTGGGTTAGGCATGTGACTTCAGCTCAGGTCATGATCTCAGAATCCTGGGATCAATAGCTCAGCGGGAAGCCTGCTTGTCCCACTCACTCTGCCCCTCACTCATTCATGCCCCTCTCCTCGCTCTTGTTCATGCACTCTCTCTCTCTCAAATAAATAAAATCTTAAAAAAAAAAAAAAGGAATGAAGTAATCCATGGTAAGTACTCAGCCTGATGCAGAGTGAGCATTCAGTAAATGATAACTCATATTCTTATTTACCCTCTGTTTTTCTAGCATTTGCCATTGAGCCTTATGTGTCCTATGTGTTTGACAAATTTGTACTGATTAGTCTGAATGATTGAGGAAATTGCTAAAATATTATTCTTCCACTTCTAGAATAATTTCGGTAAGGAACTGAATGCAAGTCAGAGTCTTCTGGGCAGGAGCACTGTAAAAAGACAGATTCCTGGTCCCCAGACCCACTGACGTGGAATCTAGTGGATGTGGGCACAACTTGAAATCTACATTTTTAGCCAGTCCTGGGGATCCATAGCAGCTAGCCCAGCACCCTGAAGTTAAGCAGGCTTTGCTAAGGGCTTGATATGAGGTAGTGGTTAATGTCTGGGTTTTTTTTGTTACTGTTGTATTGTTTCTCATGTGCACTTTCTTTTTCTTTCTATTTTTTTTAATAGAGATTTTATTTTTAAGTAATTTCTACACCTGTTGTGGGGCTTGAACCCACAACCTTGCGATCAAGCATCAATCACTCCACTGACTGAGCCAGCCAGGTGCCCCTTGTGTGCACTTTTATAGTTTGTCTTATCAAAAAGGAAATTTTGTTATAATTGCCATGTGGAATGTGGAAAACAGGGTGAGGCTGTGTACATTACATCCCCTTTTTTTTTGGAAAATTTTTATTGCGGTGAATTACACATAACAAAGTTTATCATCTTAAACATTTTTAAGCGTACAGTTCTGTGGTATTAAATACATTTATAATGCCGTACACCACCATCATCCCCATAACTCTTTTTATCATGCAAAACTGAAACTCTATACCCATAAAACAATAGCTCCCCAACCCCCACTTCCCCACTGCCTCTGGCAACCACCATTCCGTCTGTCTCTGTGAATCTGATTACTCTGTAAGTACCTTATGCAACAAATTACACAGTGTTTGTCTTCTCGTGACTATCTTGTTTCACTCAGCATGATGTCCTCAAGTTTCTTCCGTGCTGTAGCGTATGTCAGAATTTCCTTCTTTTTATTTTATTTTAATTTTTTTAAAGACTTTATTTATTTGAGAGTGATAGAGTGAGCACTAGGGGCAGAGGGACAAGCAGACTCCCCACTGAGCAGGGAGCCCAATGCAGGGCTCGATCCCAGGACCCCAGGACCATGACCTGAGCCAAAGGTAGACGCTTAACTGACTGAGCTACCCAGGCGCCCCAGAATTTCCTTCTTTTTAAAGGCTGAATAATATTCCAATGTATGTCTGTACCACATTTGGATTATCCATTCATCCATTGAGGGACAGTTGGATTGCTTCCACATTTTAGCTCTCATGAATAATGCTGCTACAAACTTGGAATACAAATAAGTTTTTGAGATTCTGCTTTCCATTCTTTTGGGTCAATACCCAGAAGTGAGATTGCTGGAAAATGCCTGGTTTGGCCATTTCTGCCCATATAGTCCCAAAGGTTGACATTAAAAGGAAGCCATTAAAAAAAAAAGGGGGGGGGAGGGCACCTGGGTGGCTCAGTTGTTAAGTGTCTGCCTTCGGCTCAGGTCATGATTCCAGGGTCCTGGGATCAAGCCCCGCATCGGGCTCCCTGCTCAGCGGGAAGCCCGCTTCTCCCACTACCATTCCCTCTGCTTGTGTTCCCTCTCTCGCTGTGTTTCTCTCTGTCAAATAAATAAAATCTTTAAAAAAAAAAAAAAAGTCCTATGCGGGACACCTGGGTGGTTCAGTTGTTGGGTGTCTGCCTTCGGCTCAGGTCATGATCCTGGTTCCTGGGATCAAGCCCTGAGTCGGGCTGCCTGCTCAGCCGGAAGCCTGCTTCTCCCTCCCCCTTCCCCCTGCTTGTGTTCCCTCTCTTGCTGTGTCTCTCTCTATCAAATAAATAAATAAAATCTTAAAAAAAAAAGTCCTATTTACTTAAGAATTTTAGGTGGTGGGATGCCTGAGTGGTTCAGTCAGTTAAATGTCTGCCTTCAGGTTGTGATTCTAGGGTCTTGGGGTTGACTCCCAGATCGAGCTCTCTGCTCAGTGGAGAGCCTGCTTCTCCCTCTGCCTGGTTCCCCTGTTTGTTGTGCTCTCTCTCTCTCTCTCTGATTAGTGAATAAATAAATAGAAGCTTTAAAAAAAAAAAGGAACTTTAGGTGCTCCTAAGGAAAAAGTGAAGGGAAAAGCCTTTTGTGTTTGTGTGAGTAGATACGGAATTGCCAGACAGTTGATAAAGTAATCCATTTGTGTTAGGAGCCATTAAGCAGTTAGAGAGAGGAAGCAGCCCAGGGTGACCTATGGCCTGAGCGCAAACACAGCATCAGCAAGCTGAGTGACACTTGGATAAGGACACAGAGAAGTCCATTGTAGTCTCCTGTTTCAAAACACTTGGCTGGTTGTAGCTTAAATCATGTAGGTCACCCTCTTGCTGCCCCCAGATAGCGATCCAGGTGTTTGAAGGTGTCGGGTTCGCAATGCTCACCTCCATTCATTCCCCCTGCTGAGCTTTGGGGAAGAAGGGCAGTGGGGTGGGGACACATCTTTCCACTCAAGTTACAAGTGACAGCCCCAAAGTCCCAACACAGGCTGGGCTTCTACCTTTCTGAATTTCATTACTTTCTGCCTCCCTGTCTCAGAGATCAGCCTTCACTAGTTTAGAGGCAGGTGTCCTGAAATACTTGTGTGTGTATTTTCTGGGGGAGCAGAGATTAATGTGAAGTTAAGACAACCACTTCATGGCAACTTATGAATTTGCTGAGTTTGTAAATAGTTAAGCAAATCTGCTGGGCTTTAATAATTGGAATTTTTTTCTTGGGTTTTAAAGTCACTGGATAGCATGGAGTGCTTTATGACTTCCAAACTGATCAATAAAAAAGGTCAACAAATACCTTAATGTTTATGGAGTATCTAAATTACCAAGTATTAGAGGGTTAAAAGAGAAGGCTTTGGATGCCATCCATGGAGCACCTCAGGGGCTCAGTTGGTTAAGTGTCTAACTCATGGTTTCAGATCAGGTAATGATCTCAAGGTTGTGAGATCAAACCCCGCATCCAGCTCTGCACTCAGCTGAGATTCTCTCTTTCCCTCTCCCCCTATCCCTCCCCCACCTCTCTCTAAAAATAAATACATAAATCTTTAAAAAACAAAACAAAATGTGATCCACTTCAAAGCAGGTTGCAAAGAGTAAAGCATTGTATGTCTGACTTCATGACAGCATGAGATCATTTCTGGGCTACCCTAAACTCCTCCTCTCCAGGAGAAAGGCTATAGCCACCATTAAAGCAACTTCATTGACACCTGAATTGTGCCAAACATGTGTCTGGGATAAGGGCTCAAACCTCTGCTTCAAGACCCTTTAGTTCACTGAGGGAGCAGGCTGGCGAACAGGTTTTCCCTGCAGGAATGTGAACACAATAGAGACCCGTGCCATCTTTAACTACCTCCCAAGACACAAAGAAGGTTTTATAAAACTGTCAGTAACCACTGTGTTCAAATACCAAACAGTAACAACCACATCTTTGCAGGTTGACCAATGGTTAGAGAAGTCATCGTCATACCTGCTTCGCAATCTTGAGGGCCCATCCTTTGGACATTTTACTTTGTTTCTTCAGCTCCAGCGCCCACATGTGTACCAGCAAACATCCCAGCGGCTCCCTCTTGAGGCTTTCCCTTAGAGTCAAAGAGGGGGGCAGTGGTCAGTGCTACTACACCCAAATCAGCAGAGAACTCGAGTTTCATTAGCGGTAAGGACTTCTCACTGCACAGGCCAACAAGCGACCCTGGAAATGGAGACGGTATTGGGGACGCACAGCACAGCCCGTCCTTGGGACAAGACAACGTTAATTCCTCAGTGCTGAGCTCCTCCCAGGGCACATGCTCCTGACATCCAGTTCCTTTAGGCCATTGACAGAGTGGCTTCCTGTGTGTTCGTTTGCCCAGGAAGGCCAGGAGGACTTGTTCTAGCACCCACCACTATGTCCTTTCCCTGGGGGACCCATCTTGGGGGATTGGAAAATTTCTCTTCTTAAGCCCTCCGAACTCTGGGGGTCTTCTTACACCATCTTTCCTAGACTGCAGCGAGGAGGCTGCCTCTGATGTCAGTGGTTCCAAAGCAGTTGATTTGAGACAGAATGCCCAAGGAATGATAAGGCTATAAGGTCTGTGACTCGAAGAACATTTTTTTTTTTAAAGATTTTATTTATTTATTTGACAGAGAGAAAGAGATCACAAGTAGGCAGAGAGGCAGGCAGAAAGAGAGAGGGGGAAGCAGGCTCCCTGCTGAGCAGAGAGCCCGATGTGGGGCTGGATCCCAGGACCCTGGGATCATGACTTGAACCCAAGGCAGACGCTTAATGACTGAGCCACCCAAGTGCCCCCATATACTTTTTTCTACCTTAATCTATTAATACAGTGAATTACACAAATAGATCTTCTATTTGAAGAAGTTGTATTGAACTAGGCCTATATTCCTGGGATTAAATCCTATTTGGTCTGCTATACAAGGTTGAGAGCTGCTCAGTGGTTACTAAATAATTCATTCACACAATAGCAAGTTGTGCAGTGTATAACCTGCACAACCAAGCATAGTGCCCCTGACTTTTTTTTTTTTTTTTAAGATTTTACTTATTTATTTGACAGAGAAAGACATAGTGGGAGAGGGCACATAAGCAGGGGGAGTGGGGGAGGGAGAAGCAGGCTTCCCACAAAGGAGGGAGCCCAATGCAGGGCTTGATCCCAGGACCCCGGGATCATGACCTGAGCTGAAGGCAGACGCTTAACGACTGAGCCACCCAGGGGCCTCCCCCCCGATTTTTTTTTAAACGTTTTTTTGTTTTCTGTTTGTTTTAAAAAAATACTTGTTTCTTTTTATTTATTTAAAGATTTTACTTATTTATTTATTTGACAGAGAGAGAGATCACAGGTAGGCAGAGAGGCAGGCAGAGAGAGAGGAGGAAGCAGGCTCCCTGCTGAGCAGAGAGCCCGATGCGGAGCTCCATCCCAGGACTCTGAGATCATGACCTGAGACGAAGGCAGAGGCTTTAACCCACTGAGCCACCTAGGTGCCCCATACTTGTTTCTTTTTGAAAAATGGCCAGATTCAATATGCTACTTGCAAGTTAAGATCATTTGTATCAATGGCATAGGAAATATTGACCTATAGTTTTCTTCTTTTGCTATCCTTATCCAGTTTAATGTCAGAATTATGGTAGTATCATGAAATTAGTTGGGTAGCTTCTCGTCTGCTTCTATGACCTAGAAGAGTTTGTAGAACACGGGCGTTTTCTGTTTGTAAAGGTTTAGAAGCCTCTACCTTTACAGCCAACAGAATCTCATATCTAGATCTTTGCATACTTGTCCAGTCTTTCAAAAGATTTATTTATTTATTTATTTATTTATTTATTTATTTGGGAGAGAGAGGAAGAGGACCATGAGTGGGGGAAGGTGCAGAGGGGGAAGGAAAAGGTGAGGGAAAGAATCTCAAGCAGACTGAGCCAGGGCTCAATCCCAGGACCCTGAGATCATGACTTGAGCCAAGTTGGATGCTTAACCGACTGAGCCACCCAGGCACCTCAACCTATAAAAGGTTAGTAATTTATTCCGGTTTTCCTCTCAAACCAATATTGGGACTTATTTTTCTGGGAAAAATCAATCATTTCAAACTTCAGATCAAGTTCATGCTGTGAATTCATGCTTTAAGCCCATCCCTCCGCTCTAAACAAAGCTGTGAACATTTTTTTTTAAATTAAAAAGGTATAGCCATGCTTGAAAATAAGATCTATGTCTCTATGAACCAGGCGTGGAATAAAAGCCGCAGTATGAGCCTGTTGGGCTCTGGGTCTCAGGGAAGGGAGGATGGCACAAGAGGGGCATCAGGGTGCTCCTCCTACTTAGTCTTTACCAGTCTCCCAGGTAGCTGCCCCTGATGCTTTCCTGCTCCAGGATTTACTCCTTCCCTGCACCCACTGTACCCACTGTTCTGGCAACAGTCCTTTCCTGGGTATGTTGGTGCCTGTGGTTTCTTCTTTCCATCCGATTCTCCTCTCCCCTTCTTTCAGGGATTACTTAGCATTCATGGTCCTTGAGAGTACCCTGTGTCAGTGGACCTTGTTATAGCTTTTGTGTGTTAATCCATGGTTTAGATCATGTTTAGAGACTTGGGTTAAGAGGGGGAGATATATGGCAAGCTTATTATAATGGTGTAAAACATATGAAAAACCTCTACGTGCTCAGTCTTCCACCTTGAACCAGAAGCCCCAAAGGAAAATTAAGTTAGAATCGAGATCTCAGTTTTATAAATTAACATGAGTATCTACCATGAAGCAGTCTCCGTATTATGCATATAGGTATTTTTCTTAAAGACTTTATTTATTTATTTGACAGAGAGAGAGAGATCACAAGTGAGCAGAGTGGGGGTGGAGCAAGCTCCCCACTGAGCAGAGAGCCCAATGCGGGGCTCGATCCCAGGACCCCAAGAGATCATGACCTGAGCCAAAGGCAGAGGCTTTAACCCACTGAGCCACCCAGGCACCCCCATATAGGTATTTTTAATATAAAAGATGAAAAGGTACTAAAGTCTTTGGAAGAAAACATATCCGTTCCAGTCATCTGTCCCCACCACTTTCACTCTTCTCTCCAGAAAGAACCTGCAGTCAACAGTTTGTTGTAGATAATATATTGTTCCAGTCCTTTTATGGCACACATACAAATGTTGCATCTCATTTGTGCATTGTCTCATTTGTTCTCACAACCATAAGAGGTTAGTATTATTAACCCATTTTATGGATGACAAAACCAAGGCCTAAGAAAGTGGGCCAATGGGCCCACAGCTTATTTGTTTGACCCCATGTCTCTCATTTTGAAAAGAGCCAGTCCCTCTTTTTCGGGAGATGGAGGCACCAATCTTGAAAAAAATAAATGAACTAGGGGCGCCTAGGTGGCTCAGTCGGTTATGCCTTCAGCTCAGGTCATGATCCCAGGGTCCTGGAATGGAGCCCAACATTGGGCTTCCTGCTTGGCGGGAAGCCTGCTTCTTCCTCTCCCACTCCCCCTGCTTGTGTTCCCTCTCTCACTGTACCTCTCTGTCAAATAAATAAATAAATTCTTAAAAAAATAAATGAATGAATGAGCCTTGCACGGTGGTGTATTTCTTACAAACCCAAACCAGTCTGAAGGAGTCCAAGGGACCCTGGGGCCTCCCACTCTGCTACATTCTCCTTTAGCAGTTGTTCTCTTGGAGACCTGAGGGAGCAAGCCCTTGCCTGATCATTTGAATTTCAGGTGACCCTCCTCTGGATTTCAGATCTTCCATTTTGCTAGGACGTTTTAAGCCCTGGGAAAAGACATCATTGAAGTGCTTCCAAGAAAGGTTTTCAGGTGCTAGGGACTCTCACAGTTCCCCCAAGTGCCCCTGGGGGAAATCCCAGAGATCCTGACAGCGGCTCCTGCCGTGATGAGCTGGCCCAGAAGCCAAGAATTAGGTTGGCCTGGCTCCTAGGACAGGTGTGCCTGTGCTTTCTCGCTCATTCTCCTTCTGCTCCAGGGATTTCCCCAGTGGATCTGACACCGAGGCCAGGAAACGGAAACTCTTTGATCTATTTGTTTTAAAGCCTGAATAAAAGGTTGGAGCTAGCCAGCCCGCTACAGCCAGCGCCTGCTGGAATGTCCGCTGCTTGCGTCTAGTTGTTTGGCTGCGGCGCGGCGGGACCCACGCGAATGCCACACCCCCTCGTGGGTCCCTTCCCACCGCGGCAGGGAGAGTCTGGGCCTCCCTTCACCCCGCAAGGTGCCGATGGTGTAGGCAGATCCCGGAGGGTTTCAGCATCTGCCTCCCCGCGCGATGTAAGACAAACGAGGCCCCAAACCCTGAATACATTTGCATCTCAATCTCAATAACTGCGTAAACCTCCGAAACCGAGGCCGTCCCCTCTCGCCCCCCCCCCCCCCCCCCCCCCCCCCCCCCCCCCCCCCCCCCCCCCCCCCCCCCCCCCCCCCCCCCCCCCCCCCCCCCCCCCCCCCCCCCCCCCCGGGGAGCTGTCCGGGAACCCAGCTGCGGTCAGAAACCCCACCCAAGGGAGCCTCACCAGGACCCGCTACACACACAGACTAATGGAGGAGGGCTCAAGGAAGAGCTGACTTCACCATATCTGCAGGCGTCTGGAACCTTCTCGTTTAAATAAGAGGGCCATTTGTCTTCAAACCAACTGTTTCCAGCCCATGTTTCAAACCCTAAACCTAGCAGGCTTTCATCAAGGGTCTGTGGATTAGGAATAGATGATTATGAATCATCTTCCCTTTCCTAGCGAGATCATCAAATTCCATGCAACATTTACCAAGGGCTGATACGTGAGACATGAAGAGGGTGTTGTACACCCTGATGGGCACATCATAGCCGGAGGTCCTTCAGAAAAAGATTGGGAGGTTGGGCTCTTTGTTCACCAGGGAAATGCTCTTAAATGTGGCCTCATCAATTGTGCTTGTGTGTATTGTTATATATCAATTTCTAAAAAAATTTTTCTTCTTAGTTCAACATTCTGATATAGTGTTTACTCAGGATAATCCAAGGTTTACAAAATTTTTAAAAGGTTTCATTTATGTATTTGAGAGAGTGAGAGAAAGAGAGAGTGCACAGGAGCAGGGACAGAGAGAGAGGGAGAAGCAGACTCCCCACTGAGCTGGGAGCCCGGCGCAGGGCTCAATCCCAGGACCCTGGGATCATGAGCTGAGCGGAAGGCAGACCCTTAACCCACTGAGCCACCCAGGCGCCCCACAAGGTTTACAATTTTCACATAAAATTACCCACATATCTTATTTTCCTTGAACACACTTGGATACTTCAGACTTAGTTCCCTTTTGCCCAAGGAGGGTGCTCTACTTGGTGTCCTGGAGAAAATCCTGTTTGTCAAGAAAGTCCATCCTATCCTGAACTGAATTTTTCAGCTTCCATTGTTTTGCAGGTCTTTCAAGGACCTTTACCAATCTCAAAGACTCTGACTCTCTCAAGCCCTGACTCTACAGCAAAGGGATCATATTTTTGCAAACGGATCTTCCTCTTCTTGGTTTAGCAGCTCCTGACTGGCCAAGTCTGGGGGCTTCACACTTCTGAAGAGGGAACCGGCTGCTTTGACTCTTTACAAAATGCTAATGAGTTTGAGGAGTCTGAGAAACAAACTGAGGGTTTTGGAGGGAGGGGGCTGGGCGAGCCTGGTGGTGGGTATTGAGGAGGACACGTATTGCATGGAGCACTGGGTATGGTGCATGAACAATGACTCTTGGAACACTGAAAAAATAAAATTAAGTTAAAAGAAATGCTAATGAGTTAACTCCACAATGAAGATGAGATACCCACAGAAAACAAAGGGTGTGGTTTGGCTTCGTTAACCTCAGCAGATCTCACAGCATCTCTTTACTAGGTTTGCTGTGATCTTGGCGGGGGTGGAGGAGAGATGTACTGTGTATGTGTGTGTGTGTGTGTGTGTGCACGTGCGTGCAAAACTCAAGCAGCATAATGGTGATAGCTAATGGTGCTGAATGTGTAGACGGAGCAGGTACCCGGCCCCGTGTTTTCACATCTGTTCTCCCATTTCAGCCATCTCGGATAAGGCAGTTACCGTGCCTATCCTCGTTTTACAACAAAAGAAACCGAGGCCCGGTAAGATTGAATTAAGGACACCAGGGCTCAAACCCAGGTCTGTTCTGTGTCTGGAACCCACATCCTGACCATTCAGTGCTGCATCCGGAGCAGCAGTGGCCCAGAAACTGGCCCCGTGAAGCTCTTGCTGATGTGGCTGCTGAGTGCAGGGGACCAGAGCTTTCAGCAGCAGTGCCCAGGGGAATTAGCAGGTGTCCCCGCCCTCCCCCTGCACCTGGGATGGGAGGATGGGCCAACCCAGACCAGAAAAGAGCCACTCCTATATTGGCCGGTCTGCTTTTCTTAAGTAATTATCAGTCTCTGCTTGGCCGGTAGGCCTGCAAACTCCTGAGCCAGGAAACAGGAGCCTTTTGACAAGATGGGCAAAACGAAGGTCTGGCATTCTGCTCTAGGCTCTCCGTTCTGTTTATCAGCAGCCGTGCCCGGCAGATAGGGTATCCTGGGAAGTGTGCCTCAGTCCCATGGAGTGTACAGGGGAATTCACCCAGGCACTGCCTCCTTTCATCAGCTGTGGGGGCCAAGATCACTGCCTTAGAGGGAGTTTCATTGATTTTATCTTGGTGGCGTGGGGACTTCTTAGAAGCCTCTAGCCACTCAGGAGGTTGGTTGAAAGTCGAAGGGCCATCTCTCCCCATTCCCTCTCCCAGAGCGTCCCAATCAGTGTTCCTCGAATGTGCTGAGGGGTGAGAAATGCTGATGTCTGAAACATCAGGGTGCTGTGTAGACAGGGGCATTTCCTGCCTGTGGCATGATGTAAAAGAGGTTGATAAGCACATTTCTCTCCTGTTCTCCTGAGATTGCAAGAGCAAACCCAGCTTACTTTGTCCCTATCATAGGTTGGGGTTTGGGTGGTGAATTCAAACCCAACTTTCCTCAGTTTCCATTGCTAAAAGGCTGATGTTCCTAATATAGCCCTGGCCAATCCCCAGACTTCTTTTTATTCCCAGAGCTGTGGCCCAGCCCCAAGGAAGGAAGAGTCCCCAGGCTCTGTCGGGAGCAGTTCTCAGATTCTACTGAGGACTCTATGGATGAGACTTTGTTGCCAGTGTTCCTGGGCAGTGCTGACAAGTGGGTGATGTTCCTCCCTCCCCCGAGGAATCAGAGACATGTCACTTGTATTGGGACCAAAGGTGGATGATGAACTAGAGTTCCCCACCCCCCAAGAGGGGGGCTCACCTTCATGTTTAGGGGTAAGGTGGCCCTGAGGCAAGTGAGGTTATAGTTCACCTAGGTAAAGCCTGCCTTGGTGGACACAGGAGAGAATGAAAGCTGGGCTGGCCACGGATCAGTGGCTGAGAAATTCTGAGCACAGTCTGGAGAGCTGGTCTGATTGTAACTACGCAAAGACCCCGGCTGTAGGCCTACCCAAAAAGACTGGAAAATGCTGATGCTTATTTTACTCTTTTATTGTCTAAAAAATATGTTTGTGGCTTTAGTACTTTTATTTTTATTTATTTATTTTAAAGATTTATTTATTTATTTATTTATTTATTTATTTATTTATTTATTTGACAGAGAGACAGAGAGAGAGATCACAAGTAGGCAGAGAGGCAGGCAGAGAGAGAAGGGGGAAGCAGGCTCCCCGCTGAGCAGAGAGCCCGATGCGGGGCTCAATTCCAGGACCCTGAGATCATGACCTGAGCCGAAGGGAGAGGCTTTAACCCACTGAGCACCCAGGTGCCCCGGCTTTATAACTTTTAGAACAGTAAAAAACAAAACAAAACGGAATAAACTCACTAGTTAAAAAAACAGCCGAGGACCATCTGGATAGCGCAGACAGTGAAAACTTCCTGCTCTTGGTTTCGGCTCAGATCTGACCTCAGGATTGTGAGATCAAGCCCCGCATGGGGCTCAGTACTCAGTGCTGAGACCGTTTGAGTTTCTCTCCCTCTCCCTCTATCCCTCCCCAACCGCTTGCTCTCATTCTCTCAAATAAATAAATAAATCTTAAAAAAAAAATACAACAGAACAGCCTATATGCCTCACACCTGCTACACAGCCTTCCGATGACATATGGGATGCCTACAAGTGAGCAAATGACAGGTACTAATCGCAGTGTGGCTTCTGAACCAACCACGTGGGTGTCCCAGGCAGGACCCGGCCACAGTTCATGTTTCCTCATTCTTCCCTGCTTCCTGCAGACCTAAAAAGCACTTGTTTGCCCAAGTGTCTCTGACCCCGACCACATCTGAGCAAAGCTTCCACGCCTTCACCAGCTCCCCGAGAACGAGGGTCTTCACGGGACATAGAGCATCGACGCCGGAGTCAGGCATCTTTTCTTGCAGGATCAGGCGGGCCAGCTGGGAAGTCAGCTTCTGTCAGTGTCTCGGGCCATGTTCTTCCTCGGCCAGTCGGACCTCTCCCTTTTGAAATTGGCAGAAGTGCAGCCACAGACAGGCGCGCCCACGTGTACTAATGTTGGCAGTAGTGGTCTTTGTAGGAAGTCAAGGTTCCTTGCAGGCCTGGGAGGAAACGTGGCCTGCTTGCGTGTTCAGCTCCATGTGTGGTCTCCAAGAGAGAACAGCAGGAAACCAGGGGCTGCAGGGGCCCGGGCTTCTTTGTGACTGCTTCCTCATCTGTGGTTAGTCGTGGTGGGAGGCAAATGGGATTTCTTTTACAAAAGCAGTCCTTTTACCTGCAGAAAAAAAAAGCCAGCTCAGCTTCCCTAAGGACCTCCCAAAGATGAACCCCCGGTGTGGAGGCTCTGGCCATCCAGGGACAACGAAGGCTCCGATCTCAGCAGCCTCCAGCATGGCTCTGCTCCAACAGTTAGTAGCATACATTTGCCTCAGGAGCCAGGGATCTGAGGGGCAGAGCAGGCCCCTGGTGTTACCGGAAGGCACCTCGCCCGTATGGAGTGGTGGCTGTTGTCTTCTGCTGGGGCTCCCTGGCATAGAGCCCTGGTGCAGGGGCCTCCCCTGGAGTGCTCCCTGGTGAAACTGAAAACCAAGTCAGGATCTTATCTGGGGCTGCACTGGTCTCTCTCCGGTGGTCCCAGGCCCCAGGGGAAGAGTGGGGAACCACCACGCACTGCTCTGGGCTCCAGGAAAGGGGCCCTTCCAGCACCCTTGTCCCATTTGCTGGTGACCTGTGGCTACCCTCATGTGATGAGCATGTGGCTTCCTGGAGGAAAGAAACTTGCATAATCAGATAGAAATAGGAACCTGGAAAATAACTCAGTGGGGCATGTAAGGGATTGGGCAATGACTTATCTAGAAGGCTTTGGGCGGGGGTGTCCGGGTGAGGAACCAGGTTTCATCTGAGTCATGGCTAAGAATCTAAGGTTTCTAGAGCGTGAGACTTCTGAGGGCTCAGGAGGCAGAGAGACAAACTGCCGGCCTAGAAATGCCTCAGAGCCTTTGCCATCTGAGGTTCTGTGGAAAGGTTTCTCAGAAATACAGGGTCCTTCCTTGGGAACGTGCGTCTCTCATACCTCACCATGTGATGCCCTCTTCCCCCAGGGACTCCAGCTTGGCTCAAAGCACAAGGGACTTTGTGTACACACGTTCTGAGTGTACTCAGGGCCAGGGCAGTGGGGACGTGAACATTCGGATGGGCTGGATGTAGAGCGGACACCTCAGTTTTTTCTAACTTTCATGATCCGGATGGCAGATCATCCCATTGTATGCCTTAAAATAACACCCAGTGTTATTTGTCAGTTACACCTCAATAAGCCTGGATAGAAAAGAGGGTGAAAGTAGTGTGCCTAACACAGTGCCTGGGACATGAACATTGGGGAGGCCAGAGACACACACCGACTGAGGGCTTTCAGTAACTGGGTGCCTCTGCCCACAAACTCACAGGGACAGGACATGAGTCCCAAACTTTTGTTGGTGTTGCAGGCAAGAGGTGTCCCTTCTTTATAAAGACGGGCCTGAGAAAAGCTCCAAATTCTGTTGTGTCCCTGAGTTCATGCTGAGGCCAAACAATGTGTTAGCAACTGCCTGTATTCCCCCCAGTTCCCCAAAGAACTTTCTCTTCTAGGCATCCATTCTAGTTCCCCTCTTCACCCCCACTTCTGCCTCATTACATTTCTGTGTAATTGCTTATGCTTTTGCTTTCCCTCCCCCCACCCCCGGAATGCCCTGTCTCCCCACCCCCACCATTTTTGCCAAGGAAATATGCGCTGTCCTTCCAGGCCCTGGTTCCAATGATACTTCTTCCAAGAAGCATTTAGTTATCAGCTCATTTCGAAACCCCTTCTTCCCCTCCACAACACACCATCCACACCGCTCTCTGGACCCACGAGACACTGTCTTGCCTCTTGGGGACTTCTAGACATGTCTCAAAACCACTATCACGAGTATCCTGGGCAGCGGAACCCAGTCTTATATAGAGCTCAGGGAATATTCGATGGGCTAATGAATAACTTTTCTAGCCCTCGAAACCCATGGGACTTCCTGAAATATTAGGGACCTGAGGGATGGAAAAGAAGAAAGTTTTCCCCCCTCCCTTATAACTCATTTCTTGGTCATCTATCGCTCAAGGATTCATAGGCAGACCCCTTTCATCCCCGCATGTCAAGGTAAGGAAACCAAGGTCCAGAGAGTGAAAGGGAGTTCCTCAAGGTCACACAGCAAGTTCCTCAAGGTCACACGGCAAGTTAGTGGCACAGCCAGGGCCTAGACTCGTGGTGTGCTCAGTTTAGTGCTCTTTCCCATGTGTTGGGGAGGCAGTGGAGTATTGAGGGGCAAAGACATAAATTCTGGGGCGGTCAGGGATTACTGTGATAATTGAGTGACTTAATACATGCAGAGTCCTTAGATCAGCCCAGGCCCAAGAAGCACAATATAAGTGTTTGTTGCTATCACCTCTATTATTATTCCTCTGCCCGTCCTTGACAACAACTACTTCCTCCCACCAGGTCCCATCATTCAAGGGAGAGGAGAACCCTGAGTACTAACTATGCCAGAACATCCTTCCTAGGCAGCAAGGGAGAAGCTGGCAGGTAGCTTTAGAGGACTAACCATCGGGTTTACTGACCCTAGGGGCCTAGGGTGATTTCTCTAGACCAACATCGACCCAAGGCCCAGCCTTCCATTTTTGCAGGTGCCCAGCAGACTGGGCGAGTCTGGCGCGCCGCCTCCAGGGCAGTCTGGCCTGCCGAGGGGTCACCGCAGCTCAGGGCAAGCAGAGAGGCACAGAGGGCCTACCCAGCCCTGTCTGTGTGTCTCTCTGTCAGGCAGCATGCAGACCCTTTCAAGCTAGGTCCTGGGGAAAGACAGGGTGCCCGCAATCAGTTTCCATGTATTTCTCCCATCCCTGAGCTGAAAGCAGGGTTTCCCATTGGTCTGGTTGGAGGCGCACCAACGTCATCACTAGAACCCAGCAAGTGACAGCTTCAGCCAACAGCCCCTGGGACCGGGCAGCTCGGCATCGCTGCAGGCCGGCAGCATCTTATTTCTCAGACTCCCGACTTCTGCCAGCTGCCGGAGCACGGGAGGGGACACTGGACAGGTGCGCACCCGGGGACTGCTTTTTCAAAAGCAGATGCAATTGCAAATTTGGGACGGGCCCAGGAGAAGGGCTCTGAGAATTGAGACCACAGTTCCCTTAGTGGGCTGAACCATTTCCTGCTTTCTATCCCATTTCTATATTGGAGTCTGATTGGGTGAAAAAGAGTACAGCATTAAATGCTGACTGCTTGGCAAGGGAGCCCTGTGCTTTGGGGAGTTTTTAGTTGGGATTTCCTGTGAACAGTTAGGAATTAATTAGAGCAGCAATCCTCTCGCCCCAAATCTGATTCCAGGATCCTGTTGTTTTCCCTGAGTTTGTCCAGAGAGCATGACCCCTCCATCTTGTCACGACGTCCCCATCAGCCCAGTTTTTTTCCCAGCTGGAGGACCTGGGCTGGCTGAAGCATCTTTACTCCCTCCTTCCAGGCTCTTTGTGACCAGGAACATATTCAGTCATCCATTTATTCATGTACTCATTCATCCATTGAAACCACCATTTCAAGGTGCTGAGGTAACAGTGGGGAACAAGAGAGGTATGGTTCGAATCCTCTAGGGGGGCTCAGTCTGGCAGGAGAGACAGGCATTGAGGAGTTTACAGAAGCACTGAGTAGGGGCGCCTGGGTGGCTCAGTCATGAAGCGTCTGCCTTCAGCTCAGGTCATGATCCCAGGGTCCTGGGATGGAGCCCTACATCGGGCTCCCTGCTTGGCAGGAAGTCTGCTTCTCCGTCTCCCACTCCCCCTGCTTGTGTTCCCTCTCTCGCTGTGTCTCTCTCTGTCAAATAAATAAATAAAATCTTAAACAAACAAACAAACAAAAGGACTGAGTGATCTGAAATGCAGGCCTCCCTGGCCTGGTGGCTAGGGAGAGCTTCCGAGCAGAGGTGATATTCAAGTTAAGGTTGGAGGGAAGACGAAGAGATGTCCAGGCATTTTAGCTGGAAATACCATCCTGGGCAAAAGTTCTGAAAACACAAGAGAGAGCAAGGAGACTGTGCCAGATGTGGCCGAAAGGAAGTAAGGAGCCAGGCCACAGGGCCTCGTCTGCCATCAAAAGGATGTGGGTCTTTATTCTGACAGCAGTGGGGAGCTCTCTAGTTGCTGTGGGATGCTGGGAAGGTGTTTCCTCCAACTGGACCGTCGCGTGATAACGTCAGCCTCGGGCTGGGACTGCTCAAACCAACAGACTCTGGTCACATGTGACCCGTGCGCGGCTTTCTTTGGCTACCACAGCCAAAATTTCATTCTTTCCCACTCGCCCTTCATTAGAAGACATGTCACATGTGTTGGTTTCCTACGTCAGCTGCTGGCACCAGGCTGGGTTCCTGAGACTGTGTTGACCGGCCCAGGACAGAGCGCAGTGAGTTTGGGGAAGGGGGAAATTAGGCGTCACAAGGTTTCATGACTAGAACCTGAAAATGATGCCTTACGTAAAAGACAGGTGCCCTGGGTCAGTTCCAGGAGAGAAACCAGTACTAGGTTGATTCATCCACGTGGGAAGGATGGCGGGGTGGTCCCTTGGGGGAAGGAGGTGACTGATCTTCTGTGATTCTTCTCAGACACTGTCTGCTGTTCCCAAGGGTCTGCTTTAGGCCACCCCCGCCCCCGGCTGTTGCCTCCTGCTTCCAAGGGCCGTGACCACCCAACGCAAGCGGCGTCCACGTGTGTACCCAGC
Source organism: Procyon lotor (assembly GCA_028646535.1). Lineage (NCBI taxonomy): Eukaryota > Metazoa > Chordata > Mammalia > Carnivora > Procyonidae > Procyon > Procyon lotor. Next base: position 10,959,924 of record CM053619.1, on the reverse strand, counting down.
CGTCTGGGGCTCGGGAGCCTCTCACCAGACCACTTCCTCTCTCACCTCTAAGATTATAATGATGAAATGTAGGGAGGACATCAAAGGCAGAATGCCGGGGAAAAGAACAGGGGGTGTGAGCATGCCAAAGATCCCTCCTCGTTTCCGCCCAACCAAGCAGTGTTCTCAGCACCGTTGACACTTGGGGACAGTTCTGCATTTTGCGAGACACTTTAACATCTCTGGCTTTAAAATGCTCCCCCCTAAATAAATAAATAAATAAATAAATAAATAAATAAATAAGATGCTCCTATACATTTACAAACACTTCCTGGGGAGCAGGTATCAACTACCCCTTTCCCTGATGGAGAACCACTGTTCCCGTTTACCGGCACAGGGTATGCACAGCTGTGCTGTAGGTCCTGAAGCTGGTGGGCTGGGATACTGGAAAAATCCCCCCATTTGAGACTCTCTTAGAGATGCTTTTGTCCAGGGAAATGGTCTCCTGATGTCTCCTGACCCTACATGGAGACCCCCCTGCCTTCCCTAGGCTGGTCACTCACAATGGTCCCCGGCAGCTCCGAGCAGAATCTGGTGGGCAAAGCTGAGATTTTAGCTCAGGCATTTCCAGCTCTCTCGGCTGGACTGTGGCCAAGGTTGGCAGGATCGTTTCTGGCGACTGAGTCGCTGCTGTGTTGGGCCACCAGATGGCACTCGGGAGACACCCCCATCCAACCGCCCCCCCCAACCCCGCGCAGTCCTCCGCAGGACTGCTGGTGGCAGGAGTGACTGCAGAGGGAACTTGCTTTAAAGAGGCCTGCTCCTTAAAGAGACACGGCCGCACACCGCAAACTTGCACAGTTCACCCCAAAACAAGACCACTGATGACAAGCGCCACTGCCTCGCCTTCCTGAATGCTGAGCCGCCAGCTCTTGGATCCAGTCTCCTAGACAGCCTGTCCTCAGCCCCTGCGGCCATTCCTGGGCCTGACAGGGACAGGGCCAGCTCCTGGCTGGTGGCGTCACGGCTCCTGGCAGAGGAGCACAGTGCTGGGGTGCATCTGCAGAAGTCTGGCTTCGAGAGCAAGACGCATGGCCAGCTGCAGGGGGACGGCGGCCACAGGAGGGCAGAGGGCCAGCCTGTGAGCTCTGACCCCAGGGGGGCACGTCACTGCTGCTCTCGGACCTGGGAAGCTTGGAACCGCTGAACTTTGTCTCTGGGTTTTGGGGATTTAGAGAATCCTTCTGTCTCTTCTGCGGGCCTCTTTCCAAACGCTGACGGGGATGCCGTGGTGAGTAAATTAGGAAGGGGGCTCCACCCCCTACTGTTGAGCCCTCTGATCCACTCTCCAGGAAACCTCTCTCATTGACCCTTGGGGGGTACAATCTAAGCCAAGTTGGGTGAGGGCCACTTTAGGGGCTTGGCATGAGACCTTCCTAAAATTGCAGCTTACCCACTATAATCCAAGAAGGCTACTCTGCCCAGGAAGCTGGACTCACTGTGGCCGCTGGCCGGGGGGGTACCTGGGCTTCACTAGAGCCTCTGGGAACTGTTTGGGGCTGTGCGGGGAGCTTCGTGGCTACAGAGACTGGGATGGCACTGTGCCTCTCCTGGGCCATCGTGCAGAGGGAGGCGACAAGGGCGTGAATGCAGTTCTCTGGTTTACATCTTGCCAAGGCTGCAGATATTTATGACTCAAGCTGACACAAAACTTTGGTAGAGAAATAAATAATTGGGGAAGGCTTTGAGTTCATCTGTGCTGTCTGTAGACCTCACTGTCTCTGGAAAAATAGGAGGTTGGGAAGAGACAGGTAGGGAGAGGACAAAGGATAGAACTGTCCGGCTGGGCCTGGGTCCCTGAGAGGTGACCGACCGAGCAGAGACCTAGGGAATTTCCTGCTTTTTAGGCCAAAGGCAGCAGGGGAGATGGAAGGGTGAGCCTCAGAACAGTAAATGCTATTTTACCGGCCCAAGGTACAGGAAATGAAGCAAGGAGCCAGAAACAGCTCTGCAGGGTCTGCTAGGAAGCAGAGTTTATGGTCCGTGAAAGCATATAGGAAATCTGGAAGTCGTCTGCCTGATCTGCGAGGGTACCCACCTACAGATTGGAAAACTGAGCTGGGAAAGGCTAGAGACCGGCTCAAGGCATAGAAGCGGTTCTATGAGGTGGGGTTCAGTGGGGATTGGAGTTCAGGAGATGGTTACTGGATTGATTGCACCCAGATTGTGTCCAGGGTCATTGGCCCTGTTGTGGTAGATGTGGCTTGGAGAACCCGTTCTCCTTTTGCTTAATCACTGGTGGGCTTGCGGGCGGTGGGGGGGAGGGCTTGCTTCCAGGGTTTTTGCCTTGCATTCCTACCATGCTCCAATGTCTTTCTCTGAGTTTAACTTCGTTCTGTTCATTCATTTGTTCACCCATTGCAGCCCAATACAGAGACGGTACGCATCTCAGTTCATTTCCAAGTGTCACCAGCTGCTAGCTGGCCGATGCTCACCCTGTCTGCTTCTGGGGAACGGAGAGAAGAGCAGTGCCTATCTCGTTAGCTTATTATGAGGATTAAGGGAGATAATCTACACAAAGCCCATACCTAACAAGCACTCGGCAAACCATCAGCTGTCATTCATTTTACGTATTCAACCTGTATCAGCCTGTCTGTCGGGCTTTGGGCAGAGAGTCTGGTCTGGGGACACAATGTGGTTATGGCTGCTTTAGAGTCTACCTAAGCCCCAGTCATCTGTGGATACCCCAGTGGAGGGGGGGTGCGGGGAATGCAATTCCAGCCTTTAAAAAGCGGCAGGAAGGGTACAAAGTCTTGGTTTTTTTGGCTATCATAGTCTGTTTTGGGGCTTGTTTGTTTTTGTTTTTTTTTTAAAGATTATTTATTTATGTATTTATTTGACAGAGAGAGAGACACAGTGAAAGAGGGAACACAAGCAGGGGGAGTGGGAGAGGGAGAAGCAGGCTTCCCACTAAGCAGGGAGCCCGATGCCGATGCGGGGCTCGATCCCAGGACCCTGGGATCATGACCTGAAGCGAAGGTGGAGGCTTAATGACTGAGCCACCGAGGCGTCTGTTTTTGTTTTTTAATTTGAATGCGGAGGCCCTGCACCCCACCTCCAGCCTCTGCACACTGATGCCCCCTGCCAGTCTCAGCACGAATGGACACCCTTTTCACCAGCAGTGACCTCTGGCTGATCAAGGAAGCAAGGGACTTCCCGGTCTTCCTCTTGTGCACAGTGGAGCTGGGTTGCTAACAGTGAGGAGGGGAGAAAAGCGGCAGCACCAAGTTTTGGTTGTAAGCGCAGTTATCCTTTTTCCATCTGGCTAAGTGGCTGGTAGAAGCAAGAGTCGGTTGCTGGGAAGGCAGTGAGTAGCACACCTGAGAATTAAGGGCAAGGACACTGACCTTCAGAATGGGATACATCTTCCCATTCAGCCTCTCATTATCCGCCCAGTGGTCCAGGCGAGGCAGCCGACCCTTTGGTCCCCCCTAGATGGGTGGGTGGTGAGGCAGGAGCAGGTGGTCAGCAAGGCCAGTAGGGAGCTGAGAGCAGTCTCACGCACAAGCCAGAGGGAGGGCTGGCGACGGTGGAGAGTTGCACCCAAAAACCTGGGCAGAGAATGGTTAGTGTGGGCTTGGAGGATGAAGTGTGTTGGGTGCTGATTCAGTGCCTTGGGGTTCGAAGGCAGATCCGCACTTTACTGAATCAGGGCGGTCTGTCCACAGGAGAGCCCTTCCCCTGCTCAGATCGGGGTTGCTGGCAGAGCACTTAACCTTTGGCAAAATGCAGAGGAGAATGATTGCTTAACTCTTTCCTTCCTCGAATATGGAATGTGATATCTGGTCTCCCCAAACTCTTCCCCACCCTCAGTGCCAGGAATCTGGAGGCTTCTGTTCCAGTCTCAGATCACCCTGGGGCTCAAAGGCCCACACTCTTGTCTCCCAGCCAAGAGCTGAGTCCGGCTGTGTGACCAGCCTACTGGAAGTCCCCAGAAATGGCATCAAGGGCATCTTGAAGTAACTGCTCTTTCCCAGGACGCGTGTGCGGGAGACATGAGTGGAGGAGGGCTGGGAGGGCTACTCAGCGCCTCCGTTTTCTCATCTAGAAAACACAGGGAGCTGAGATGGCAGTGAGATGATCCTCTAAGCAAAGCACTGGGGTCCAAGCCAGGTGCACCGCAGATGATCTCCGTTAATTACTACAAGCGTTCTTCCTTACTGCCTGTACCCTATATTGTGTTCTGGAGTGGGAGGTCCAGGATGGGATTGGACAGAATGTAGGGGGAAAAAAAAAAGCAAACTGTGGCAATGCTAAGGAGAGCAACTGTAACATTTTAGCTTGAAAATGCTGAAAATAGCATGTGCAAGCCTTTGTAGATAAAAATGTAAAATGTATGCAAATGTATGTGTCTCACGCAGAAACATACATCTCTGGCCTCCTGACAGCGAGTGCCCGGATGTGGCCATCAGGAAAATCCCGGCAGCATAAAGGGAGGGCCCAGGCTGCCTTGGTGGTACTGGTTGTTATCGGGGAGGGGGTCGTGCTGCTGCCTCCCAGGGCTGCATTCCTGTTTCCACCTTCCTGCTGGTTCTATGCCTTCTGAGAGTCCCACGTGGGAAGAAGACAGGCTCTGGGCCCCTCTTTGCTTCTCCGCCCTCACCACCCTCCCTCTGGTTCCTCTGAGCCCATTTGCTTCCTCTCCCATCCTGTCTCTATTTCTGGAGCATCTCATTGGAGATGCATACTCCCCCCTCTCTGCCAAGCTCCAGGTGCCTGCTTGGTCCTCCCAGTCTTGTGTGCAAGTCAGGGACGGTGGGAGGGTGACAGCTGAGCAGGGAGGGGCCACAAGAGACAAAGTCAGAGTCTGAGCCAGGAGAGTTGAGTTGGGGGTGAGCTGAGTGGATGCCGGGAGGGGCCAGGGTTACCTCACAGTTGAAGAACACCCACGGTAGCCACCTGTGGAGGCTCTCCACACCCTTCCCCTGCACCTCCCAGGGGCTCACCTGACATGCTGTAGTTGGAGACCTCTATCCCAGCAGCTGCAGGGGCTGGGCGCAGGCATCCTTTCAGCATTGTGGGTGAGGGTCTGCTCCTCTCCTCAAGAAGAACTGGATCTGTGCTTGTTTGGAAGGATGGGGAGCCCTGCCCCCATGTGGGTGGGTCCCAGGAGAGCTGAATCCCCTGAAGCCTCTGCTTCCCTTCTCTTGGGTTCAGGAGAGAGGTTCAGGAGAGAGGAGCTTCAGCGGCCCCTGCCCTTGCTCACCCTCCTGACTCCCCTCCCTCCCAGGCCCTTCGGAGTTCTTTGGCCACAGGAGGCGACAGGACCAAATCTGCAGCATAGCTGCCTAGGATTCCAAGAGACGGGCATAAAGCCCCCTCAACAGCCTCTTCGCGGCTCTTGGGAGATCTTACCAGGAATTTTATCTTTAAAGGTTCTATTCGCAGAACCATCTTGCCCCCAGACTTCCCTCAACTTGTGTGTGTTTATGCATGCAAGGTATTGCCTCCTGGGCTGTGGCGGTGGATCCCCAAGGAAGTCTCCTGGGGAACCCAGTGAAGACCCTGCAGTCTCTCCTGTCTCTAGTTTGTCCTCCACTGCCCCTCCTCGACCCCCAGCCCCCTGCCGTTCTCCAGCTACCGCCGTCTGGTGTGTCGGGCACCCGGCTTTTAGGTCAAGGGTGTTTAAACAGACGAGGTTGTTAAGGTTTGGAAGGAGCGCGGCGGCCAAGGCTTTCCTCCGGCGGGCAGGACCTTAACCCCGTCGGCGCCGCCCCCCAGCCTTGCCTAGGGGAGGGGCCTGACGGTCGCACCGGCCCCAGAAACTGCGCTTAGAGATCCTGGGGTGGCAGGTGATGTCACCCCTGCGGGGCCCATAGGTCTCCCCGCGGCACTTAGTCTGCGGGCTGCCAGAATTCGGCTGAACCCAGCGAGCAGAGGAAAAGGAGCCTGGGCCTGCGCCGCAGCCCGGAGACCCCCCCCGCGGGACCACTCCTCCGTCACGGGCTGGAGCCCCTCTCGCCCGGGCGTCCGAGGGCACTGGGGCTGCTCCCCACACCCCCCGACCGGGTCTGGAGGCGTGCTGCGGCGGGGGAGGGGGCGCGGGAGCCTCGCGCCGATTGGTCGCGGCCCCCGCCCCCCGCCCCTGGCCGCCGCGCAGCCGGGGGGAAGTTGCTAGTCTGCGGGCGGGCTGCGGGGCCGCCGCTCGGGGATCCGCAGCGGGGCTCGCCGGGGCCGCAGTGGCCGGAAGGGCTCCTGGGGGCGCTCGCCTGCCCTCGCCGGCCCTCTGCTCCTCTCCCGGCAGCTCCGGCTCGCTCCTCCCTGCTACCTGTTTCCCTGCCTCCCCCCGCCTCCACCCCGCGCCCGGCAACTTCGGCCTCCCGGGCTGGCCGCCCCTCCCGGCTCCCCGCCGGCCCGCCCGCCCGCCGCCCGCGCCCTCCCTCCTTTGTTGTGCGATGAGGGTCGGGTTTCCGATCTGACAGAGCCGCCGCCGCCGCCGCGCGGAGCCGCGGGCATGGAGCCGCTCAGCCACCGGGGCCTGCCGCGTCTCTCCTGGATCGACACCCTCTACAGCAGTACGTGTGCTCTCGGGCCGGGGAGGCAGGGCGGGAACGGGTCTCGGTGCCCCGACGGCCCCGGGGCGCGACCTGCCGGGCTTGTCTGGGGAGCCCCGCGCGGGGCTGGGGGCTGCGGGCACCGCCGGCCAGGTGCCAGGGGGCCGGGAGGTGGGGCGGGGGGCAGACGTGGGGGGGGGGTCCCCCCAGCGATCGGCCGCAGATGGGGTCCCCGGAGCGGACTTCGAGCGGGTGGGGGGCCGGGGGGCCCGACAGGATCCGGAGAGCTGTGTCACCCCTTTCCCACCTGTTGTGTAACTGAGCACTCCCCTACCCTCAGGAAGGAGAGCCCCTTGTAGGGTGCTTCCTCCGCTTCCTGCGGACTGCTCCTTCTGTCCACGCTGAAGCAGAAAGGCCATTTTGGCAAAGTCCTTGGCGCCTGAGTTTGTCACCTCAGGGACATCCTGGGGCCGTTGTGTGTTTTGGGGTGAAGGTGGGGTCTGGTGGAAGGGACTGTAGATTGCTGATCTCCGTGGGGGCCATTTGGATTTGAAGGAGCTGGAAACCTCCGGCTCAGCAGTCTTTCCTGCCAGCCTCATCACCACCCCCCCCCTCACCCCCCCCCAAAAAAGAAAAAAAAAAAAAAACACCCTCAGCTTCTCCACCCCCTCGCTCCCAAATCTGCCTCAGTCATGTGATTGCTCTTGCGCTGCCGCTGGGGATGTGTAACTGATCACTCGTACATTCTGGGGGCTGGTCGGGTGCGGTGACCGCCCCCATCTTACACCCTGCCTTGCAGAGGTGACTGAACCTCTGCACTTCTCTCCACCTCTCCCTTGAAGCACCTTCCCCAGGGCTTTCAGTGACGTGGGAAGAGGGCCCTGCTGGTCCCTGCAGAAGCTAGTAGGTGGATTTTGCCCTCTCTGGGCACTTCCGGGGGCTCTCCCACTCTCGCTGTGTGTCCTAGTGGAGAGGGCTGAGGCAGGGGGCAGGCGTTCTGGGAGGCAGACGGTGCCAAGTTCAGTTTCTGGACACTGAATGCCATGGGACAAGGACATTTTTAAGGATTAAACTGGCACCAATTTCTTGGTGACAGTTATATGGGGGGAGAGAAGCATGGACAAGGATGGTGCCCTGAACCCCAAGCCCTTGCCCTGAGGCTCCTCAGTACTCAGCATCCAGCCTCTGACCTCTGTATCCCCTTGGATCCCTGTTATTCCCCGTAGCTTCTTCTCCTCCCTCTTCTCCTTCCTCCTCCCCCTCCATCCTCTTTTCCTTCCTCCCCCCCACCCCCAGGAGTTCTCCTTGTGATGGTTCATTCCACTTTGGTTTTCCAACATCAAAGGGGCAAAGCCGGATCCCCTGGGTGTCAGTCTTGCACTGAGCCCAGCCACTCCATCTGCTCCTTCCCCCACAGAGGCCAGCATCGTTGGGTGAAGGTCAGGGCCCATGGCTGTGTGGCGGGTGTGTGCACACGTGTGTCGGCGTGAATGGGGGCATACATCTGTTCAGAGCCCTGCTGCAGATCCGCTCCTGACCCCCAGGAAGGATTAGTGACCCCTTAGCTGCACTCTTGCAAATAACAGTAAACACAATGCCTCATATTCACATGCTACTTCTGCTCCTGAATATTCCTGGCCCTTTGCAAAACCCAGTAGTGATTTCCGCGCTTCTCAAAGCATAGAATCCTATGGAAATCTGTCTCTGGCTTTTTCTCTCTTGCCCCGACGGAGACTCCTCAACGTAATTATTTCCAAGTTTTCCTCTCTCTCCCTGCCCCCGACCCCTTGGAGCAGGGAAACAAAATTGTCTGAGGTCTCCTTGAACATTTCTGACCAGAGGAAGGTGGGAGCCGGACAGGGAATTAGGCTGAGGCCTTCTTGGAGGCCGGCATCTGAGCTGTCTGCAGGGCTCCCTGCTGTCCTGGCCCCTGGGCTCCTGGGGCAGCTGGGGTGGGGGTGGAGGGAGGCGCTGACTTGGCAGCGATGTGAAGATGTGAGGAGTCCCTGCCTCCCTCCTCAAAATGGCTTATTTGAGAGCCGGAGAATGAGGCTTCCTGGGGAGGTGCTGTGCAGTCATGTTTGGGCTGTTAGCCATGAAGTTTCCTCTTGACAGGAGCCTCAATTAAAACAAATACCCGGGCTGTCATTTGCCTGGCAGCCCGGTTTTGTGGCTCCCCCAGGAAGTTCCTCTGCCTCTCAGAAAGCTGTTTGCTTACAAGGCTCACAATCCTGGGGGGGGGGGGCAAGTCCCCACAAAAGGTACATCCAGCAGGCATTGTAAGGGGGATGTCCTCAGGGCAGGGTGGCCTGTGTATGCCTCAGAGATGTGACTGGCCACCACCCCCCCCCGACGTGATAGGGGCCCTTCCTCAGTGCTGCTCCTGGTAACAGGGATAATAGCATATCCTGAGGAGCTCGAATATGCCAGGCACTGTGCTAGGCTCTCTCCAGCCATCCTCTCCAGGCCACACAACTGTGCAAGAGACATAGTCTCATCTCCGTTTTTCAGGAAGAGAGCTGTGGTAAGCTCAAATCATGATCCAAAGTCACATAACTGATAAGTGACAAGGCTAGAATTCCCATCATACCCTGCGTTGTTGAGGAAGACTCTCTGCATCGCCTAGAGACGTCTGAGCTTACCCAAGGCCTTGGGATGTCGGGGAATGGGAAGCATCTATCTTTTTGGTCCTCTGTTTTCAGAGGATTCTTCCTGAAATGGTCCAGCAGGATAAGTGACCTCAGTGACTGTGAGCCCAAGCTGTCCCTGTGTCTCTTGCAGGAACTGGGGGCTGGTCCTGGAGCCACGGGGGGAGGGGGTGTGGATGAGGCACTGAACTCACTGAGGTTGGTGATTTCTCTATTCGTAAGGAGCCAGGCTGCCAACTGGCGCCTCCTCCGCCTTGCTTCTTGTCGTTGGGGTTGTTGGCTCATTCTTTCTGGCTTCAGCACCAATGCCGGGAGGAGTGTGGACATTTTCATTGCAGGTCGATGGGCGTTTGAGAAGAGGTAGACAACAGAACCCCCTTGTCCCCTATGGTAGAAGTCCAGAAGGGGTCCTGTGATAGGACTTGTCCGACCGGAGATGAGTTGGCCCCCAGCTACCAGTGCGACATGGGGCTGATCGGAGCAGGGTCTTCGCTCCCGACAAGCTGGAGTGGCAGATGAGGCTTCTAGCCACCCCTCTTCTGGTCTCTGTACCACTCACTTACCTACATTAATGTAATCACATCAGCTTTGCCCCTCAGGACCCTGCTTTGACTCTCCCCAGAGCTGGCGTGATACTTTCTGTAGGGGCTGCGTTCTTCCTTTTATCTTCTCTGTGTCTTTCTCTCATTCCCTTCTCCACTGAGCTCTTACCACTTTCTCGGTTTTCTTCTATACCGTGGGATTAGGTTGGATGAAATTAAGTTCTGTGGAATAACAAACAAACAAACAGGGGTGCTCTGAGCCTGCCCCTCTGAGTAGATACCATACCCTCCAAACAGAGCGGAACTGAGACATGGATGTGCCCCACACAGGCAATAATTTGACACCTCTTCAAATGGAAAGTCTTTCTTCTTTTACCCCAGGCAACATTTCCAAGGCATATTTCCATCACTTGTGATGTTTCCATGTGTCTTGTAGACTCGGTACCCTATCCAAGAGCCCAGAAAGCATTTGGGGCTGTGGGCATACAAACCCATCTCAGATCACCACGAAGTAGCCTCAGTTTCCCTTCTTACTCTTCTGTTAGCAACGCCAAGGACCAGGCTACTGGCCTGACCAACTTGGGTCTAATCAGAGTAGCCGTCTCACTCCGGCCACATCAGACCAGGCCAGATGTGCTTGGGAACCCCTGCAGTTGGATGCTTTCTTACCCTCCGAAAAGCCTCAGCCTTTATTCCTTCTCGTCAACACTAGTCCATTATTGTCACGGCTGCTCGAGTCTCAGAGGTGGGGCTGGCAGAATGAAGTCATCTACTTGGAGGAGAATTTTTGTTACTGTGGTTGTTGCTGTTCTCTGGAAAACAGAAGAAATGACAGGAACATTTGTGAAGAATTAGCTAAGTGGGTAGAAGACAGGGGAGTAGGGAGAAAAGCCGTTCTGCCTCACTCTTGCAGGTGGGATGGAAGATTTGGGCTGTTCTCAGAGGTCTGGTCTGGTTCCTGGGTGCCCCGTGTGTCCTCCTCTGTAATGCCAGGCCATAATGTCTCTTGTAGATTCCACGAGGATTCATTAATGTTTATAAGGTACTTTAAAGGCGAGGCGTGCTCTGGGACTGCTGCTCAGCTGTCCAGCTCCTCATGGCCCTCATCACGAACAGGGGTCTGCAAAGGGCTCGCTGATGAGTGGAAAGGGGCTGCAAAGCGGGTGAGGGGCCTGGCAGGTGCAGAGTGCTGCACCCAGTTCTTAGGTGGTGCCTAGGCCAGCTCCTCCTGAGTGATAAGCCTTCACTGACTTTTGGTAGCCTGAGTGTGAGAGAGAGAAGGAAACTCCTGGGTTCTTGGCTCCTTTAACTCCTCACTCCACCAGAAATCCCAGAAACCCACTCATTGGCCCATTCACAAGTTTCCAGCTGTGTGGATTTGGTAACTGTAGTAGTTTGCAATGGAGTCGGAGACCCCCCAAGGGAGTCCCACGCGCTGCTAGGGCTTGTGATTGTGCAATTAGAAGACTTCACTGCCAGAGTTGGTCCTGCAGCTGTTTGGCTCAGCTTGAGCCCTTTGGGGACACACTGAGAACTAGGCAGCTTCACGGTCAACTCCACGACCATCCTCGTTTGCCTCTGCCGGGTCCCTGGCTGTGGCAGGTGGAGGCAATCCATGGGGCTTCAGTACCCATCACCTTCTACCTACAGGGTCTTAGCACTTTCTATCGAGTACCAGTAGGAAGAGGCCTGCAGCTTACCTGTCTCTGGAGCAGGATAGAAGAGACTGATTTTGATTTGTGCCTTGCTCTGCCTTTGTTTATAGATCTTTGGACAAGACAGGGTCAGTTGGAGCCACGAATACTCCTGACTGGCAGTGGGAGTGTTCTGCTTGCTCCTAAGCTTGGGGAGGACCCGCCTGGACCATGTAGATGGGAAGAAAGAAACCAGAGCAATAGGCAGGCTGTAGAAACGCCCCCATCTTGGGGGTTAGGGGATAGATGCCCAATCCAACCCCCTGCCCAAGGCATTTGGCAAAGAGCCCTTCAAGGTGGGGCCAACTGGTACCATGATGGACTGGACAAAGGATAACGTTCTCTGTCCCCAGATTCAGACCTTCTCTGGGACCCTCACTCGGTTTTCTGCACCTATGCTCTTTTCCTATCTTCTCTTCTGCCCTTCCTTCCCCTCCACACACCAGAATGAAAAATGAATATGGGTTTCCTAGCCATATAGAAACCACTGGTCAGTGTGGTCTTCAGGAGATGGGGTCGGCTCTGTGGTGACCTAATTGGTCAGGTGCCATTTCTTGGCACCCTCGCTTCTGATGCCCACATACCCTCTAGACCACAGCTAGACATGGAAGATGTGGTCAGGCGTTTTGCCTCAGATGAGGAAGGGCTCCAGAAAGGGTTGGGTGGCTAGAAGGCCTTGGGTGGACCAGTGCTGGTGGAGCTCAGAGTCCTAGTCACTCCCAGCGATGTGGCCATTGGCCTTTCTGGTGTGTTGGCGGAGCTGGTGTGCTGCCTAGAAGGGCCCCATGTTGACTAGGGATCTGTGGGTTTACTCAGGGCTGTTGGGAAAGGCTGTGACCATAATTACCTTTATGGGATTGAAAGGTTGATCCTATTAGTGCACTGGGCTAACCCCTTCCTCCTGGGCATTGCCTCCTGGCCAGCAGCAAGGGTTTAATGGATCAAGATTATGGAGACCGAAGATGCTGTGTAATTAAGCCCAGTTATTTTCCTACCTGGGAGACATCTATTCGCCACAGCAACAATTGATTTCCTCACTTGTGGTCACCCTGTTCAGCTGCAAATTACCCTGGGCCTAAAAAGCCCAAGGACCATCTTTGTGATTGAGTTTCTCCCTTGAAGGTGAAATTTTAGGAGAAAAAAACCCTTTCCAAGAGTTTTAGGGTCAGAGAGGCCGTGCCATCCATATGATGGTGCACCTTGGAGTTGTACAATGGGGACCGCTTTGGAAAACGTGTCCGGGTTCCACAAAGGTACATAGAAAGCTCACCCTTGGGTCTCTCACTGGGCCCAGTGAAAAGAAAGCTTGGGGAACCTGGGGGGCTCAGTGGGTTAAGCCTCTGCTTTCGGCTCAGGTCATGATCTCAGAGTCCTGGGATTGAGCCCCGCGTCGGGCTCTCTGCTTAGTGGGGAGCCTGCTTCCCCCCACGCCCCCCCCACCTGCCTCTCTGACTGCTTGTGATCTCTCTCTCCGTCAAATGAATAAATAAAATCTTTAAACAATAAAAAAGTAAATAAAAAAAGAAGAGAAAAGAAAGCTCCTCAGTCCTGCTGGGTTTGTGGAAATTACGTTTTCCATTTGGTCTGGGGAGAACGGGCATGACATACACCCAGACCTACTATGGGCCACATGCTGCACTGTGCTCCATGCTTCCCTTACGTTATCCTAACGTGAGAGAACAGAGGCCCTGAGAAGTTAGGTTATGGCCAAAGATCTCCAGCTTGAACTGGATCAGATTTCAGATGGCCCCGACTCTCTGCGTAGCCTTCCAACAGCAATAATGATTGTAGCCACTACTCTGAAGTCCCTACACTTGGTCAGCATGGTCCTAGGCATTAACCCCGTGTGATCACCAGTCCTCGGCAGGCCCTACTTTATCAGGCAGGAGTTCTTATTCTATTTTATAGAGAGCAAACAGGCTCAGGGAAGTTAAGTAATTAATTCAAGGTTCTAGAGCTAGAGGACGAGCTAGGCTTTGAGCACAAGGTCGGCTGGATTCTAAAGCGTGTTTCTCCCACACTCCTTGCCTTTCCCAGCAGTGCCAGTGAAGGCCCTTTGGCAGCTGGTCGTTCACGGAAGCTGGTTGATCTGTCCACCTCTCTAGCTAAAATGACCACCATAAAGAGGATGGCGGCTCCCCCGTGGTGTTCAGGTGGCTCTCCGCCTTTAGGTGGCGCATAAGTGCCTACCACCAGGACGACCCCTTCTGAAGGAATGAGCCCAAGGACATCTCCCCGGGGGCGCTTAGAGATGGGTCTACAAACCCATTGCCTCCTCCCTGGGATCATTGGCAAGAAACACTGAGGGCTAACAACACAACAACAACAACAAAAAGTTTTCAGGGAAAGAGAGAAAAGAGACTTTGGGGGCAGAGATGAGGTACAGCTCGTGCCCAGTTTCTAGAGCAGACCGAGGGCAGAGGCGCGGAGATGGGGACTGGAGGAGGAGGGGACTTGGCAGAGCCCAGGCGTGCTGGCCTCACTCTTCGGCCTTTTGAAATTCACCTCCACGGTTTCCAGAGGAGAATAAAGGGCCCTCGGCCCTAAATTAGGCCACTGCACACCAAGGTCCTTTGGCGAGGCCCAGGGCCAGTCGGGCTGCAGATCCAGCTTCTGCCTTTGAACTCACCCGCGCCCAGCATGCTGATGATGGGCTGGTTGGACGCAGAGCCTCCAGCCCCTCTCTCCATGCCCCCAGGGCCCCAGAGCCCCCTGCCAAGGGGTCGGTCTGCTGCGGCTTTCACTCTAGCAGACCCCTCTTCCAAGACAGTCGCAGAAAGGATTTTGGTGTGGCGCGCGTTCTGGTTGTGATGAAATGGAGGGTTGCCCGCCCTGAGCCCTCCACAACTCCATTCTCTTCCTTTCCTTCCCTGCCCCAAATCGCACTGGCAGCTTACTTCCTCTGAGTCTGCAGGCATTTTTAGGAATCCCTCTTTGGTTGGGTGTAGGGGTCCATGACCCTCCCCTCCCGGGCTCCTCTGTTTGTAGAGGAGCAAATAGAGACTTTCAGGTGCCCTTAAGGCCTTAGTTGCTACTGCCTTCCCTGGGGTTCCGGACCAGAGGCTCAGCCTTGACCAGGTCCAGCCTCTGGGTGCTCCTTCCCCCAACACCTCCTCCACACCCCCTCCTTTCTCCTGTTCTTCTTGTCCTTCCTGCCCCCCTCCCCCAGCCTTTCAAGGGAAGAGACACCAAGCCCTGAAACTGAGAGGGCTGGGAGAGCACACCCTGTGATGGGGATCCTGCCACCCCGCCCCCCAAAAAAGGACACGGCTTCCCTCTAGTGCTTCTCCACAATTCTTTCTGTGCAGGTTGAGACAATGGCTCCGTGCAAACTGCCCAAGCCCTCTGTCACCTGAGCGGGGCTGGGGAGGGCCCGTTTCATCACCTGTGGCAGTAGCTACTATTGTCAGCTCTGTGTCGTGAGAGAGGAGCCTGACAGCTAAGGTGGGGAGCCCCAGGGTGCCGCATGAAGGGCACTCCGCTCTGGGTGGCCTGGCCAGAGGAGTCCACTCCTCACCGCTGAAATTAACTTAGCAGCCGCTGGGGACACCTACTAAAGGGAGATGGGGCTTTAACTCTACAGTCTAAACATAATGCATGTATTTTATGCTATAAGCCAGTACAAACACAAAGTAAAACAAAAGTTTCATCAGACAGTACTTATCCTTCCTATAACGTTTGCGATGCACTTCTATTTTTGTGCCCTTCTATTCTATTCCATTTTGTTGCATTCAAAGCGAACCCGAAAAGTGCTGTCATGACCTACTACATTGATTTCGTGACCTACAGTAGGAAAACAGTGGGCAAGATGATCTCCAAAGGGCTTTTATGAGCTGTAAGGAATAATAATTTACCGAACCGTGGCACTTTCTATACCTTTGTTGTGATTTTTTGCCAGATTCCCACAATTCCGTTCTCCGGACTTCATGTTTTTCTTCACTTTGATTCGGTGTTTAAAATATAACTTACTTAGAAAGGGAACTAATGGCAGATTTGTACCGCTTGCAATAAACCAAAAGTTACCTTACAAATAAATGCCCTAAAAATTAAATGAGATTATTAATTCGAATTATGCAGTGTTGCCCTTGGAAGGAACTGGGTCTGAGCCTCCCGTGTCCTTGTTTAAAGAAAAAGGAACAGAAGATAGATGTTAAGGACGTACTAGCCCCCAACAGAGTCTTTCTTCTTCGGTAGCAGGGAGATTGAAAGGAATCAAGAAGGGAATAATTTTCTCAATATGGGCTTGAGTGTGCCTTAATGCAGTGTGGCTAGCAAGCAGGTGCTAATCAAAGGGCCCTTTTTGTTAGCATTCTCTTCTTCTATCTACCCAGAGTCCTGGGTCCCCTATTTCCTGTGGTGGAAGAGGAGAGGAGAAAAGACGGTTTTCTCCCAGAAACAAATATACTAGAGCAGAGTCTCCAACTCAGTCCTGCATTGGAATCGCCTAGGGATCTTGTTAAGACCCGGATTCTCATTCAGTCGGTCCGAGGCCCGAGGCTCTGCATTCTAGCAAGTTCCCAGGTAATGCCAATGCTGCTGAAGGTCTAGGGACCACAGTTTGGGGAGCAGAGCTCCAGGGTCCTTAATTCCCATCCCAGGAGACTGACTGCAGAGCGTGAACTGAATCAGACCCTTCTGTAACCGGATTCTAGCCCGACGAAAACCACCCATGACTTACCTCTCTTTGGAGCCTGCTTCTCAATAAAAACAAAAAGAACAAAGCAATTGATTGGACATCTAATGGGTACCAGATTCGAGCTAGTGCTCTCGCATTCATGATCTCATTTAATCCTCAGAGTGAAACCTGTGAAAGGTTGTTACCCTCATGCTGAGGACGAGAAGAGAGAGCCGCCATTATGGTTGGCCTCTGCTGGGGAGTTCTCCGTGGGTCGGGGGGCACACCAGGCCTCTGATGTGCACCCCCTCCCTGCGTGGGTGAAGCTCAAGCATCTGCCGTTCTGAGTGTCTCTGTCTAGACAAAACCGGTGTCCTGCCCACCCCTTTTCCCCTGAAGGGCCAACTTCGGTGTTAATGGAGCAGAATGCCTTGGCTGTTAATTTTCCAGCACATCCCTGAGAGGGTTAATGAGGGACCAGCTGGTGTGCCACTCAGCCGTGCAGAAGCACCATTTCCCCCTGATTTAGGCAAACATTTTGCAGACCCCATGGTCGCCCGTGACAAAACGTTCCCCCCTTGGGCCCGGATGGTGCCTACCTCGTGGTCGCCGTGGGCCATCTTTGGGTGTAGAACCTTTAGGGACCCGAAGCAGATGCAGGTTCTGTCTCCTGCTCCCTGGAAAGGAAGGATGGGACACAAATTTGATGTCTGAAATGCTGTTTCTGGCCCAGCCACCCTGTCCTGGCTGATCCCGGCCACAACAGCCAGGCCCTCCCAGCAGACGCCGGAGCAGCCACAGACCCCTTCTCTGATGCCTCTTGACGCCATCCCCTTTCCAAGTGGCCGAAGCGATGACAAACCCACTTCCACCCTTTGCCCAGAAACCTTCCATGGGACATGGTATTTCCACTTGAGCTCCAAACTGCCTTCAAGCCGCCCCCCCAAGCTGAGGAGTCCTAACACTATCCATTCAGGTTTCCCAGCATCCCGAAGCCAACCTCCGAGCTCTGCTCATCTCCGCTCTACCCTCAAGCCTCAGCTGGGCTCTCACCACCTCTGGAAGCCCCCCATGCCTGACGGTAGCGCCCCCCCCCCCAACCGGGAGATTGGGGGGGCGCTTTCTTACTTATTGTTCTGTGGTGTTTACCTGTACAATGTTTCCAGGCTGTTGTCATTTCTTCCCTGCCAGACTCTAAACTCCTTAGCAGCGTTTAGACGAATAACAAAGGCTGCCTCTTACGGAGTGCCAGACGCTGTCCTTAAGCACTTTACAAACAATGTTCCATTTAATCTTCAGCCTCGTGTGGAGGTCCCAACTATTTTTATCCAGTTTTATAGATGAGGAAACTTTTTTTTTTTTTAAAGATTCTAGAGACATTGGGGCACCTGGGTGGCTCAGTCCTTAAGCATCTGCCTTCGGCTCAGGTCAAGATCCCAGGGTCCTGGGAACGAGTCCCATATCGGGCTCTCTGCTCAGTGGGGAGCCTGCTTCTCCCGCTACCATTCCCTCTGCTTGTGTTCCCTCTCTCGCTGTGTTTCTCTCTGTCAAATAAATAAAATCTTTAAAAAAAAAAAAAGGGGGGGGGCGCCTGGGTGGCTCAGTGGGTTAAAGCCTCTGCCTTCAGCTCAGGTCATGATCTCAGGGTCCTGGGATCGAGCCCCGCATGGGGCTCTCCGCTCAGCGGGGAGCCTGCTTCCCCCTCTCCCTCTGCCTGCCTCTCTGCCTGCTTGTGATCTCTCTCTCTGTGTCAAATAAATAAATAAAATCTTAAAAAAATAAAATAAAATAAAAAATTAAAAAAAAAAAAAGATTCTAGAGACATTGAATAGCTTTCCTCTAAAGGGCCGAGCTGGGCTCTAAACCCAGATCTGGGTGGCTGCCCCAGCCCTCAGTCTGCACCAGAAGGGCCCAAGTGCCAGGGCCCTCCGAATGAGAACTGTGTGTTTGAAAAGCTCTTCTGCACATCCCCTCCAGTTTGGGGACTGACTCTGGACCATGGCCTGCTTCTCCCGTTTCCATACCTCCAGCTGTCCCCTCGCACGTGTGGGAGCTCAGAAAGGCTTGGTGATTGGTGGAGAGGGTAGGAAGTAATGGAGTGTTCTGCAGGGGTCCAGGTCCATCGGACGAGGGCCCCGTAAGAGAATCATGGTGCAGGGGAGATGCAAGGACACAGTAGGGCTGGGCCTGAGGAGGGCAGCAGGGCAATCAGAAAAGGATACTGGAGAGACCGAGCCGGTGACCCTCTCTCGGCCCCATTCATAACTCAGGGCCTTACTCGGCTCTGGGCATATTACTTAGCGGGAGCATCTTGTGAAAATACACATTCTGATCCAGCAAGTCTAGGGCAGGGCCTCCTGTTTGGCATTTTTTTAAAAAGAGAGTGAGCGTGCACAAGCAAAGCGAGGAGCTGAGGGAGAGGGAGAAGGAGAAGCAGACTCCTCAGTGAGCAGGAGCCTGATGCAGGACTCCATCCCAGGACCCTGAGATCATGACCTGAGCCGAACGCAGATGCTTAACCAACTGAGCCACCCAGGCGACCCCCCATTTGGCATTTCTTTTTCTTTCTTTCTTTCTTTTTTAAAGATTTTATTTATTTATTTGACAGAGATCACAAGCAGACAGAGAGGCAGACAGAGAGAGAGGGGAAGCAGGCTCCCCACTGAGCAGAGAGCCCAATGCGGGGCTCGATTCCAGGACCCTGAGATCATGACCAGAGCCAAAGGCAGAGGCTTTAACCCACTGAGCCACGCAGGTGCATCCCCATTTGGCATTTCTAGCAAGCCCTCTGGTGATGCCCTGGGTAGGAAGGACCTAGATTCCTCCAAGTCCTTCCGGAGGATCTGATTGAGTCACTTGCCAGTTTAGCATCTCCCCACCTCCCTCCTTTCTACAGGATAAAATCTAAACTCCTTAGTATGGCATGGGAGCCTTTCAGACACTGTCTGCAACCCACCTGCTGCCTTGCCTCCTACTGCCCCGTCCCCTGCTCCAGACCCTCCAGGCAAACTGAATTCTTCACGGTTCCTCGGACACACCATGCTCGGTCATAGTTCGGTGTTTTCTGCACAGGCTGTTCCTTTGCCCAGAGGAGTGCTCACTGGCTTTTCTTCACTAGATGAGGGTGAGGCTGAATGTCACTTCCTTGGGAAGTCATTGCCTGGGGAGTGGGCTCCAGACCTAAGCTCCTAGTCCTAGAGAGAAGTCCCCGAGAGGTTTCTAGAACCCTTCCTTGTCCCTGCTCCCGGTAAAGGTCAGCCGTAGTCCCTGGCCTTGGAGTCAGGTGACTGAATTGTCCTGCTTCAGGCAGTCATTGTTTCTTGCCACCTTTGAGTAAAAATAGAGCTGAGAATGACTGAAGTGAAACTTGCCTTGGAGTCCAGGAGGGCCGGGATGGGGCCCCTCCCTGGGAAGGCATGGGGGCGCTCTTTGGAGCCCCGGGAGGCCCGGAGCCATCCGTGCGAGCTCCGGGGAGGGGGCCTCGTGACCAGGGCCGGGGCTGCGGGGCCCTTGGTCGTGCCCTGGACCCTGAGAGGCCAGCTTGACTCTCCTGTCGGTATTCTTATGGCTGCTGTCACTTTAAAAGTTTCTCTCTGGGCTGTGGAAATATTTCAGGGCTTCCGGAGGAGTTTCCTTTGGTGTGGTGCTTGCTTCCAGAATTTTCCCTGGGGCTTTTTGCCTCCAGGTTCCAGCTCCTGGCAGGGACAGCTTCCGGAAGGGCTGGGGCTGCCTGCAGCCCTCCTCGGGACCTCCTATCGCCTGGTCACCCACCCTTCCTCTCCTCACCCCCTAGAGGCTAAGCTGACGAGAAGCTTCTGTGGATTTGACACAGAAATATTGAGACTGTTTTTATAGACTTGACATGAAAAAACAATGATGTGATTCATAGGGAAATGCTTAGTGGTAGTAGCTAGCTAGCACTTACCTAGCACCTGCCATGTGTCCTACCTTGTTCTAAGCCCTGTATGTATATAAATTCTCTTCTTCTTGACAACAGTCCCATGGAGAAAACACTTACCTCCACTTTACAAATGAGAATACAGATGCACAAATTAGGCAAGTAACTTGCTCAAAGACACATAGCTAGTAAGTGATGAGCTGGGACATGAACCCACACAGCAGGACCCCTGTGTTCTTGCTATTTATTTATCTTTTATTCATTTATATATTTTTTAAGATTTTATTTATTTGACAGAAAGAGATCACAAGAGATCTCTTGTGAGGCAGGTAGAGAGAGAGAGAAGCAGGCTCCTCACTGAGCAGAGAGCCCGATACAGGGCTCGATCCCAGGACTCTGAGATAATGACCTGAGCCGAAGGCAGAGGCTTTAACCCACTGAGCCACCCAGGCGCCCCTGTTCTTGCTCTTTAATAGGGCCCGAGGCTGCATCTTGCCTACCGACTGCCACTGTGAAAGATGTAAAGTGTCTTTAAGGTCAAGGACATGGAAACCTCCTGGGATGATTTCGCAGAGCAGATGATAACACAGCCTGCCCCCAGAGGGAGGTGTGACTTCATGGTTTCCCTGGGGATCCCTGGATGGAAAGAGGGTTTCAGGCAGGCGTGAGGAGCTCACACTAGGGTCCATACCCACCTGCCCACCACCCCCTTGAATGTTGTGGGGACACTGGCCACATGCTAGCCTGTCACCAGGTACAAGATACACTGATTCATCTTTGTGTATTTGCTGAGAGGTGGTAGAAAGTGAGCATCCCTAACTGGCCCCGGCTCCAGGCCTGTCTGAGGTCCATGCCTGTAAATCCTAATTCCAGGTCCTTTTCAGATTTACGAATTCACAAGCAATTGTGTCCCAGTGCGATGTCTTCCTTCTCCTTGAAAATCTTCATGATTCTCCAGGATAGAATTTTTTCCCTTTGTAAAAGGAATGCATGCAGTTACAGAAGATGAAAAAAATGCCTAAAAACAAAAGGAGAAAATCCATGTTCCACTATCCTACCCCCTGAGAAGAGCTTTTTCCTCTTTGCTCTTCTTTGTCACCTGGGGTCTGGGCACCCAGCCCAACTGTGTGCTCCCAGTAGAGGTGAGGCTGGGGATGAGGGCATTAAAGAAACCCCTCGGGGCACCTGGGTGGCTCAGTGGGTCTTAACCCTCTGCCTTCAGCTCAGGTCATGATCTCAGGGTCCTGGGATTGAGCCCCGAATCGGGCTCTCTGCTCAGCAGGGAACCTGCTTCCCCCTCTCTCTGCCTGCTTCTCTGCCTGCTTGTGATCTCTCTCTGTCAAATAAATAAATAAAATCTTAGAAAAGAAAGAAGGAAAGAAAGAAAGAAAGAAAGAAAGAAAGAAAGAAAGAAAGAAAGAAAGAAAGAAAGAAAGAGAAAGAAGGAAGGAAGGAAGGAAGGAAGGAAGGAAGGAAGGAAGGAAGGAAGGAAGGAAGGAAGGAAGAAAGAAACCCCTCATAGCCCCACGTAGAAGCATCAACCCTGGATGCTCGTGCCCAGGAAAGAGGATCTGGAAACAGCGCCCCTTCTCCAGCTGGCTCTTTCTGCCAGGGCAAGGATCGGAGGCCCGCAGCTTCCCTTTCCAAGCCATCAAGTGCCCGCCTGTCCTCGCCTCAGCCTATCCTGGGGGCACGTGAGGGGCTGCCTGCTGCTATCCCATCTTCTCTGCCCCGGACCCTATCCCAGCTTGTGACTAGAGACCAGTTTCCAGAACACTCACATAGGGAGCATTAGCAGCTCTGTTTGGCCAGAAGCCCACATCCAAGTCTCCCCCCACTCTTTTCCACCATGTGGCTCCCCCAGGCCCAGTTTCTCAGTGTTGTAGTCCTTCCTCATTTTCCAAAGGTTAACTCCAGGCAATTCAAAGAGAAATCTGAGACCAAGAGCTTTGTCTGCCGTCTCTGCTTAGTAGCAGAGAGAGGGGGAACTCCTTCCCATTTGCCGCCATCTTCCTTTTCTCCGTGTCTCCCCCACCCAGGTCCCCAAGGGGCTATTCAGTAAGTGCTTGTTGGCAGGTTCCGAGAGACCCTGGCTCAGCCACCTGGAGACCAGAGTCCCCAACCAGTTACTGCCGCATCCATCAGGGTCCAGCAGGAAACAAGTGGCGCACTCAGCCTGGGGAGTTGGGGAAGAGCTTACATGGGACCATGACCAAAATGTGAGCAGGGTGAGGGGAGGGTCTGGTTCCCACACCTGGAGGCAGAAAGGCCACATGCGAGGCTTGGCAGGAGCAGCAACCTTCAGGGGAAGCACGCAGCCTGGGTGGCCCACACGGAGGGGCCAGGGGTGGGAGGCAGAGAAATATCCCCCTTCCTACCCTCCCTTCCTCTGATTTCTCTGGGGCAGAAACCAGAGTGGAGAAACAGGGAGAATGGATCTAGAGGGACATACTCCAAGATACTAGCCCGTGTCCAGGGAAGATCATTCTCTCTGAATCTTTCCCCATCTGCAGAGTGAGGGTTATAAAGGTTACAAAACCCGCCCCGTGTATGCTGTGAGGTCGCTGGGAAAATCAACTAAGGCAATGAATGGTGACGACACGTGTTCATCGTCCTGTTTTATACTAGAGTAAGGGGTGATTGTTGTTCTTGATAAACACTTACTGGGTACCCCCCATGGGATCAGGCTTCCACATTCTCACTTCTGCTGGGGGTCCTCTAATCTCCAAAGGATATGCGAGTAAAGGAAACAGCAGTTGTGAAACTGTAAAAGCCTAGATCTGAATCTCGGAGCCTTGCTTAAAATGTTTGTGGCATTGGGCAAGTTGTTAATGAGCCTCTCTGCAGTGAAAGTACCTCATTGGGCCTGTTTGGGGTTCAGAGGAGCATGGATGCTGCCGTTATTAATAGCCAGCCTCGAGGGGGTGGGTTGGTTAGAAGACAGGTGACCTTGACCCAGTGGGAAAGATTTAACTTCCAGAGGGGTAGGATTTAACTTCCAAGGTGTGGGTCCCCAGTCTCTGTCCTCAGCATCGTTGGCCCAGGCCCAAGACCATGGAAGCAGTTCCTAATGTTGACATTAACCATCGCTGACTTATACTGAGTCCTATATTGAGTTCTAATATGCACAGGCATTGATCAGTTCATTGTCTGGGACTCAGCAGACAATGGCTAGCAGAGCTTCTCAGAGTAACTGATTTCCCTGGTAGTCCTATGTCCTTTAGGCATTTAAAAACATTATTTAGAAAAGGGTCCATGCACTTCATCAGATGGCCACGGCTCCGTGGCATGAAAGAATGAAGGGTCCCTGCCCATTTCCTGCAAGTTCCAGGTTCCCTGTACTCTCAGGAGAATTCAGCCTTCTCTGGGTAACTTGGGGCGGTGGCTATGACAATGGCCTTGACTGAACTGGGAGGCAGGAGACCTGGGCCCTTCTCCAAGCCTGATTGCTCTCTGGCTGTGTGATCTTAGGCAAGTTCTCAATGCCCTCAAGTATAAAATGGAATGGTTGGACCATCCCTGCATGATTTTGATTTCTATTTTTTTTTTTAAGATTATTTATTTATTTATTTATTTATTTGACAGAGAGAGATCACAAGTAGGCAGAGAGGCAGGCAGAGAGAGGGGGGGAAGCAGGCTTCCCGCTGAGCAGAGAGCCCGATGCGGGGCTCGATCCCAGGACCCTGAGATCATGACCTGAGCCGAAGGCAGAGGCTTTAACCCACTGAGCCACCCAGGTGCCCCTGATTTCTATTTTCTATATGAAATATATAGCACACATACTAAAGAGTATATAAAGCATCTGTGTTTGGCTTAATAAGGACTTCCAAGACAAGTATCCACTTGTCCTCCATGAAGCTTAAAGAGACCTTTGCCCAGCCTGAGAAGCGGCTGGAGGGGGGGGTGTGCTCACTGTGTTTATTTGCTAATATAAAGGCCAACAGACTGGGGTGTTTAAACAATAGAGATGTGTTGGCTCACACTTCGGGAGACCAGAAGTCCAACGTCAAGGTGCCAGCCCCGTTGATTCCTTCCGCGGGAGAATCTGTCCTGTGCCTCCGTCCTAGCTTCTGCTGGCTGGCAGTCCTTGATGTTTCCTGCCTTGTAGATCCATCACCCCGATCGACCTCTGCCTGCCCTCTTCACACAGCCTTCTCCCTGTGTCTCTGCATCCAAGTTTCCCCTTTGTATAAAGAAAATAATCCTGTTGGATTGGGGCACACCCTAATGACCTCATTTTAACTCGATTAGCCCTGTAAGGACCGTTATTTCCAAATGAGTCACATTCTGAGGTCCTGGGGGTTAAGACTCCAACATCTCTTTTTTGGGGACACAATTCATCCCATCACACTCATTTTCACTGCCCCCCACTAGTGCAGACAGAGGTAACACCCTCCTGAATTTTATTGTGTTTATCTGAATTTAGTGTTACCTGAATTTAGTGTTAATCATTTGCTCCTTTTCTTCAGAGTTTTAAGGCACAGGAATGTATTCCTAAATAATATAACTGTGCAGGTTTGCCAGCAATTTATGTAAATAGAATCATCGTATAAGTATTTTTTTGAGGCTTTCCTTTTTCTGCTTAAAATTGTGTTTTTGAGATTCGTCTTTGTTCTTGTGTATAGCTCTAGATTATTCATTGTCAAAGCTGCATAGAATTCCATTCTATGACTAAACTATAACTTATTTACTAGTAATAACGGTACTCCTATATTTTTGGACAAAATCCATAGTAGGAAAATCATTTTACACTGCAACACACACACAAACTATATATATATATATATATAAACTGAAACAAGCTTCATAAAACAATATGTACTCTTAGTCTGTGACATGCTCCTTTTTAATCCTTTCCAAAAGGTGACCTGCCAAACCGATTGCTTCATGCACCAACGGGTCAATTAACAATGGCTCGATGTTCCCCCTTATATGTCTGGCTTGATGGCCGTGGGGTTCTGTGCCCAGCAGGTGGGCACAGGGCATGGCTCCGCTGTTCTCACCAGGGCTGTCTGCTCAGGCACCGGCTGGCATGGGACCACTGTGCCATCTGTCATGACTGTTGGCATCTCCCCACTCCTACAGGGCAGCTTCGACCTGTGGCCTTGCCCTTGTAGCGCATCTTCTGGGCTGTGGCCTGAGAGACCAGATCCCTGGGCAGGTTAGACGTGTATGCACTGTAGCATTATGGATTTAGTCCGGAAGCAAGAGAGAGGGTAGTGTCTGGGACCAGACTGCCTGGGTTCCAAGCTTGGCCACTCAGAAGCTGTGTGGCCTTGGGCAAGACATGTGACCTCTCTGTGCCTCAGTTTCCTCATCTGGAAAATGGGGGGTATTACTAGTACCTGGCTCATGGGGTGGTGTGAGGATAAAGTGAGTTAATTTTTTGCATAAGTGTAGGATTTTATTGTTGCTCCTGAGCCCAGTTTTGTGTCAGGGCCTGAAATCTAATTCTTGGCTAATATCTCTGGACACAATGGCTATGTTGGGAAGAGGTCAAGGCACTCAGTTAAAAGAAGTTGGAGGTTGGGACGCCTGGGCAGCTCAGTCGGTTAAGAGTCTGCCTTTGATTTTGAGAGGCAGGGCGGGGTGTCGTGGGGGATGTGGGGGGAAATGAAACAAGATGGGATCAGGAAGGAGACAAACCATAAAAGACTCCTAAACTCATGAAACAAACTGAGGGTTGCTGGGGGTTAAGGGGGAAGGGGGTAGGGGTAGGGTGGCTGGGTTGTGGACATTGGGAAGGGTATGTGCTATGGTTAGTGCTGTGAAATGTGTAAGCCTGACGATTCACAGACATGTACCCTGGGGCAAATAATACATTGTATGTTAATTTAAAAAAAAAGAGTCTGCCTTCGGCTCAGGTCAGGATCCCAGGGTCCTGGGATTGAGCCCCAAGCAGGCTTCCCTGCTCAGCAGGGAGCCTGCTTCTCCCTCTGCTTGCTGCTCTCCCTGCTTGTGCATGAGCTCTCCCTCTCTCTTTCTGACAAATAAGTATATCTTTAAAATCTTAAAAAAAATCTTTAAAAAATAAAAGAAGTTGGAGGTGGATGAAAATGCTGGTTCTGGACCCAGGCTGCCTACATTCAGATCCCAGCTCCACCACTGACTAGCCATGTAGCCATGAGAAAGTTATTTAATCTTCCTGGCATAAGGCAACCGAGGCACAGAGAGGTTAGGTAACTAGCTCAAGAGCACACAGCTAAGAAGTGGTGGAGCCGAGATTCAAACCTCAGGGCAGTCTTCTCTCCAGTCTTCTCTCCTGAACAAGTACATGATACTGAGTATCATCAGAAGTGATTCATTCTCGTGGGAGTCAGAGAGAGCTGTTGGAGGGACGTGCTGGTGAACCGGGTTTGAATCTCTCCTATAGGCAAGCAAATGGGGAAGGAGATGTGCAGAGACACAGACGCAAGAGTCAATGCCGAGTCCTGGAAGTTCCAGGGCAGTCAGAAGGTCTGAGTGCAAGGTGAGGGGTGGGACCAGTGCTGTGGTTCAGGAAGCCAGTAGGCTGGGCCACAGAGGCCCGGAAGCCTGTGCTAAGTAGCAGGACTCCTGATAATGCTCAGTATCATGCCAGGAGCTCTCAGAGCACGGACCTCATTGTGGGAATGAAGGGAGTTACTACTGCACCGACACCTAGTACGTACCACCTGTCTGCTGGATGGAAGCCTCATGAAGGCAGAGGCTGAGTTAGCTTTGCCTCCCCGTGTTGCGTCCCCGTCACCGGGCAGAGTGCCTGGCACATAGTAGGCACACATCGGATATCCGTCAGTGGAACAGAGGAAAGCCGCCTTTACCCTCCTTGGAGAAATGCCTGTTTGGATCCTTTGCCTATTTTTAGTTGGGTTATGTGTCTTCTTATTGCTGAGTTGTAAGATTTCTTTACATATTCTAGCCACAAGCCCCTTATCAGGTATACAATTTGCAAATATTTTCTCCCATTCTAATGGCTTGTCGTTTCACTGTCTTGATACTATCCTTTGAACCACAAAAGCTTTTGATTTTGATGGCGTTCAGTTTATCTGCGTTTTCTTTGCTTGCTTTTGGTATCCTTTGCCCAATCCAAGGTCATGAGCTTTAACCCCTATGTTTTCTTCTAAGAGGTTCAGAGTTTCAGCTCTTACATTTAAGCCTTCAATCCACTGGGAGTTGTTAACTTCTGTACATGCAGCAAAGTATGAATCAAGGGTCTAAGTTCATTCTTTTGTGGGCAGACATCCAGTTGTCTCAGCACCATTTGTTGAAAAACTATCGAATGGTCTTGGCACGCTTGTGGAAAATCAGTTGACCATACATAGCTGCGTTTATGTCTGGTATCTCAAATCTACTCCATTGATCTATCGATGTGGCAAAGCCACCTGTAGGTCTGAGCGTTTACCGTCTCTGTCTACCTGCTCTCAGCCGTCCTGAGGCTCCTGCAGGACGCATTACCTCCCGGGACATCCCCTGAACACCCTCTCCCAAGCGGCCCCTGGACTTCAGCACTGCCCGCATCTGTCACGGTGACCCCTGGGAGGGCCCAAAGCGACCGGCCCCTGGAAGCCCATGGGGGAGGGTGCTGTGGAAGCATGCCTTCCCTCCCTCTCCCTGCACGCAGGCACATCTCCCAGTGCGGGGTGAGAGGCCCCAGAGCAGGGCCTGTTTGTGCCAAAGCCCAGCTTCTGATTGGGTGCATGGCCTTGATGTGGGCCAGGTAGGAGGGACCATAGGGCGGGAAGCGGCTCTTGGGATGGAGAAGGGAGTGAGGCCTGCAGGAGGGAAGCATTCCTGGCACTAGAGGCATCTTCACCAGGACAACAGCCTTGGGAGGGAGAACCCTGCATCCATGGGTAGGCACTGGGAGGCTAGGAAGGGCCATTAGTGTTGCCAAGCTCTGGTCCTAACATGGCTTCCCCTGTTTCTTGAGAGAGAGAGAGAGAGAGTGTGTGTGTGTGTAGGGGTGGGAATGTGTGACTTGATCCCCCTCCTTCCCAAGTTCTTATTCCATGAGGTTGGGGGACCTGGATGCTTTCAGAGGTCGGGTGGCTCTTGGCCAGAATGTGCTCCGTGGAGGATTGTTGCCTCAGCCCAACTCGAGCCAGTGAATAAGGCCTCTTTGGAGTGGGATCGGGAGCTGGGGGGCTGGGGATCGGTGGTATCACGGGGACATTTTAGCGGGGGAGTTCCAGGCTTGGGGTACTTTTATGCAACACAGGCGGAGAGCACAATGGAGCAGAGAACTGTAAAGTGTCACCTGTTGAGTTCTGCATTGCTGGGCTGCCCGCCGGCTGAGGGAAGCAGGGGGAGCTTTCGCTGGTGGGGTGCTGGCTCAGAAGGCAGGGAAGGGGCCGCGTGGTGAGGGGGGGCCCTTGGTGCCGTCTGCTGCCCCTCCTCCAGATCTCCTAAGGCCTTAGAGATGAATCTTCTAGAAGTGGCAGCCCCCGCGGTGACACCGTATTTGTGAGGTGTCGGAGAGGGGAATCTATTACTTGCTTCAGGGCCCACCTCCCTTATTTCCAGTCCTTGGACAGAACTGGGGGAATAGCGGAGTTTTCCGTCGGTGTGTGCCCACCTCCTTCGTCTTCATTTGTCCCCTCCTCCCCACTCTCCCGCCCCCAAATGGGAACAGGGCTGGGTGAGCCCAGCCGGGGTTGCTCAGTGCCCGAGAATTGCATCAGCCCCGCCTGGCAGGCTGGAGCGGGAGCCTGTTGCTATGGTGACGATGAGGCTTCAAACCAGGGAGGAGGACGAGTTAGTCGCCGCTGGGTGTGGTCCTCCCGCCTTGCGACGCCTGTCATGTGAGGGGCACACGGGTCCCGGGCTCTGTGCTTCTCTTCCCCGGGGAGGTGCGTCATCGGCCTAGGTGGCCAGGATGGGGCAGCTGCTCCGAAAGCCGTGCAGGCACTGACCAGGTCTGGTGCGTGCGACCGGAAGACACCAGCGGTTCCCTTAGCCCTTCTGCCTCATTCTGGAAACACTGGGTGATTTGAGCAAGTACACCAGCTTCTGGGGGAGGGAAGGGATCCAGGATGTAACCTGTCACCCAGCAGAGAGGGCAGCTCTGCATCCCAGCCAATAATACCCGCCCAGGCTGTGTCGTGATTTTTCTTTTTCTTTCTTCCTTTTTTTTTTTTTCTAAACCACCTGCCAGAGCTCATCTTGCTAACAGTGATAGGCGGCTTGGCCAAACCAGCACAGCACCTCGGTCCAGAATCTCTTTCTTCTCTCACATTTTGCCTATAACGGGAAAGGAGGGGGAATGTCCACATTCCAGCCACAATAAGAACCTGCTCAGTGCCGGGTGCTGCACTAAATATTGCCTCCTCATTTTATCGTCCTCTTACCTCTAGCCAGGGGTAGGTCATGCTGTCCCCATTTTGCAGGGGGTCGGGCTCAGGGACCCAGAGAGTTTCAGGTGACTTGCCCAAAGAGTTAAACCTAAATCTTCGGGCTTTCGTGTCCAGTGTTCTTTAGGATTCCAGAACCCACTAGAATTGGGGATGTCTAGTAACGAAACACACAGTCCATCTTCTGGTGGGGACACCGTGGCAGTCTCTCCGCAGAGAAGACCACCCATGCTGTGGGGGGGTGTTGACCGGAGCTGTTTCTGGCTTCTGAACGGGACGAATGAGGGATACGGGTGTTGCCTGTGGACAGAGGAAAACCCATGAAGCAGTGAGGTCATATCGGGAGAGGGCACTCACAAAGCCCAGACTCGGTTCATTGACAGGACTTGAGATATCTGCCTGGGACCCTGTAGGAGTGAAGACTGATTGTCAGATGAATTCTCCGCAGAGAGGGGTCTGGTGACCTGGTCCAGGGGAAGATGGAGAACCAGGGGTAGTTAGTACTCGGGTGGTACTAGGACTCCTCTAAGTGCACTTTAGGTGTGCTTACTCATTTCATCCTCACAGAAGCCCCAGGGAGTTTGGATGCTATTATTCTATTCTGAACCTGAAACAGAGACACAGAGATGTTAAGCGACTTGCCCAAGATCATACAGCTGCTAGCTAAGAGGTAGAGCTGGAACTGAAGCCCAGGTAGTCCAGCTGCAGAACATGAGCTCTTGACTCATGTTCTGTACTGTGTCTGCTTTTACCTTCTGGAAGGTAAAAGGAGTTAGCTTGTGTGGCCCACCCTGGGGAGGGCGTGTGCATACGTATGCATGTATGTGCACACACCCCAGTATACCAGCAGTAGGAGGGAAGGCTCAGGACTGCACTTCTGAGCTTCTGTGTGTTGATGGCTATGGCCTGTGCTTTTGCAGGAGCCCAGGGAGAGCTGTACTGGCGTGCACAAGGGCCCCTTCCTTCTTCCCTTCCTGCCTTTGTGGCTCCCAGGAGGCTATGTGCTCTGCCGCCCCTGGCGTAGTGCTCCGGAACATTCTGCTGCAGACCACGCACCTGGATTGCTTGCCTGATCCTGTTGAAGGTCCCCAGCTCCCAGGAAGGAGCTTGGATCTGGGGCTGAGAGTGGACAGTGGTCCCAGGAGGAGCAGGCAGTGACCTCTTAGCATCTTTCCAAGGGCCAGGATTTGGGGGATAAATAATAATAACATCATCAACAATAACAACCCCTGACATTACTTACTCCCTGCCAGGCACTGTTCTCAGTCCTTTACTTGAGCTAACTAACTCATTTTAACTGTCACAGAGCTCTGTGAAATAGTGGTATTATTATTATTATCGTCATTTTATAAAGGAGGACACTCAAGCACAGAGAGGTTAAGCAAGTGGCCCAAGGTCACACAGCTAACACCTGGGATTCGAATTTAGATAGCCTAACTCCAGAGCCAGTGCCCTCAAAGCACTGCGGCCTA
Organism: Procyon lotor; assembly: GCA_028646535.1. Classification (NCBI taxonomy): domain Eukaryota; kingdom Metazoa; phylum Chordata; class Mammalia; order Carnivora; family Procyonidae; genus Procyon; species Procyon lotor. Next base: position 10,929,193 of record CM053619.1, on the reverse strand, counting down.
CTCTGCCCTTTCCTGGCTCCCAGAGGAAGCCTCCAGACCCTATTCCCCTTCTCTTGCCCTCAATTCACAATCTTGCTCTCACTTTCTTAGGAGACTGGGAAGTGCCCACTTGCCTGCCTGGAGGTCCTGTGTATGAGATGTGGCCTCTGACAGCAACCAAGCCCTGGTGTTTGTGGGTATTGTGCCCCTTCTCTCCTCTCAGGCTCACATGCCCGGGTGTGGAAGGGACATTTCCAGGAGCGCTACTGGGAGCAGAGGTAACTGACCTTGGCCATTGCTGCTCCGGCCCCATCCTACCAATCTGCCTGCACTCAGACGATCAGGTATAAACACCTGGGCCAACCTGGCCTCTCTTGGCCTGTCCGCTCCAGCCTGTGGTCTGCAGCCACACTTGTTACAAGAGCCAAGTCGAAACATCTCTTTCTCCTTTCCCTCCCCGATCTCATGTCAGCAACTGAGCGGTGTCTGGTCCTGAGCTTGATTCTTGGAGGGGGCTAGAGCCCTGTGGATCCATGTGAAGGACTTGGGGGGTGGCAGAGGGGTGAGGGGCCGAGCCAGGAGAAGTGGTGACCCGGGGAGGAGTTACATTTCCAGCTGTGACCCCGGATCATTCTGGGCCTTCTCCAGGACATCGCTAGGGCCGGCTGAACACTGTAGTGGGTGCCCAGGGGCTGCCTGATGGGAGAGGGAGTATTGAATCGGAGCCGACAGATGTCTAGGGCAGAGCCAGGCTTGTCTGGTGCCAGGAAGTTGGCCGCAAAACAGAGATGAGCTGCGCACATGGAACCTGCCTGTGTAACTCAGAAAGTGACTCCAAAGCCCTCTTTGGAAATTAAGTGGACTCCAGGCCTGGTTTAGTCCCCTTGCCCCCTGCTAATCCCCACCAAAGAGTTTCTGTCTCTGCTTCTGCTCCTTCTGCTCCTTCCTGTCTGCTTTTTTTTTCTTTAAAGCATGTTTTATTCTATTTTTAAATCGTGACAAAATATATAAAACAAAATTTACCATCGTAATCATTTTTAAGTACGCAGCTCCAAGGCTTTAAGCACGCTGTCACTGTTGTGCAACCGTCCCCGCCACCCGTCCCCAGAACTCTTGTCATCTTGCAAAACCGAAACCCTGCACCCTTCAGTCGCTAACTCCCCCCGTCTCCCCGACCGAGCCCCTGGCAACCAACCATCCATCTACTTCCTGTCTCTGTGAGTGTGACTACACTAAGTACCTCATGTAAGTGGAGTCATACGGTAGTTGTCTTTCTGCGGCTGGCTGATTTCACTCAGCATCTTGTCCTCAAGATTCACTCCCTTCGTAGTGTGCGCCGGAATTTTCTTTTTCCTTTTTAAGGCTGACTTTAAGTATTTAAAGTATTCCATTGTATGTATATTACCACGTTTACCTTTCGTTTATCCATTTATCTGTCATTAGAGACTTGGGTTTCTTCAACTTTTTTTTTTTTTTTAAGATTTTATTTATTTATTTGAGAGAGAGAGAGAGATCACAAGTAGACAGAGAGGCAGGCAGAGAGAGAGGAGGAAGCAGGCTTCCCGCTGAGCAGAGAGCCCGATGCGGGGCTCCATCCCAGGACCCCGAGATCATGACCTGAGCCAAAGGCAGAGGCTTTAACCCACTAAATCACCCAGGTGCCCCTCTTCAACCTTTTGACTTTGGGTGTTGCCCTGTCTCCTTTTGGGCTCATTTTCACACATCAGCAAAGGCCATCCTTGGGGCTTGGTCAGAGATGGGCTCGCTGACTTGGTCCTGGGAGAGTGGATGGGTCACCAAGTTGGTGGGAAGGCTTGGCCCTCCGGTGTCAGCTTCTACCATTGATGCTCCCGGCACCAACCCACTTGCTTGAGGCCAGTCCAGATTTCCTTCCTCTGTGCCTTCAGAAGAGGGCGCTGGGTTCCTGCTTCTCTCCTGAATAGGAGGAGGTGGCCGTGGTTCACCGTGAGCCTGGCATGAGTGATGTTAGGGGCTGTTGGGCACTGGGACGTGCATGTGGAACTTCTTTGAGACGGGGCTGGCCGGCCGGCCGGACACGGAGTAGTTGGAGATGATCTTAGGGTTGGCCAGTTATACCGCAGAACCACTCAGTCCGGGAATCCCCACGACTTAACACAAGCACCGTTCACTGCTCGCTCACCCCAGTGCCTCGCTGGTCGACAGGGGCCTCTGCTCCACATCGTCACCCAGGGACGCAGCCAGATGAAGGCTGCCCCTTTTGAACCCATGGCCTCTGAGGTCACTGCAGCAGGAGAAGGGGAATGGATGATTTTGCATGAGGGGTGACCAGAGCAGAGGGAGTCAGAAGGCATCGGGCCCTTGATGGGGATATGTGTCTGCACCTGTGTGTGCATATGTGTGTGCATATGTGTGTGCACGAGTGTATGGTGTGTGTGCCTGTGTGTGCCTCTCTGTGTGCGTGTGGGCAAAGAGCAGAAACAAGCTGGCTGGACAAACCCTTCCCCGGCCCAGCCCTCACCTGGCTTGGTAGCGCTCCGGAGGAAATGTGGTGGTTCAGGAAGAGGCCATTGACCTCGGGAGGTGCTCTTGTCTCCATTCAGCGGATGACAAAAGGAAGCTTGAGCAGGCGAAATCACTGCCGCTCTGGACCCGAGGGGACAGAGGAGGGTGTAACTTTTGAGGCACCTTCAAAATAATAGAATAAGAATAGTATGATTTTTATGGGGAGCCTGGGTGGTGGTTCAGTGGGTTAAAGCCTCTGCCTTCGGCTCAGGTCATGATCTCAGGGTCCTGGGATCGAGCCCCACGTGGGGAATCTTTGCTCAGCGGGGAGCCTGCTTCCCCTTCTCTCTCTGCCTACTTGTGATCTCTCTCTGTCAAATAAATAAATAAAATCTTAAAAAAAAAAAAAGAATAGTATGATTTTTAAGGTCCAGGGAAGGTCTGCGGAGAGCCAGCAGCTTGAGGTGAATACCAGCAAGCGTGGCCTCCTGGCAGCCGTGGACAGAGATGTGGGGTGTTTCTGTGGAGGTATGTGTGAGGGCGTGCAAGCGTGTACAAGCTGGGAATGTCTCCCCTGACTTCCGTGGAGAAGGGTGGGAGCGGGGGGCCACGCGGCCCCAGGATTGAAGGGAACCCCCGGTGTGGAGGGCAACGCTCATGGATTCTGATCCCGGCTGCCACCAAAGTATTACTTATCTGTCTCCTGAACTGTCCCTTCCTACTTCTCAGCACTAGATTGAGAGTCATTTAATTTTTCATAAATACACTAGAGACTCATGAAACCATATATGGGAGAGGGGTCTCTGAGGAGGCCATCCTGGGCAGGTGATAAGTGGGGCTGGATTCGAAAGCCATTGTCATAATGGTCCTTTGATTCTTTCTCCCTCTTCACTGCCTCCTGCCCATTCCCCCTTCCGCTTCTTTGGCGCCAAGCAGCGTTTGCCACCAGCACACGGGCAGAGGGGAAGAGCAGAGTCTTAAATCAAATCAGCCCAGGATCATTACTTGTCATCAATCCGTGACGGTTCAGAGGGGGAGCTGGAGACAAGTTAAGCTGTTAACTCTAGCAAGGGTTAGAACTCCTGTAGGATTTGTCTCAGGGACCTCCTGGCCCCGGACCCTAATTAATTGAATTGGTTGTTAGGGGAGGAGTTTCCGTGAATGGGATCAGCCAGTTGGCGGTTTCCCAGCATTCGCTGGGTGAGGTCTCCCCAGACTCCTGCCACCTAGTGGGGGAAGCCGGAATAAACCGAAGGCCAAATTAATGGGAATTTGACTTTCTGGAGGAATGTTTTTTGTCTTGATTGATTGAACGCTGTACTGTTTGTGAAATACTTTTCTTGTTTGGCCTCTGATAGTGCTCTTCAGAGCAGCCCCGTGGAATGGGCAAGGCGGCCGTGTCACCCCATTTCACAATGAGAACGGGGAGGCTCTGACAGAATGAGCAACTTGCTGCAGGGCCAGAAGAGCTGGGACCAGAACCCAGATTTGTCTGACTTCTGGCCCCAGTCTGACTCATTGTGAGCCACTGACTGGTAGTAGCAGGCGGGGGGTGGGGGGGTGCCCAGTCCTGCTTGGGGTCTGTTCCTTTCACCGTGTCCAGCACATAATAATGCAGGAGATGTTTGTTGAATGACTATTGCTCATTTACACAGAAAGATTTCCTCCACCATGGCAAGGCCCTCTAACCATTCTGCACCAGTATGCCTATATGTTCAGTGGGCATATAACTGCTTTTTCTATAGAGCAATTAGAAATTCTAGGTCCTGGTGCCTGGGTGGGAGACTTGGTCCAAAGAGCAGACTTCAATCTGTGGGTCAGTTGATTATTAGCGGGGTGGCCCTGGATAAGACTCAGAAGCTCTTGGAGCCTCAGCTTCCCTCTATGTAAAATGGGTACTATCTACCCTGACAACACCCGTGTCTTGTGAGATCTCGGCTGTGGGGCTGCTCCGTAGACTATAAAACACAGTGCAGATAATAGCGTTTCTCTTATCTCTCTGAGCCTGGACACTGCTGAAGCCACACTCTCTTCTCTGCCCACGGCTGTGGGCGGCCCCCTGCCCCCTCACCTGCCGCTTCTGTCCCTGCCGCTGAACCCCATGACCTAGGATTCCTTTGTCCCAGGCTTTGGGGCCCTGGCTTCTCTGCAGCCCCCGTCTCTGCCTCCATCCCCCAGGGAGCCTGGAGGTAGAAGATGTGATCGAATCTCCATGGTAACCAGAGAGCCCGAGCCGCACCCCCACAGGGGGACAGGGAGTCTGTTCCCCGCAGCGAGCCCGAGCCAGAACCGAGTGCTCCAACTCCAGCTCTCCCGAGGCACCTCCAAGAGCCAGCTGCCCCCTCACCTCTGCCCTTTTCTGGGTTAGTGACTACGTGAAGGCCTCCGGGTGAGGAGCCTACCCTGTCTGTGGTCCAGGGGGCTGCTGCAGGCCCTGCGGGAATAGGATAGGGGTGTCCCCCAGCCTGCCCCTGGTGCACAAGCCCTTTATGTCCACCTCCTTCTCCTCTTCCCAGCTAGACCTCCCAGTCTATTCCGAGTAGCCTCTCCTGCCCTTCTCATACCACATGGCCAGTGGCTCCCCGGGGCTGTTTCAGAGTTCGATTTTATTCCATGCTGGGTCCTTGTCTTAATCGGGTGGTTCTCAGCCTTACAATACATTAGAATTACCTGGGGAGCTTGTAACAGCCCTGCTGCCCAGCCTCCCCCTCCCCCCTCAATTCAATATGGATCTCTGGAGTGGGACCCAGATAGGAGTAGTTTCCAAACTTTCCAGGGGATTCCAATGTGCAGTGAAGTTTGGAACTGGTGTCTTAAAGTTGAAGATTTGAACTGTTCTGATGGCCTTGCTCGAAGCCTCCAGAAATAGGCTGATGGAGAAACAGTTGGGCCAGCTGATGGGAGCCTAGCCCAGGGGTCTGTTTCCAAAGCCCTCCTTCTGTTTTTTGTTTTACAAGGACTAGGAGATCCCTGAGGGCACTCACTGCGCAAGAAGAGGACCAAGGTGGAAAGGACAGTTACTGTTTGTTTAGCATTTGCCCTGGGGTGCCTCACACTGATGTATTTTCTCATTGGGACCCCATGGAAAACTCATGACGTATAGACATTACGAGTTTTCCCTGCTTATAGATGAAGAAACCGGGGCTCTGGGAGGTGAGGTAGCTTGTCTAAGATCACATGGCTATTAAGCGGTAAATACTGGGTTTATAAACAGAATCTAACTAAAAGTGCAGGCCCTGGACCGCTGTGCTAGCCCAGCTCCGCAGCCTCCCTCCTGTCGGCTCTGAGCAGGAACTACGGAGAAGGAGGCATCTGGAAAGAGGCTGGTCTGGGGGCACCTCACTTTGCTGCCATGCCAGCACCGTGGGGCTCCGGGGCATATTTCCTGGATCCACTGGGGACACGGGGCCCTGAAGGTATCCCGGACGCTTTCCTGCTCCCTCGGCTGACCTCCCCTGATGGCTGTTCTGCCCAGACACTGTCTGGGTTCTTTAACCTAATTATGTTATTTAATGTCGGCTCACAATGTAACATGGGCATCGTTCTCCCTGGTCTCAAAGATGAGGAACGAAACACAGTCCTTCCCGTTCTGTGGCCACTCTGCTCTGGGGCAAGAAGACCCTAGACTGCGCATCGGCCTCGGGGTCTGGGACTCCCCCACGTCCGGGAGGAGGCCTAGTTTCCTAGCCCTGCATGCCTGACAATGTGGGGAAGACCCACAGCTTAGTTGGAGGAGGAATCTGGGGGATTTAGAGGATCCGGGGGGAAGGGAGCAGATCTGTGCGTCTCCTGGGGAGGAGGTCACACTGGGAAGCCACATGTGTCTAACAGGGTCCCTGCAGGCCTCAGCCCAGCTCCTGGCACCTGGGGGAGGTCTGAGCAGGGGGCAGAATCATCTCTTGGGAGTTAGTGACAGGACACTGTCCATGCAAGAGAGCCCGGGACCTCCGCTCCCGCCCCGCCAGTCTGCTCTGGGCGGGGGCCCAAACGGAGGGGCGCAGTTCTTTACCCCGTTCTTTGCAGCTCTGTTTCCCTCACTGCGAACAGCTTCTTCCTTCTCTTCCTGTCTCACTTCTCATCAAGGGACGCTCAGACCCTCCGCAGGGTCGGGCACCCATTGTTTCTTCCGCTCGTGGGTCCTGACGGCAACGCACCCACATCGCATTGTCTTTTCCTGCCATTCGGGCCCTACTTGTTATAACGGTTAAAGCACCAGTCCTGGGGGTCAGACTAGCTGTGTTCAACCCTGGTCTTCCATGTGCCAGCCGTTAAACCTTGGGCAAGTGACTTCGCTCCCTGTGCTCTCCCTTCCTCAGGTGTCAGTGAGAATCATAACGGTACCGCTTGCTTGGTTTTAAAGGTTATGTGTGGCTACCTGTGTAACTACCCCCCAGACGGAGATAGAGAACATTTCGAGCACCCAGAAGGTTCCCTCTTGCCCTTTCCCCGCCAACACCCACTGCCTCCCACAGCCCGCCCCCCGGGGAAGCCACGCACGGGAATTTTTATCACCCATGATGGAGGGAACTTCATAGGACTAGAATCCTGTGTCTGCCCTCTTTCGTGTCTGGTTTTTTGGTTCAGCATGTTTATAAGGTTTGTCCATCACTGGGTGGTTTGGAAGATCAGGCTGTGCGCAGCCCAGGGCCCAGCACAGTCACAAAGGACAGGGAGCGTGCATAGGACCACGCCGGGAGATCCCGGAGGGTGAGAAAGCAGTCTGTGACCCTGGGATCTGTACCTCTCTCTTTCCCCGCCGGGCAGCATGCGGCACACAGAGACTTCTGATGTTCCCTGAAGACCTTTGATGCTGCTTTGGTGGGAATGATGGTCAGGACTGGGTTCCTTCAGCTGTTCTCCCCAGGTTGCCCTTCCCCATTCCTCTGTCGGTTCGAGGGCAGGAAAGAGGCTTATCACCTAATATGAGCCTTCATAACTCCCCTCTTGGGGGGGCAGGGCTGTTCCACACCTAGAACTTAACTTGATCCTCCTGCACCCGCAGGTTCTTAGAATGACCGGGAAGAGGTTGGAAAGATCCCCCAAATTGCCCTCAGCCTCTGTTTTGGAGGTTGGATGTACCAGGACATATGTGTGGCCGTGTCCCTCCATCGCAGGTGCTGGGCAGCCTCGGGGGAAGGTTGTAAACAGCTTGACGCCTGTGTGCCTTCAGCCGGCGGGGCACACCTACCTCCCCCCTTGCACCAACCAGAGCTCAGGATGGTGGCAATGAAGGCTGCTCGTTTGGGTCTGAACCCACCCCCGACAAGCCAGCTCTCCATCTTGCCCCAAAAGAGCACATCTGAAGGTCTCTGTGGTCTGCCACCGGTTGGCTACCGTCCTGCCATCTGGCCCAGGCTCCATTACAGGCTTAGAATAGGTAACCCTCTGTTCCCATGTGGTCTCAATCTGGATGACTCCTAGGAGACCTGAGGAGGGCGAGAAGGAGGGTCCCAGGATCCTGCCTGCCTTGTAACACAAGACAGGAACACGTCGGGCAGAGTTATCGAAAGGTAGTGCTATTTGGCGATGATGTGGCCGGCAAGACCCCACGTGAGGAAACGGTCCCACTGGGTCCTGCCTAACTCTTAGCTTGGTTCACCAGGCCCGCGGTGTGCTGGTCTGTGCCCGCTTCTCCAGGGTTAGCCGCCACTCCACCCTCCCACTCACTCCCGGTTCTAGCCGTGCTGGGCTATTTATAGTCCCCTCGAGGGGACCTGCTGTTTTACATTTTGTGCCTTTGCCAAGCCTCTTCTCGTTGCCTAGAACTCTGCTCCCATCCCCATCCGCCTGGCAAGCACCCACACATCCTTCAAGATTCAATTAATAATATTAATAATGGCCACTAAGATTGATAGGCTGCTTACTATGTGCTAAATGCTTCCAGATAATCCTCAGAGCAGCCCTGGGCACTTGGCCCCTCATCATCCTCTTTCATATTCACTGGGTTAACCAATATCCGTTCAGAGGTGGCTGCCCTGTGCCAGGCACTCTTCTGAGCACAGAGAGATTAGGAAGTGATGGAGCCTGGATTGGAGCCTGAGCTGGGGGACCCCGGGGTCTCGCTTAAAGCCGCCTCCCTGTGGGTACCACCTCAGCCCTTCCGGTTCTGGCCCCCCTCTCACCCACACTGTTGCCTCTTCCCTCCTGTCTGCCTCACCTGTGAGGTCCTTCTGTCATGGCACTGAGGATATCCTCGTGCCTACTGCAAGGCCTTCCTCTGCGGCGCTGTGAGGCCATCACTCAGGAATGTGTTTAAGTGGCAGGAAATCCAACATTTAGGAATTTATATTTTTCCCTTCAGTAAAAAATGAGATGGGCTGTTTCTGGTGCAGTTCAGTAACTCCATAGCATCAAGGAACATCTGTATTCTTTCTTATCATTTCCTCAGGCAGCAATGTGGCCACTATAGCTCCAGTCATCACACTTGAGTTCAAGGCAAGAAATCATCAAAGCAAGGGCCTTGCCAGAGACCCCATCATACTCTACTTGGGTCTTATGGGCCAGAACAATGCCCAGTGGCCACTCCTAGTTGTGAGAGAGTCAGAAAAAGCAAGCATCTTGCCTGGGACTGGGTCCTTTGCTACCTCATATAAAACCAGGGTAGGTAAGCAGGGATGAAGGGAAGATGGATATTGGGTAGGAGACAAGCAGTATGTGCCTGTGTCCTAGAGAGCAGAGATCATGTATTAATTTCTCCCAAAATCTTAGAACCTGAATGCTTTATGATTGTTTTGGTGCTGTTGCTTTGCATTTATTCTGTGCACACACAGACACTTTTATTTTTTCAAACATAATATCTACTTATTTCCCTTTTCAGTTAATGATATACACCATCCATATAATTTTAATGGCTACATAGTAGTCCATCTTGGAGAAATACTATACTCAGTGAATTCTGTAAAATCATACAGTTTGTTTTTAATATTTCACAATCATAGACAGCCCTGTGGTTAATAACCTTGTAACCGTATTTCTGAATACACTTCTCTTTTTTTAAGATTTAATTTATTTATCATAGAGGGAGAGTGAGAGGGAGAAGCAGGCTTCCTGCTGAGCAGGATGCCCGACGAGGGGCTCGATTCCAGGACCCTGGGATCATGACCTGAGCCAAAGGCAGATGTTTAACCAACTGAGCCACCCAGGTGCCCCTAGATACATTTCTAATGATCTCTTAGGACATAGTCTTGGCTTATGCGGGGCTAAAAGCTGTGCCAACTATTAAAGCTTTTGAAACCAGTTACCAGACTGACTTCAGACAGGTTGTGCCATACCCTTCAAGAGTTTCTTTTCCTTTCTTTTCTTTTTTAAGTTTTATTTTAAGTAATCTCTACATCCAACACGGGGCCCAAACTCACAACCCCAAGATCGAGAGTCACATGCTCATCTGACTGAACCAACCAGCCGGGTGCCTCCATACCCTCCAAGAGTTTCTGAGCCTGTGTGTTCCCTGACAATTTTGGGTATTTTTTTTAAACTTTGCTGATTTGATAGAAGAAATTGCAAATACATATATATGCATACATATAAACCATACATATGTGTTTTGCTTGCATTTTCTTTGATTACACTTTAAATGGACATATACATTGAGCATTTGTAGTTCCCTATTTAATTTTCTCTTCACTTTTCTAACATTTTGAAAGTTGAAGCATTTGCCTTTTTCTCATTTTGCAGAAGTTTGCAAAAGTGCTTTGTATATTCAGGAGACAAGGAAGTTCCTGGGAGAAGGGTGCTGCTGAGATGGATTTGAAGGCTAAATAGGATTTCCTAGGGTGGACAAGGGATGAGGAGGGTGTTTTAGGTCTAGAAACAGCATGTCCAAAGGTCCAGAGGGGGAAAACAGTGTCGTGTATCTGGGGACTGTATTAATTTCACAGGGGTGCCATAAAAAAAAGTTACCCAAACTTGGTGGCTTAAAACAATAGAAATTTATTTTCTCCCAGTCTGGAGACCAGAATCCAAAATTAAGGTGTTGGCAGGGCAGTGTTCCTTGCTGAGATTGTAGGGAGAGAATTCTTGCTTGCTTCTTCCAGCCTCTCTGCCATCTCTCTTCATACGGCCTTCTGTGCATCTGCGTCCTCTCTCCTGTCTCCCATAAGGATACATCATCAGACTTAGGACCCAGACAGTTATCTTCAACTCAATCAATGACATCTGCAAATTCCCTTTTTCTAAATAAGGTCACATTCACGGGGACTGAGGTTAAGATCTGAACATTTATATATATACTTAAGGACTACTATAGAACCCACTTCAGGGACCTGGAAGATGTCTGATATTACTTGGCAGCAGAGGGTGACCCTGTAAAGGCAGATTCAGCTGCTGACCATAAAGGAACTTGAGCTGGGGTGTTTGGGTTTTACCCTTGAAGTGAATGGGGAACTGTTGAATTTCTAACAAGGGAGAAACACAGTCAGATTTTCAGACTGAAAAAAAAAAAAGATTTTCTGTCTGGTTCATGGGTTAGAATTGTCCTCGTAAGAGCTAGTGAAGGTGGGGAAGGGGTTGGGGAGTGGAGAATAGTTCAGGGTGTAGAAGATGAAGACCAGGAAGAAGGAGGGATCTAAAATGACTCCTAGGTTGCCTACTTGAGCAATCTAGCATATTAACTTCAGGAAAAGGGTGGATTTGAGGTTCCTGAGGATGGAGATGTCCAGGAACCAATCAGAGAGGTGTGTCTACGGCTCAGACCTCTCCCTGGCACGTAAATAAAATTTGGGACAGGGAGCAAATCAAGAGTGACAGAAGCTTGGAGAGCACCAATTTTTCCCCCATCATTTTATTATGAAAAATTTCAAACCTATGTTAAAGTATAAAGAATTGTACAATGAGGGGTGCCTTGCTGGCTTAGTCAGTAGAGCATGTAACTCTTAATCTCAGGGTTGTGAGTTCATGAGTTCATAATGTGGAGCTATGCGTGGAGCCTACTTAAAATTAAAAAAAAAATAAAAAAGATTTGTACAGTGAATACCCATGTACCCACCATCTAGAGTCTATAATTATCTGTACTTTCTCGATGTTTTCTGCTTTCTACACTTGATTTATCATACATCTCTCCATTCCTTTGAGCATCATCAATCCATCTTGTTTTTTTTGTGTTTCAGATACTTCACTTCAACACTTAAGCATGAATATCATTAACCAGATCAGTGTTTAGTGAAATGCACAAATCCTAAGTATATTTCATGAAGGTGATAAATGCATCAACCTATGTACCCCAGATCTCTCTCAAGATACAGAACATTTCTCCTCTTTCTTTCTTTCTTTCTTTCTTTCTTTCTTTCTTTCTTTCTTTCTTTCTTTCTTTCTTTCTTTCTTTCTTTCTTTCTTTCGATTTATTTATTTATTTGAGAGAGAGAGAGTGCACACACAAGAGGGGGAGAGACAGAGGGAGAGGGAGAGGGTCCTCAAGCAGGCTCCCCGGTGAGCACAGAGCCCGATGCAGGGCTCCATCCCATGACTCTGAGATCATGACCTGAGCCAAAATCAAGAGTCAGACGCTCAACCGACTGAGCTACCCAGGCATCCCAGGATATAGAACATTTCTATCATCCAGAAAGTTCACTGTGCCCCTTAAAATCAATTGCTCTCTCTACCCAACCCCAGAGGTAACCACTGTTTTCTTTTTTCTTTCCTTTTTTTTTTTTTTTTTTAAAGATTTTATATATTTATTTGGCAGAGAGTGAACACAAGCAGGGGGAGCAGGCAGAGGGAGAGGGAGAAGCAGGCTCCCCGCCAAGCAGGGAGCCTGATACAGGGCTCGATCCCAGGACCCTGGGGTCATGACCTGTGCTGAAGGCAACCGCTTAACAACTGAGCCACCCAGGCGCCCCCTTTTTTATTTTCAACCATAGAGTAGTTTTGTCTGTTCTAGAACTTAATGTAAGTGGAGCCATACATATGCTCCTTGGTGTCTGACTTCTTTCACTTGGTATAATGCCTGTAAGAGTTATTTCTTTTTTTTTTTTATTTAAGATTTTATTTATTTAGGGGCACCTGGGTGGCTCAGTCATTAAGTGTCTGCCTTCGGCTCAGGTCATGATCCCGGGGTCCTGGGATCGAGCCCCACATCGGGCTCCCTGCTCCGCGGGAAGCCTGCTTCTCCTGCTACCATTCCCTCTGCTTGTGTTCCCTCTCTCGCTGTGTTTCTGTCAAATAAATAAAATCTTTAAAAAAAAAAAGATTTTATTTATTTATATGACAGAGAGAGAGAGGTCCCAAGTAGGCAGAGAGGCAGGCCGAGAGGTGGGGGGGAAGCAGGCTCCCCGCTGAGCAGAGAGCCTGATACAGGGCTCAATCCCAGGACCCTAAGATCATGACTTGAGCCAAAGGCAGAGGCTTTAACCCACCGAGCCACCCAGGCGCCCCTGTAAGAGTTATTTCTGTTGTTGCATGTTATCAGTTGCTTGTCCCTTTTTATTGGTGAGCGGTATTCTGTCGTAAGGATATTTAAAGAATACCTATTTTTAAGGGGTGGGCAGAGACTTAGAGACCAAGGAGACTTAGAAGGAACAGTGAAGGCAGTAGGAAAAACACCTAGACAGAATGTCAAGGAAAATCATCTTAATCAGTTATAATTAAGTTTGAGTACATATAACATAAAAGCTAAATAATAGTGGCTTAAATCACAGGAGCATTTTTTTCTCTCATGTAAAAGAAGTCTGGGGGCGCCTGAGAGGCTCTGTTTGTTAAGCATCTGCCTTTGGCTCAGGCCATGATCTTGGGGTCCTGGGATGCAGTCCTGTGGCCTCCCTGCTCAGTAGGGAGTCTGCTTCTCCCTCTCCCTCTGCTCCTTCACCCCCTCCCCCACTCATACTCAAGAGTGTGCACACTCTCTCTCTGTGAAATAAATAAAATGTTAAAAGAAGAAGAAGAAGAAGTCTGGAAGTAGACAGTCCTGGAGTGCCATCACCAGCTCGGGTTCCTAGCTTTCTGCTCAGCTAGCTTCAGTGCTGGCTTCTATCCTCAATGTCACCTCATGGTTTAATATGGCTGCTGGAGCTCCAGCCATCCCATCTGCTTTCCAAACTTCAGTAATAGTCGGAGGAAACATGGGGGCAGGGCGAGGAGTGGCGTACCTCCCAGCTAAACCAATAATTTTTATCAGGCTTCCTCCAAGTTTAGTACATAACCACTTAACATCTCATTGGCCGGAACTTAATTACGTGGCCCACACCACTAGGGAAAGTGGTCTTTTAGTTAGCCGCTGGGCACACTGCCACTGCAAATACAATGATATTTCTGTTACTAGGAGGGGAAACGGATATTGGCTGTTAGCAGCCTCCTCTGCCTTCTCTCTTTTGAGACCTGGAGGCCAAGCCTTTGTATCCAGGGCCTCTCATAAACTGAAGCCTGTGCTCGGTAGATTTCCATCCTCCTGAGTCCCCAGGGCTCCTTCCTTCTCTGAGGGTTGTTTTCTCTGTCTTTTCTGTAGCTTTTGTATCTCTTTTCCTGGTAAGGGCTCTCCTGGGTCTCTGACAGACTTCCTGGGCTGTCAGCATTTGACAGGGGGTGGAATGAAAGGGAAAGCCTGTAAGAACATTTGCAGAGAGCTCTGTGTGTGCACTTTCCTCCACTCCCGGGCCTTCCCCACTGCTGCGGCCGGCACCCCTCCCTTCTGGTCTTCGGTCACCCTCCCCTGATTAGGAGAGCTGTGCAGGGCAACTTCTCTGGAAGTTAGAAACTCAAAGGGAAATGGATGGCATTTGGAGACAGACCTGGGTTCAGATCCTTTCTGGGCAGATCTTTCTGAGACTCGCTGACCTTGTCTGTAAATTGGGGATAGTAACAACAGCCTTCCAGATGAGAGGAGTGGCAGATACAGGCCCGTGGCTGCCCCTCTGATGAGGATGAATTGGAGCTTACCCGGATCTGGTCCTGTGACCTCTGGGAATATAGGTCAGTGTACAGGAGAGTCAGCATGGCCTGCTGGAATCTGAGCTTTTTATTTTATTTTATTTTTAAAGATTTCATTTATTTATTTGACAGAGAGAGAAAGAGAGAGAGAGATCACATGTAGGCAGAGAGGCAGGCAGAGAGAGAGGGGGAAGCAGGCTCCCTGCTGAGCAGAGAGCCCAATGTGGGGCTCAATCCCAGGACCCTGAGATCGTGACCTGAGCTGAAGGCAGAGGCTTTAACTCACTGAGCCACCCAGGCCACCCAGAATCTGAGCTTTGGGCCAGGTCAGGGTTCCCCGAACCTCACACCCCTGGCCTTAACTCCAAGCACTCACAGGGCAGCCTGGAGCGCCCTGGAGGAGAGGTGGGGGTAAATGTGATGTCTCATTCCCTCCTTGTGTTTCTCCAAAGTGAGTAGACCTCACCAGAGAGCCGGGGGCCCCCCCGCACAGTGCCAGACCTAGGCCGACTGGACGCTGAAGCTTCTCTTCCTTCCCTCTGCCCCCCGGAAATAGCAGAGCCGGCTCACCCCCTGCCAGCCTTACACATAGGCCCTGTGTCGTCCTCCGGTCAGCGGGCCTTATCTCCGTGTGTGCGGCTTACACAGATTTCGGCGGCTGGATCCTGGGGTTCTTCACATGCATCCTTGTTCTGGGGGGAAAGAAAAATAATAGCTTACATCCTCTGACAGCTTAATGGGCCGTCAGCACAGGGGCTGGAGAGAAAGTCAGAGGGAACAGGTGCAGCAAGCCTGGGGGAAGCTCTCGGCTGCCAAAGGGCCAGATTGGACTGAGTACAGCCGTGGCCAGGCGCCCTGGTGACCTGTTGACACCGTTCTCAGGCTGCTGGCTGCCCAGGGGCTGGTATGTTGTGACAGAAGTGGGGGAGCCAGGGCCCCGTGGAGAATCTGGCTCAAGCCTGAGACCTGAGCGGGACAGTACATTCCTCCGCTCATTCATTCCCTCCACACAAGCTTCCCAAGATCCTGCCGCACGCGGGCCTGTGGGTTCTAGGCACACACAGCGATGACCGAGACACCCAGTTCCTGCCCCAGGGGCACAGGGACGACTGGGCAAGAACTGAGGCACAAGAAGGCCACATTGCTGTCGCTCTGAGCCGAGACGCCAGGGAGGAAGACATCCTGGAAGAAGGGCCTTGTGAGCAGATGATGGGACAAGGCCCAGACCGGGTGAGGGGCGGCGAGAGGGTCACTTGTGCCGCTGCAGGAGAGACCCCCTCTGGTGGAGCTTGGGGGGCCCTTCTAAGGGTCTGTGCCCCTGCAGGCCCGGCCTGCCGTCCCCGGGAGGGGCATCCGTGCGTGGGCTCTGCAGCCTGGTCGGGTAAACGGCAGCTCGACTTCCCTGCTGCCTTTTCTTCCCTCTTCTCCGAAGGGAGCCTCCACTGAAATTATAGAAATAAGTGCCAGCTTTTGAGCCTGCCGGTAAACCACGGCCCTGCCAGGCCGCGGAGCCACCTTCTCGCCCACACTCGGCCAGCCCTGGGCTCCCTCTCACGCAGGGGGCTTGTTCGGAGGAGGGAGGGCTCCCTGGGGGCAGCGCCTCAGCCATCCACCCCGAAAGCTGCTCTGCACCCCATACCAGGGCTCGGCTCGGTGTACGAATGGTACCAAGGAGGAGGGGCTCAGGAAGTGACATCGCTCGGCCCGCCCCACCTCCTTAGTCCCTATAAAAAGCAAAATGGTGACTCAGAGAGGAGAGTTGGAAGCATCCTGCCTCCTGCTCCCACTGTGAATTTTTAGACTTGGAATGAGGCAGGAGGCAGAGGGAACAGCGGCTCGAAATCCGCGACTGACATGCTATTAAGCGGGTGGCGACAGTAGAGCCGCTCCTCCCTGACTCCCAGCAGCCTTGGAGCTGCAGCCGCGAGGCCTGCTGGCGCTCCCCAGCCCCTCACGAGGCCCGGGCCCCCCGCGCAGCCCCCGCCCGGGCCGGGCTGTGCATGCGGCGGCGGGGGGCATGGCAGCCGGGGGTCGCCGCCGGCGCCCACTGCGCTACCAGTCCCTGGCGGCCCTGGTGGAGGACTCTCAGTGGCCTTTCTTGTTCCTTGTCTCAGACTTCAGCTACGGGGCCGACGACTACGACGGAGAGGGGAATGAGGAGCAGAAGGGGCCCCCGGAGGGCTCGGAG
Organism: Procyon lotor; assembly: GCA_028646535.1. Lineage (NCBI taxonomy): Eukaryota > Metazoa > Chordata > Mammalia > Carnivora > Procyonidae > Procyon > Procyon lotor. The sequence continues at coordinate 10,912,686 of CM053619.1, read as the reverse complement.
ACCATGCCGTACATCGACGAGTCGCCCACCATGTCACCCCAGCTCAGTGCCCGTGGCCAGGGTGGCGGGGACAGCATCTCCCCCACCCCACCCGAGGGGCTGGCACCTGGGGTAGGTACACCTGCTTTTCCTTTGGGGTTGGAGAAGAGGGAGGTTCTAGGGGAGGGGGGCAGCCAGGCCTGGGGGTCATGGGCCAGGCTCTGCTTGGGATGCTACCGGAGGAGCAGGGCTGGGGAAACATGGACCTGGATGTTCTTGGTGCCCTCATCATCTCATTCTGGTCCCGGGCCCCTCGAAGACTAGGCTCTCCGCCCCACCCCCCACCTGCTGCTCTCTCTGCCACCCCTGCACCTGTCTCTGCCTCCTCTACCAGCCATCTGCTTCCCTGGACACCCTCACTTTCTCTCTCAGCTTTCTCTTCCAGCCCCTCTCGAGCGGGATGGGGCCTGGGGGAGGGAACCAGCTCTTCTCTCCGGGCCCGGAGCCGGGCAGGGGCTGCACACGTGACCCGTGGGCTGTAGACGTCCAGATGCCGGCTCAGCAAAGCAAGGCTGGTCTCTGTGCTCTCTGCAGGGTGGAGAGAGCCACTCCAGCAGCGTTCCCTGAAGATCAAGGGCCCTATTCTGCCCTCCCCTGGTGACTCTGGAAGGGAGTGAGCTCTAATGGTGTCCTCCTCTCCTCTTGTTGACTGATGGGAGCTCTGCTCCAGAGACGCATTTTACAAGGAATATTAAGTATGTGCTTTGAGACAGGCTAGGAGGTTTGTAATCCTTGTAATTAATGCTGCTTCTGGCCGCAGGGCCCGGCTCTGTCTGCGCCCAGCTTGTACGGGAGGACCTGAGCGAGCGAGACAGAGGGGTTCTTGGGGGCTGTTTTTCTGGAGCTGGGGAGCATCAAAGCCGTTCCTCCATGTGGGGGTGGGGCTTGGAGGGCCCGGTCCTGCTCCGTAGCAGGCTTGTCCGGGTGTGTTTTGGGCAGGGGGCCCTTTCTTCCCTCTGATACCCCCGGGAGCCATCACCGAGGTATCATGGAATCCCCGTTCCCCTCCTGAAGGGCCCAGCAAGCCCCACTCCAGCAGGAGGGCTCTCTGGACTCTACCATTCCCGGAGAACCCCCTGTTTCTTTCCCTCCCAACCTCCTTGGCCACCCTCCGCCCCTCCGCGGAGCTCTCACCCCCCTCTTCGCACACCGGGGTGGCTGTTATAGCCTTTGGCAGCAAGGGCCTTGGCAACCAGCTTCCCACTTGGGGGAAGCCACATTGTTGCCATGGCAACCGAGGCCGAGGTAGAGCTCAGTGGCTGCCAGGCAGTGCGTTCGGAGAGATGGTGGGGGCAGGTGGGAGGTGGAGGGGACGGGTGAGGTTCAGGACCCCCACAGCCGGCATTCTGGATGTTGTCCTGTCATCCCTAAGGTGAGAGACCACCCTCTTGGACAGGCAGTGGAAGGTTTTTCTACTGATGGGGGAGGGAGTATTCTGGGACCTGAACTGAGGCCAATCAGAGGAAACAAGGAGAAAACCCTTGCTTCTCATCTCTGCCTCCTGGTCTCTGACCTAACAGAGCTCAGGGGACCCCCGGAGGACTCAGCTGTTACCCCACTATGAGTAGGTGCAGGAAGATTCACTGTAGGACCCAACCTAGGGCCAGGAATGCTGGCTGAGAGTTGAGAACGTGCGGCCGAATAGAGCGGCTCGCTGGCAAGAAAAGCACCTTTGAAATTTTCTTCTCCCCTCTCGGCCTTCGTCCTTGCTCCCTGTCCCGGTTCCTTCCCTCATCACATGACCACAATGCTGGTGCGCTTGTCCATTGATCTTTAGATTCCTTGGTGAAAGGTACTGTTGGGTGCTTTCCCCAGTGAAACAAGCACAAGGGGGGACCCACCCCATCCCACCCCCTGCCTGGAGCTCTGAGGCGTTGGGGCAGTGACTTTTTTCACTTTGTGGCTGCTCATTTTGCTTGGTGGTTCACAAGGGAATAACATGGTTTGAGAACTTTGAAATCCAGAGATGCTCCAGTGGCAACTGACTAAAGGGCTTGGGGCTTGGGAACCCCAGAATTGATTTTTTACACCATTGGCTAGAAGCCATGCTAAGGATGGGGAGCATTTATCCAACTTGGGGATCCTAGTGAAGATTCCAGCCCTGGTGCACCCCCTGCCTGCAGGCCTTTCCTCCTAGAGTTAGTTTGCATTTCCCCGCTTTCTGCTGGATCACTGGCCCCACCTAGTGGACTCCACAAGTATTGCTGCTTACATTGGGGGTGCTGGAGAGAGTTGACACACCCCTTCCTGAGTACTTGGGGGTTGTTTTGGTTAAAAACAACAACAACAAAAAAAGAAACAAGAAAAAGAAAACCAAGGTTTCTGCTACTTGGCTCTGTTCATTTGGCCAGGCAGGGCCCCTCCCTGCCAGGCTTCCTGTTGGGGCCTTGGGAACCAAGAGGACTTTTGGACTAAATCAGACAATTGTTCTAGATATTCAGATGTCTGGCCTCTGGTGGCAGTTGGGCATTTCTTACCCAAATATGCAGCCAACTTGTTCTGGGGAGCCTAAGGTTTGGTCTTTGTATTTGGTTAGGGTTCTCCAGAGAAGCAGAACCAATAGGATCTAATCTAGATCTAGAACTGTAGAGAGATTTGTGATAAGGAATTGGCGTGCACCTCATTATGGAGGCTGGGAAGACCCAAGACCCGAAGTCAGCAAGCTGGACATGCAGGAATGATGTATAGGCTAGTTTGAGCCTGTTTGAGAACAGCAGAGCCCAGTGGTGTGACTTGCAGCCTGAAAGCCAGCAGGCTCGAAATCCAAGAAGAGCTCATGTTTCAGGAAGAGACTCATGCCTCAGCTCAACTGGCAGGACGAGTTCCCTCTTATTCAGCCCTCTTGTTCTATTTGAGTCTTCAGTGGATTAGATGAGGCCCACCGCCCACATTAGGGAGAGCAATCTGCTTTACCCAGATTCAAATGTTAATTTCACTCAAATGTTCTTACCAACACGCGCAGAATAATTTTGACCAAATGTCCGGGTACCCACAGCCCAGTCAGCATGACACATGGAAGGAACATGAGCTTGGACTAGATGAACACCTGCTACTCTCTAGCTGTGGGACCCTGAACAAGTGTCATAACCCCTCTGAGCCTCATTTTCCTCATCTTTATTTTTTTCATTTTATTTTAAGATTTTATTTGTGTGAGAGACAGAAAGCAGAGGGTGGAGCAGAGGGAGGGAGAGAGAGAATCTCAAGCAGATTCCATGCTGAACATGGAGCCCGATGTGGGGCTCGATCTCAGACTCTGAGATTATAACCTGGGCCGAAATCAAGAGTCGGACACTTAACCGACTAAGCCACCGGGGTGCCCCTTGCTCCTCTTTTTAAATAGGACTGACTCCCTGAAGGAGTGGCGAGAGGAGGGACTGATGGCTCAGGGAAAGCCCAAAGCATTGGGTCAGACTCATCCTGATGCTCAGTCTTTTGTGACTGGGACCCACAAGCCTTTCCTCGCCAGCTTTTGCAGCCAAGACCATTGCAAGGACCTAGGCTCATGGCATTTGCTAGATCACAGCTGAGTCTGCCTTTTGCAACCTCCTTTCTGGGGTTGGACCAGTCCCGCCAGGTGTGGGAGCCCCGACGAAGCTAGGTCCCCACAGTGTTGGCAGGACAGAAGTACTCCTCCCTCCCCGCCACACCCCCTAGAGCCTTGCTCTGCTGCTCTTGTGCTAGATACGCCCCAGCTGAGCAGAGCTCCTCAGTAGGGCCAGGGCCCCTACCACTGCTGGCCCTATTCAGCTGAGAGGGCTGTGCCCGGTTCCACCTTGGGGAGGAAGGGCAGGGACTCTTGATCTCAGCTAACAAGTGGGGACCCACTTTACTCTGCTAGGACCGTGGTCTTACAGAAAAGCCTGCTCCCCCCCAGCCATAGACTTCTGTCTCCTGTCTTGGGAGACTCCGTAAAAAGCAGAAACAAGGCAAAGATCTGAGTGTCACCCCAGTGCTAGCACTTTCTAGCTGTGCGACCCGAGGGATGTCACTCACCCTGTCTGGGCTCCAGGTTACTGATCTGTAAAGGGAAGACACTGAGAATTTCCTCCTTCCTGACCTCACACAGCTGTCACGAGGTTTCCGAGCTACAGGGTTAGGCAGAGCGCTGTGTGGTGGTGAAGTTCGCACACGTGTGGGCGGGACTGCTCCGTGGCAGACTCATTCTGTAGTTCCTGGGGTACCCAGAGGCGATTCAGAGATTTCGAATAAAAGGCTGAATTGAGGGGTTCAGACTTTAGCTAGCAGGAGAATCCAAAGTAAAGGTGGCAGAGCATTGAAGGGATCACTGTTGTCCTTCTCGCCTCCCCCCCAGCTTGGACTTGCCCTGAGCCTTCCGCCCTCAGGGCTGTGGGCTGGTTGCCTCTGTCTGGAGGGCCTCCAGACCCCTTCCCGACCTGCCTATGTGGCAGAAGGAAGAGAAGGCATAGAAACACTTCCATAGCACTTACTAAATGCGGGCGCTGTTACAACACTTTGTAAACACTCACTCACTTCGCCCTCACTGTGATCCTGTGAGGAAGGCATCACCACTGCCCCCTGTTACAGCTTTGGAAACTGGGGTGCAGAGGTCACACCGCCTACCCAGGGCTCCCCCCAGCTGGGAAGTGGTAGGGTCCTTGCCTCTCCTGAACCGGAGCCTTCACGCTTCTGTCTTACCTCTTTCTGGCCGTGTGGCTTTGGGCAGCTTGCAGGGTCTCGGTACCTTCGGCTGTAAGTGAGGACAAATGCGTCCCATCTGGAAGGGCTGCCACAAGGACCGAGTGACATAGGAAAACGCCTCATGCTGGCCACACAGAGAACTGGTTCCCGAGGTGGGAGTTGATTCTGAATCTCCCCTGGAATCTGAACCCATCTCTGGTCCTGGCCGCCGTGGCTCAGCTCCCAGCGTATTCCTGCCTGGTGAAGGTCCCTTGGGGGGCGAGGGGCACTGCTACGGAGGGTTCAGGGGGAAGAGAGGCACAAAGCGGAGAGCCCAGCTGCTGGGAAGGAGGTGAGAGGCGTCTTGGGCTCTTTCTCACTTGGCCACGATTTGCCTTCCCTTCTCCCCAGCCCCCACTGCGAGGGTGCTCCCCTTAAGCCCACCTTGCTAGACACCGAGCCCCTGCCGGGAGTATGTGAGCTGAGGAGGGAGGGAAGTGCTGGGAAATCGAGATAAAGCCGCGCTTGGCCTGCTGCCTTGGGCACTGGCGGGTGGATAATCACCCTTCCTCCTTCCTCAGCCTGGTTTCCTTTGGTAGGACTGTGCTCCTTTCAGCCCTAGGAGCCCATGTCATACGACCACTTTCCATAGGAACCATCCATCCCATCTAAATCCCTCGATTTATCTTCTGGGGAGACCCTTTGTCTTGCCCTGTGAGCGTCCATATCTACTCACGAAGTATTTTCGGAGCACCCACTTTTTACAAGAGACCGTTCCAACTGCTGGGGAGAATTAGCATGCACAGGGGTTGCCCCCCACCCATCCCCCTGCACACACACTCCATTTCAAGGCCATCTACACAACAGCCTTGAGAGAGGTCCAGCATCCCCACGGAGGAGTCATGTGACCTCAGGTAGGGGAACCAGGGAGGGGAGCCTGTGGGAGGCGGCCTCAGATAGTGGGAAGTGTTCTGCCTGGGCACTGGTCAGGAAGAACATTCTAGATAAAGAGGGCTATCTAAGTTCTGGCATGTGGGGAAATCTCTGGAAGTTTGAGAAAAGGATAATGGTCTGCTGGGTACTGGGTTCAAAGGAAGAGGTGGGAGATAAAGCAGGGAGTGAACGAGGGCCCCCCACTTGCACCCCACCACCCCTGCCAAAGGAAAGGAGACTAGCTAGTGCCTAACAAGGGCTGACACTTGCCAGGCACTGCCCTACATATATAGTTCTCATTGCAACCCTGGAGTGGGTGCTGTAACCCCATTTTACAGATGGGGAAACTGAGACCCCAGAATTTTGAAGGACTCGCCCAAGGTTGTACAAATGGCAAGAGGCAGAGTGAGGATTCACATCCAGCATCTAGGGGAGTTCTTTTTTCTTTGTTTGTTTCGCTGCATAAATAGTGTCTTGTACTGACTAATACCCAGCATTTGCTTTATGTAATTTAACTCCGTATATGATTTTTGGAATGACTTCTACAATAGAGGAGGAAAGGCAGAGGGAGGAGCACAATTATCAGGAAGACAATGTATCTGATTCCGGCCTGTGGCTTTCACGGACTGCCTGCTCCTGGCACTGGCCCCATGGGGTCAGTTCTTTTTTTTTTTTTTTTTAATTTTATTTATTTATTTGACAGAGAGAGATCACAAGCAGGTGGAGAGGCAGGCAGAGGCGGGGGTGGGGGGAAGCAGCCTCCCTGCTGAGCAGAGAGCCCGATGCCGGGGCTCCATCCCAGGACCCTGAGATCATGACCTGGGCCGAAGGCAGAGGCTTTAACCCACTGAGCCACCCAGGCGCCCCAAAGTGGGGTCAATTCTTATTGGCCCAGAGTCTCTGAGTTCCAGGAAATCTGGAGGTGAAGCTTCAGCTTTAGCCCAGAAAGTTGAGAGGGCTGGGGACAGTCAGAGAGGAGGGAGAAGAGGCTTCCCGCCCCGGATGAGGCCTGGAGGTGAGAATGTGCCCAGCCCATTAAGGGGAGAGTGAGTAGCAGAGATTGTTGTCAACAGTTGGATTGGCTGAGTCGCCAGCAAGGAGCCCACTGCCCTTGTTTGGGCCGACTTGGTGGCTTCCTGGGGGCACAGAGAAGCATGTTTTAGAAAGAATAATCTGATGTCAGCGGGAGGTACGACTGTTGAATGATGGTCATGACATTCCCTGCTTAAAACCCTCTGGTGCCTTCCCTTTCTCCTAGTGGCAAAATCCAGCCTTTGGCAATGCTGTGAAGGCCCTGCTGGATCTGACCACTTGACCCCTGCCTACTTCTGCGGGTCATTATCAACCTCTCAACCAGAATGTCAGCTCCAAGATGGAGCTTTGTCAGCTTTGTAACCAAATGTTTGTTCATCAAAGCCTCTAGTGCCTAGAACTGTGCCTGGCGCACAGTAGATGCTCAGTAAATGTTAGTAAATCAAATGTTAGTAAATCAAAAGTAAATCAAATGCTACATGATTGAATGCACACTCGCCCCCCAGACTGAACTCATTTCCTGTGCCCACACAGTCCTGTCTGTCTTCCCCTGCTGCCCCCGCCGGTGTGGCTAACCCCTGGACATTTTTGGGTGTGAATTTCAAAGTCACATCCTCCATAGAACCTTCTGTGACTCCTCCTTTGCCGTATCAGCTGCCTCTGGCCGGTGCCCCCAGAGCTCAGTCTACTTTCCCAATTGTAGCACTTGCTACACTTCTTTTTCTAACTTCTTTATTTTTCCCTGGTTACATCACTGAACATTCTAACTTTACAGAAATATGTAATGTAGAAAATGAAAGTCTCCTAAACCCCTGACCTACAGACAGAACTTTTGTTAAGAGTTGGTTGTTTACTTCTCTTTATTTTTCCACGTGACATATTAGACATATGCTTCCCCCCCTTAAATCATACTGATACTGTTGTAGAATTCACTTTCCTTATTTTGCTTAAGAAGTCTTGGACATTTTGTACATCAGTAGTAAAGATCTACCTCACTTAATGACCATATGCATATTTCACTTTACGAATATGCTGTAAGTCACTTAACCATCCTCTTCTGCTAGACATTTGGGCTGTTTCTAGTCTTGCACTGGTATAAACATCGCTGCAGTGAACATCTTTGTACATAGATATTGTGCCCTTGTAGGAATGCTTTTGCAGAAAAATCCCTTGAAGTGCAGTTGCTGGGTCAGAGGGTGTGAACCTTTAAAATCAAGATAGATATTTCCACATTATCCTTTCAGGGAGAGTTGTACCTCAGCCCCATGGTTCTGAGATCATGTCCTACTCCTGGCACTGCCTTGGCTCACAATGGTCAGTCTGTCCCCAAGCCTGTCGGCTCCATGGAGGTAGACATGGTGTCCCATTTGTGGCCGCATGATGAATGCCCAGTGCACAGTAGGCAGTTAATAAGTACTTATTGATTTAGTGGCTAAGAGAATGAGGGATGGAGAATGAGTGTGAGGGAAGGTCATTAGGTTTGGGGAGAGGAAACTCGGTGGCTTTGAGATTGTGCACTTGGCAAGTGTCCGAAATCTCAGTGGGTTGAGCATCTGACTCTTGATTTCAGCTCAGGTCATGGTCTCAGGGTTGTGAGGTCGAGCCTCATGTCTGACTCCATGCTGGGTGTGGAGCCTGCTTAAGATTCTCTCTCTCCCTCTGGCCCCTCCCCACATTCCTCTTTTAAAGACAGGAAAATAAAAGAGAAAAGAAAAGCTCAGTCAACGACCCTCGCCCATGAGGAGGTCAGTCCCTGCCTCTCAACCTCCATAGTGTGGTTCCAGCCTACTTCTCCAAGTTCACCTTCTGCCCCTTTTCTCTTCTGTCCTCCCTCTCTGTTGGCTCACCAGAAGTTCTCCTTTCTCACCTTCCTCCCCTGCCTGCAAACTCTTCCCCTTTTCCAGCCGCTGCTCAGAAGCCACTCTCTCGTGAAGCTCTTCCTCTGAGGCAGGAACAGTGCCTTTGTCCTGTGTTCCCATTGTGGCGATCACTGAGACATGGTCTTTTTGGCTCCTGTGGCCTTCACTGCCTCTGGGTTGAGAGCGCTCTCATGGCTGTGTCTCCCAGATTCATGTTTGTAATGCCAGGCCTTCTCTGGGCATGAAGGAGCAAACGAGTGACGAGGTAGATAGACAGGCGAGATCAGGACACACAATGGAACATGTGACTGTGTAGGGGCGAGATGCCGCGAACGTTGGTTGGGGTGGTGGCTTTAGAAGAGGGAAAGAAGGAAGAACCAAAGGGACGCAGTAAAAGGGATGTGGGGTGTGAGGGAAGGAAGAGTCGCAAGATGGCGGCCCCGCCAACAGAAGGGGAGAAGCCAGAAGGGGAAGCTGGCTTAGGGAGGGGGAAGGGTCATTTGCTCTGGATATGTGGAGTTGAGGGCCTGTTGGCGGGACTTCTGAGTGAAGAGAGCCAGCCGACAGTGGAGATGTTATGCTTGGAGCTAAGCAAGTTGCTACACGTGGTGACGGGCCGCCATTGTTGGCGTGGAAGCAAGAAGGGAGGAGTTCGTCAAGGGGAGAGAGCAGCTGGCTGAGGCCGGGGTCCTGAGTGGGTGACTCCAGGAGGCAGGGGAAAGGAGGACCCTCCTCAGTCCGAGCGGTCAGACCGCAGAGGCTATGGAGTAGGAGAGAGAGGCCTCTCACTTTGGAATAAGGCAGTTTGGAGACCGTTGGAGCAAGCTGCTTCTCTGGAAGGAGGAGCAGGAGCCAGGCGGAGGCAGCGGAGTGTGGAGGATGCAGAAAGAAAGCTCAGGTCCAGGGCTGGCTCGGGGCACTCGGAGGGGAAAGGGAGGGGACCATCACTGGGACTTGTGAGTCACTTCCCCCCCAGGGGAGGGCCTCTGAGTGGTGTCTGTGTGCCCGATGGTGGTGGAAGGGCATTCTCCTTACTCACTGGAATTTCCAGCCAGCTGGGGTGGGGTGGAGCAGAGACGCCTTGGATGTTTAGGGAGCCGCTTCTGAGAGGTTCCAGGGTTCGGGGAAGAAGTGGGTGTCGATCTGGCTATGCTGGTTAGGGGCGTGGGGAACGAAGATGGGGCTACTCCCGGAGACTTCCAAGGGCATTTCATACTCCCTTGGGCAGGGGAAGGGACGCGGGAGGGACCCTTGAACTGTCAGGCCCTTCCCCCGGTCCACCTGCTCATCTGACCCACGGGGCAGTCCTGCCCTGCATTGGAAGCTTGCAGGGTAGGAGACAGAAACGGTGGCAGAGAGCCCTGGGCTGGCACACTTGTGCCCTGGGGAATGCCAGGCCCAGTTGTTCCCAAGCCCCGGGAGCAGCCTCGCCTGCCCAAACCAAATGAGGAATTGTGGCTGAAACGGCCCTTCAGATGTGCTCTGGCTATTTATAACCAACCCGGGCAGGGACAGGGAAAAGCCAGGGACCGAGGGAGGGGGCGGGGTGGAAGGTGGGGTGTGCCTCTGTGGACCCTGTCGGCCCTGAGGCCCCAAGAGCCTACCCCAAATCCCTCCGTCTGTATTTCAGCTTTAGTGGGACGGGGAGTCAGCGGCAAGGACAGATTGTCTGTGCTAACAGAATGGCGACAGCCCCATCTCAAGCTCAGAGCTCCCACAGACCTTTAGGGGGGTTGAGATAAACCATCTCCATTCTTCTCTATTTCCCTCCTCTCTCCTCAAGCGTCCACCCAGCTTGGAGGCTCAGCGAGGGGCCCTGTCTCAGTTGAGGTGCCCAGTGGAAAGGAGATGCCATGAGGCCAGGCGGACCCAGGCTGGTGCGCAGTTGACCTTCCTTTGGAACTCCTTTCCAAAGAGTTTGAGTCCTCCCCGCTATGGCCATTACCACCTGGCAGCGGATAAGATGCGTGCCTAGGGAGGCTGGTGGTAAAGACACATATAGCGCTCAGACACTGCATCCCTCAGAGCCATGCTGACTGGTCCCAGCAACTGCGTATTGGGAGAGAGAATTGTGAGCTAGAAGGAAGCATCGGAAAGATTTCAAGGGACTCCCTGGCTGGAGACATTGTGGAGGGGCTGGTCGGAGATTGAGGGGCTCGGCTTGAGTGGGGCTGAAGCTTCAGAGCTCACCAGCCGGAATCCTGAACTTGCGCTTGGTCTACCTGGGTGGTGGCACCGATGATTCGGCTCTACAAGGGGAAGTGGTGGGTTGGTGTGTGACACTGACCTGGGTTCCGAGATGCCAGTTCCAGTGAGGAAATGGGACAGTGGGGGTGTTCAGGGAATACCACAACCACCCCGTGTCTGCCAGACCCACACGACTCCCAACGCCCCTCCAAGAAACAACCAGCTGCAAGAAGGCAGTAACCTTATCTGTGGGCCTGATTCAGCTCACCTGTGTGTTCCATATTCCGTTTCGTTTGGTTTTAACGTCACTGATCTGCCACCGTTTTTAAATGGAGAGAGATCAGCTAAGAATCCGCATCGCCAGCTTCTCTGGACAATCTGAGATGGGGCTGCCCGAAGCCCGCATTGCCCCAGCAGCCATCAGCCAGATCTGGGTGGTGGCTTTCCCCTCCACCCCCGTGCCTACCTGGCTCGCTTCCACTCATCTTACCCGCACCCTCCTGGCTACTGGAGTTCGCAACCTTTGCCCCAGGTGTTGTATGGTGGAAGATCTTTTCCCAGGTGCTGCCCCCGAACTTCTCCCCCAGGAGAGTAAGAGCGTTCGCCTCTCTGGCTGGGGCCTACACAGCCACCAATGTGCACTTCTCTGGATGGGCTGCCACCTTGAGGAAGCCAAGGGAAGCAGGCTGGGGGCGGGAAGGGCTGCTGGTGTTACCCGCCCTGCGTCCTGCACCCTCTGTCGTGGGGCAGAGGGCCCTCTTGACACAGAAGAGCCCCAGGGAGGTGGGAGTGGGCATCCCTGCAGCATCCGCAAGTAGGAGATGGGGCACCTCCGGCCGGCCAAGGTGGGCCTCCCGCAGACCCCGGCTGGCACTTTTTGGTCCTGTTGTGGCCAGGCGGCCAAGGCCTCCTTTGCACAAAGCCTTGTTCTCCCAGCCCCCGTGGTGACAGAAACTGTTTTCTCTCACCAGGCAGTGGCCTCCCCTCCGCAAAGGTGTCAGAACCTGTGGCGGAGATGAGAAGGGGCCCGGCCTGGGGCCCTCCCCAGGTGAGAGCGAGGTCCACCCGGCCCTCCCGGAGGCCGTGCGGGCAGCTGCTCCTCCGCTCCTCCCCCTGCCCGCTCGGGCTCTGGTGAGGGGCTGTAAATAAAGCCTGTCTCTGGGAAGCAGACCTCCCCCCGCGCCCGGCCCGTCTGCGGCCTCCTCGCCCCTCCTCCGCGCTCCAGAAGCCTCTGCCAGCCGCCGGCCGGTGACCGCAGAGAGGGAACGGCTCCACCTCACAAGTCAAGTCGTGCATTTCCTGTGTATTAATAGCAAACGCGAGCCTCGGAGTCCAGAAAGGGCGGGATCTGTGGGGCCGGCGGCGGCGGCGGGGCGGCCGGCCCGAGCTCGGGAGCGGCGGCCGGGGAGCGCGGGGCCCCGCCTGCGCCCGGGCCCGGCACGCACAGCAAGAAGGGCCGCGGCGGCCGGCGGGGGCGCCTCCTCCTGCTCCGCCGGCGCGCCGCGCGGTCTCTCCAGTGACAGCCCTGCGCTCGCGGCGGCGGCGGCGGCGGCGGGGCTGCCGGAGCGCCGCTTCCCCTCTCCCGGGCCGGGGACGCGCGCGAGGCGGCCCGCAGCCCCGGCGCGCGGGAGGGCCGGGAAGCGGCAGCAGGAAAGGGTTCATAATGGAGCCTTTCATCGGGAGCCGGTGGCCGGGCGCCAGGACTGACTCCGGGGAGGCCAGCATGCTGGTTTAGGCCTGCCCTGCACGCTCTTCCCCTCCCTGCCCGCCTGCCTCCCTCCGGGGCGGCGGCGGCAACGGCTGCTGCTGCTGCGTGGACCCCGCTTCCTGTTTGCCCTCCGCGCCTCCGGCTGCCATGGAAGAGGAAGAGGAGGCTATAGGCTTTTTGGACAAGGTTCTGGAAGATGAAGATGTGTTTCTCCTGGAGGAGTGCGAGCTGGGAACCCCGACCAGCCCCGGCTCAGGGTCCCCCTTCTTGGTGGCCGTGAAGGTGGGAATGTGACACGCCCTGGATGCTTGTCGGGGGAGGGGCAGGGCTAGCAGCGCTCGACTGCCTGCCGAAAGCTGTGTGCGGGCAGAAATGGCTGGTTTGTGCACAAACGTCATGGCTGGGTGGTAGACCCACGCTCCGGCCCCGGAGGGGCTGGCGCATGCCTGCGAGGGGATGCGAGGGGCTGAGCTCGCCGGCAGCTGTTCCTGGGGGAGAAGTGCTGTGCCTGCCTCCCCCCTGGGCCAGTTGTCCTCAGCGGGAGTGGCTGCTGGTTTCCCCAGGCCAGCTGTGCAGGGGGGCTTTCGCTGGCAGTGACGAGTCACCTGGTGGGCACAACGGTGGTGTGAGCCTGCTGCCCCAGAGGAGTCGGCTGACTTGAAACTAGGAGGCCATAATTCATGGTTTCCACGGCAACAGAGGGATAAGTGCACTTGGGAAGTTCGGGCCAAAGGAGCCACTCGCTTCCTAGCCGGGAGACTTCGGCAGGCTGGGCTGAGGCAAGATAGCGCGGGGAGAGATTGGGAGCCAGAGGTCACTCACTGAGCTTCCTTGAAGGGAAAGAATTGAATCAGCCGAAAAGGGGGTGATAACACTTGGCTTCCAGGCAGGAGCTAGGTGGGTAGGCACTTTTCCCAAGGCGGGCGCAGGTGAGAAGCATCTGCGGCCCTGGCCCACGCACTCTGGGGCTGTGAACATCCTCCCCAGCGATGCCCCTGTCCTATCATAGGAGTAGCCTTGAAGGCATAGTAGGATGGGGGCCCTGCATCCATTCCCTTTTCTTCTCTCTGCCTCCTCCCCAGGGGCGGGGTCCCGGTGCTGCCTTGGGCATGGCACCTTGCGCCATCCATTCTTCCTTTCTTTCTCATCCTCGGCCCACTTCTGAGAGCCCTAACTTCAGCCTCTTGCTCACCTCCTCTGTGTTCTGTGACTAGAAGGGAGGGCCAGTGGGAATGTATGGCAGGGAGTTTGCAGACAGCCGTTCAGGCTGCCTAGCAGAGTGTCCATCTGTGCCCCCCACACCCCCCTGCTGGGCCCGAATGCACCCCAGAGGGCGTGGTGCATGGGAGCAGTGCTGTGGGCAGGAGGCTGCCTACTGAGCCTCTCTGGGCCTCTTCGTCCCTCTTGTAAGATGGGGATCGCAGCCCTGCCACACCCGCGCTACAGTGTGGTTCCAAGGGCGAGCTAATGGAGGTGAAAAACAGACTAGAGACCCACAGGAGACGGCTGATGTGCGGCGTCTGGGTGGAGATGCGTCTCTGTGGGCCTGGGTGCGGAGGAGAGAGGAGAGGTAATGGGAGGCCGGCGGTGGCTAGCATCCCACCCTGGTCCTCTCATCTGGTGCGAGCTCAGCGCACTGGGGTTAAGTCACATCTCCACTAGGCCTGCAAAGGCCTCTGCACTTAGGGTCTGAGCAACCTCCCCACCAGGAACAGGATGGGGAAAGGTCTTGTAATGAACCAAGAGCACCGGCTGAGAGCCAAGTAGGGTGTGGGATGTGAGGGGTGTGTGTGTGGGGGGGGGTTCCCTGATGGGCCTTCTCTGAGAACCCCTCCCCAGCACAGATGGGGTCCTGCTCATCGGCTACCTTATGGAGCTGCCCTGACTCTAGACTCTGGCTTATACCTGGGTCTTAGCCCATATTTCAGTCTGCTCAGAACTCTAGACATCTGCCTCCTTGATTATGCTCTATTTTCCTCCAGGGCAAGGGCCATGTTGTATTCACTGCTTAACACTGCAAAGAGCTTGGGATGTGGCTGGTGCGCAGTGAATATGTGGAGGGAGCAAGTCTCCGTGGGGCCTGCCAAGGGGATACGACATTCCTGGCCTTGTTCTACTCAGAGGTGTTCCAGGGAGGGAGCACACCGATGCCAGGGGGACCCAGGCACACATGACCCCTAAAAACCCTGACCCTCCCAGATCCCTGTGAGCGCCCAGGTGGAGTCTTCTCCTCTTTGCTGCCTCTGTTTTCCTGGACTTGTCTCAGCATGGGGGAAGGGGCCTTTCTTGAGTGTTGGCAGATTCCAGGCTTCCCCCATCTCGTCCTGAACACCTCCAGCGTGCCTTCACTCTCTACCAGTCTTGGTCAGCTGGAGAGGGAGCAGGCAAGCAGGGTGGCTACAGAGGGGTGGGGAGAAACCTCATTGAGTCATTCAACAAACACTGTCCAGTTGTGTTGTAGTCAAAGCACTCTGCGTGGCCCAGGGGAGGAGACGGGACGAACATGGCATGGTTCCTTCTCACAAAGAGTTCACAGCTCCGGGCGAGGGGAGGAGTGCGCGGATAATAGAAATAGAATGAGAAAGTCCTCAGGGTTCTGATAAAAGGGTATGAACTTTGGAGGAGGAGAGACTGCTTCTGTTTGGGGCAGAGGTGGACCAGGTGCATGTGCGTGCACATATGTGTGTGCACGTGTGCGTGGTCCAAGGGCACTTCTGGAAGGTGCGTTCCTGTCCTGGGCCAAGGATGGACTTGGCAGTCTTCTCAGCCGCTGGTGGGAATCCAAGGCCATTCTCTCTAGGCTATTACTTTCCTTCAGTACTTACCTTCAGCAGTGGCCGTGTCCCCGAGCATGTGTCCTGTAAGTCAATCCTGCTTTCAGTGTAATGTCTGAGATGCTTCATCTTCCTGGAGGACAGAGGTGGGTAGGGCAGCAGTTTCCTCCAGAGCTGGGGCCAGAGCTTGCCGTGTCTGGGGTCAACCCAGACCCCCTTTTGAGGACTTAATTCTCCATAAACTAATAATCACGTTGATACTGCTAGCAACACCATCTCCCGGTGGTAAAGGGTTGTATGCTTTCCAAAAATCTCTCGTACAATTCTATTTCAAGGTACACCCGGCTGATTGCAGCCTTGCTATCTAAAAGCTGCTATTTAAAGGAACTCCTTTGTCAGGAATGAAAGTCCTTTTTAATGCAGATTAGCCCATCAGGTGTTATTCTGCGCCAGTTTTTAATGGAGAGTCAGAAGAACCCACGTTGGTTCTCCCCCTTCGGCCCCCGCCGGCGGTGATGGCTATGCCAGTGTCCCCCACTGAGTTGTTTCCCCGAGTGTGGACCCCAGGTGATTTGAGAAGTGATTTTTGGGCAGACCTAGGTGTATTTCTTGAACTTCAATAGTTAGGTTTATATTTTAACGTATATTAGGAAAATCATGATTTGTGCATCTTATGATTTCAAATATCACGGTGGGGAGGAGGCTGGACTTTTCAGAAGTCAATTGTAAAGAACGGTAGTAAGTAGACAGTAGTGTCTACTTGTGGTGTGAATGACAGAAATGCAAAGCTGGGATGCGAACACCTGACCTTTGGAAACACTGCTGGGACCTGCCTAGGGCCTCAGACAGCAGGGAGCCTGGAAAACAGCTATCCATCCTCCAGGAGGGTGGGCTTTGTACCCCCTCCAAATTCTGCTAAGGCGATAGCTGAAGGAGAGCTCCCCGGTGCCTAGTGCTAGCAAGAGGAGGAATGGTTGGACGGCCCTGAGCTGTCTTGGCTCAGAGAAGGGCCAGCTGTCCCGAGGCTGGTCTTGGCATGGGCACAGCCCCTAGACCTGGTGGCCTCTATTCCACACAGTTCCTTCTGGGTGCGCCCCGAAAAGTGCTGCGGCCCATGAGCCGAGCTCTGCTGGATGCAGAGCCACTTGGCCTAGGGCTCCAAATGGCAGGTGCCCCTGCCTGTTCAGTCCTTGCTATTGTCTTGGAGGAGGTCACAGTTCCTGGACAGATCGTATCTCGGTTTGGCCTAGACCCAGACCTTTAGAGGCTTTTATTTATTTAGCTCCTGCACTCTGCAGGAGACCAGGCTGGAGCTGGCTAACCTGACCTTGTAGGCACTGTCCCTACCAGAGGGACTGCAACTCTTGGATTTGGGGGCCTTGGACTTACAGCCTAGCAGATTATGGGAAATTCTGGGAGCGAACCAGCCCACAGTGGCTGTGTTTCGTGAGCCCTGCTCGGGGAGGAAGTGGAGGTGGTGTCACTCCGAAGGCAGCTTCCCTGTCCTGGGGGACCGACGGGCATTATGGCTCAGACTGGGGAGGTCCCTGAACTCTTCAGAGAACTGGCCCTGGGCACATGGGCACCACCTCCAGAGGGCTCTCTGGGCGCAGAGATTGGCTCTCTCCCCTTTGTATTTGTAGTCCCAGAGCCTGGTACATGGAACAGGATGAATGAACGTCCAGCCCTGGTGTTTTATGAAACAAGAATAGCCCCACAGGGATTGAAGAAACAGTTATGAGTTTCCAGATGATTCTAAGCCAAGAACTTGGGAGTATGAGGAAAGGAAAAAAACAGAAAAGGGGAAGAGGTTTTTGGTGGTAACCGAGAACAGGCCTCCTGTTGATAACGTGAGCAGAACTTCATTTCACGGGCTTAAGCTCTCCCCACCCCCCACCCCATGCCAGCCAAACTTCGGAGGGAGAGTCGCCCCGACTGTGGGCTTTTGGGGAGCTCAGATTGGACTCCGAGGTGAGAGTCTCTTGAGGAGGGGGTCTTGCTGAACTGAGCTGTCGCAGGGACCGTCACGGGCTCTGAGCTCATGACGAGGTGGGGGACGGTGTGTCGGGGGCCACGGTGACCAGGTCTTTATGCCCCGTCCTGGTCCAGCCAGCCCTCCAGGGAAGCTCACGGTGTCCCTCCAGCGACTTCCTTTGCAAGATGTTTGCCAGGCTTTCAGGTAAATCTTTGGTTGGCAGGGAACAGCAAAGGGGGGGAGCACTGCCGCCCACCCCCCAACCCCTGCCCCGGCAAGGAAGTCCGGTTCCCATTTGTCTGGCTTGGGAAGGAGGGAGAGGCTGGTGCTGTGTGCGGAGAGGCGGCCTCAAGTCTGACCAGGAGGGCCTGGGGCTGGGGCCGTGCTCCCGGCTGGGACCTTGTTCCTTGAAGGGTGCAGCCTGCCTGAGATGCCGACAGCCCCAGGCAGCTGGTGGTTTCCGCTCTGTGCCCCAGGGGGATAATGCCAACACCTTCCAGAGGGTGGGATTGTCCGGAGTTAATCCTTGGAAAGCTCTCAGAACGGTGCCTGGTACTTGCGAAGCAGTCAGTACGTAATTCTTATCCTTCCCTAAAGCTTGGTGTCCCTACTGGCTTCCTAATGCTGCCGAAACAAATTACCACCCATTTCGTGGTTTAAAATATAAATTTAGTCTCTTACACGCAAGTCTTAAAGGGTTAGCAGGGCTGCTGCATTCCTTCTGGAAGCTCTAGGAGCAAGAATGCGTTCCCAGGCCTTTTCCAGCTTCTAGAGGCTCCCTGTACTCCTCGGCTCATGGCCCCATCTTGGTCCTGGAAGCTGGTAGTGTAGCATCTCCCAATCTTGCAATCTCCGCCCCCCCCAACTCCTGCTCCCCTTCTCTGGTCACATTGCCTTTTCTGATTCTGATCTTCTTGCCACCCCCTCATAAAGGCTTTTGGAATCACATAATCTCTCCATCAAAAATCCTTAACTTAATCGTACCTGCAAAATCCCTTTTTCCGTATAAGGTGACGTGTATATATAGGTTTGGGGGACTACGGTGTGGACATCTTTAGTATGATACTATTTTGTTTTTGAGTTTGTTTTTTTTTTGGATCACAGGGTCAGATAACATTTCAGAGACTGGGGGCAGCAGCCTCTGGCACAGATCCAATACCTGGGCTTCTGGAAGGCCAAGGATTCGGGCCCTCACCTGGGACAGGGTGGGAAAGCTGCGGGGACACAGTGGGGCAGGTCATGCAGCTGGGGGAAAGCCACTCTTCTCCGGACTTCAGAAATTTCTGATAGCTTCATATACTCTCCCAGCCTGTGCTCAATAAGTAAGGGTGTGCCTCTGATGCCCAGAGAGGGTTCTGTGTGAGATTCCGGGTAAGCACCTGATGCTTGAAAAAATGAGTGGGGGATTCTTCAAAGCAGTGGGAGAGTACTGGAATCTGGTCTTCAAGGACTGGGATGGAATCCAAGCTCTGCCACTTCCTGGCTGTGTGACGCCGGCCTCGTCCTTTCCTCCTCCAAGTCCTATTTGCTTCCATTTGCATAATGGAAAAATATAGTACCCGCCTCAGTGAGGTATATGAGGGCTAAAGGAGCGCGACTTACGAGGCTTAGTAAGCACACAGTGCTCGCATGCTAGGGGTCTTGTGTGATGCTGGCCTTCAGGGATGCACATAGTGTGATGTCATTGCTTTATGCACCCCCACCCCCACCCCACAACCCCGCAAATCACTGGGCAGTTCACAAGGGCGCTCACGTGTCAGGCGGGAGGGTCTGTGCCACAGAGAACAGCCAGGGTGGGAGCAGGCCTCTTAGGCAGCAGGAACCAAAGTGCAGAGGCCTAAATACTCCCAGCAGGTTGGGAAGACCCAGAGATCCTCTGGCTGCACGGGAGGTGGGCAGGGGGGCGTGGGCAGGGTCAGGAGAGGCGTCAGGAGCCGGCAAAGGTGTTGAAGCCAAGACTAAGCCAGATTCCATATCACAGCGCATTGTTATATATTTATATTTACTCGTTTTTTGTTTTTACTGTCTTTTCTCTAGATTATAAACCACACAAGAGTAGGGATTATTGTTTGTTTGCTTCCCAGGGTATCCGCAGAGTCCCGTGGGTGTTCAGTAAACATTTGCTGAACGAATAAATAAATGAATGAATGACCTAATCGAATCCCCAAATAGTCACTTTTTGCAGTGTTGAGATTTTTGTTTCTCTTTTTTTGATTCTGGTTTAGTTAACATACAGTGTTCTATTAGTTTCAGGTGTACGATATGGTGATTCAACAATTGTCTACGTTACTCAGAACTCATCATGAAAAGGGGACTCTCAATCCCCTTCACCCATTTCACTCATCCTCCTACCTACCTCCCCTCTGACCACCACCAGTCTGCTCTCTACACTTATGAGTCTGGTTTGTTTGTCCTTTTGCTTTGTCATTTTGTTTTGTTTCCTGAACTCCACATACGAGTTAAATCATACGGTATTTGTCTTTCTCCAACTCACTGATTTCACTTTGCTTTACACCCTCTGGGTCCATTCACGTCGTTACAAACGGCAAGGTTTCACAGTACTGATACTAAGTCCTTGACAAGCATCAGATTGTAAGGTGGTGTCCTCAGAAGGTTAACCTGGCTCTGGTGTGTGGTGTGAAGGGGGTGGGGGGGCGCCAAGGTCAGTTAGAAGAATCCAGGCCACAGAGCCAAAGCCCACAGCAGAAGGGAGGGGAGGATAGATTCCGTGTAAGAAATTAACAAGATGGACTTTCAAGGCTAAATGGGGCGTGATCACCATAAAGGAGAAGGAATTCTAGAGTGGGGAGGAGGCCAGTTAGGATATGTGCCTTGCACAATGAGGCAGTCAGGAATTGCCGGGGGGGGGGGGGGGGGGTTACGGGGGGGAGGCTGAGGACCTTCTGTTGTGGGGTTGAGCCCTTGGGGACAGGCAGATACAGCCGGAAGGCTACAAGACGAGGCTCCCATGGCCACTTCATCTCATTCTCTCTACCCTTCTTCTCAGTTTATACTCCTCTAGGAGTCTCATCCAGCCCCTCTTGGGTCCTCCCATGTGACCATGCCCTGCCTCACCCGTGGCTCTGATTTCCTTTCTTCTTTCTTTTTTGAAGTAGGCTCCGCACCCAGCGTGGAGCTCCACTCGGGGTTTGAACTCATAACCCCAAGATCAAGACCTGAGCTGAGATCAAGAGTCCGCCGCTTAACTGACTGAGCCCCCCCAGGCGCCCCTCCGATTTCCCTTGTCTGTATTCCTCCACTAAACTGCCCCTGTGTTATCCTGCTCACTGATATAAGATCGAATAGGCGGCCGGATGGATGGCAAATAAGGAAACATGGGGAAAAAGAATGTGGGAGAAAAAGCAAGACGTTAGCAGCAGAAATATGGGTGATTGTTTTTCCCTTTTTATTCCGCATTTTCCAAATTATAATAAATGCATTTGGCTTCTATTCCCTACCAAAATGTCGAAAGAGGAGGAAAAAGGCAAGAAAACGGGTCACTCCAGATGTTAGCCTCCTTTCTCATGAGCTGTTGGTTCTCGGTTTGCTTTCCTACAGGTGGAGGCAGGGAAAGGCCTGGAGATGAGGAAGCTGGTTCTCTCGGGGTTCCTGGCCAGCGAAGAGATCTATATTAACCAGCTGGAAGCCTTGCTACTGGTGAGTCTGTGCTCCGGCTTGCTGGTCAGCGTCGTGCTTGCCGCGTGCTTCTGGGGTCGGAGGAGGAGGGGGACGTGCACCAGTCCTTCCCTGAGGGCTGAGTGTACTGCTCTGCCGACAGCTTGGCATTGGGCAGCCGGGGTCACTGCCAGAAAGGGGCCTGTGCCTCTCAGCCCCAGCCCTCCCCGACCCGCCCTGGGAAAGGCGGGAGAAGCACAACCAGGCTGGAGATGGTGAAGACTCCCATGGCCACTGACCACGCCCAGGCACCGCGAATCATTGACGGTGCTCTGTCCAGGTGGGGGCCAAGCCTCCGCCACCACACTGTGCTCCGGGCAATCTCTACCAGTCGGTCAAGCCGCGTCCTCTTTGTCATCCCCTGGTCCCAGTCCTTCCTCCCAGGAGTTGTGAGACGTGTGTGGCCCTCTCCAGGCCCCGTGGCCGGAAATGTGAGGTGGAAGGCTATCTGTGTCGTTTGAGAAGCACCCTAGCTCACAAGTGTTAGACCAACCCCCTAGCCCTCTGTCAGGGTGCCTCAGTTTCTTGCCAAGATGGCAGCACAGTGAGACTCAGACTGGGAGGGAGATATTACTAATATTAGGTAAAAGTACTACACAGAGGTAACGCCTTTTTCCTTTGACGAAAGTGCTCATCAGATGTGGCTGGTCTTACACAGAGTAACTGGGGAACGTAAAGGTCTTCCCCCTGGGTGTTTTGCAGCCTGGGACATGGGGTGATATCAGTAAAAGAGGGAATAAGAAATGTAGATGAGTGGAAACTCTTTCTTTTTTTTTAAGATTTTATTTATTTATTAGAAAGAGAGGGAACACAAGCAGAGGGAGAGAGAGAAGCAGGCTCCCCGCTAAACAGGGAGCCCGATGTGGGGCTCAATCCCAGGTCCCTGGGATCATGACCTGAGCCAAAGGCAGAGGCTTAACGACTGAGCCATCCAGGCGCCCCAGAAACTCATTCTTATAAGAATTGTAAGGTACACATTTATGTACCTGTTGTGATGTGAGATGTTGTCAC
This sequence comes from Procyon lotor, assembly GCA_028646535.1. Lineage (NCBI taxonomy): Eukaryota > Metazoa > Chordata > Mammalia > Carnivora > Procyonidae > Procyon > Procyon lotor. Next base: position 10,890,855 of record CM053619.1, on the reverse strand, counting down.
CCAGGATGCGGGGCCCTTGGTGTTTATTGCCCCAGGAATAACTATCGAAATGTGCAGATACTTTGGCGTGCCTGGGTGGCTCAGTGGGTTAAGTGTCCGACTCTTGATTTCGGCTCAGGTCATGATCTCAGGGTTGTGGGATCGAGCCCTGCATCATCTTTTCCCTTTCCCTCTGCTCCTCCTCCTCGCTCATGGGCTCTCTCTCTCCCCCCTCTCAAATACAATAAATAAAAATCTTCTAAAAAAGAATGAAAAGAAATGTGCATCCAAAGTTAAAAAAAAAAAAAGAAGAAAAGAAATGTGCAGGTACTTTGTGACTGCCTGGGCTCGGTCTGTGGTAGCTCTCACTGGGAGTTTTTGGTAGGCACGACAGTATTGTTGACGTGATAGACAGATCGGCAGACAGACAAGAACTGCGTTCTGGGGCCAGAAGTAAAGCAAGTCTTGACTCTGCCCTGAATCACAGACTCATGGCACTGTTTTTCATATCTGGATCTGAACCCCATTAGTGCATCATGAAATCAATGTAGGTTGGAACCAGCATTTTTTATTAAATGAGAAAATACCGGTATGCGTTGTCCATAGTAAGAGTAAGTACTATTTCACTTACCTTTGGGTTTGTTGTCTGTATTTCTGTATATATGTATGTACTGGGCCACATTCTATCTCACGGGTACTGTCATTTTGAAAACCCCTGGCTTCGGGCAAGCCGTGTGTAACCTCCTTGAGCCCCATCTGAACATGAGAATAGTCCTGTGACCTTCTCTGTCTTCTTCACGGGGTCAAGAAGCTCAAGTGATCCTTTTGGGGACCCAGGCACTCAGAGTAGCTGAAGGAGTGAGGGCAAGCTGAGGACCAGTCAGACCCACGTGACACACGTCAGAAGCGGTAAATTGCCACAGCCAAGTGAGGGGTTTCGTTGTCATCACTGAAAGGATGCATTTTGAGAGGAGTCCCAACAGAGGGCCTGGTGACAGACTGCCTGTCGCAATCTCTCCAGCACATTCATGAACCCTCGCGGCCCATTTTGCCCATCTGCACACCGCGGATACGGATACTCGTCCTCTGTCTCTGCTTGTGGGGACGAAAGTAGTTTGTCTGTGAAGTTATTTCATCCAGTGCCGGGAGAGACGCAGGCTGGGGCCTGTTTCTGTCAACACAGCCTTTCCCTGAAGGAAGGGCAGGCGTGGCCTCAGAGGAGGGTGGGTTCCAAGGAGCGTTCGTCAGTCTCCTCAGTGGTTGGGCCCACCGCGAGTTTCCCTGTCAAGTTTCCCGGCCAAGGCATTCCCTCCTGGCCTCACCTTTCTAACCACTCAGGCCTCAAAGGCAAAACCTGGGAGGCTGGGGCCCACAGGCCACCCAGGACACCTCCCTCCTCTCCCCCAGCTTGTTCGTCCCAGGCCCCTGATTGGTTCTTCCTTGACCAGAGCAAGAGGAGAGGCGGGAGGCCAACTGGGAGGCCTGGTCTGCAGCTGGAGGGCCCCAGGAAGAGGGGGCAGGACCCTCCACAGTGCAGCCTCAGACAATGAGCAATGAGGTAAGGAATCGGGCCTCCCCGCCCCCAGCCTTGAGCTGGGAGCCCTCCCCTCCCAGCCGCCAGGTTGCTAAAGCCCTTTGCTCTTTGGGGGGGGTGATCTAACCAAGGGGTCCCTGGGGAAGAAAATCTCTCCTCTCCACGGCCCGCACCCAGATCTCCCACCCCTCACCCAGGCCCCTGGCTCTGCTCCTAGCGTGTTTCTGTTAGACTGTTCTCAGCTTAACACTTCCTGGTATGCAGATTGCTGGGCGTGTGCGGTGTGTGTACCCAAGGCCGTGAGCACACACAGCGCAGCCGGGACCCACACTGGAGCCTCAGTTCCTGCCCCCTGGGCTGTTGGCTGGGGCAGGGTTTGGTAATCTGGAAACCTCCGGTTCCTGGTTGGCTCAGATTACAAGCGGAGCGGGCCTGCAGCCCTGGGCTGAAGTGAGGGGGTGGAGGAAGGGAGACAGACCCAAGTGCGTGTGTTTCTGCGTCTCACCCACTGTGGGGAATGTGGAAGTGAGCTCAGGTGCTGTCTCTGGCCATTCCTACAGCACTTCCCACCACAGGGCCCCGCCGCAGGCCCTCCTCTCTCAGCCTGGCATTTGGGGTTCTCAAGTTCCTTTTCTCTAAAATACGTTAGTGATGCTTCCCTCCCTGGGTTCCGGGAGGAGGAGTAACCGAGGTGATACGAGGTGATATGTTGGCAGCCTCCAGGCCTTCTGGGATAGGAGGTGGAGGAAGTGGGCTGATTTCTTGCCCCTGTTTTGAAAGGCAGGTTGCCGGGGGAC
>CM053619.1:10845357-10888045 GCA_028646535.1 Procyon lotor | reverse complement strand
GGGACAGAGCCGACAGACGGCTGTGTGAAGTCCCACTATGAGTCAGAACCCACCTGGCCCCTTTTCCTGAGAAGCACTCTGTGGGAAGTGGAGAGCCAGGCTCGACTCCCGGGTCACTCGGCGATTCTCTCTTTTAAGAATCCATTTCTCCCCTGATGAAATGGAGAGCCAGGGGCTTGCCTTGCTTTCTGAGGCAGGATTCTGGGAGGGGGGAGCGGCATGCTGGCCCTCAGGCAGAAGAACAGTGTTGGACCCAAATTCAGTGTTGGGTTGCTTTTGCCTGTTAGCCATCTGGACCTGAGGCCTGGTTTCAGGGCTTCACCAGCTAGAAGTAACAGCCTTCGAGGGTCTCTGGCCAGCCGGGGCTCACACATGCCCAGCACTTACCCTCCTCTTTCCCCCAAGTGAAATCGGGCCTGAGACCAAAGGGCCCCCAGCCTTGTCCTGAGAACCTTCTGACGTCCTGAGCACAGACCCCATTCATGTGACTGCTGCTGTGAGCACCCATTGCTTCCTTTTTTGTGGACAGAGTGGGAAGTTCAGGAGGAAGCAGAGCGATTGGGTCTTGTCTTTGCCTGGGTGGCCTATGAGCGCTTCCCCAGCAGCTTCTGAGAAGTCCTGACCCTTCGTCTTCCCAGGGCCAGTCCTGCCCTAGCTACTTTATTCCCCTCTGCGTGGGGACAGCACCCAGGCAGGAGCAAGGAGCAGAGGTTCTGGGACCCTTTGGGGACTTGTCTCTCCACTGGATCGGGGTGGGGGGAAGGATAAACTAGGACACCAATTCTGAGGAACAGCTCCATATCCTTCACAGAACGTTGGGAGCCCTGAAGCTGAGGGCAGCTGCCCACCTGGGTTTGGGAGAACAGTGTTTCCTTTCTGTGGTTCCTGGTTTCTTCTGTCTTCCTGCCTGGGGTGCTTGCCCATGCCCCACCCTCCGCCTGCTTAGATCTTCCCAACCTTGAGGCCCTGTTCCTGTCACCACCTCCGTGAAGCCCCCTGGGCTGTACCAGCACAACCTTGGGGTCACTTGGTTGGTATTTGCAGTCCAAGATGGGTAATATCCTATCTGGCTTTGTCCGTTATATCGTTTCATCTGTGTTGGTCTGGTTTACCCAAATGGCTTATAATGTTCTCCAGAGCGAGGATCGTGAGTCAGAAAAATAATCTCCTGAGAAGAGAATTGCCCCCCCCCACCACCATCACCCCCCCTGTCTAAATCCCTTCAGGGAAAGGCTGGTCATTAAGCAAGGGCTTAAAAGCACCGTTCCTTCCCCCTGCCTGGTCTGGCCCCTGCCCAGTCCTCCAGCTCTCCTTAGGGCCGCTCCTCCCCCTTGCCCACTGCACACGGGCTCCCTGGCTTTCTCCAGCCTGAGCCCACTGTGGAACCGGCATTGGAGGAATACTGTCCTCTGAGCCCCCAGGCTTCCATTTCAGGGTAAATGTTCCCTTCTGGGAGAGGCTGTCCTTCCCCACCCTGTCTCAGGAGGTCCCCTTCTGATGTCTTTCATTGCGCCCAGGTGGAAATTGTGTGACAGCCTCCTCTACTGGATGGGAGGCTCTGTGGGGCAGGGATCGGACGTGTGCGGTCAGTCACTGAATTTCTGGTCGGGCCTCACATTAGGCACTCGGTGCATTATTTGTGGGGCAGATGACAATAATAATAATAGTAGCAGCTAACAATATTGACCGCCTCCTGGGTACCACACACATACTTGATATTTTGTATAAATTATGGCTTTTGATCTTCCTCTCAGTGTTCTTGAGAAGGTAATATTATCCCAGTTTTACCAATGAGCTAAGTGACAGCCGAGACTCAAACCCACGCCTCCTGGCCCACACCAAGGCAGACCCCATCCCACTGCCCCAGCAAAGCCTGGACGCTTGGGTTAGTTGGTTCCAGCGCTAAGAGGGTCGGAAGGAGGGCTCTGCTTTTCCCTGCCTTTTTTCTCGCTTCTGGACTTTCTGGAGCTGAGAGGGCAAGGGAGCTGGAAGTCAGCGCATCATCTGGGCATTTGGGTGGATGGGACTTCTTACGGAAGCCATAGCTGGAGCTTGGCGGCTCTGGTGGCTTGGCTGCGGGTCCTCTCTCAGACTGAGCCAGTGATGACTCTGGCCTCTGTTAATGTCACCGTTCCGTCCAGTCCAGCACCAAGTCCCCTGTTATCGGCTAGAATGCTTCTCTGGTTGGAAAGCTCACTACCCAATCCTATGAGTGATGGGGGCCGCCTCTATTGAGTCCACATGTGCCGCCATGACTTCTCCTGGCTGTTTCTAGGTTCCCAGAGTGACTCAGATGAAGTCAGAGGCCTCTTTCCGCACAGCCTCTCAGCTAGATGAAGAACATTAACCACATCTGACTCAGGCTTCTCTTTTCTGTGTAAATGTGCCTGCCCCTCCCATACTTTCTCAAGTGACAGGTGTCCAAATCCTACCTCCTGGAGGGCCTCTGGAGTGCAGTCTAGGCATCTCGGAGGCTTTGGGGCAGAGGGAAGGCCAATCAAGGAAGAGTTCCTTATCTTTTGATATCAGGGGTTTTTTTTTGCTTCAACTATGAATTTTTTTTTAAAGATTTTATTTATTTATTTGACAGAGAGAAAGAGATCACAAGTAGGCAGAGAGGCAGGAAGAGGGAGAGAGGGAAGCAGGCTCCCTGCTGAGCAGAGAGCCTGATGTGGGGCTCCATCCCAGGACCCCGAGATCATGACCTGAACCCAAGGCAGAGGCTTTAACGCACTGAGCCACCCAGGCGCCCCTCAACTATGAATCTTAATTGCTTTTTTCCCCTGATGATAAAAATTAATATTTACTCGGGTGCTTGGGTGGCTCAGTCAATGAAACGTCTGCCTTCAGCTCAGGTCATGACCTCAGGTTCCTGGGATCGAGTCCCGCATGGGGCTCTCTGCTCAGCGGGGAGCCTGCTTCTCCCTCTCTGTCTGCCCCTCCTCCAGCTTGTACTCTCTCTCACTTGCTCACTCTGTCTCTCAAATAAATAAAATCTTTTTTAAAAAACTGATATTTACTCATCGTAGGTGGTTTAGAAAATGCAGAAAAATCACACTGAAGAAAATGCACCCAGGTCTCATTCTCCTACAGTCCTACTCTTGGGCACAAAGGTGACAGCGGCAGCTCCTGGCCAGTGTTAGGGGAGTGGTCCCAAGTTACCATTTGTCACTGCATCTACTCCACCAGAAGGCCCTGGAGCATCTTGGTGGAGATAAGCTGAGAGGACAGATAAGTTTCATCTCACAAGTCAACCTCAGTGTGGAGAAAGTCTGAGATTGGCTCAGTGAGAAAGAGCATTGTGATCGACTAGCAATGTCTACCCTAGTTGACTAGCAATGTCTGCCGTGGGTACAGGAGGTAGGACGGTGGCATCTGTGCCACCTGCTCGCTCTCTCTATATTAAGAGATGGGAACTTGAACTATCGGTGCAGCTGAGAGCGGTCTTGAGTCTCTTTGAGACTCTACCCCCAAATCCTCGAATCGTGTTCTGATTCTTGGAAGGAAATAGCTCAGGGCTTGAGTTCCCAGTCAACCCACCCTTCCACTGATGGGTGACAAGGGAGCTTGTAACTCAGTGCATGAGGCCACTGTGGAAGAAAGGCATGGATCCTGTTAAACCAATAAGCGAAGCCAGTACAGGCTGGGGGCCGGGGACCCCTTGGGCGACAAGGGTGTGGGGGAAATGTGTCCTGGCATTAACCCGTGGGCCTGAGAGGGCCGCTGGACCGGGCCCTGGCTGTCAGGGTCCCCCTCCTTGCAGTAGGGCATGGCTCGTTGGAGCCTATGACAGCAGCTACTCGATGCAAACCACACTTCAGATACTCTGCCCTCTGTGGCCTTGTCAAGGCCCAACTCTAGCCACGGGAAGTGCGGATCAGTGCCCTGGGCCTTCTGCCCATCTGGTTCATTGACTTTCACCTTCTCTCTTTCTCCCTCCCAGCCCATGAAACCCCTGAAGGCCACAGCCACCACCTCCCAGCCCGTGCTCACCATCCAACAGATTGAGACCATCTTCTACAAGATCCAGGACATCTACGAGATCCACAAGGAGTTCTATGACAACCTCTGCCCCAAGGTGCAACAGTGGGACAGCCAGGTCACCATGGGCCACCTCTTCCAGAAGCTGGTGAGTCTCCCATTTGATGGACGGTCCTTATCCTGTGCCTCAGTGGAGCTGCTGATGTTGGGAGACGTCCGGGCACCCCCAGCCTCCTTGGCCTCCTTGAAGGCCTGGCTCATTTCTGAGTCCTGGAGGAAAGCCCGGCGGAGTGTCCCGACTCCAGGCCTCCCACGGTAAAGCCGGAAAGTGCTTCTAGGGATGTGAGGGGCTGCGGGGCTGGAACAAAGGCTCACCTGCTGGGCTGCAGGTGGCCTGTCTCTCAGCAGACAGAGAGGCTGACAGTGCCGGGGGGAGGGCAGGGACTGCTCCCTTGAAACACTGTGGCCATTTGCCTCACCACCGTGCTGCCTCTGAAATGAAGCAGGCAGACGGGTCAGTGAATGATCCCCTCGCAGACCCTGGAGCAGAAAGCACGAAGAACTCAGCCCGCCCACCATTGCAGGGGAGAGAAAAGGTAGAATTAGCATGCAGACAGTGTTGGGAAAGGCTTTCAGAGGTCTTCCAATCGCCAAGGCTTCTGTGACACCCTCTCCCCTCGCTCTGAGACTGTGTCCCCTGGAGGACCCCCAGGTGGTCAGACCCACGGCGCCCCCAACCCCTCTCTTCCCATAACTTCTGCCCGCCCAGGAGGGAGCAAGGAGACTGCCAGTCCGTGGTCTTTGTTCTCTGGGTGTGAGTGGTGGCGGGCAGGGAGCAGGGCCTCTCCTTTACCTCCCCTGCAGCGGTGGGACTGATTGAATGGACAGGCCTGTACTTTCCTTACACTGGAGAAAACTCTCGCTAGGATACTCCTAGGGCCTCAAGCTCACTGCACGTTCAGAACTGAACTTACTGTCTCGGAAGTTCTTTGCTCTTCTTCCTGCCTCTGTGTCAGTGGGTGCTGCCACCATCCCGTCCCCCACTGTCCCGTCTGTGACTCCCTTGGACTAGTCCTTGGCGCCTCTCTACCCCACCCCTTCCCCATCCCCACTTCTGGAGGATGCTCACTGCTGGGCCCGCCTTGCCCTACCCCCTCTGGGGCCCTCCCCTCAGGAGTGGCTCCTGCCTCCCTGCCAGCCTCCCACCTCTACTCAGCAGTGGCAGAGAGTTATCCGAACTCCGGCCCAGACCTCACTTCTTCCCGACTTAAATCCCTTCAGTGGCTCCCCCTTGCCCGTTGGATAAATGCCAGGCTCTGCGGAATGGCTTATGAGACCCTTTACATGCTGGCTTCTGTCCACCCCTGGCCTCTGGCTGCTGCTTCCCCTGTCCTTGTGCCCCCAACACTGAACTTTCTATTCTCAGTTCGTGCAGCAGACACTCTTAACCTCTCTATTCTTGCAGCTCTAGCTGCCTGAAATGTCCTTCCCCAACTGCTCCCAGCTTAGACGTGACTTCCTTGGAGATGCTTTTCCCCAACCTTCCCTGGCAGCCCCAGTGCTTATTCCCTCAGTGAACACAGGAACCTCTTGTCTCCCTAAAACCATAAGCTTTGGGAGAATAGGCTGTATTTTTTTCATCATTAGACCCCAGAACTAGACCCCAGAATTCAATACATAAATGAATGAATGGGTGAATGAATGAGTGCAGCATGACCTTGACCACTGTGACTAGGGAGAACTTGAAAGGGCATGGCGGGGGGCGGGGGCATAACTTCTAGAGCCACAGCTGACTGTTTTGGTTTTTCACGAGTTATTTATCTATTTGAGAGAGAGAGAAAGCGTGCACACGTGGAAGGAGGGAGGGGCAGAGGGCGAGGGAGAGAGCCTCCCAAGTAGACTCTGTGCTGAGTGCGGACCCTGATGCCGGGCTCCAAGGGGGGCTCGATCTCACGACCCTGAGATCGTGACCTGAGCCAAGAGCAAGAGTCCGAGGCTTAGCTGATGGCACCATCCGGGCGCCCCCGGCCACAGCCGACTTTGAATCCCGGCTCTGCTGCCCATTAAGCCTGTGACTTTGGGCACAACCTCTCTGTGACTCAGCTTCCTCGTCTGTGAAAAAGAGGATAATAATAGTATTTACCTCATTGACTTGTTGTGAGGACTACGTGAGTTCATACCTGAAACAAGGGCTTGGAAGAGGGCCCAGAACGTAGTAAATTAGTAAATGCTTCCTAGTCGGCCGTTAGCATTACCAATGTTACCAGCACTGCTGTCACCACCGCCCTCGTCGCGGTCGTCACTGTTCTTAGCGAGAGGCACCCCCGAAGGCGGTATTGCCGGGGAGCCCCGTGCTCCCGCTTCCAGCAGCCCCAGAGTGCCCACCGCAGTCCAGGGACAGTCGTCACTGCCGGCCTGGTCCCAGGAGCCCGCACTGATTGGCTCGGGGGGGCAACCTCTCCTCCGCCCTCAGGAGGGCATCAGAGAACAAACCAGAAGGGGCATGGGGGCACCTAGGCCAGCGCATAGTGGAAAGGCTGTCGCACTTTATCTTTGTCACTCGGACTCTGTTGTCACCAGTGACCCCCATTCAGCTCCACAGGCCCAGGGCGTGAATTTGCTACCCCTCTCCCCTCCCCCAGCAGCATGAAGGGCTGTCCCGTGGCCCCTGGGGCTGCAGGCCTGGGAGGGCCGGAGAGGAACCCAGGCAGTCCAGGCATCTGGTGGTAGTTTATTTTCAGCTGGTCTCCATTACTGAGAGAAGGGAATTAGCATCTCTGCTCTTTGTTTTATGAGATCACCCCAGCGCCAGGCTGCTGTTTCCAAGCAACCTCCACTTCCCAGTTAATGGCCCTGGCGGGTCGGGCCTCAGGGTCGGGCCTCAGGGTCGGGCCTCAGGGTCGGGCCTCAGGGTCGGGCCTCAGGGTCGGGCCTCAGGGTCGGGCCTCAGGGTCGGGCCTCAGGCTCTGCAGACGAGGGTGCACCGTGGAGACAGCAGTGCCTGGGGTCGGCCCTGACCCTCGTGCGCAGGCCTTCTGCCCGAGGGGCTCCGGCTCCGGCTGAGCTCCTGCTGCTCCCTTAGGCTGTGGGACGGGAGGATAGCGTTCCGACCTGGGCAGCCAGCCCTCACTGGTCTTGTGAGAAAGGGGGCCAAGGAGAGCACATCCCTGGAAGAAGAAAAGCAATGATTTTTGCTTTGGTTTAGGAAGCAACTGTCTAGCACCTCCCCCCTGGCTTGGGACACCGGTGAGCCGGTGCTCCCCCTGGAAAAGGAATTGGATTCATCCCTTCCTGCGTTTCCCCCCCAGACCTGCTGTCTTTGCCAAAAGTCTGGCCCATCTGGGGCTGAGACCTGCACGGCTCTGGCCTTGGCTTCTTTGCAAGCATCCCAGTTCTCATTTTCCCCTCTGGCTTTTCCCGGGCCCCTACTTGCCAGGCTTTCCACCTGCCCCAGATCTTCGGGATCTGGAGGAGCACAAGGGTTCTGCAGAAAGCAGAGCAGTCCAGGGTGGGCCTCATGGGCAGCCCACTTCCCCAGCGTCCCTTGAGAAAGCCCCATAGCCACTAAATCTCCATTGCTACTTCATTGCACAATATTAAACCAGAAATTCTAGAGAATACACGTAGCAAACAACTGTGCACTCATTCCCCGAGAATTGACGGATGTTAAGCTCTGAAGATAGAAAGACTTTTTAATCAAGGAAGCAAAGCATTGTAGATGGAGTCTCTCTCCCTTCCCCTTGCCGCCCTTCTGCTGATCCCAGAAGCAACTACTGGAATGAATTTGGTGTGTTGCCTTCTGGGCTGCAGTTTGTATTTTTATGACGTATCTGTGTCTTTTTATGACATTACATGTACTTTTTAAACATGTATTTTATGTATTTTGCAATTCGATCATTTATTTGGGAGCTTGTCGGTGTTACTACCCGTAGATCTTGTTCATTCATTGTAACTGCAGTGTGGGTAGGAATTCCTCCCCCGCCCCCTGCAGTCTCTCTACAGAAGGGAGAGCGGAACAGTGAATCCTCTTGCTCCCGTCTCCTTGGGTACATACACGGGCAAGTTTCTCTAGAGCAGGGCCTCCAATAGAACTCTAATGTGAGCCACATATTCTAAATTTTCTAGTAGCCGTGTACTTAAAAGTAAAAATAAGCACAGGAAATTATTTTAAGAATTTATTTTATTGTTTAAAAAAATGGGGGCACCTGGGTGGCTCAGTGGGTTAAAGCCTCTGCCTTCGGCTCAGGTCATGATCTCAAGGTGCTGGGATGAAGCCCCACGTGGGGCTCTCCACTCAGCAGGGAGCCTGCTTCCCCCCCCTCTCTGCCTGCCTCTCTGCCTACTTGTAATCTCTCTCTCTGTCAAATAAATAAATAAAATATTAAAAAAAAATGTAGTTAGCCCAAGAGATCCAAAATATTATCATTTCAGCATGTAATCAATATTTAAAAATAAGATAATTTACATTCTCTTTTACATAGTAAGCCCTTGAAATCCAGTGTGCATTTTATATGTAGAGGCACCTGGGTGGCTGAGTCGGTTAAGCATCTGACTTTTGATTTCGATTCAGGTCATGATCTCAGGGTTGTGAGATTGAGCCCCATATCCAGCTCCGAGCTGGGCGTGGAGTCTGTTTAAGATTCTCTCTTTCCCACTCCCTCTGCCCCATTTCCCTCTCTAAAAAAAATAGGCGTGCACACACACAGCACGTCTCAATTTGGACTAGCCACATCTCAGGTGCTCACCTGCCACAAGTAGTGACTGACTCCCTGAACTGGACCCCAGCGCTCAGTGGGTTTGCTAAGGAGTAGGCCGAGCTGTGCATATTTTTAGCTTTATCAGTTTGACAAATTACTGTCCAAAAAACAAGCCTAACACCCCCATAAGCCGCCTGTAAAAGCTCTAATTTCCCCCTCATTCTTGCCAATCCTTGATATCATTAGACTTTTAAATTTTGGCCAGATTGATGGGGATGCAATAGTATCTCACCGTGCTTGTAATTCACATTTACACCCTTTACTCTCTAAAGGGGAAATGCATATGCAAAGCACAGGAAGACTTTCCATAAATATTTGAGGAATTAAATTAATGAGCCTCGGTTTCCCCTTTTGCAGAAAGGGATGATGGCATCCGTTCTGCCTTGCAGAATGGAGGTTCTGTGTGGTTGTAAGTAGTGGAAAGCTTTGTGTTAGGTTCAGAACGACATGCAATGTGTACCAAGGCAGGTAGGGGTCTCTGGCTCCTTAAGAGGCTGAGGATGTGGGGACAGGAACTGAGGGAGGCCAAGGGAAGCGGGGATTGCATCTCTTTTTTTTTTTTGTTTTTTTTTTAAGATTTTTATTTATTTATTTGACACAGAGAGAGAGAGATCACAAGTAGGCAGAGAGGCAGGCAGAGAGAAAGGGGGAAGCAGGCTCCCTGCTGAGCAGAGAGCCCGATGCGGGGCTCGATCCCAGGACCCTGGGATCATGACCTGAGCTGAAGGCAGAGGCTTTAACCCACTGAGCCACCCAGGCGCCTCTGCATCTCTTTTTTTAAAGTAATCTCTACACCCAACCTGGGGCTCGAACCCACAGCCCTGAGATCAAGAGTCACGTGCTCCATTGACTGAGCCAGCCAGCCCCGCCACCTCCCTCCCCCGCCCCCTTGCACCGGGACTGTACCTTTAAATGCTGTGCCTTACATTCAGCATGAAGAGTGGGGAACTGAGTAGGCCACGCGTGTGCCCTTCCTGCTCCAGCAAATTTCAGGCTCTAAAAGACGGGTGAAGCCATAAGGGGCTTCAAACTCTGGGAGACCTTTATGATGCTAAATGAAGCCAAAGGCTGTCGAGTTTCTAGTGTGCCAACAAAGGCCCTGCCCTGCTCCCCCAACCCCCAGTACCCTCTTCTTGTTAACCTTATTGGCTGAGCCGGTTTCCATGGAAACTGTCAAGTTCAAAGGGATATGGTAGTTGGTTCGTCCTGCCTTTCCCCTCTGTTCCCCGTGTAGCCCTTTGGAGCGGAGTTAGAGGTTCCGAGTGCTAAGGGAGCTCCAGGTGCCTTGCTTACGCCATCATCCATTCATTAGTCCTCTCTCCCATCCCACTGCCCTCTCTCTCCTCTTCCCCCTGCAGGCCAGCCAGCTTGGCGTGTACAAAGCATTCGTGGATAACTATAAAGTCGCTCTGGAGACGGCGGAGAAGTGCAGCCAGTCCAACAACCAGTTCCAGAAGATCTCTGAGGTGGGCAGCTCCCCGCACAGCCCCTGCCTTCCGGCCTCTGGGCTTGTTGCCCATTAGGGAAATGGTTCCCCTGAGGGGAACACTTAGACTGACATTTGCTTTCTCCCACTTGACATTTTCCCTCTTAATAGAAGAATAACGATGTGTTTGATTTTGTTAGTCTATTTAGGTTATTCTGTATCAGAACAGAGAAGACAAAAAAGAAAAAAAAAGACAGTATTCTCATACGCGGGTGGTGACCTTGAGCAAGTCCCCTCCCCACTAGGGGTCTGGATTCTTCAGCTCATCCCCAGCTTGCTTGATAGCCCCCAGGGGCACTGTTCAAAATGCAGATCTCCAGACACCTTCCCTGGAGCTTTAATCCAGAGAGTTCGGGGTGGGACCCAGGGGTCTGTCTTTTTAACAAGCTTTCCAGGTGATTTTTCTGATCAGAAAGATTGGAAGAGGTCTGGGCTAGGTCTTTTCTTTTAAGATCCTTGTAGTCACACGGCAGAGAGAGGACTAGGGCCATTTGTGAGGGGAAGCAGCCCTTCCCTCTGGCGGGCAGCCTGCCTGTCCCTGCTGCAGCCTTCCTTCCGGGCCCCTCTGCTGGGCAAAGCTGTGGCACTGGCTGCCGTCACCTCCGGGAAGCGGCAGGCAGGAGCTCTAATCTTCGGGAGCACAGCCCAGCCTCCCTCTTGTGTGGCAAGGATCTCCGCGAGCCCTCCCCTCCCCCTCTCTGCCCCCAAGCTGCTGGCCTTTCAGTCACAGCCCCAGCTCCAAGCTTGGGACAAGAGAACCTCTGGTTGGGGGTGGGGGGCGGGCATGGGGCTCCTTCTGCCTCACAGGCCTCTCTGGACCTTTGCTTTCCCATCTCTGCTCTAATGCTAGAAAAGTCGGGGAGATGCAGGCTAGTGTTGGTGAGACTCCTGGGGTGATGGGTTCTACTCCAGTTTGGAATCAGCCGAAAGGCAGCACAAGAGTTGGACAGATGGAGATGAAAATGTCAGCTCGATCGCTAGTAAAAGCCGGGTTGGCAAAATGTGGCCTCGGCTCTGTAGGCACCTTGGGCTTGCTAGCACTTCCCCTCCACAATGAAACACCTCTGTCGGGGATGGAAACAGGGAGCTAAGCTGAGTTTCTTCTCCCAGCCCCAGCCAGCGGGTGCAGGCAGTCGCACCGTGCCTGGGAGGACAGAGCTGGGTGGGGAAGCCCCTCTGCGTGGGGTCACGAGGTTGGAGAAATGGTGCTTCTCCTCCTGGCTCCCAGCCCTCCCTGGGAACAGACTGGAACCGCCTGTTGTGTGTCCAAGGCTGCCCAGGGTCACATCTGGTCCGGAGAGTGGCGACCCTCCTCTCAGCCTAGGCTGACTGCCCATTCTCACTCCTCCCGGGTCCCTCTCCCAGCCTCCAGGCCCCGGAGGCAGAGCGGGCCCCCTGGCCTGCCGCCAGGTGGCTTTTCACCCTGACTCACGCGCTGATGCTGTCGCTTCCTACTGGCACTTCCACTTAATTACTGCAATTAGGGCCCTTCTCCTCTGCAGCGGGAGCGATTTCATACCTCTGGGCTACACTGGAGGGGGGCACTGGGACAAGTTTCCTGAAGCTAGGAATCCAGTCACCCACCAGAGACACAGCCTTGGGGAGCGAATCCCCCCTTCTCCCCACCCCAACCCCCAAGCTCAATCCCTAGGGGTTTTCTCTGTCAAGAAACAGCTTGAGGCAGGAGTAGGAAATGTGGAGCTCCTGCTGCCTGGGCATGTCCCCCCTTCTAGGCAGAGCAGGCACCGTCCCCTGCATCCCTGACCTTGGCCTCCCCCACTCTGGCCTCCCTGCTAATACCCCACTTGGAGGCCCCCTCCACGCACTCAGCCCTGCCTGCCAGTGGGGATAGGGTTACAGCTCCAGTTTCGGGCCCTAGTGGTCTGTTGCCAGGGGCTAGAGCTGGAACCTCTCTCTCTAAAGACCAAGAAAATAGGATCAGATAAGCAATCTCTAGAGTCTCACTCTGGGGCACTTTGCTTGGGGGCCAGGAGGGGTGTGGCCTCTTCCTCGCTGGCAGTTTCCTCCCCGATGTTAGCACAGGCACCGTGGGTGGGGGGTGGCAGGTGGTTTTGGGAGCTGGGTGAATCCCTTTCCATCAGGGCAGGATCTAGGTGAGGCTGCCCTGTGGAGCTCAGTCTCTGTCCCCGGTGCCCGGGACCCCTCGTTCCTTATCTCCAGGGCTGCCCACGCCCTAAGGGGCTGGTACCCCTGCCGTTAGTACCCCGAGCTGATGGATGGACCCCCTAGACCGCGGCTGCTGCTAGGGGATCCAGCTCTCCGAAGGCCCTCGGAGTCACCTGGGCGGGGCGTTAGGGGGTGTTTCCGAGGAGCCGTAGCTCAGACCTCTCTGGTACCCAGAGCCCCGCCCTCCGGCCTACACCCAGCCTCCTCGGTACTCCCCACACTCCAGGAGACTATAGGTGCGGCACACGGAGTCTGGAGTCCGTGAGTCGGGGGGGACACCTGTGCTTTGGTCTTTGCCCTCCTGTTTGCACCCTGGGCTCCAGAGCACTGCTGCTTCCTGCTCTGCCCGCGATGGGGGATGGGGAGGTTCAGGGGGCAGGCCACGCAAGTGATTCCTCCCTCTGTTTGGCAGGAACTCAAAGTGAAAGGTCCCAAGGACTCCAAGGACAGCCACACGTCCGTCACTATGGAAGGTACTCTGGGGAGCGGGCTGGATAATAGTCACCTTCCTTTGTCTGCTCTGTGGACTACGGTGCCCTGCTTGTGTGAGCATGTACATGGGAATGAGAGAGAGAGAGAGAGAGTGAGTGAGTGTGTGTGTGTGTGGTGCACAAACGCGAGGAATCCAGCCTCTGTCCCTAGGCAGCCGGCCAGCTACAAACGTGCTCCTCCTTAGGATGCCAGCAGGCAGCTCGCTCCCCTCCTCCCCTCCCCCTCCCGCCTCTCCCCGAGCGCCTCCCCTCCCCTCTCTACCCCTCCCCCTGGCTAGAGGAGCACTCTGAAGCGGCTGCTCCATTCGGGCTGTGCAGCAGCAGCCGGCAAGGCGGCTGAGTGGCCAGGCTGCTGATGGGAGCCACGGGGCGATGGTCGCAGGCTCCTGCTGCTGGGACGGAGGCTGCCATGGAAATCCTCCTCATCATTCGCTTCTGCTGTAACTGCACCTACGGTAACCCAGGCCTCCCCCCCATCACAGGAGGTGGCGTGGCTTCCCACCTCTGGGGGCTGGCTGGAGTGGGCTGACATGTGGCCGGCAAGGTTGGGGGGGCGGGCGGGGAGGGCGGCAGGGAGGGGAGGGGAGTGCAGGTGGCCGGCTCTGTGTTGGCCTCTGTTCTGGCCAGCTTGCAGCCTGGAGTTGAAGCCTGGGGCCACCGGGGGGCAGGGCGGCTTGGAAATGGAAGGACCAGGCTAGGAGTGTCCAGGCACCCCTTCCCCGAGGCTCCGTGGGGAGATCGGTGGGGAATTGGCTGCTTAGCTCGGGAGGCAGTGGGCAACTTCCTGGAGATGCCATTAAGGAGAGAAAGTGACAAGGCTGTGCCTGCAGCCGTGGCAGCCCTGGGGCTGGAGGGGGGTCAGCAGGGGCTGGTCAGACCCTGGGCAGCCGGCTGCCTTGGCCCAGGAGGGCCGCCAGCCCCTGCCTGAGGGACAAGTCGGGAGTTTCTTTGTTCCCAGAGAGAGGAAAGGAGCTTGAGGCGCTAGGGTATTGTGTGTGCTCTGGAGTGCTCGGGCTGCCTTTGAGACCTTCTCTCCTCTGAACCACAGTGGTGGTGGGAGAACATGGCCAAGGTTGGGAGAGCAGGAGGGACCTGGGCTGCTCCCGGGGGCTCGTTTGTAGCCACGGGAGACCCCCCAGGCTAAGGTGCTGGCACTCGGTGCCTGCTGGTGGGAGAAGGGGGCGTGGCAGGCCTCTGCTTTGTGAAGGTCACACACCCACCCGTCCGTGGAAGGGACCCCGGGCAGCCTCTGTGCAGCTCCCTTGGCAAGGGGGTCCTGGGACAGGCGTGTGCTGTTGCTCGGTGGGGGCGGAAGCAGGCCTAGGCAAGGAGGTGTCTGGAAGTGGACGCTGCCCTCTGAGTCCAGAGATGCTTTAGGGATGACCCCAGCTGCCTTTGGCAGGGGCGGAGGGTCAAGAGTTGCCTCCAGGGACCGGCTGCCCTGGCCCCCACCCCGCAGTGTGTTGGAGTGGCAGGCGGCTGGTTTTAGGACCTTCTTCCCTCCCACCAGGCGTTTTGTCTGCACCCTCTCAGTCACTTTGCCTTCACATCTCCGTGGTAACCTGGAGCTCCTTGGCAAGGGCTGAACGGAGGGGGGTGGCAATTTGCTGGAGAAGAAATGATGAGGTTTCCCGGGCTCTTTCTCAGAGGCCATGGTGCTGTTGTCTGCTCACCTGCTCAGGCTGTCCCGTGTCGAGGATCACTCTGGATGGAGCAACCCCTGGGACAGCCCCTCTCCAGCTGCCCAGCAGGGCAGCTGTGGGAACTCTAGTTACTGGTCAGAAGCTGCCCTGCGCCCCCGCCCCTAGGCTCGGATTCCGACAGGCTGAGGTCAAGAGGAGACTCGGCCTTAAAATGGCCTGTAGAAAGATAAGAGGAGAAATGATCTTTCTGGTCTGGCCTGGGAGTGGGTCAGATCTCTGCCTCTTTGAAAAGGAAATGGGTTGGCCCTTGGCTTCCTCTTCCCTTCCCAAAAAGGAGTTTAGTTTTGGTGAAACAGACCTGGGACTGGAGTTCAGTGTTTCTCTGGTCCCTGTGATACCATCTTTGAAGTCAGCTTCAGAGTGGGGAGGGGAGAACAAGCCCTTACCAACCACACCACTTAGGATCCTCCCAGCCCCTCCGAGGGATGCTGCCTCTGGGGGCTCCAGGGGGGAGGATTCTGTGCTTGGGGCTCACTCTGGCTTAGTGGTTATTTGCGGAGCACCCACTCTGCGAGTCTTTGAGCTCAGTGCTGGGGAAAAGGAAGTCATGTGTGATCCCGGCCCCCAAAAGGAGGGGCCTCACCTTGGTAACAAAAGTAGCCAGCTTACGTACTCCTTCCTGGTGAATCTTTCCAAGGATCCTCCCAGGGGTCACTGAGCTTTTGCAGATGCTAACCTCCCATACCGATGAAGACAGCTCAGAGTTAGGAACATGGGTAGACCTACATTCAAAACCCAGCCGCCATTCGCAACTTTGTTATTGGGAGCAAGTTACATAACTTCTCTGTGCCTTTGAGAGGTTTCCTCATCTATAAAATGGGACTAGTGATCATTGCCTCTCTTTTTAATCAGAGGAAATAGTGCATGTAAGGTAGTGCCACTGAACACAAAGTAAGCACCCAGCAAGCGACAGAGAAGCTGGCTTGCTCACGTCAGTGGTCTTTTAGGCGCTGTGGGTGTTGTTTGCAAAAGTGCTGCTCAGGGAAGACTTCCTGGAGGAGGTGGGGAGACAGGCATTGCAGCTTGGTGAATGGAGTCTACCTCTGGAACAGGATTGGCATGGTGAGAAGAAGGGAGGGAAGTGGAAGCAAGGGCAGGAAGCAGCCCGGCCTGCCAGAGCCAGGGAAGAGGTGAAGGGGAAGGGTGGGCTCTTTACCCTGCATTCCCTACCCAGGGAAGGGGGTGCCCAGGGGCCGTGGGGAGCACAAACAGAACACTGGGGTTGTTCTTCCCTTTCTTCCCTCCATTTCTGACTGGCCCCAGGACCCTCTCCCTGCAGTCCCCTCTCCCGACCTTTCCTCCTAGCTGTTCTCCCCCAACCTGGGCGCTCATTCCACATCCCCAGTCAGGTAGACTCGAGGTGACTGCAGGCGTATTCATAACCCCTCTGAAACCCGACCCACCATTCGTGCAGACCTTTGAGCTTAGTCAGAAGCCTCTTCCTCCTGGGACTTGAGAGAGGGACCGAGGGAGCTGACCTTGCGGTATCAGCTTTCCCCGAGCTGGAACTCCGGGGCCCACCCTGGCCGGTGTCTGCTGAACTTGCACTTTCTCCGTTTGTCTTTGGGGTTCTCTTGTTCTTGTCTTGGTGAGATTTCCCCCTGAAGATGAATTAAGCCACAGGTGGGTACTTAAAAAATGTCAGTACGCACCCCTGCCCTGGGTTTGTACCTAGGCTTTACCCGCACTAACCCAGGATACCCCAAGCCTGGTCCTGTTCAGTTTAGCTCCCATAGACCGTGGGGAGGATCTCTCGCGATTGCCAAGTTAAGAAGGGGCTACAGATAAGTCGTGGGGCGTGTGTTGGCATCGGGCAGTGGTTTTCATGGCTGCCTATCAGAATCTGCGAGGGAGCTTTTTAAAAATGCTGATTCCCAGGTTCCGCCCTGCAGAGATTGGGATTTAGTCGACGAGGTGGGGAGAAGGGGACAGGCCGCTGTTTCTTTTAAGAGTTCCCCCAGTGATTCTAAAGAGCAGCCAAGCAAAGACTGCAGATAAGGCTCCTGGCGTACCACTGAGACTATCTTCTCCACTGCCAGCAGATCGTTCCCCAAAGTGTCTGCTTACCAAGGCACAGGGTCTAGGGCTTCAGGGGGCTCTTTGGCTTGGGGATTCTTTGGCGAGGCCCTGTGGGTCGGCTCCGGGACTGTCACAGCCAGCATCCTGCCTCTTCCTGGCCCTGTGGCAGGAGGACAGAGGTCAGGACCACACGGACAGAGGCATCGGACAGAGGCATCCAGGTGTGGGACGGAGGCTGAACCACCTCTGTTTGGGAGGGGCAGGGCCCAGCTGCTCGCAGGAAGCTGGGTTTGGAAGTGTGGTCAGCCAGCTGCTGCCTCCACCTGTCCCTGCTGAATCCCAGCCATCCTCCCCATTTGCTGGCTAGTCAGCCCAGGGGTGTGGGGAATGCGCCCCCCCACCCCCCACCGCTGAGTCTGCATTTTTCCCAACCTCGTCAGCACTCCCAGAGGCCCCACCTGAATTCCTTCGGGAAATCTTTGCTCTCCGAGCTGCCACTTGCTTGAGAGCAGAAGCTTTGCGGGAATTGCTGGCCTGCCTCCCTGGCCCTCAGCTTGTGCTGTTTTGTTGGGGAGTTTGACGGTGTGGGGGGGGGGGTCTCCTCATGGAGATGAGGCCGCCCGTGTGAGTCAGAATGAAGCCTGCGGTTCCCAGCTGGCGATGCCAGGCCTTGGGCCAGAAGAGCAGGATGACTGGGTGTGCGGGAGCCTCCTTCCTGGGGTGCCGGAGCTCCGTGGGGTGAAGCCAGACATAGCGGGATGAGGCAGGGTTGAGGGTAGAGAGGGCCATCTTTGCCTTCTCTAAGCCTGGTCAGACAAGGAGAGGCCTATGGGATGGCCCTTCCAGAAGTCACGTCTGGCGGGAGATGCGATGAGGCGGGCGGGAGGGGGCCTGGGCTGTCGGCACCGCCTGGCTGTGTGTGAGTGCCATCTGGCCCCCACTTGGGAAGAATTGAGCTGCGGCTGCCTGGCCCTGGGCGTCCTGCTGGTGGGGCAGTGAGGTGGGTGGAGGGACAAGGCTCGTCTCTGAGGTGTTAAACTGCTCCCTGTGTCTCATGAGTCCTGTGTCCTTCTCCCTGCCTTTGCCGACAGCTCTGCTCTACAAGCCCATTGACCGCGTCACCAGGAGCACCCTGGTCCTCCACGTAAGTGTCAGCCCCTGAATGGCCTGCGGAGCGGGGTGAGCAGTTCAGTGGGAGACTGAGCCCGCGTCAGTGAGAAGCGCCTGCTCGGGGAGCTGGGCAGAGGGGCCCTGGGCCCTGAGCCCTGACTGACCTCCTAGGCCCCAGTAACCATGCCCGGGGGGGCCCCAGGGCCCCATTATAGCTGGGCTGTGAAACTTGACGTTTGGCCGGATGCTGCCATGGGAGCAGGCACTTCCTGCCTCCCCATCCCTTGCCTCATGGTCTCCAGGGTCTTTGAAGCGGCTGCGGGGTGTATAGAGGGGTGTCTCTCCCAGCTGCTTGGGGAGATGAGACCCCACCTGGCTCCCTCTGCCAGAGGGAAGAGTAATGATTCAGTAGTAATAAAGGGGCTCCACTGTCCTCACCCTGCCTCTCGGTCCCTCATTTTGAGTTCAGATTTCACAGGCATGACCAGATTAGAGCGTGGGTCCCTTAGCCCCCACCTTGGAATTCCTCTGGTGAAGACTGAGTCCCCACTGTCTTCTCACTGAGCCCCAGAATGGCTGCCCCAACTCACGACCCCACCCCTTCCCAGGACCTGCTGAAGCACACACCCGTGGACCACCCAGACTACCCGCTACTCCAGGACGCCCTCCGCATCTCCCAGAACTTCCTGTCCAGCATCAATGAGGACATTGACCCCCGCCGGACTGCGGTCACAACTCCCAAGGGGGAGGTGAGCTCAGGACCCCACCCCTCCTGTCGCCCAGGCTGAGAAGGGCGCAGCAGGCCACATCACCCATCCCTGCTCTCCTGCCCCACCCTCGGTGCCTCTCCAACCCTCATCTCCCATGCCCCACCAAGAAAAGGTCTTCAGGCCCTGAGAGCTTTACAATCAGTGTCCCGTTAATCATCATATGATGCACTGGGGCCTAGAGAGTCTCTGCAGATCTGACACAAGTTCTCTTGGCCATACGTGTTGGAACAGGCTTCTTTAGCTGGGGTTATCTGTCTACAAGCTTCATGCACTGTCCCCCAGACCAGGGAAACCAGCGGCTGTGGCTACAGCATTATTGAATGCAAACCCGCACCATGGGCAGTACAGTTTAGTAAGATAATAGCTCAGCCCAAGGGAGCCCAGGGACTCTTGAGAGCGGGAGCTAGGGAGTGAGCCCAGCAGTAAGAAAGGCTGGAACGGGAGGTGGCTAAGGCTGTAAGGCTGCCGGGTTGCTGGAATGTCCCAGGTATAGAAGTCGTACAGCAGCTCCGGTTCCTCGGGGGCCCTTCTTGGTGGAAGGGCGGGCAAGTTTCCCCGAGAGGGGAAAGTGATTTAAGAATTGCAGGGACAGTTCCTCACATAGGTCAACAGCCTGGCCTTATGCGGTGCTCCCTGTCCAGGAAAGGTAATTCAGGGGCATTTAGGAGTGAAGACGGGCTGGCTTGATGCTCCTTTATTATTACACATATGTGAGCCTCCAGTGTCTCCTGGGGAGGGAAATATGAGGGACGGGGTCTGGAGCATGACTGATGGGGCACAGAGAGCTGTCCCCGTGTGCGACTCCCACACAGGCAGGCCCGGAAACGTCACTGGTCTGTCTTGACTCGAGGTGATCTGAAAGATCTCCGAAGGGTGTGGAGCACCGTCACTTTCAGATCGTGTTTACTGGATACTTGGTGCTCACCTACATGTTACAGCATTTGTAGGTCACAGGGTATATAATACACACAGGGAAGGCTGGCACGGATCGCCGCAGCCCCCAGAAGCCCGCTGGCCGGGAGGGTGTCAGTGCAGAAACTCTGGGCTCTTACCCATCCAGAACCCAGGTTAGAGACGGCTGCAGGGTCCTCCAGGAGGTGTTCCAGCCCCATCAAAGGCAGCCAGGGTCTCCCATCCACCTGAGGGCAGCTGTAGAATCCACTCGGAGGCAGCCGAAACAGACCGAGAGTGCCTGTGGGTCAAGGTTGAACTGAAACAAGATCAACTTCAACTTCTTAGGCAGGGTTGAGGGGGTGGTTCCCAGGGCTGGCAGGGGTGTGGGGTGCGAGGTGTTCATGGCCCACTGTGGAGGAACCAAGTCATCCTGGACTAGGGTCTGTCCAGCTGAGAGTAGGAAAATATAAAGCCATTTTTTTTTTTAAAGATGTTATTTATTTAAGAGAGAGAGAGAGAGCATGAACAGCAGGGAGAGGAAAAAGGAAGCTCCCCGCTGAGCTGAGAGCTCTATGTGGGGCTCGATCCCAGGACCTGGGATCATAACCTGAGCTGAAGGCAGACACTTAACCAACAGAGTCACCCAGGCGTCCATAAATCTACCATTTATTGATCACATTTTATGTGACAAGCATCGGGCCCTTTTACATAGACCATCTTGATAAATATGACGTTAGAGGGCAACCATCATTATCCCCATTTCACAGATGGTAAGACTGAGACTCAGAAAGGGAACTTGCCCAAGGTTACCACCAGAAATCCCTGTGTGACTATGTGACCTTAAGCCCCCCCCCCCCCCGCAGCCCCTCCCAGCTGGATGGTTCTGCCAGTGCAGGCTGGGCCCTGGGCTGACCCCCCCTGAGCAGGTGGGGGTGGGTGTGCCATCTCCCTCAGACGCGGCAGCTGGTGAAGGACGGCTTCCTGGTGGAAGTGTCGGAGAGCTCCCGGAAGCTGCGGCACGTCTTCCTCTTTACAGATGTCCTACTGTGTGCCAAGCTCAAGAAGACATCTGCAGGGTGAGTCCAGGGGGCGGGGTGGGAGGGAGCTAGACTCTGCCCCCCGAGGACCTCCCCTGGCCCCGGGATTTATTTTCTCCTTTTAAAAAAATCGATTAATTAATTTCATTTTACTACATATCCTCTTTCTAAAAATAAATCATGTTTTTAATTATAAAGATAATATAGCCAAATTACAGGGTGAAAAACCCATCACCCACCCAAGCATAAGCCTCGGTCTCCTGCTGCTATATTTCCTTCCAGTTTTTTTAAACGTTCTTATGTTTTTTCATGTACTTGTAATCAGAGTGAATGCCCAATTTTGGTCTCTGCTTTTTCCATTTCACGTCATAAGCATTTTCCCAGTCTCTGCCTAATCTTCGTAATCATCCTTTTACTTGCCTGCGTGATGTTACAACTGGATATGCCATAATTTACTTAAGCACTCTCCTTTTATTAGACATCTCTACATTTTTGCTAACTGCGATTCCGTGAATATTCATTAAATCTGCTGTCATTACTGAGTGCTTGTGGCATTCCAGGTGCCATGACAAATGCTTTGCCTCCATTTCCAGTCTTCCCCAAAACTCTCACCGAGAAGAGAAAAGACCTAGAAAAGTTAAGCCAGTTGCCCAAGGTCGCACAAGTAGAGGTGGAGAAGATGGGATCCGAACCTTAGTCAGACCTGAGAGCTACTTTCCACCTCTGTCTCTTGTACATGACCTCCCAGTGCAGGGGGGACAAGCCTTATGGTCCCGGCAGCACCAAGGGCCCAGAGCGAGGGGGCAAACCCATGTCCTGGGGGAGGTGAGGGAAGGAGAGGTTAGTGTGTGTTTTGGCAAAGGGGGTGACTCCCTGGAACTAGATCACAGATGAGATCATTCTAGAGCACAGATGGCAGTCATAATGAGCAAACACACCTATGCCTTTAGTCCTTTGCCCCTGACAGACATTACTAATGAACCACGGCACTAGTTCCCACTGGGCTTGGATGTGGCTTTATAATCTTCCGCCCACTACCCGCACGTGACCTCTGTTGATCAGGGTTGGCATTAAAAGTAACATGTGTATTCCATCTCCAGCCCAAAGGGCAATGACTATGAGCTAAGTATAGATAGGCTAGGGGGAGGGGAGAACGTGGGATGGGGAATAGGAAAGGCTTAGAGGTTTGGAATGTTTAAAAACATCAGTCCTACCGGGCCTGAAGATTGGCAAGGCCAAGGTCCAGAGCCCTCACCGCCGCCTGACCCTCGCCCCTGACTGTCATTTTTCCGCATGTAGGTTTCCCGATCAGACTCCTCAAGGACACGGATCATTTTTGCCTGTGACAAGTTCTTAGCAAATCCCTCACCGGTGTTTTTCTGGTCCTAGCCGTTCAGGCTTGAAGAGCCAAGTTCCCGCTTGCTCACGTCTCTCTCCGGCTCGTTTGCAGGAAGCACCAGCAATATGACTGTAAATGGTACGTCCCCCTGGCCGACCTGGTGTTTCCCTCCCCCGAGGAGTCTGAGGCCAGCCCCCAGGTGCATCCCTTCCCAGACCACGAGCTAGAGGACATGAAAATGAAGATCTCTGCCCTCAAGAGTGAAATCCAGAAGGAGGTGAGCAGGACCTGGTGTCTGAGTCGACATGCGGGGGTGGCCCTTTTCCTCGGGGCCCTTTGACCCGGGTGTGGCAGGGTGGCAGGAGGAGGGGAAGTTGTAAGGCTCGAGAGTCTGATAAGGGAGACTGCAATAACAGAAGTAGGAGGCCCCAAGTACACGCTCAGGGAAAGACTCTGGCAGTAGCACGTTAGCACTGAACAGAGAGGGAGGCCCAAGAAGTCAGCGCTCAGAATTTAATGGGGTTAGTCATGGGGGGCTTCCTAGTGTATGTAGAAAAGGAAAGCAAGAAAAGAAGGCCTTCCTAAGGGAAAGCACCGGGGGTGCAAGAGAATGAGCCTCTCAGAAACTGACAGATCAAATAGGCAAGTAAGGGGAGAGGGGCTTTGAATAACACAGTTAACGTGCTCCTGCTTGGTCTAAAAATGCACAGAAGCCTGTGCCCGTATGCAACATTTATACACATCTGTCACGTATTAAGCTGCAAAGGAAATCAGACATTTTAAAAAACATTTTTTTGGTATATTTTTTTTTTTAAAGTAAGGTCTACCAAATGTGGGGCTTGAACTCATGACCCTGAGATCATGCTCTACTGACTGAGCGAGCCAGGTGCCCCTAAACAAAATTTGATAGCATACTGGTTATGTTCACAGACCGCACTGCAACGAAATCAGAAATGAACAACTAGAATATACTTAAGTATATGCCTAGAAAAATAAAACTTGTAAGGTAAAGAGGAAATCCTAATGGAAAACGCAGACTATTTGGAACTGCATGAAAATGAGAGCACGCATATCAAAACGCATATCAAAACGCATACATGTGGCCAAAGCACTCCTTAGAGGAAAATGTGTAGCCTTGGGCGCCTGGGTGGCTCAGTCGTTAAATGTCTGCCTTCAGCTCGGGTTGTGATCCCAGGGTCCTGGGATCGAGCACCACATCGGCTCCCTGCTTAGCGGGAAGCCTGCTGCTCCCTCTCCCACTCCTCCTGCTTATGTTCCCTCTCTTGCTGTCTCTCTGTCAAATAAATAAAATCTTAAAAAAAAAAAAAAGAAAAGAAAATGTATAGCCTTAAATTCATATATTTGAAAACAGTGGCTAGAGGAAAGCACCCCCTCCCCCCAGAGGAGGCTTCCCCACACACATCACCAAGGGCAAGGAGAGGCTTGATTCATTGCCTTGGTTTCCCTCTCCCACCTGTTGGCTTGGCTTAGGCCTCACCTGCCCGGGAGCCTTCCCTGCTGTGTACCCACTGCATCTGGTTTGGGTGCCCTGCTTTCCGGTCCTGGGGTCTGCCTCTTTCTTTTGCGCTATCGTTCCTGAATTGTAATTGCACAGGCCACCTTCTCTTTTCCCCACTTGAATTTGAACTCTAGCGACAGCACTATTTTCTTCAGTTCTATGTCCCTAGGATTCGGCACGTAGTAGATGCTTTGTAAACAGTTGTGGAGGAATCCGTGACTAGATGGCTTCTAAGAATGCTTTCAGCCTAGGCATCCCTCTTCGAAGGAGAGGAAGACCACAGTGATGACCCCAGGGGTGTCCGGGGCAGGGGTTGACCGAGGAGTGAGGGTCTTCCTTGGGGCACATCTGCCTAGAGAGGGGCACAGGTGCCCTCCTCCTGACTGGCCTTGACCCCAGCCCCACCCCGGGGCGTCCTGCCTGCCTGTTTCTCCTGGTCCTGGTTGCTGGTGGACTTCGTTCCCTCCCTCCCGCCCCAGGGGCACAGACACAGCCTTCTGCTCAGTCGAAGCCACACTTCCTGAGCTCCACTGGCTGCTCCCTGCAGGGGTGTCCCTTGTCTTGCCGGTGACTGACCTCAACATGTGACATGATGTGAGGAGAGTCACTGGGGAGACACATTGTTGTTCTCTGAGTCACAGAATAAGCAGTGATTGATTCTTTCAATTATACTTTCCTAAAACTTATTTTTGTTCTCATCACCAACCTGACACTGGCTTGTTATCGTGAGAAATATAATCCTGAAGCATACAGGCTATAACAGATTACCACGCACCCCCCACTGCTAACAGTTTGAGGTATATTCTTCTAGACTCTTCTATGCTTCTACCGCTGTGTCTGTTTTTTTTTTCTTTTTTTTTTTAATGTTGCCACTTAAGTTTTTCACTGAATGGTGCACTGTAGAGCTCTCAGGACCTGGCAGCTTCTTTTTAACAGCTGTATCCTATTCTGTCGCTTCGCGGCACAATGATGTACAAGATATTTAGATTGTTTCTGGTTCCTTCCTCTTAACAGGCAAGACTGTGGTAAACCTGACTGCAGTCCTATTTCTCTCTGGTAGCTTCTCTGCAAGAGGGATGCTCTAATTGCCAGATTTCCCTCTGGAAAGATTGCCTCCGATTATGTTCCCTGCCCCACTCCCACCCCCCCAGCAGTGAGAGAGTCACTGTTCCCCTACCCTGTCACAACACGGGCAGTAAGCACTTGTTACTGTTTTGCGAGTCTAGTGGGTAAAAAAAAAAACAAAAAACCCAGCAGAGACGAAGTCTAACCAAGGAGCTTGAAGCTGCCGTTGGAACTGAAGCTTGAAGGGTGTTAGCAGTTGCTAAAAGGGAAGGGATCCTTCACAACATATAAACTTGAAAAACTGGAGTCCTGAGACCTAAGGGCTTGTTCCAGAACAAGGAGTGATGCGGTGGGGCTGAGGGGGAGGGGCAGGGGAGGGGGGAGGGGGATTGCGGTAGGGGCCTCGGCTGACCACCGAGGACAGCCCCCGCCTTGGGAGGCCCCGTGTGCCAGGCCAGCCATCAGGGCCTTCTGCTGAACATGTCTGAGGTTTTGAAGCCGGGGACCCAGGATCTGATTTATAGAAGTGACTGAATGATGACGCGGTTAGGCTAATGGCCCTGAGAGAAGATGGGGAGGGGAATATGGGCTTGGTGAATGGGGACATGAACTCAGGGCTGGCTGGTTTGTATATGGAAGGTATGTGCACATTTACCAGCTCAAAGGACAGCTTGCCCCGGGCAGGGTAGCTTTCTCCCTGGCCAGCTAGGCGCCCCAAGATGTCAGAGCATCATAAAAAAAGAAAACAAAACGAAAACACCGTGAATGCACAAGGAAGTGCTGTGCTTAGGGGTGCGTGTGAGGGAAACCGGCTGTGCCCTCTGGCCCCCACAGAAAGCCAACAAGGGACAGAGCCGGGCCATCGAGCGCCTGAAAAAGAAGATGTTTGAGAATGAGTTCCTGCTGCTGCTCAACTCCCCCACCATCCCGTTTCGGATCCACAATCGGAATGGAAAGGTCAGAGAGGGGTGGGGGTGGGACAGAGGCGGCCCCTTTCCTCAGTCGGGGGCTGCCTGTTCTCTAGGGCTCCTGTCCGTGACCTGTGGGACTCAGGGACTCAGGGACTCAGGCCCAATTCCCAAGGACGCCACCCCAGCTCCTACCCCGGACCACCTCTCCCAGCCGGTGTGGAACCAGTGCCCCCTGGTGGCCATCACAGGCACTGCCACTCCTGTGGCTGGCCTTCCAGGAAAGGAGGCTCGCTCTCTCCCCGGCTCCCACCTTCGCCAAGCCTCGGGGTGCCTGGTTGAGAAGGAGCCAGGAACGTGCTTGGCCACATGGTCACCCCACTGAATTCTCTTCTCCTCTCTTCAGAGCTACCTGTTCCTATTGTCCTCGGACTATGAAAGGTCAGAGTGGAGAGAAGCCATTCAGAAGCTACAGAAGAAGGGTAAGCCGCACCCCCCTCCACGCTGCTCTGAGGGGGTCCGTGGCAAGGCGGCCTTTTCATGCATTTTCATGTCCGCAGTCTCCTCTGTGGCCACTCTGTGAGGTGCCAGGGTGGGTGGCACTTAACTGATGTTACTGATTTGAGGCCCAAAGAATTTAAGTGATTTGCTTATGGCACAGAATAAATTAGCGATAGGACTGGGCCCAGAGCCCAGGCTTGTCTGTCTCTCTTTCTCTTGCTATTGCACACACGCAGTTTCGAGCGCCACCTGTAACTGTCCCTATGTCGCTACAAATCTTTCCCTCCCTTCCAGTGACCAACTCTGCCCCTGGAGCTAAGCTATTTTCCTGCAGTAGCCCCCAGAGAAGAGCAGCGGGTCCTGGTGGATCTGTGATGACCTTGTCCTCTCTCGGCTCCTTCCACAGATCTCCAGGCCTTTGTCCTGAGCTCCGTGGAGCTCCAGGTGCTCACGGGATCCTGTTTCAAACTTAGGACTGTACACAACATTCCCGTCACCAGCAATAAAGACGGTAAGATCTGCAACCCAAGGTTGTCTGATCAGCAGGTCCAAGCTCCCAGGGCTTTGCTGGAACCTTCTGTAAGGACCTAGCCAGACGCATGGTTTTAACAACCCAGTTGCGAGGTACACAGAGAGCTCGGATAGGGGTTGTTCTCTACTGAGTTCCCAGATGGTCTCAACTCCTCCCCGGCCCCCTCTGGCTTGAGAGAAGATTCTGGCACCCTCAGGCACTGGAATTGGTGTTGTTAATATGTTCATGAGGTAGTCAGATGATGGAAGCCAAAGCCTGAAGCATGGGGCATGGTGGTGGGGGAGGGGGAAAGGATAGGTGGATTAGCATATGAGAAATAAGGCCAGAAGTTTCCAGGGGCCAGATCTTGGAATGCCAAGCAAAGGAGTTCGTTCAAGCCGAGGAACCTATGGGAGGTTTTTTTGAGCAGGGGAGAGCTGTGATCAGGCGGCTGGTCCAGGCTGGGTAGAATCTGGTTGCCCGTGGATGCTGGGGAGGGGTTTTGAAGGCAGGCTCTCCTCCCCATGTGGGGTTAATCTGCCCCCTGTCCCAAAAGGAGGCAGACGTGTATTGGTTTTCACTTTGAAAGTCTACACTGAGAAGGACAGCCCAGGAGGGGATAGGCAGGATTCAGAGGGGGAGGAAAAGTGCCTCTGGCAGAATGGTATGAAACCTCCGACCCAGCAGGGAAGGTGGGGATTGGCCTTCCAGGCAGAGTGGAGGGAGAAGGGGTACCAGCCCAAATTCCAGGAAGCAGTGGGCTCTGGGAACTTCTCCCTGCAGCCACCAGGTGGTGCTGCGAGACCAAGGCTCCGACTGTCTCTCACACTTTTGGCCTTTGCGAGCCCGGGGTGAGAAGGGGCTGAAGGGGGCCTCTTGTCAACCCTACCTGGGGGCGGGGGGGTGGCGCTTTCCTCTCTTACAGACGATGAGTCTCCAGGACTCTACGGCTTCCTCCATGTCATCGTCCACTCTGCCAAGGGGTTCAAGCAGTCAGCCAGTAAGTGCCCCTGACCCCCAGCCCTAGGAAGAGCGGGGCGGGGGTGCATGGTTCGTCATTTCACAGGAAGTCCCTGCGGACCCATTGAAGGGACCCTCCCACGGCTCACCAAGTCTGCTTTGCTCTGCCCAGACAGGGCCCTGACGTTTGGGTGGGCTTTCCCCCGGCAGTCAGGAACCAGCTCCTCTTGGCAGAAACGAGTCGTTCCTGCCTCGCATCTCCAAGGTCTCCTCTTCCCCAAGCCCTCCCCAGCTCCTGGGTGTCTGAAATCCTGGACCCCAACCCCACAACCCTGCCCGTGACAGGCTGTGGGACCTCGGCAAATCTCTTAGCCTCTCGGAGCCTCCGCTTCTTTCTCCTAGAGATGCCTGAGTCACCTGCTCTGCCAGCACCTCGCCACTGTGCACTCATCCCTTCTCCTGCCTTCTTTATCACCATCGCCCGCATCCTTGCAGTTCTTAACTTTTGGCAAATTACAGTTACCCTTTATCTAATTTTTCCCCGTAGGAATTTTTCTTCCCATTTGCCAGATGAGAAAACCAAGTCACAGATAAAGGGACTGAACCTCACAGAGGATCAGAAACCCAGGGCTCCTGACTCCTCCCCTTCCCACTCCCTCCTCTTCGTCTCTGCTGGGTGAGGTCTGCCCTGGGCCCTGTGCGGCACCGCGCAGAGAACGTGGTATTGGCTCGCAGATGGCCCCTTGACAAGCATTTCCTGTGACGTTCATGGGGGTACCTTACTGCTCGGTGCCTGGGACCTTACTAGGTGCTGGAGAAGGCCCAAACGTGGCCAGTGTGTGGATGATACCTTGGCCTGTTCCACAGTCTTCTCGAGTGCATTTTTTGCTCTGATGCCCCTGACATCCCTCCGAGGTCCCTAATACCTCTCCATTTACCAAAGCCCATACCTTTTGCTTTAGAGCTGTGTTTCTCAGTATGGCCAGAACCACTGAGCTCACCACTCAGGCCTTGCTGCTGCTACACGTGGGGCAACCTCCTGGACCCTCCCCAGACACACAGAACCCCTTTCGAGAGGGCACTGCCCAGGAATAGTCCTGGTTGGTAAAGTTCCAGAAGGCTGTTCACACACCTGAGTCTGTGGCCCAGGGGGCCCGGATCCCTTACCCTCTCTCTTTGCTCCCTGTTGGCCGGGATGGGCCTCAGGGAGCAGGGCTGTGGAGGTGGCGTGGCCCCCTCTCCCAGAGCAGGTGTTCTGCCTCCCCCCTAGGTCAGAGGGGCTAGACATGAGGTGAGCTGCTACAGAGATCTCTCCTGACCTCCAGATCGTCCTCACCTCCTCCCTCCACTGGCCTCCAGCGCCGCTCACAGATTCAGTCGGACTCAGCAGGCTCAGGCCCCATGAGTCTTCAATCGTGGCTTTGTCCTGATCCGCTCATTACATCTGCTCGGTCAGGCCTGGGGTGTAGGCACCACTGACAGTCCTGTTTTACACATGAAAGCACTAAGGCAGAGAGGTTCAGTGATTTGTGCAGAGCGGCGATTGGAACCCAGACAGTCCTTGTAGCTCATGAACATTCCCCTAACCCCTGACAGTGCTCACTCACACGAAAATCAATAAATGGGGATGGCACTCTCGCCCTCCATCTCTCCACCACCCGGACCTGCTCTCTGATCTGGCAGAGACCGGGGTGCTTAAGACCTCTGGCGATGTTCGCCTGTGAATCTGGCCCACCTCCCAGCATGCCCTGATACCAGCTCGGTCTGGTCCCCGTCCTACCCGGCCAGAGACAACTTGGGGACAGCACCATCCACTCTCCCTTTTGAGGAAAGCCCTTGGACGGGGCCTCGAGGGGCATGGATGGCCACCTTCTGGCCTCTGCCCCTTGATTCCCACTGCAGAGGATTGGCTCTGATGGCCCCAAGGCCCCTCGGGTGCGCCCTTCCACTGGGATACAACCGTGGCCGCTCCCGTGGATGGGAATGGGTGTCAAGGTCTGAGCCCCAGAGGGAGGGTGTGGATTTGCAGAGTGCCTGGGGTGCCCCCCCACCCAGTGCTGTGGCCACGTCAGCTGGGTCTCACCGGCGGCTAGGAACACAAGGCTTCTGCCTGTGTGGGGTTCATGTGGTGAGGGGAGACAGGCAGGCAGAAGAGAGAACTTGAGTTAAAGTCAAGTGCTATGAAGAAAACAAACAAGCCAAGCTTCGGGGGGCGTTTTTGATTGTCACCATGAGTGGAGGCTACCCCAGATTTTCAGCACCCAGAGGCCAGACGCCCCCCAGAGACTTCCGCCTTAAATGCCAGACGCCCTATTGAGGAACCTGGGATCGGTGGGCGAAGGGAGAGGGGAGAAGGGGCTTCTGGAGCCAGCGTGGCCAATGAAGACCTTGGCCCGAGGTGTCAGTGGTCAGGGCCAAGGACAGAGGAACTGCAAGTTTAAGGGCCTCAGGTGGAAGCAACGGGGCAGGTCTGAGGGATGAGGCCGGAGGCTCATCAGTGGAGGCTGGAGGGCAGTGAGTGAGACGGAGGGGGCAGAGCTGGCTAAGAAGAGGGCAGAGAAGTGGGGAGGAGCCAGAGCCCTGGGGCTGGGGGAAAGGGAACATGGAGGGTGTCCTGCAGGGAGGTTGGGGGGACAGAGGCATTTATCCCCTGTTCCCTCCTGAGGTCCCGAGCGTCGGGCCTGACTCAGTGTGTCTCTGCCCATCCCCGCTGCAGACCTCTACTGTACCCTGGAGGTGGATTCCTTTGGCTATTTTGTCAGCAAAGCCAAAACCAGGGTGTTCCGGGACACGACAGAGCCCAAGTGGGATGAGGTGAGTGGAGGTGGCTGGCGTCCCCGCAGGGACCCCTGAGCTTGTCACCAAGTATACCCACCCAACTCCCTGTGCTCCCTCACTGTTGACGGGGGATGGCCGAGCCTGCTGGCTGGGTGAACTCCTCCCTAACTCCTCTGCCCCCCACTCCCTGCTCACTTAGCATCTGATGCCGCATTTAGGGCTAGACGTGGGGTTTTCAGCTCAGGCCCGGACTCTACTTCGCCACCAGTTCGGAGGCCCCTGGAGCTCCAGCAAGGGAGGAAGTTTCCTGCATGCCTTACGATGTGCTCCTCTTGGGCCCTCATCACCCCCTTCGAACCCTTGCAAAGTTGGGGCCCACACTTGCCAGGAAGCTACGTGTCCCAGCCTTGGAGGTTCAGGGTCGTCGTACTGTCTTTCCACAGGAGTTTGAGATTGAGCTGGAGGGCTCCCAGTCCCTGAGGATCCTGTGCTACGAGAAGTGCTATGACAAGACCAAGGTCAACAAGGACAACAACGAGATTGTGGACAAGATCATGGGCAAAGGGCAGATCCAGGTGAGGGCTGGGGTGCCACGGCAGGCCTCTGGGAGCTGCCAGGAGGTGATGCTGCTGAGGAGTCCTTCTCACCTGACTTCTTGGTGAAGGTGCTTGGCCTTTGGTGACTTGGGTTCAAAGCTGGTTTGAGACAAGTTCCCCAAGGTGGTGGTTCTCTCCTGCTGGAGATGGTGTCTTACTTTGCCTGCAGAAGCCCATGTGCTCTGGCTTCCTTAGGCTTCCGTGCCGGGTTCTGGTGCGTCATATGCACACTCCTGCACAACTGACGGGAGGGGTGACAACTACCTTTGTTTTCACACCCCAACTCTGGTCTGCTGGGGGCTTTTCCCAGGAACATTGTGTTAAGATGGATTCTGAGGCTGTATCCATGAATGCTATGTGTGGTTAGCAATGTCTGGCATTGGAGGAATGAGGCCTTGAGCATTTGCCACTGGACTGGAAGGGCTTAGGGTTCTCCGTGGCTTCCTGGGGGCTGGTCTCTGACTTGCTATTAGGGCTGCTGGGCCTTACTCATGCTGGCAGTTCATTGACTTCAGGTGGGTGCTCTGGGTATTGGTAGAGCTAAGTCCTGAGTCAGGTAAAGAGTATGCATGCCTCAGTCATGTTTCCTGGAGGCCCTTGTTTGCAGCCTGTGTCTCTGGAATATTCTACCAGTTTTAAAGATGACTACTGTTCATTTACCTATCAAGAGGATGCAGGTCTGGGGGGGCGGACATTCAGCATGGAACCATCCACACTCCATCTGGCACGAGATATGGCCTCCTGCCTGGGACACAAGTGGCCTCATTGGGGGTGGATTCTGGTGACCCTGAAATCAAGGGAAACTGGGACTGAGCCCATGAGCATTCGGTGTTCTGAGCTTCTTAATAATTGCCCAGATGAGATCTGGTCAGAGGGAGGAGTAGGCGATCAGGGGGGCTGAATGGCGCTTTTTTGAAGGAAGGGTTTGTTCTCTGATGCCCTGTGGAGGCCACGGAGTTCGAGATCAGACTTTTGGCTCGATGTTCTTGGTTGGTAGTGCCCTTCGGGGACCCGTGGGGGCCTCCTCCTCTCCCCACCTGTTTCACCTGAGCGTTTGAACAGGGGAATGGCATCATTCGGTGGGGGCCCAGCCATCTGCCTCGTGTCACCCCATGTTCCTGTGCGTGTCCCTTCCTAATGCCGTGGGACCAGCTCTTGAGCACTGTCGCCAGGGAGACGGTGCTGCCGGGCAACCAGAAGCCAGTCCTTCGTCATTTAGATGAGACAGCGGTCTGTAAATTCAGTCCTGGGACCCTACTTCCGGCAGGGATGAGAGATGAGAGCCCCGTCTCCACATCCCTGAGCTGCCAAGAAGGACAGGCAGGGAAGGGGCTCTGCCTGCCCGGCCCCAGGAGATATCCGGCAAGAATCACGAGTGGCTGCCCTGCTCTCTGGGCCATGGGTGGCCATGAAATGGACGAGTTAAGAAGGCTGTCCAGGGCAGCTCCCTCAGGGAGCGCCACGGGCCCCGAGCCCCTCGAGAACCCAGATTCCAGGGCCCCCTGGCACCATCCCCACCTGGACTTCCAGCCCCATGGCTCCCCTCCTCCTCGTTTCTGTCAGCCACACGGGCCCCAGGGGGAACACACCATAAATCATTATGTCTTGGAGACAGGAGCAGATGGAGGCTTTGGGGGAAGGGGAGGAAGCCAGGTTATGTTTGGCAGAGCAGAAAGCAGAATCTGGTAAGGAAAATGTTTCTGTGTTTAAGCTTCGAGGAATGTTAAATGCCTGGGAGTTGATATTAAAAGAAACACAAACCTTCCTGCTGCCAGCTGACCTGGGCCTGTGAGTGGCCAGCCCGGAGCCCGAGTTCCCTGGAGGACTTCGAAGTCTCCCAGCCTTGGTGCAGCCCCTCGGCCCTCAGCTGTGGAGCCATCTTGCCGGCCTTCCTGTGGGTCAGGGTGGGGTGGGGGGCATCCCGCAAGGGGTGCGCCGTGTCTCATGATGTCTGCCTGCCCCGTGACGCCCCTTAGAGCCCCTGAGGATGGCCAGGCTGGGTAAGCCTGCACTGAGCCGTTCCCATGTGGCCCAGCCCACCGGAGCCACGGAGCGGTCTGTTCCCACAGCTTCCCTTTCTGCCACGTGTCCAAGGAAGGGAATTGGCACCGGCCTCTGGTGCTTGGTTCTGCTCCCCTAAAGCAGGCACTGAGGATGGAGCAAAGAGTGGCCTTGCGGCGGGGGCCCTCCTTGTTAGGGTTCGGGCGGTCTGAAGGAGAGGCAGGCGGAGGAAGGTGCACCTCTGTCCCCGTCTGTGCCCATCTAGAGAACGGCACGGGGAGCCCCTTTCCCGAGCTCCAGGTGTTTGCTCTCGAGTGAGTCTGTCTCTGGGCTGGCCTGATGTGGCAGTGGGGGCAGGGAATCTGGGGCAGCAGGCTGGGGGAAGGGAGGCAGCACTCGGGGACGGGCAAATAGCGGCACTAATCAGCAACATGTGTGTGGAGCACTTGTGCTCGTGGAGCCACATTCCCAAACGTGATCTCTGATCCTTGCCATGGCCCTGCAAGGAAAATGACAAGCACACCCTCCGCAGGAGGACACTGGGGCCCACTGCCTCTGCTGACCGTGTGCATGGAAGCCAGGCCCTCTCCCTTCGGTTGGGTCCCGATGCCCCAGGCCTCCGACAGGGAGTCTCAGCCCGGGTACAGGGCCCTGGCATGGCTCACGGCCTGGAGAAGGAGCCAGGGTGATGTTCCTCCCCAACATCCCACTTCATGGCATAAGAGAGCCCGAGCCACCTTTAGTCTGGAGTCCTCTGTCCTTGGTGGGGGACACTTACGGCCCGGTGCACCTGAAGGGAAGCAGAATGAGCACACGCGTAGGGGAAAGAGCCAGCGGGTGGACCTACCGTCCCTCTGCTGTGTACCCAGCATGGGCTGGCCGCTCCAAGGGCCGTGGGGGCCTGGCTTCAAGGTGACACAAGTGTATCAAGACATGCCAAGCCAGTAGAAAGCGCAACAAGATGCCAGGAATGATGATGACAACCCCCAAGAGCTTCCTGGGAGCCCAGCCCTGGGCTGATGCTCACAACTGCTATCTCAGGGGTCCTGAGGTTCCCCCTATAGGAGGAAAGCAGTCACACATAGATGAGAAAGCTGAGGCACCAAGGGGGTGAGTAACCTGTCCAAGGCCGGGCAGCCCGCGGAGAGCGAGCCAGAACCGGAACCAGGACCGGAAATAGGACTAGAACCAGAACCGGAAGCAGGTCCGGAACCAGAATCTGGACCAGAACCAAAACCGGAAGCAGGACCGGAACCAGTCCGGAAGCAGGAGCAGAAGACTGGAACCAGGATCCGAAGCAGGACCGGAACCAGTACCGGAAGCAGGACTAGAACCGGAACCGGAAGCAGGACCAGAACCAGCACCCAAAGCAGGACCAGAACCAGCACCGGAAGCGGGACTGGAACCGGGTCCTGAAGCAGGAGCAGAAGTAAGACTGGCACCAGGATCCAAAGCAGGACCGGAACCAGGACTGGAACCGGGATCTGAAGCAGGACCGGAAGCAGACCCAGGCCTTGCTCTCTGCAGGTGCTCTCCCATCGGCCACTGTTCCCCACAGAATTAGACGGAAAAGTGTGCAGGAGGAATTCAAAGAAAGTAAGATCATCATGGGCTGGAGTTAGGGAGGCTCCGGGGAGGAGCTGGAAGGAGAGGAATCAGAGAGCACTGGGTTTTTTAAATTCCAAATGCAATGTTTACATTAGAAGGAAAATGCCAGTTATAGTAAAGAGACGTGAAACATAATCACTAACCATCCCTACTCCCACTCCTCTGAAACAGCCATTCGATTTTGAGCCTTTTCCCTTCTTCAGGCATAGAAATTTTATATAGTTTTAACAGCAGTGTGTTATTTTGTATTTTTTTCTGTTTTCACGTAATCGTATCATAAACCTCCCTTTTTTCTAGGGCTGTATGTACTTTTTATAATGATCTTTTTTGTTACGTTGTCAAAAGTACTTCTTAGACCTCATAAAATCATTTTACATAATGGCCAGCAGATTAATTGCCATTTTAAGGCTCTGTGTTATTCTAGCGAGGTGGGCAGCCTGTGCATCAGCAGAAAGGAGCAGGGTGGGCATTCAGGGGAAAGGGCCTTCATGGCCATGCAGGGAGGAGGGAGCGTGCAGGGAGTGTCCCAGGAAATTAAGGGGCCCGCCTGCCCTGAACAGGAGGGATTGTGAGCACACAAGTAAGAGGAAGGTTGACAGAATGAATGAGAGAAGAGGATCATTGGGGTGTTAGGCCAGAGGACTCCTAGAGGGCATTTAATCCAATCCTGTGGGGACGAGAAGAAAACCGAGACCAGAAAGGGAAAGTGACGTGCCACTGTGGTTGAGCAAAGGTTCTGAATTTGGGAGCCCAGTCCCAGGCTGGTGATGTTTGGTTGGCTGCTAGACAAATGAGTGAAAGAAAATGCTCCTAGATGGGACAGGGACGGACTTGAATGTCAGTCTGTGACCCTCAGGGGTCTGCTCTTTGTCATTACAAATCCAGTGAAGCTCTCCTTCCCCTCCCCCCCCCAGCTGGATGTGTTTCTCCTCTTCCAGGCTCAGGAGTCCTCCCTTTGTCATCCTCCCTTCTCTCCTAAGGGGCCAATATCTCCAGATTCTGCATCCAGGCCACCCCCACTGCCCGCCTCCTCCTCGCTGCCCTGCCCCCCCATCTGACCCAGGAACCTCTCAGCCAGGAGGCCCCCTTTGTCTGCCTCGGCTCCCTGGCCCCAGGGGACTCCCATATATTTATCCCAGTCTGTTTCCAGCCATGCTGCTCCAGGCTCCAGATGTGCTATCCCCAAATAGGACCTACCCACTGGCTGATTAGCATATTCCCAGGGCCCAGCCCTTGTTGACTGGCTGCGCCAGAGGGGAGAGCTCTCCCTGAGGATCCCACAGCCCATTTTCTGCCACTGACTCCAGACTAAAGAGGAGTCTGAGACCGGGGAGCCCCTCCATGCCCCAGCTCCCTGCCACAAGCCTGGGGACATCCCCCCCACACACACCCCAGAGTAGGAGGCAGCTTCGCTTTGGGAGTGCTCAAGACTCTGGCCTGGGAGGGGGCAGGGTCCCAGGCCACGAAGGAAGCTCCAGCCAGCCTGGTGCCCTGCACCCCCAGTTGCAAAGTTCAGGCCTAATGAGATGTGTCGCCTCAGTCCTCTTCCCTTCTGAAGCCTGGAGCCCATGTTCGAAGGGGAAAGGGGGAATCTCTGTACCAGTGTTCACCTGGCCTCTTGGAAGCTTATTGAGGGCAAAGCTATTATAAATGACACTCAGGAGGAGGTCATGAAGGCCAGTCCCCTGTCTTCAGAACTAGGATACAGAGCCCAGGTTGGCAAATCTGACAATATGAAGACCCTTACTTTTTTTTTTTTTTTTTTTTAAGATTTTTATTTCTTTATATTTAATTGTTAGAGAGAGAGCCCCAGCCGGGAGAGAGGCAGGGAGAGCAGGCAGAGCAGGGAGAGGGAGAAGCATGTCCCCTGCTGAGCAAGGAGCCTGATGTGGGACTTGATCCTAGGACCCTGGGATCATGACCTGAGCTGAAGGCAGCCTCTTAACCAGCTGAGCTGCCCAGGCTTCCCTAGACCTTTCCTTTTTTGTTCAATTGTGGTAAAATATACATACCACAAAATGTATCATTTTAATAATTTTTAGGTGTACCGTCCAGAGGCATTAAGTACATTCACATTGTTGGGTAACCATCATCACCAGCCATCTCCAGAACTTTCTTTTCTTTTTTTCCAGAACTTTCTCATCATCCAAACTGACCATACCCATTAAACAGTAACTCTGCAGGGGCATCTGACTGGCTTAGTCGGTAGAGCACACGACTCTTGATTTCGGGGTCGTGAGTTCAAACCCCACGTTGGGCATAGAGCTTACTTTAAAACAACACAACAACAGTGATTCGCCAAGCAACCACCATTCGACTTTCTGTCTATGATTTTGAATCTCCCATTCCAGTGACTTCATGGAAGTGGAATCTTGCAATATTTGTCTTTTTGTGACTTAGCATGATGTCTTCGAGGTTCATTCACGCGGTAGCACGTGTCAGAATTTCCTTGCTTAAGGCTGAGTAACATGGTATGCTTAGAGCACGTTTTATTGATCCGCTCGTGCACCATTGGGCATTTCGGTTGTTTTCACCTTAGACTTTCCTTCTTTTAAAGATTTTTATTTATTTATTTGACAGAAAGAGATCACAAGCAGGCAGAGAGGCAGGCAGAGACAGAGGAGGAAGCAGGCTTCCTCCTGAGCAGAGAGCCCGATGCGGGGCTCGATCCCAGGACCCTGAGATCATGGCCTGAGCCAAAGGCAGAGGCTTTAACCCACTGAGCCAATAGGCTACCCGATTTTCCTCCTTTTAATGGAGAAAAAGAGATTGGTCTTTGAGGATGAAGATTTTGTAGCCGCCTTCTCTCCAGACCCAAGGTTCCCCACCCAGTGGCTCACCAGTCCCCGGCTATCATAGGAGAGCAGAGCTCCAAGAGCGGAGGACACAACTGGTCACTGTTAGCCTCTTCCGGTTAAAATGGTTGCTTCCTGGCTTTCTCTCCCCCTAGTTGGGCATCCCTGTCCCTTTGACCTTACTTCCTCAGATCTCTTCCACCTTCCCCTTGGTCATGGTTTATATCTATTGAGTGTGGAGAGAGTCAGGAAATCAGAAGAGGCTCAGAAGATCCCCATCTGAGTTCTTTGACCTCTGGGGGCCTCAGTTTCTTTATCTTTTAAATGGAGATAATGATCCCCACTCTACCTTCATCACCAGCTTGTTGTGAGGCTCAAAAGACAGAATGTTCTCATCCTGTCACCAGCTTATTCATGCATTCCTCCTTGCTGAGCACCCTCTATGTGTCAGGCACTGTGCTAAGGATACAAAGAATGCACGGGACCAGGGCGCCTGGGTGGCTCAATCATTAAGCATCTGCCTTTGGCTCAGGTCATGAACCCAGGTTCCCTGCTCGTCGGGAAGCCTGCTTCTCCCTCTTCCACTCCCCCTGCTTGTGTTCCTTCTCTTGCTGTCTTTCTCTCTCTCTGTCAAATAAATAAATATTTAAAAAAAAAAAAATGAACAGGACCTCACCACATTGTAAAGAAGACAAGAGAATTTTGAATCATCAGTGTTGATGGGTCTTTGAGGCCAAACAGATCTGGGGGTCAGTCCACCTTTCTCCATTTATTAGTTGGGAGAACAGAGTAAGTTACTTTACTTTTGGAGCCTCAGTTTCCTCACCCATAAAATGGGTCCTCATGAAACTTGAATGTGGAAGTCTATGAAGCCCTTGGCACAGGACTGGTACAAAGTCTGTTCTCATCCAGTGATGACAGCCCTTTCCCCAAACTGGCAGAACCAGGTACACTATCCTCTGCCTTCTTGGAGGGACTCCAGGTGTAGCTTGTCAAGCAGCCTGTCCCCCAAACCAAAGGCCATTACCTGCCAGAGGCCCCCCGTGTATGGGCCTTAGGCTGGCTACATCTGATTTCTTAGGCTGATGAAGTCAGATCCAGCTTTGATGAACTGACCTCAGAGTAGACTGGTGGTCAAGGTTAGGGCCCTCACCACCTGCCTTAGCCCTGGCTTGAGCAGCTCTGAGCTCTTCCCCCTTGGTGTAGCTCTCCGCTTGCTATGGCGTAGCCAGACCCAGAGCACAGAGTGACTGAGGAGCCGGGAACAAGGGGCCATTGTTGGCCCGGAGTCGTTTCTGGTTTCAATTACCCTGCAGAGCAGGAGGAAATTCAGAGTAAGCGTGGGTCAGGAGCCTGCTAGGGCAGGAGTCAAGGGCTTCCCCACCCCGCATCCCTCTCTCTGGCCCCCAGGGGGTCTGTTGTCCCTGGTTGACCCTGTTGGAGGGTCGAGCATGCCAGCTTTATTGCTCTGGGAGCCTGGGCTTTGGGGCACTGGTCTGGTGGACCCCAAAACGCCTTTAGTTCTTGC
This sequence comes from Procyon lotor, assembly GCA_028646535.1. Classification (NCBI taxonomy): domain Eukaryota; kingdom Metazoa; phylum Chordata; class Mammalia; order Carnivora; family Procyonidae; genus Procyon; species Procyon lotor. Next base: position 10,849,501 of record CM053619.1, on the reverse strand, counting down.
CCACTCTGGTTCTTCACGGCTGGTACCAGGAGGTGCCCGGTCCCTCCCTGGGTGGGATGACAGAGCGGCATTCACATGGGTCCTTAACATCTTCTCCCAATGTCCTTGAGGCCACACTGACCAGGCCCCGCCCTTGTACCCACCCCAAGTCCGCTGTGCATGACCGGAGGAAGCGTCTGCTTCTGGAGTCTGCTTCCTATCCCCGCTGCCTGCTGTTCTCAGCCTTGGCCCACGTGGGCGTCTTCCCTTTGCCACTGTCCTCACCACTGTGCCAACCCAGAGGCACGTGGGGACGGGGGAGGGTGAGCGCCAAGACTGTTCCTCTCCCTGCCTCAGACCTTCCTCTCCGGGGGCCTTGGGACTGGAGCCGCGGCCCTGTCCCCCTGCCCCCACTGCTGGAGCTGCTGTTCGCCTCCTCAAGACAGATCCAGATGCCTCAGTGACCCTCGGAGGGCCCGCAGCATCATGGGGGGAAGCCAGAGGCAGGATCCCTTGAGAGGGCCACCCTGCTGTCCAAACGCTTCCCCGCACTTGGACAACCTCTCTCTTCCCGCCCTTGCTCCGCCGCCTGTCTTCCAGGTGCTCCTGATCTGGGGCACTGGCCCTGCCCAGTGGATTCTGGAGACAGGAAGTATTCAGTAGGAAGCAGCTGGAGGCTCAAATCTCCCTCAGGCTCTCCCGCCCCATTTAGGAGCCCCCTGGAGGGGCAGGCTGGAGGGGGCACTCTTCCCAGCTCTGGAGGGGGGGCGGCTCCTAGACTCAGGCGGAAGAGCCGAATTTGATCCCAGCTTCGCCACCTAATTAGCAAGGTGGCCCCAGGTGACCTCTCTGAGTGCTTCCCTCCCAAACCCGTGTGGATAGTAAATGAGATCACAGAGGTGACCGTCCCCGGCCTACGGCACACACTGAGTAACCACCTAGCTCCCTGCAGGCAGAGGCTGCAGCTGTCTCCTAGAAAGCCAAAAAAACCGGTCCCTAGGGTGGTCTCACTTTTGACTTTTTTTTTGAAACCTCGGAGAGAAAGGGCTTAGAGGAATTGCCAGGGCCATCCCTGAGCGGGGGCTGAGGCAGATGTGAATGCTGGGAGGGGGCGCCGCCGGCCTCCCTCACCGGGCCTGCCACACACCCCACCGCAGCCCCTCACCTCAGCCCAGCGTCTGCCATGACGTCGATGGAGGTGAGTGGTGGTGGCACTCGGTAAGGCTCTCGCCCCCCGGGCATAGCCTGCTTGGGCCCTTACAGGCCGGGACTGAGCCGTGCTGGCTTCAGGGCCAACGTGACTCGATAAGTGTTATCCCCTTGTAAGGCCTCCGAAGGGAACCCACAGCAGCAAAGCAGAGGCCCTCAGTTTTCCCAAAACAGAGAGCCAAGTAGAGATAAGACACGAGTTTCAGATCCAGGACCCTGACCCGGAAGTTTCCTTAAAAAGCCCCTAATCTCCCTGGCCTCCTTGTCTCCCTACCCTGAGGGCGAGCGGGGTGGGGGTGGGGGACAGTGGCTGTGGTCAGGAGAGACAGCAGTTCTCGTGAGAACCGTCCCCTGAAAGGAGGCTCGGAGGCTCTAGGTTCTGCCCATGGAGCTAGGGGATTGCTGGGAGGGACCTTCAGCCAGGGGCCTCTGCTTTCTTCTAGCTTTTATCTGATCGGGGGGCAGGGAGACTTTGGCAGAAGATTTCATATGGGAAGAAAGAGAATGTCCTGTTTTTAAAAAAAAAAAAAAAAATTGATGACTTTTGTCTGGTCCAAGCTCCTGTTTTGACAGGTGTGGAAATAGCCCAGAGGGAAAGAGTGACTGCTGAGTGGCCAGGGACCAGGCAGGACCCTCACCCAAGTTCCCTGGCTCCCAGGTGCCTTCTCCTATTCAGTTGGAGCTCAGAGTGGAAAAGGAGTTGGGTAATAATAGAGAAGGAGAAGGAAGGCATGGGGCCTCAGTGGACCCTGATCTACTTCCAGACCTTCCTGCCTGAGGCTGTTAGTCTTCAGCATGAGGCCTGGCGGAGGTGGGGGGAGGCTGTGGTACTCGCCTGCAAACCCCCCCCCCCAGCCGAGTCCTTCCGTTGTTTGGGGAGACCCTGGCCATACACCTCTTTTCCGTGAGAAGGAGCAGGCAAGAGGCCACGGGAGTCTGGGTGTTGGTCTGGCCATGAATTTTATGGGGAAAGAATGGAAGACACATGGTGGGTGTGCTCTGCTCACTCTGTCCCCGGGTGGGTTTTGTTTTAGATAAGCAAGATGTTCCCAAAGACTCAAGTGGATTTTCCAGCCTCTTCCATGACCAAATACTCCGTGAGAATCATTGGGGCTGGCCAGGCATGGGCCATCAGGATAGTTGTGCTGTGGACAAGCTCTGTGGTTATCTCAGCTTCTGCAGCCTACCTACGGCCACCAAGCGCCCTCAGGACACCAACCTGGGGTCAGAGTAGGGAATGAGGCTGTGTGGGGAGCAATGAGTGCTTTTTCCTGGGCTGCCGAGCGGCACAGGCCCTGGGACATGGGAGGACCGTGCCGCACTTGGGGCGGGCCTTGAGGCTGGCTCAGCTCTGCTGTTGGCTTTTTTTTTTAAGATTTTATTTATTTATTTGACACAGAGAGATCATAAGTAGGCAGAGAGGCAGGCAGAGAGAGAGGGGGAAGCAGGCTCCCGCTGAGCAGGGAGCCTGATGCGGGGCTCGATCCCAGGACTCTGAGATCATGACCTGAGCCGAAGGCAGAGGCTTTAACCCACTGAGCCACCCAGGCGCCCCTGTTTGGTGATTTTGTGAGCAAAGTATTTTTATCCTTGGGCCTCATGCAAGCCCTGAACTTAGCAGATATGGGGGGGAAGTTTGGATGGATAAATAGGAAACCATAAACGGCTCTCACTTTCCCATCCGCTGGAGATAGCTGTCCCTCCAGTGCACGGGTTTGGGTTAGGATAAGTACCGGAACAGGTGAGAACACGCATTAGGGAGGCAGAGACTGTGGAGCCCGGGATCCTAAGGGGAGCCTCCCATTCTCCTTTCTCACAGGTGCCCTGCGATGTGCCCCCCCCCACCAGTTTGCACAGCCTGCACGAGGGCCCCCATCTCTCTGGGCCCCTGGCCCTGCTGGCCCTGCGATTCTCGGCCTGGATTCCCGTGCCCGTCTTTGGGCAGAGACTGCTACGAGCTTCCTTTCTGCAGTCCTCCAGGCTCAGACCCCCCTCTGCCCCCCAACTCTGCCCCTGTGGGGCCTCCCCCAGCCGTGCTCCCTTAGAGCCGAGAAGGAGAGTTCTTGGCAGACCTCCTGGTCCTCAGCCTCAGTGCAGTCCTAGGCTCCTCTCCGCTCCCAGCTCCTGCACCCAGACTCTCTGGGTGGCCTGCTGGGGCTCTGCCCTCTGCCCCTGCTTGCAGGCTGTGCACCACAGTGCCTAGCTGGCTGCACAGACACCCCCTTTCCTGACTTCGGGTCATTTGGCTGGAGGACAGGGAGAGGGAATCAGGGTTCCATTCTGGGCTGGGGGAGAAGGCAAAAGTCATTCCTGTGGAGGAAAAGGAGGTCACTTCAGAAAGTGGCAGCAGCATCCCGAAGTTCTGAGAAAGAACTTCCTCCTCGTGTTCACAGGCTGGAGGATTTGCCTGGAAGCTGTCCCCACCCCCAGCTGGCACCAAGGCAGCGCTGGTGGCAGTCCCTGCCTCTCCCGCCCACACATCTCAGGCTGCATATATTCCCTGCTGACCTTTTTTCCTTCAGTGATGCTGCTGCTGATCACTTTAACCTGATTTTGCCTCAGCCTCAGCTGTGGCCAGGTGCCCCGTCCCAACCAGCCCAGGTATATACTCCTCCCTAGGTAGAGCAGGGGACCCTGCCTCTCCCCCAGGATAGCCCTTCTCAGTCCTCCTGGGGGTGAGGCGGAGTGGGAATGAGGGAGGACAGGACAGTCTACTAGGAATGTTTTTAATTCCAAAGGCAGCGACATCTGTTCACGTGGGCCTTCCCGCCCAGGCTCTGTTTATCCAGACAGGGGGCCCTTGCGTGTCCTCAGAGGCGGGTCCTGCCAGGTGTGGCCGGGTGGAAGGGACAGACAGAGGGAGGAGGGGATGTGCTCCCTTCCTGGGTGGTCAGGACAGCCCGAGCCTGGCCCATCCGGCGACAATGGGGAAGGATCCATGGTGGGCTGGAGGGAC
>CM053619.1:10816347-10837348 GCA_028646535.1 Procyon lotor | reverse complement strand
GTCCCAGGATTGTTGTTCTAATACAGAACAAGGAAGGTCTAAAGTAATACCAGCTGTATATGGAAAAACCAGGGAAAAAATGGTGAGCTCCAGCATCAAGTCCCAGCCTTTCAGCTAAGCTGCCGTACATTCCAGGCCTGGACAGTGAACAACACCATTAGAAGACAGACAGACAGAGGGTACAAGCACCTGTGATAATTTTAATGGGCCACAGCATGCCCAGATACTAAACATTATTCTGGGTGGGTCTGTGGGGGCGGTTCCGGATAATATTTGCACCTAAATCGTAAATTGCTAGATTGAATAAAGCAGAGTGCCTGCCCCAGAGTAGGCTGGTCCAAGTCAGTGGAAAGCATGCTAAGAACAAAAGGCTGAGTAAGGGAGAATCACCGGCCTCCTGTCTTTGAACTGGGACTTCTGCTTTTGGTCTTCGTCTGGAACTTATACCATCAGCACTCCTGAGCCTCCAGCCTGCCAACTGCAGACCTCGGGACTTCTCAGCTTCTAAAACTCCATGAGTCAAGTCCTTATAATAAACATACACACATCTATTGGCTCTGTTTCTATGGAGAATCCAGACTAATATAGAGTCCGAATCAGTGACTTGCAGGTCACTGAAAGAGCCTTTCATCTTTGAAATTATGCACTGGGGAACATCAGGCTCTTACTGGAAACTTCTAGCTTCTGCTTACCTGAGACCTCCATAGCCCCTGTCGTAGAAGGACTGGGGGAAGTGAAGTTCTAGAAGCTTTGTTCATAATAATAATGATGACATCCAATGAGTTTGTGGGAAATTTCCTCCCTCCCCAGAGAAAATAAAAAACCCAAATCTTCTCACAGTTGATCAAGGAAAAATGTTTAAGCCTTCATTTAAGCCATTTCCCTGGAAAAACAGAGAGGCTCATTTATTATATACGAAAACAGAAGAGAGAAAGTGGGAAAAGGAAACAGACCAGAGTCTAGTGAGAATAAACACTTCTCAGCTTCCTTTCATTCTCCACAATTCGCTCCTAAAATAGAATCATCCTCTTCTCCTGCCTGAGTTCTCCACTCAAGCACAATCCTTTTGCCACCAAGGCAACTGTCATTACTGCAGAGTCCTACACGAGAGATCCAGAATCTGCTCTAGATGAATAAATAAGTTAGCTGGAACAAAAGACAAAAATGACAAGAGGAAAGAATAATTCTGAAGAAACACGTCAACGCTACAATTAACATAATGCAACTTATTATTAAAAATCAAAGTAATGTTAGCTATCATTGGTTGACTGCCTACTTTGTGTCAAGCATCACATGCTTAGAACGATGTTGAGAGCTGAGAACGCCACAGAAAGTATTAGCTATGTCGCTTATTTAATCTTGTTGCAAGTCAGAGCAAATGAAGGAGAAAGAAGAGATGTCTGAGCTGCTTTCTGAAGAATGACGTGGATTTTATAAGGCAGGTCATGAGTAGGATGGAAGAAGGCATCCAAGACGGAGTGAGAGGCAGGGTAAAGCCCAGGACACTTGGGGAACTGCAAGTTTTTCAGTCTGGTGGAGTATAAAGCCTCGGAGGCTGTTCTGGAGGGTCGGGGAGCAGAGGGGCATGGTGAGCCTGGTGCCAAGTGGGCTGACAAGTAAGACTCTCGTTCATGTCATCATGGAAACAAACTATTGGAAATGAGGCCAGAAGAGAAAACCCATGCTGCACACTGGGGCCATAATCTGGAGGGGGAAACAGACAAGCAAAGAACTAAGTAAAGGACAATAATGGATGCCACGAGAGAGATCTGCAGAGCCTAGAGAGATCTGCAGGGTGGAGGACAGTTGTGTTAGAGTACTCTACACCCGAAGGGAAAATGCATACGGCTTATTTTTGAGTACCACGTCACCAGATACAAAAGAAGGGAAGGGCAGCCTTGGTGGAGGAATCAGCAGGCACAAAGGCTCAAGGGTGAGGCAGCCAGTGGTGGTCTGAGGATCTCTGGGGCAGGTCGACATGGCGGAGCAATGGTGAGCGTCCAGATGATGACACAGAAGTTGGGTGGGGCTTGGTGGTGACAGGCCTTGAGGTCCACACCAAGAACTTTTGGATTCAACCTGTCTACAATGAAGGTTTGTATGCAGGAACAATGGTGTTGTAGGAAGGTCTGCTGGGAGCCGTGTCATGGGGGTGAGACTGGAGGTCAGTGGACTAGTCAAGCCACTACTGGAACAATCCTGCAGGGCCTAATCAGTCCTGAGAATGAGGCGGAATGAGTTGAGAAATGCCCAGGACTGTAGCTTGGGTCAATGAATGAGTAGGACGATGTTAAGGAGTTAACCAGAGCCTTAAAAAACAGGTAAAACCTGTTAAGAGGTCAAATATTGAATGAACTAATTAATGAAACACTGGGTGGAGAGCGAGGGATGGAAAAGCAGTGTAACACAAAGAGGGAGCAGAAGGGGCAGAAATTGGGAAACGAGTTTGGTTTTGGACCCATAGAAAACTGAGGTCTCTCCAACAACCAGGTAAAGACACCACCGGTTGACTGACGAGTAGGAGACATCCAACAAGGATACTGCATGCCAACCTACTGGCAATTTGTTGGGCTTGCCCTTTCCCCACCTGGGTGGGGGGTGGGGGTCGGCTGTCTCCTGTAAAGTGGGGAGGAGTTTCAGCAATTGCCTCTTTGAGGCCTCCAGCAGGGGGCAGCAAAAAGGATGGTTCAGAAAAAACAACTCGGCTAAGCATGTGCGGTTCAAGAGAAAGGTCTCTAGAAGCTTCTCTCACAGGTATGGAATTCAACCACAACGCCCACTGTGGTAAAGCATTGTTTTGATTCAAGCAGAGAGTGACGAACAAAATGACTTTGAGACCAATTCATCTTTCAAGTAGAATCTCTGAGCTACATTTTGTTTGGTTAAGAATGGAAATTCCACTTGTATTCCAAGCTGATTGTCTGACGCACCAAATTCAAGGATGAGGTTTCATTCAAGAAATTAAAAAAAAAAAAAACCAATAGTGAGATCACAATGATTTTTTTTTAAAACCAGTTTTGTGGGGGGAAAGGGAGTTCTTATCCTCAGGGCATAATTCCTAATCCAGATTTCTGAAAACAACACATGGCCTGGAGCAAATCATTCTTTTTTGGGGAGGGGGTGCATATGCAAAATGAAAGAATTTAATTAAATAATTTCAAATTAACTACCAGGGCTGAGGTTTCTGATAAGATTGTGATTAGGGGCACGTAAAAGAAGAAAATGTCTAAATAAGTGCTTCTCTGTTGCCTGTTTGAGCCTTTCCTTTTTTTTTTTTTTTTAAAAAAAAGATTTTATTTATTTGGCAGAGAGAGAGAGAGAGATCACAAGTAGGCAGAGAGGGGCAGGGAAGCAGGCTCCCTGCTGAGCAGAGAGCCTGATATGGGGCTCAATCCCAGGACCCTGAGATCATGACCTGAGCCGAAGGCAGAGCCTTTCTTAGTAAACTAGTAAGTTACACTTTTCCTGGAGAGGAAAATCTTGGAAATGACCCATTTCCCCAACAGGAAAGCGTTTCCTGTAATTCACATGTAGTAGAGTTAAAAAAGATCATTTGAACCTAGCTCAGAGAGGTCAGGGAGAAAATTCAAAATAAGTGTTTATTTTTCTGATCAAATCCAAACAATCGGTCTCAAAATAGAGCACCCCAGAAAAGCCACAGACTGTTCCAAGTGGCCGGGAGCTAGCACACCCAAAGACATCTACTCACGGGAGCGAGAAGCAGAGAAAAGAGGAAAAGGCGCTCCCCTGACTCACAGCGGGTAGAACTGGGGATCCCTCCATCAAATCCCTTTTACTAATTAGGAGCAGAACATCCTGTGAAGGGTAGAGGCTTCTAACCAGAAACCAAGTAGGCCATTTGGGCTGACAACAGGTTAAGGCTGGCTTAAATGAGGCCCTCCTCCGCAAATCCCACAGTCTGGGCCAGAGCTCTTAGAGGTGATCAGACCAGGGTCGGGTGGCCCAAAGGCCTGGAACTGTCTCCCTCCCTTGCTGCTCCCTCTTTGCCGGTTAGCTTGAGCCCTGGCCTCTGCTCAGTGAGTGCACATTGTCCACAATCAGGAAGTCTTGTGTATGGGAGCGAGAAGCCAAAACAAAGAGCAGTCCGCTCGAGTCTGCATGCTCGTGGAATGTCTTCCTGGGAAAAGTGAGATGGAAAATCGGTTGGCAAAGTGAAAAGGAGTCCTAAACATGAGAGGCAGAACAATAAAGCTTACGAGGAATCAGAAGGTAAGAGAAAAAAACTGAGGATGAAAGGGCCCCAGGGTAGGGAAGGATTTCTTCTCGAGACACAAAGTCTGACAAATCTGACTTCATTTTCAGATGAATAAATAATTCTAGTTACATAAAGCTCCGAACAGGTAAAACTAAGCCATAGTGTTTAGGGAAGCACACTTGGGTTGAAAATTCTCCAGAGAGGCAAGGAAGCAAGTGATTGCCCTACAAGTCAGGGTGATGATTTCTTTCAAAGGTAACGAGGGGGGCTGTGTCAGGGAAGGCACGCACACAGGAGACTTTTAGAGTCTGACGAGGGTCTATTTCTTGATTTCCGTGTGGTTACATGGAAGCTATAATGTGGTAACTTGTATATTTATGTCTTATGCCCTTTTCTGCATGTATGTGTGCTGGACGTAAAAGGTTTTTTTTTTTTTTTTTAAGATTTTATTTATTTATTTGGGAGAGAGATAGCATGAGCAAGGGAGGAGCAGAGGGAAAAGGAGAAACAGGCTCCCTGCTTGACACAGAGCTTGATCCCAGAACTCTGGGATCCTGACCCGAGCCAAAGGTGGATACTTAACCGACTGAGCCACCCAGGCGCCCCTTTTGTTTTGTTTTTAAGATTTATTTACTTAGGAGAGAGAACGTGCACAAGAACGCAAGCAGAGGGGAAGCGTGGAGGGAGAGAGAGGGAGAGAATCCCAAGCAGACTCCTCGATGATCGTGGAGCCTGATGTGCTCCGATCCCACGATCCCAAGATCGTGACCTGAGCTGAAACCAAGAGTCAGATGCTCAACTGACCGAGCCCCCCAGGGCTCCCCTGGACATAAAGATTTTAAGAAGAAAAAGTGAAGGGGAAGCAGACAGCTAGACAGAGAACACATGAGCCCAGAGAGACTACATACAAGAAAAGCCAGGTCTGATGAAAGGGGACCACGCTTGTCTTCTGCCAGGGATGATCAAAATTCAGACAGAGGCCATTCAAAGAAATTGTTAAAAAACAAAAGTATTATTAAGGAATTATTAATTTTTAAGGCGTGATTATTTGGTGGTGTGTGTCTGTATATATTTAAAGAGTCTTTATCTTTTGGAAATACATTCTAACACATTTATCACAGAAATGACATGAACTCTGGGATTTGCTTCGAAATTAACTGGGCAGGAGTAGTGTACAGAGATCAGATGAAATGCCACCGGCTGTGAGCCACTGAAGCTGGGTAGTAGATAGGATGCATTATAGTATTTTCTCTACTGTGAAATTAAGTAACCATTTGGAAGTAACCATTATTTAGCATAGTTTTTAGAAAACAACACAACAGGGGCACCTGGGTGGCTCAGTGGGTTAAGCCTCTGCCTTCAGCTCAGGTCATGATCTCAGGGTCCTGGGATCGATCCCCGCATCGGGCTCTCTGCTCAGTGGGGAGCCTGCTTCTACCCTCTCTGCCTGCCTCTCTGCCTGCTTGTGATCTCTCTCTCTCTCTGTCAAATAAATAAAATCTTAAAAAAGTATATTATAAAAAAAGAAAGAAAGAAAACAACACAATGGAATACATTCTTGGAAAGGCTCTAACACTGGTTGTTCAAGAGCTTGGGAAGGACTCTCCCTGGGACCACAAATGAACGTATTTCTTAATATCCAGAGCCTCTTCCAGGCCTATATGGGCCCTGCTCAGCTCCAGTCTCCCACCTAAACCCACAGCCAGCAACAGTGCCCCATACCCTCTTCCGACAACCCAAATAAAGGATTATAATCACTAAAGCACCTTTCATATTATAATTTCTTGGCAAGAATCTAAAAATGCCTCAAATGCTTTTAGATGGGTAGAACCAAGTGGTATTAAATCTAAAAACTTGCACAAATGCACACTTGACAAAGGATTCATACTCCAACTATATAAAGAACACTTATGAATCAGTAAGATGAGTGATCCAACAATAATTAAAAAAAAAAAAAACAGGCAAAAGATTTAAAGACACTTAAAAAAAGGAGATACGAGGGTAGCCAGTAAGCAAATGGAAAGTGTTCAACATCGCAAATCATCATGGAAATGCAAATTAAACCACTTCACAGGCATTAGGACAGTAGAAAATAAAGAGGACCGACACGGAGAGATGCTGGTGAGGAGTCAACAACCAGGACCCTCATACACCGCCGTGGGGCGTATAACGTGGTACGAGCACTTTGAAGTATTGTTATGAACATAAATATACACGTACCCTCTAACCCTACAATCCTACTCATAGGTATTTCCCCAAGGGAAATTTAAAGATATGTCCATGCAACAAATCGTCCGATTACAGCAGCCTTCTCTTACCCCAAACCCCTCCACCAACAGAAGAATGGGGAAATTGTGCCACCTTCATTCAGTGGAATCCTTCTCGGCAAAATCCAGGACCTACCGACACGTGCCACAATACAGGTGAGCTCCACAGACGTTAAAGGCATATGTGCGATTCCGTTTATGTGAAGTTCTAGAATGTGCAAAAGCAAATGACAGTGACAGTGATCACCAAATGTGATGGGGGGGTGACTAGGAAAGAGGAAGAGGAAACTTTCTAGGGCGATGGAAGCGTTCTACATCTTGTTTTGCATGCTATTTACATAACAGCTGTCCAAACACATTGAACTGAACACTTAAGATCTGTGCTTTTGTTCTTTTTGTATCAGAAAAAGCTTGTTCTTTCCATCTCGGGGTAGGTAATGGAGAACTCCAGAGTGAACGCCTGGTGCCTGCCTGCTGGGCATGTTCGCCTTCCCACGGGCGATCACCTGCCCTTCCCTTTCTCTGCTATTACCCCCGACCCGGTGCACAGCAAAAACCACCCTCCTCCACCCCGTTTGCCAAGCCAGAGCACTGGGAGTCGTCCACCAGCCTCCTTCTTCCTTCCTTCTACTCAGTCACTCCCTGGATCGCTCCCGCACCCACCTCTCTTCTCTCCATCCCATCTGCCTTAGCTGGAGTTCAGATCCGGGTTACTACACCTGTCTCCTGACCATTTCCGGTCTGCCCCCGCCTCCCCGAATCTATCCTCATCCAAACACAAATGCCTCTGCTTAACTTCCTTCTACTGTTCTCAGTCACCCTGAGCGTAAAGACCACACTCTTTAGCAAGAAAAGCAAAGGCACTGAGGTCCTTTCGTGCATCAAGCAATTCTCCGCTTTAGCTGTTACAGTTGCCTAGAGCACCGTCCCACCGCTACCTCCACACCTGTCCAACCCGCTAGGTCCCCGCTCGTCCTTAAGTCTCAGATCAAGCACAAGCCTGGGGGTGCCACTCTGCCTCCAGACATCTTTGTACACGGGTGTGGGGCTTAATGCTTCTAAGATAGTTACAAATGCTGCAAAGCACTTGACACTTAGTAATAATTATCCCTCTGCATAATGAGGATGGGTTTTCCTTCTCGTCTAAATGGACTAAGCTGTAAACAGGGGCTATTTTGCTCGCATTTTCCCCTAGTACCTCGTCAGGCCCTAGGAGAACATAGGTACTGGCTTCCCGGTTTGTTAAGTGAATGAAGGAGCGTCAGCACAAGTGAAGGCACAGGATGGTTGCTCTTTGGTTTTACTCGGACTAGGTGAAGCAAGCACGACGCGTAGGCCAGCTGCTGAACCTTCCATCTGGCAAGGTGTGGCAGAGCCCAGCCGCAGCCGGAGCGGCTAGTTCGTGGCATAGTTCATGTGCCAGGCCCAATCCCCAGGCACCTCAACGGTCTTACTCTCTTCTCTAACTGCGAGACACTCCTTACAACCACCACTTACGAAGTAAGTACCTACTGTTTGCCGGGCACTGTCCCGGCCCCTCCCACATCTGGACTGATTTCATCCCAGCAATGGTCCTGAAGGTGGGCATCACCATCATCAGCCCCGTGTTTATACGTGAGAAGACAGAGGTTCCGAGAGAGTGAAGGAACTCGGTGGAAAGAACGCAGAGCCGCTGCAAGGCAAAGGAGACCAGACAGCAGCCCTAATACGAAAAACCTACTTTCTTCCCACTCACCACACTGGGTCCCAAGAAGGACAAATGGACTAACTTTGTTTCTGCTTTGAGATGACGGTTTTCAAGTCACTGTCACAAAGATGTGTCTATACTTCTTAGAGCATGGGAAACCAAGGCTCACTGCAACTCACTGTGCCTTGCTGCGGCCGGGGAGTAAGGACAAGAGGAGGCAGGGGGTGGGGACCACGGGGCCAGGCCCCTCCTGACACCGCTCACCCTGCGTGCCACAATTCTACCTACTCAAACCCATCTTCTGGCTGAGAAGAACCGGACTTCATGCTCAGAATTTCTAGAAAACGAGAGAAACAATCACAGTATTTTTACAGTCTCTGATGGCTCTGGCTTAAAAAAACAAAAATCTAATTTAAAGCTGAACCTCTCTAGGAGGTAGAGACAGCAGAACTGAGAAGAGACTGTTTTACACAAATACTGCCTTGGGGGGTAGGTGCTGTGTCGGCGGTCGGTCACTCGGGAACAGAAGTTGGGAGGCTTGAGGATCTGGAAGGTTCCTGTGGGAAGCTGGTGGTTTAAGGTGAGGTTGATTCTATCACCTGGGGACCGGAGGAGGTGATCGGCTTGCAATCTCCCAAGAAGCGATAAAAAGCAGAAAACTGGTAGGTGGGTGGTCCCGTCTTTCCCAAGGATGGGGTGAAGGAAAGACCTGGGAGCAACGGACGCAACCTCTTCCCCCTCCGTGGGTCTGAGACATCAGTTCATAGAATCTGCAACTCTTCATTTTTAAGTGGAAGAAAAAAAAGAGGAGTTTTCTATCTTTTCCTCCCATTTCTTTCTTCACGCCAACGTGAGTGTGCAAGAATTATGCCGATCAGGCCAGAAGGTAGCGGCTGGAGGAAGGAGACAGCGCATTTGGACGAGGGACCTGACTCGCTCTTGCTAAACCTCAGTTTCTCAGACAGGCCTAGGTGTCTCTGCTTCTCTCCCTGACCGCCGTAGGCAGGAGCTGCTTGCTGGCTATTGTAAAATTAGTCTTTGTTCTAGGAGTTCAACCAGCCGGGTCTTAAATTTCCATGACACCCACAGCGGGCAGGCCCTCCCATGCCACCTTCACGACCTGAGGCTAAAGAAAGAAAAAAGCTGGCCATAGCCGTCCTGGGCGAAGAAAGTAAAATCTCCTCCCAAGAGAGATCACATAGGATAAGACCCCTGGAATCCTCCCCAGAAAGCAGGCAGCTGGAAAACCAGAAATTCCCCTAAAGAGAAGCAACAAGGAAAGCTCGCTTGGTGGAGATTTGAGAGATAATGGTTCCAAACAGTGCAAAGTATAGAAATGGAGCAGCTAGATCATAGGACCTTGGCCTAGTCAGTGGGATGAGCGCCTAAAGGAAGATTGGTGGGTGGGGGGAAACGCATACCATGGACGTGATTTGGGGTGTGGTGAGCAAAGAACAGAGGAAATCAGGGTACACAAAAGTTCTGGAAGTATGCCCTGCACTGTCAGGGGGAAGAAATTCAGTGGTCACAGGAGAAGGGTTGAGCTGGAAATAGGTAGAAGGAAGTATCCCTCTATCTTGCCATCCACCTCCCTTTCTAAAAAAATCTAGTTCCTAATCTATTTTTCTTTTTTTTCCCCTAAAGATTTTATTTATTTATTTGACAGAGAGAGAGAAAGAGAGAGAGATCACAAGTAGGCAGAGAGGCAGGCAGAGAGAGAGAGGCAGGCTCCCTGCTGAGCCGAGAGCCCCACGTGGGGCTCAATCACAGGACCCTGAGATCATGACCTGACTCAAACTAAGGCAGAGGCTTTAACCCACTGAGCCACCCAGGTGCCCCACTAATCTGGTTTTCTAGCCACCAGAGAAGAGGGAATCGCAGCGTCCTGGATGGAATACAAATGACCAGACACCAGAACATGGATGGATGATGCCCCCTGCAAGTTAATAAACTAGCCCGAGCCGACGTCTGATCCCAAGTGTCTCACCGCCTGTGGATGTCTTGGTAAAACTGATTTCTAGAATGTGAACAAGCAGCTGTGTGGCAGCTATATCTGAATAACCAGTCTAGCACCCAGGGAAGCAAAGAGCAAAAAACATGGTGTCCATACACTCGCATTAATCCACCCCACAGAGTTACTTGGGAAACTGATGCTCCCGGTGGAGAACTGGTCTACCTCACCTTAGTAACAGTCAAACACTGCCGGCCAGCGTGGCTCACTTATCTACACTCATAATTTCTAGATCCAATAAAAATGAAATATTACAATCTGTTATTATTATTATTAACTTGTGGGGGTCCCCCCCCAGATACATAGCTGACTGAGGACAAGGAAGAATGACGGAGGTATCCATGAAAGAGGAGTGTGACTGAGCACACCAGCTGGCAAGAGCCATGTGAGAGGGAAGGGGGGTCTCCTGGGGGGGATGGACTGGAACAAGGGAGAGAGATCCAGAAAGGGGGACCTGGCAGGATGACAGGTCCCATGACAATCAGGCAAGTCTTGGATGGTGACTATACTAACAGACGTGCACATCTGAGCAGGAGATCGGCAATAAGAAGGGTGGAGGGTTCCGTAGTGGATCTCCTGCTTCTGGTCTTCCATTTTTCTCCTGTTGAGTTTCTCAGCCAGGGATGGTCTCTGCAATTAAATGGCCTTTTCGTCTTCTCGCACATGCCCATTCTAAAGACAGCCTCTGTGCCCACCTGGGGACTGAGATGCTTGCTTTTTTGATGTCTCTTGGGAAAATGTGAACAAAGGCTCTAAATACGGCTCAAAACCCTGGCACAAGACCATATGGAAAAGGCAGGAGGAGGCTGGCATGAGGTGGAGCCCATCGGAAGTAAAAGGCTCTGCATTCAGGACCCATCCCGTTCTGAACGTGGTGCGGGATTTCTCCAACCAAAGCTCCCGGATCCCAAGTGTAAGGCTGACTGGATTCCCGTCAGGAAACTACGCAAGGGTATATTCCTGTACAGACTCTCTCCAACGTTATTCTTGGCTCTGCTAACATTGCTTTGGCTTTAAAAAATCAATAAATAAAGCAAGCAGAGGGTTCCTTCACATCCGGGCTGGACTAGACGGGCTTTGCCCTTACCAAGCCAAAGGGCTATTTAGTCCAAGGAGATCGCTTCTGCTGGATACCTCGATGCTCCACATGCTTTTTCCCTTGGAGGACCAGCAGTTCACAGGAGGCTGTGCTACATGAGATTGATGTTGCTAAGCTACCAAAAGTCACTGTGGTGAGAGAAGAGCCAGAGATTGGGGCGGCGGGGGTGTGCGGGGGAGGGGGGTGTGGGACATCAACAGGAGAAAAGCAGGAGAAAGGGAAGAAGAGACGGGAAATAAAGTCCCAATTACACAATGACTTTTTTTTTTTTTTAAGATTTTATTTATTTATTTGACAGAGAGAGAGAGATCACAAGTAGGCATAGAAGCAGGGGAGAGAGAGAGGGAGAAGCAGGCTCCATGCTGAGCAGAGAGCCCAATGCAGGGCCCGATCCCAGGACCCTGAGATCATGACCTGAGCTGAAGGCAGAGGCTTTAACCCACTGAGCCACCCAGGCGCCCCTACACAATGACTTTTAAGGCTCTGAAAGGAAACTGCTGAATCCTGAAAGTTTCAGTTCTAGAAACTGAAAGTTTCAGTTTCAAACTTTCAGTGCATCAAAATCCTTTGCAGTGATCCTGAAATGACGTTACATAAGGAACGTATCTAGAAAGAACAGCTCTTACTCTTCTGGGTACTTTGATCCTGATCTAAATCAAAAGGAAAAAAATACCTTGATCTTGTTCTATTATTTATTCTAACATTTTCGCCTGGCAATCTGGGTACAACAAACTTTTATCTAGTAGGAGCTCAATAAACACTTGTTGGTGGACTGGCCAGTACTCTCCCAGGGAAAAGACCACAGTGATAAAGGATCGATGGGATAGGGGAGAAGAGGGTGTGTGCAAAGTTCTGCACAAAAAGGGCTGCGTGTGACTGGGGGTGTGATGCAGGAGGCTGTCACTCATGAGCTTTTTTTTTTTTTTAAGATTTTATTTATTTATTTATTTGAGAGAGAGGGTGGGAGAGCACAAGCAGGGGGAGAGGGTGAAGCAGACTCCCTGCAGGGCAAGGAGCCTGATGCGGGACTCGATCCCAGGACCCCGGGATCATGACCTGAGCCGAAGGCAGACACTTAACCAACTGAGCCACCCAGACGGCCCCCCATTCATATGCTCTTGTCATCAAAGTCAACAAGCGTACTTCTTTTCTTGCGCCACATAGTGGAGTTTTTCCAAATCCCGGGCGTTTTCAGTCCTTTTCTGTCCTTTTCAGTCCTTTTCTCCCTACCGCTTACTTCTCCCAAGTGAAGAGGCTAAGGAAAGAATCCGCATTGTCAGAACCAGCCACAAGGTAAACAAAGACAAAGAAAGTGTGTGCTGCCAATTAAACAGAAACACAGGCTCCTGGCGGCGACATGACCCAGTTTTTCCATTCACTCGATGTAATAAATAAACCCCCTTTACTGAGATGGCCCCTTTGGCTTCGGGGGGGAGGGAGGAAGAAAGACTTTCCACGTGTTTCTACAAGACTTCTCTACCTCCTTTTCCCTAAGAAAAAGTAAAATTCCATGAAGCTCAATTCCCATTCAATGGAAAGGAAGTACGGAGGGTGAAAGCACGTGGACTCTGGTGGCGGGCAGGCCCGGGTTCGAATCCTTGTTCTGTCCCCGCCCATTAGCCAGGAAGTCCAAGGGCAAGTCTGCGGAGCCTTCCCCAAGCCTCAGTTCCCTCGCTCACAGAACAGAGATGTCAGTAACTATTTTGTAGGTTGCTGAGATAAGGAGAACAGACAATCAGTGTTGTCTGTGTGTGTGCTCTAGAAATGTTCCGTTCCCTTCCACTTGGATTCACAGCACACCTAAGGGAGTAAGCACAGAGACGGACAGAACACTGGGCTTAAGGAGTTTTTAATGGCGATGGTGGGGGCGGGGAGGATACTCCACATCTCAGAACAGGGGAAGGTTCAGCAAGATTTTAAAAACTTTTAAAAGTAGGGTGCTCTGAGGTCTTCAGACAACCGTGGTTATCAATCACAGAGGAAAACGACGGTGGGGATGTCAGAGAAACTTCTAGATACCTGGGAGCTTACACAAAACACTGACTGATCCAATCCAAACACCAGACTCAAAAAACAAGACCCAGAAAGTTGGGAGTTAGATTCTCAGAGCAACAAAGAAAAAGCACCACAGCTTGTGGTTAAGGGCTCTGAGCCTTGAGAGCTGGAGTGACTGTGCCCATTCAGGTCAAAAAGAAGATGGTGGAAAGATGGAGATAAATGAGAAAGGCAGCCTGGTTAACCCTGGGGGTGGTTGGAGGATGTAAAATGAGTGTGGTGCCTGGGGTTTCAAGTTTAAGGCCACAGACACCTCAGAGCCCGGGGATACTTCTTACACTTGAGAGAGCGCGACAAAACACCGGAATGCTTAGTCTTAGCTCCCCTTGGATTTGCCAACACAAAACGTACCCTCATTCAACAAAGAGCACGCAGGAGCACGGCCAGTTCATGATTCCTACACTGTTAGCCTAAGGAAAAATGCCCAAACCTGCAGTCCAAACTTACGGAGACAATAAATTCGAAACAACCAAAGTCGACACCTCATATGTAAAGGATCTTAATTAAACAGTGTCAAAATGCAAATGTGAACGCCGTGTCTGGACCTACCTATTATGAAATAAACTTGATTAAGAACAAATCCCTTTTAAGAAGAAGAAAGAACCCAGCAACTCTCTCTCGAACATCGAACATCGAATGCTGTTCTCAATTAGCCCTTTTCCTCTGAACTTCACAAAGGACCAGCAGGTGGGAGATAATTAACGTTTTAATAAAACTTGTTTTACATGCCTCGGTTTTTTTGTTCTGCAAAGCTTTTCCCTCTCCAGCCCCAAGAGGCACCCGCGAAGGAAAATTTTTTTCCACAACAATCATTTTTCTGGTTACACTTGGGGTTTTCGAGGACTTCAGGAAGATAAGGGTGGAGGAGGTGATTTATGAAAAGGGATATTTCTCTTCATATTTACGTTCATTCTATAGGGGAGTGAGTTTGGTTTTTGGATTCTCCTCCCATGCCTATCAGGGGAATAAAGTCCTTGCTCCTACTTGACAAGATTTATGGGGCAATGAGAGGTCTGCAAGCTGATGCAAGCTACACACCCACGCGTGCACGCCCCCCCCCCCATTTCCAAAAACTGCTGACTGACAGCTTGGATTTCTCCCTTACAAACCTCTCGTCTTTAAAAGCAGGCTTCTTGTAGCTTGCCACCCTCGCCGCAAACCTCAGCATCCACGTAAGCCTGTCCCAGTATAGAAAATGCGACTGCTTGGCAGTTTGTAATTGATGAGGTCTCCAACAGTAAGCCCTGTTGCCCGTATTACGACGTTGACATCACAAAAACCAACTCATCAAGGCACCCTAAGTTGAGACGAGGAGGACAACGGTCTTCCTTTTCAGAAAAGGAAACTGAGGCAGCTGAGAAAAGTAACCCTGTTGCTTAAACCCAGGGGATCTGAACCCAAGACCTGGGCTTTTTTAGTCCTGGATGGATCAGAGACTGCATTCCGTTGGAGAGTAACCTAAGCTCACCCCGCCGTGCACAACCCAATAATTACGATTTCTGGCATTTTAATTGGACTCAGACCTCAGGGTTTGAATTTAAGAGGGTGAGAGTTAAAGGAATGTGTGTAGGGATTAGGGCTGGAATGCTGCCTGCAAGTTACAGTTGGTTTTCTCCTCGGGCCTTTCCAAACCCTGCCGGCTGCCTCTTCTCTGCCCCTGCACGGCCAGGCCCGGCCTTCCGCCATCCAAACACCAGGTTCCTTTCCAGTCCCGGCACCCCCCATCCCACTCCCACCCCCCCACACAAGCACACCTGCATGAGGCTCTGTACGGCCCGGGGGTCCCAATTGTGGCACTAGTGACATTTTGTCAGGGCACAGCCTTGTGCATTAGAGACTATTTGGCCGTAGTCGTGGCTTCTCTACTCATTCGATGCCAGTAATCGCCACCTCGCCGCGACCATCAAAAATGTCTCCAGAAGGCACAGGAGATTTTTAGGGCAGAGAAACTCTTCCGTGTGACACTGTAACCGTGGATACATGTCACTAGGCATTTGTCAAAACCCACAGGAGGTACAACACAAAGAATGAACCCTGATGTAAATTACAGACTTTAGTTAGTAATAATGGATCAATATGGGCTCATCATTTGTAACAAATGCACCACACTAATGGAAGAGGTTAATAAGAGGGGAAACTGGCACGGGAGGAAAAAGGAGGGTGTATGGGGAACTCTGTACTTTCTGCTCCATTTTTCGGTGAATCTAAAACTGCCCTACAAAATAACGTTCATTAACAAACCCATAAATTGGGGCGCCTGGGTGGCTCAGTGGGTTAAAGCCTCTGCCTTCAGTTCAGGTCATGATCTCAGGGTCCTGGGATCGAGCCCCACATCGGGCTCCCTGCTCAGCGGGAAGCCTGCTTCCTTCTCTCTCTCTGCCTGCCTCTGTGCCTGCTTGCGATCTCTCTCTCTCTGTAATAAATAAAAAAAAACAAAACAAACAAACAAACAAAAAAAAAACGTAAGTGCAGAGAACAAAATGATGGTTGCCAGAAGGGATGGGGTGGGGTGGTGGAGGATGGGCAAAATGGATTTTAAAAAAAATGAATCATAAAAAATTTTAATGAAACAATTAAGTTTATGAATTAAAAAAGTCTCTAGACACTGCCATATGTCCTTATAGGGCAAGACTGTTCCGGGTGAGAAGCACCGCCAGAAAGGGCAGGCTGGGTGCCTAGAGTGAGCTGACTGGTCTAGCGGACGGAAAAGGTGAGTTTTCTGAGTGTACATGGGTTGCAGAGAAGCCTTCTAGAGGACAATCTTATTAGGGGAGAAAATGAGTAAAGTTCAGGCAGAGCCAAGAAAGAGGGACCAATCCTCTTGTCCTGACCTCAAAGCCAGCACCTGGGCCACTGCGCGTGGTCTTGCTTTTGTCAAAAGGTAAGGGATGGAGAGCAGTACGCTTCCAAAAGGTCAAACTGTATCTAAGCAGTGCCCCCCTCCAACCTGGGGTCCTCCTGGTGGCAGCTGCCATGGTTCTGTCTAGGTCTGTCTTTCTTTTCTTTCTCTTCTCTTTCCTTCCTTCCTTTTTTTAAAAAATTTTATTATTTATTTGACAGAGAGAGAGAGAATCAGAGAGCACAAGCTGGAGGTACAGGAAAGGGAGAGGGAGAAGCAGGCTACCCACTGAGTAAGGAGCCTGATTCGGAACTCGATCTCAGGACCCAGGATCATGACCTGAGCTGAAGGCAGACACAACCAACTGAGCCACCCAGGCGCCCTGCCTAGGTGTTTCTGAGGGTTCTGGCAGGGTTATGATGGGGCCAGGGACCTGCCCTCTGCTTTGTATGGCCCCAGAATGCATAATGAGATGGGTCAATATGATGTTCACATCCATTTGGCAGACACACAGGCATGCACACACCTGAAATGTGAACAATGTTGGCCTCCCCTTGTGGCCTTAAGTTCTGACTCCCTCTTTCACCTGGGGCCCCATTTCCTTCCTCTTTCCTCTTCTCCTATCACCCCTTCCCTTGATGGCTCAACTTCTCTAAAAGAAAGAGGAAGCAAAGAGGCTCCCGGAAAGCTGGACAAACAGGATACGGTCGGGGGAACAATCGGGAAGCACTCCGTGGGAAAGCCGGACAAGGGGATGAGCGGCACTGGGCATCCCTAAGCTGCTGCGGGGACACCGCCTGGCCCAGCTCAGAAAGACCAGAGCTTCTTCCACACCATCCATTTTCCTCTACCCCATCCGTTCCTTCCAAGACTGAACCTTCTGGCAAAACGGGCCTTAAGAATGACTCCTCTCTCTCCTGGGGCCATCGGGAGGATCAAACAGGGCTGTGTGCACCCAGCCCTGAACCTGGTGCCCAGTGCACACGGTACAAGTGACCTTAAACACCGCAGGTCTGAACAGCGCATGTCCACTTACACATGGGTTGTTATGGTCCGGTCCTGAAAATGTCGTTTCTTCTCCTTACAGTTTCTTTACGAACATTCTCTTCTAGCTACTTGATTGTGAGAACGCGGTATGTAATACGTGTAACACACAAACTATGTGTTGTCAGGCAACTACTTGACGTTTTGGGTCAGGCTTCCGGTCAAGAGTAGGCTATGGGTAGTGAAGCATTTTGGGGAGTCAAAAGTTACGCATGGGTCAACCAGCCGCGCGTACTAGAGGGGGTTCTGCTATTTTCTGCATTTGGGCCTCAACTTCACTTTTAACTAAATCCAAATACTTATTAAGCCATCTCATCTCACCAAGCCTGGCCCAGGGAAGTTTCTATGGAGCTGGCACTCGTTTTTATAGCGCGAGTTATTCTAGCAATAGGAGCTTCTCCCCCAGCTCAAGACTCCCTCAAACCCTTAGCAGCAGACGCTCGGGCCTTCCAGACCTCCGAGACAACAGAAGGGACCAAGCGGCCCTGGGCTGCCACAACCCGCTGAGGCTTTCCCGCCGCGTGTGTCCGTCTCATAAGCAGCTCACCCCATTTCTCCATTGCCTCATATCACAGAGAATATTCTATCCCCCACCCCTTCTCCCCCCACCAGTGGTGAGTTCGCATGCCTCGCTGTTCAAGCTACACCTCTCAGAAAAATCCCTGCAGCAGATAAACACAGGAACTGTAATGGGAACTTCAGCACTCCCAACAATAGTGCCACTGTCACCCATGGGTGAGCTCTCGTGAAAGCGAGGGATTGGCAACCCAGGGCTGCCGTGCCCAGGAAAATTATTTCCTGTGGGAGAAAGAAAACAACCTTCAGCTCCTGGCAGGTCCCAGGCAAGCCCAAGCCAGGCTCACCGGAGAACTGGAATGTTTCGTCTTTGGGAAAGGAGGCAGAGGTGGGTAAGGGCTGTTGCCATCCTCGAATGCCCAGCTGGGTGAAAATCAAGGCTGCGGCATCAGGGCCTGGCTTTGTCCTAGCAGAGGAGGAACAAAACCACCACGGGCTGCCCAACACTGCTTAGGGGACAATCAATTAGCACGATGAGTCATGTGGTCAAGAGAAGGGGAAAAAAAAAAAAAAGAAACAGGCTCCATTTCTTTCTGAAAGCACATTCCTGGGTCTGATGCACTTGTAGTTCATCAGTCCAATGTAGAAAGGCAACTGCTTAAATTGAATAAGAGAAAGAAAATGCTGGGGCGCCTGGGTGGCTCAGCGGGTTAAAGCCTCTGCCTTTGGCTCAGGTCATGATCTCAGGGTCCTGAGATTGAGCCCCACATTGGGCTCTCTGCTCAGCGGGGAGCCTGCTTCCCTCTCTGCCTGCCTCTCTGCCTACTTGTGATCTCTTTCTCTGTCAAATAAATAAATAAAATCTTAAAAAAAAGATGCTGGGCAGCCCACTGACATCCTGAATGATCTGCTGTTAGGAAAGGAAATAGAGAAGTGACAGACATCATAATCTATGGGCTTCAGGACGCCCAGTCCCCTGGCGATCGGCAAAGACTTCTTCAGTACTGTGAGCTCTTCAACTCAGTGTTAAATGAATTCTTGGTTCAGGATTATTTAAGGGCAACCTGATATTACTCACTGAGAAGTTTCCATGAATGGAGCTGGCTGAACAACACTGAATTCTCTAAGAACTCCTACCCACTGCCCCCCCTTCCTCCCCTCCTATTCACCCTTGTTCCTACCTGAGCCCCGCACCCCCGCACCGCCCCCCCGCCCCCGGGGCCTCTCCAGGCAGCTCTCTTCCTCCGGGTTTCTCCTTTGGGGTGGAGGGGCCGCCCCGGTCATCGTAGGAGTTCGGCTGCACTCCCCTCCAGCTGTGACCACTATCCCCACAGGTACCAGATTACCCCTTGGTTTGTGAACCCCTTCCCCAGTCCCATGCACTGTGGGCCTCTGGGAACATATTCCCTTCCACTTCCCACTGCCTGGAATAGTTTCTGGCCCCAATTTTATCTCCTAACTCCTGTTTTGCCGTCAGGAATCAGTTTAGACATCACCTCCTCTGGAAAATTACTACGACGCGCCCACCTTGCCAACGCTCCCACACCCGTCCCGCGGGGGGGAAAAAAGGGAAAGGGGCTGGGACACCTCCTGTGTGCCCCCACCCCCCACCCCCCGCCTCGCGCATGCTTTTCTGATAGCACCTCTGTTACAGTTCCGTGTCTCTTTGTCTCATTTAATAATTCACCCCTCCACTCATTCATGCAATAAATATTGAGGTGCTGGTTATAGGAAATATGACCATAAATAAGACTTGGGTTCCTGCTCTCCTGCGCTCAGGCTCTAGTGATGGAGAAACAAGCAATGAATAACTACAAACAAGAAAATGGCAGACATTAATAGGAGCTGTAAAGCAAGACAGCAGGCCTAGGAGACCTAGCTCCTTAAGGGCAAAGGCTGCCTTATTCATCATTGTATCTGCAGGAATTAGCACGGAGCCTTTTAAAAAAAAAAAAAAAAAAGATTTGAGAGGCAGAGAGACCGGGGAAAGCAGGCTCCCCGCTGAGGAACTCTATCCCAGGACCCTGAGATCATGACCTGAGCTGAAGGCAGAGGCTTTAACCCACTGAGCCACCGGGGGAGCCCCAGCATGGAGCCTTAAAAAAACAGAAACAAAACACTACCACTCTCCCCTTTCTCTCCAGGCTTGGGTCATCTTCTGCTCTCAGTCATGGTGATTTAGGTACAGGGGTTCTCTCCTGGGATATAGTAAGTTTCTTGAAGGAAGGATCCTACCCAATCTAGAAATTTTAGAGAGAGAAACCAGAGGTGTTTGTTAAATGATTGTCCTCAAACTATAGTTTTTAACACTAAATTTTTTTTACTAAAGGCAGAACTAAATGCTTGTACGAGGAGAGACAAGCATTTTATAGATGGAGAACCTGAGGCTCAGAAATGGTGACTTGCCCAAGGTCAGAAAAGCCGGGAAACCAGAGTGAGCTCCCAAACCCAACCTCTTCCCCCCACATACCACTGCCTCTTGTAGAGAAACCAGACAGACACAAATCAGGTAGAAACGTCAGGAGAAAATCTGTCCTCACAGAAGACTGCTGGCAAGCTGTGGCTAGCGTGTAGGGTCCTCCCTGGGTGGGAAGGGGGAGGTGGTGAGTTTATTTGCAGGCAAAAGGGATCTGCTAGTTCAAGAGGAAGAAAAATGAATGACATTAATTTTTCATTCTTACCGCTGGGACTGAGCCTAAACTTTAGCACTTTATTAGAAGGCCAAAAACCACTCAAAAGCCAACGCCTACAAAGAAGAGGGCCAAAAATGTCTGTCTTTTTCTTTTCAAGAAAGAAGGTTTGCAATACTTGAAAGCTCAGGCTTGTTCTATACAGATATTTAAAAAGGAGCCCGTCTGCTGAGCGAGAAGCATCTTCTAAGAGGCGGAGTGGATCCAAGGAATGAGCATGAACTTCAGGAAAGCAGATAGGCATTCAAATTTGCACCCACTTAGCCTCTGCAAATTCGGGGATCTGGAAGGAGGGGCCATGATATCTAAGTGAAGTGGGGATGACAGGGCCCGGCACACAAGTAGACACTTACGGATTGTTGGCTCCTCCCTTTTCTGCAGTCCGTGCCAGGGAAGAACCTTGGCCTGGGAAACAGGAGAGCTGGCCGCACTGGCCATTTCTGCCCCGACTCCACTGCGACTCAGGTACTGCAACAGTCCTGACCTCCAGCTTCCCGGATAAAGGGCACTTTGTCATTTAAAACCAGCACGAGGCCTGGCAAGCTGCAGGCACTCCCTAAATGTTAGCTCCATCTGA
>CM053619.1:10782212-10816247 GCA_028646535.1 Procyon lotor | reverse complement strand
CCACCCCCGGCCCCAGTCACAGCGCAGGTCCTAAGCACACCTGTGGAGAGGCAGGCACCGACTGGGGAGGGAGAAGGCCAGAAAGCAGGTGGCCTCCAGGGGCTGTCTCACCCCCCCCACCCCCCGCCCCAAGAGCCAACTGTCAATCCACAGGCTTTGCAGCGCTTGCTTTCTTTTCCGCAAACGTGTCTATGGGGACGTGAGGGAGGGGAGAGAAGAGAAGCAGAAAAGTGCCTTTATGTGCTTGTTTCTCTGGCCATTCCAACACCGATGCGCTGCCCCGGAACCCATCCCCTGAGCAATGATGACTGTAAGAGCAGTTAACAAAAGCAGCTGAGGTCGGTCACTAGGTGCTTGCCTCTTCCATTCAGCTATAAGCATCATATGCAACAACAGTGTATTCAGCACGTACAACTCTGAGGCGTTACTATGCCCATTTTCCAGATGGAGTGTTAAGGTTCAGAAAGGCTGAGGAACCTGTCCAAAGTCATATACGATCCCTAAGTGGCTTAGCAGGATTCAAACCCGAGATGTCGAACTCCACAGTCAGGGGGCCTGACTGCTGCCTTAACTGAGGGATCAGAGTAACTCCCTTCTGGAGTGACCCCTTGGAAGCACCCCCCTACCCTACCCCAACAAACTCCGATTCTTTTTTTTTTTTTTAAAGATTTATTTATTTGACAGAGAGAGAGAGATTACAAGTAGGCAGAGTCACGGAGAGAGGGGGGGAGGCAGGCTCCCTGCCGAGCAGAGAGCCGGATGTGGGGCTCTATCCCAGGACCCTGAGATCATGACCTGAGCCGAAGGCAGAGGCTTTAACCCACTGAGCCCCCCAGGCGCCCCAACGAACTCCATTCTTAATAAAATGCACATTCCTTTGTTGGAGGGGAAAAGCCACTGGTCTGTGGACTAGGAAGAGTTAAGGCCACAGTTCTGGGCTTGGTTTTCTCAGTTCTGTGGGCTCAGGTCAGACTCTGTAGCATTAACTTTAATGCAAATTTTTTTTGGAGGTGATTCATGTAGAATTCCTGCCAAGAATTTTAACAATTAGGCTGAATGCGACCAAACTCTGTCGGTACATGCCTGACAACATCTGCTGATGTATACCTTATCCTGGAAGGCTCGAGAAGCCTGGGGAAGGGCTGGCGAGCAGGCCCCATGGGGGACTCGGCAGTGGAGAAAGACACCTGTGGGCTGCCCACGGCTTCAGCCTTCCATCCGATTAACAACTGGCTCTCCTTTTAGGATATCCCATAGCCAACGGGGACGGGAGGAAGGAAGACAACAAATCAGAAGAGGCTCATAAAGAAAAATGTTTCCCGACGGTCTCTTTTCTACTGTGAGTCAAGGGCTATAAAGTGTTTCTCTCTAATGTGATTTTCAGCCTTTTGCTCTGCCCTAACCTGGTACATTCCCAACAGGAACAGGGACTCAGCCACAGGGCTGGAGTTCTTTAAGAGGAAAGGGGAGGAAGGTGGAGAATCCCAATCTTTATGCCTCACCTTTCAGGAATCAGATTCCGGAAGGGTGGGGAGCTGCACAGTTGGGCAAAGGTCCCCGGAGGATCTGTTTCCCATCCTCCTCTCCCCCCTCTCCTAGTCGCACACAAGCGCATGCGCGCTCACATACAAACGCACACTCAGCACCACGGACCCCCAACAAGGGCCAATGGATCAAACCTTTCCCGCAAGGTGCTATCATTAAAAACACTGAAACTGGGGCTCCTGGGTTGCTCAGTCGTTGAGCGTCTGCCTTTGGCTCAGGTCATGATCCTGGGGTTCTGGGATCAAACCCCGTATCCAGCTCCCTACCAGGGGGGAAGCCTGTTTTTCCTCTCCCATTCCCCCTTCTCGTGTTGCTGCTCTCACCGTCTCTCTCTCTCTCTCTCTCTGTCAAATAAATAAAGAAATAAAGTCTTAAAAAAACACTGAAATTATATTGAGATTATAAAATAATTGATAAGCTTCTTAAAGTAGTCCTGTCCCTTCCCAAAAAGGTGAAGGATGTTACCTGCCAGAATGGTAGTGAGATATAAAGGCATATTATTTGTGTGAGACACAAATTATACGTTTGCAAACCACGGAAAATGGTTCCAGCCATTGCTGTCCAATAGAAAAATAATATGATCCACCTATACAATTTTTTTTAAAGATTTTATTTATTTATTTGACAGAGAGGGAGAGATCACAAGTAGGCAGAGAGGCAGGCAGAGAGAGAGGGGGAAGCAGGTTCCCTGCTAAGCAGAGCCCAATGTGGGGCTCGATCCCAGGACCCTGAGATCATGACCTGAGCTGAAAGCAGAGGCTTTAACCCACTGAGCCACCCAGGCGCCCCTACAGTTTTTAAATTTCCTACCAGTCCCGTTAATGAATCTTAATAGATTTTAAATCAATATAATTGTAATATTATTTCAACATTGAATCAACGTCGATAAGTATTAATGAGATATTTTATACTCCTGTTTTGCATATTTAGTCACTGAAATTCAGAATGCATTTCTAAACACAGCACATTTCAATCTCAGGTGCTCGGCAGCCACGTGAGGCTTGTGGCCCAGGAATCGGTATCACTAAGAACAGCCCTGAGTTCCAGCTGCTAAACTATGTATTTCTGAATGACTGGCCTGTAAATAATAAATACACACTATGCTTTTTAAAGATTTCTTAAAAAGAGGGGCGCCTGGGTGGCTCAGTGGGTTAAAGCCTCTGCCTTCGGCTCAGGTCATGATCTCAGGGTCCTGGGATCGAGCCCCCCATCGGGCTCTCTGCTCAGCAGGGAGCCTGCTTCCCCCCCCCCTGCCTACTTGTGATCTCTCTCTGTCAAATAAATAAAATTAAAAAAAAAAATTCTTAAAAAGAAAAGGCCATTTTTAAAATGACTCTGGGCAAGGATTCTTAACCTTCTTGAGCTTTAGCTTCATGAAATGTAAATGGAAGGCCCGCTGGGTGGCTCAGCTGGTTAAGCATCTGCCTTCAGTTCAGGTCATAATCCCAGGGTCCTGGGATTGAGTCCCACATCGGGCTCCTTCCTCAGCCTGCTGCTCCCCTTGCTTGTTCTCTCCCTTTCTCTCTCTGACAAATAAACAAATAAAATCTTAAAAAAAAAAGTATTTAAAAAAATGAAAATGGAGATGAAAATGCCCATGGGACTTCCCTGACACGGCTGTTGTAAGGATCATATGCTAAAACACTTATGAAAGGGCTTTGTACAGTGCTATGCAAATGCTGATTATTGTTAATACAGCTCCTGGACGAGAAAAGATTCTTGCAGATCAATAGCATTCTTGTCTTCAGTCCATAAACATTCTGCCCACAGTTGTCCTTCGTTCCTGGAGGCATATATGGACAGTAGGAAATGCGTATCAATAATCAACCCCCTAGCACTGGTACCATATCACAAGCCATAAACCGACTTTATGAAAAAATCCCATCATAATTTCCAAGGCCTGTTTAGATAGTTATTTGGTTAAAATGAAGACCTTGCTTTAAAAACAGGAATACGTCACTGGTCAACAAATTCTAAAGGGAGCAACCCTTGCCTCCAAGAGAATTAGACAATTCAGGAAACCTGTCCTGAGCTAGGGAACGAAGATGAAGAACACCCACCCTCCACACCGGCCGCCCATTCACCCCACCTTGTTCCCTTTCCTCCAGCCTCTTGACTCTTTTAGGGGCTCTCTCCCAAATTATCTGTGAATTTGGGTAGTTAGAAGTAATCAATACTTTAAGATGCAGAAGAGAAGACCTGCTAGGTTCTCCTAGCCTTGCCCCACTGTTAGGATAATGCAGACGAGATACAAGCCTTGAGTAGCGATTAAGCGAATAAGCGAACAGTAATTAAGCTGCGAAGAGTGATTTAGATGAAGAGAAACCGGAGAAACTTCTGTCTTCGGAGAACGAAGGGTAGGCAGAGCACAAATCCTCATTGCAACGGCCATCTGCCCTACTTGGCAGGAGAGCTCTTCCCTGGACGCAGCATGCAGGTCCAGGTAGTGGCCGCAAGTGCCACCAACGACGGCAGCCCCTTGCAGCTAAGTCATAAATGCACCAGGTTTCTCAAGTCCAGATTACAGCCAAGAGCAGCCTTTCCCAAAGTGTGTTCCGCTCGACGTGTCCGGTCATTTCATTAAGGACGAAGGGGAAAACAGGCAGGGGCGGCATGGCCCAAAGTGAGTTTTGGGAAATCCTGGTTCCACACAGAGCTCACCGGGTTCTTCTGGTCATAGTAGTGTTCTGAGGTGGGGGGAGGGGTGGGGGGACGACGGGGGACGACGGGGGACTGGGGGGAGGGGGGAGAGGGGGATTTTTCAGGTATCAGATCTGGGGTATTCTCAAGTTGACACGAGCGTATCTTCACACACTTCCACTTTCATAAATAACTACAAAATATACTGGGAGGCAAAAAAAAAAAGGTACGGTCCCTGCTGAAAGTAGTAGAATATGTGTTTCGTTGTTTTCATACTTGCTGAACTTGCTGAACAGCAGTCGGCTCAGCGCGGACCCAGGGCACGGGCTCAGGAGCCTGGCCCAGCTGCCGGTGATTTCTCTCTTCTCGCACCCAGACCACCCCTCCAGATACCAGAGGCCCCTAATCAAAGGCATTTCTGCTTCTGCACCGAGAGGGACCAGTAGCAAAGGTGTTAACATTCGGAAACAAAATGAATCATAACAACTTTTTTATGGTCTTAGCTGAGCTTTCCACGGAGCCTGCTTGGGCTGGGAATGCGCTACAAAGAAGGACCATTCCAGTTCTGGCCCCTGATGTTTCACCCCGAGAGCCCCATCGGGCTGTTTCAAAAACACTGCCGTGAAGTCTGAAGAGTGCCTGGCACTGTGGCCCAAACATCGGCCTCGGGGTCATTACGAAGTTCCTTCCAACCATCTGAGCGCCAAAAACCGTCTGCAAACCCCAAACTCCAAAGTACAACTGCTATTGTTATGAGGGAATCCAGGTAAACTTTGATGTTAAAAAGGACTCCCCTTTAAAAAAACAAAACTGGAGAGCACGATTAGGGCTTTTAAAAAATACACACCCTGCCAGTAATCTGTGCTATTAGCTAGAGAACACATCTTGCTGTCTTCTTTTTAAGTTAATATTAATTCAATGATTTTTTTTCTTTTTAAAGATTTTAGTTATTTGACAGAGAGACACGACGAGAGAGGGAACACAAGCAGGGGGAGTGGGAGAAGGAGAGGCAGGCTCCCCGCTGAGCAGGGAGCCGGATGTGGGACTTGATCCCAGGATCCTGGGATCATGACCCGAGCAGAAGGCAGACGCTTAATGACTGAGCCACCCAGGTGCCCCAATATTAATTCAATGACTAAAAAAACCCCACCAACTTTGGTCTTGTTTCTCGGTTTTAATCTCGAAACATGGCAAATTCTGAAATTACAAATGCTCGTAAACCCAAATGTTACACACAAGTGTCCTCCCTGATGTTCTGTGACTTTTCTCCTCTGGCGAGGGACAGCTTATCGGATTTTGTATTTTTCAGCGACACGAAACAGAGGTAGACACGGATGAGCCTTCAGAATGAAGTCTCAGCGTAGCACTTTGCCAGATCTGCACTGATCAGAAAAACAGAAAGCCCCTAAAACCATGACAACCTTTGACTCTTCATAAGACAGCATTTCTTTATTTCTACTGGGGGCTTTCAAGGGATGACAGATGGGGAGGCTGCACAAACTTGTGTTTCAAAGGAAATGAATCTTAACTACTGTAAGTGACACTGATAAGCCAGCTACTGGGAAATGGCCTGCAACCGATAATGTTTCTGAAGAAATGTTATCAAGTGAGATCTCCTTTAATATCTACTTCTATTTCCCATCACTATTACAAAAGAATCACGATGAGGGGCGCCAGGCTGGCTCAGTAGGTTAAGCGTCTGCCTGCAGCTCAGGTCATGATCTCAGGGTCCTGGGATGGAGCCCTGCATCCGGCTCCTTACTGAGCAGGAGGTCTGCTTCTCCCCCCCCTCTCTCTTCTCTGTCTCTCTCTCTCTGCTCTCTTAAAAGTCATTTCACCCATTGACCATGAAAATTTCATGAAGACCTACAAAGGCAATTGTTTTCCTCCATAAAAGTTCCATCCCGTTCTAGGTTGGAGAAACGTGTCACACCTTATAAATCAAACAAGCTATGACTTAAATTCTAATTTTTATAACTGGCATAGAGATGATAAAATGTCTTCCAAATGCTGTGGGAATTTTTTTTAAAGCTCCCAATGCATAATATTGTCTGCTGTTTGGTGTGTGTGTGTGTGTGTGTTTAAAGAATTTATCATCAGTTCCAAGTTAGAGTTCAATTGCAACAAATACTCAAAACTGATGACTTTTTTTCCCTTAAACAACATACTTTCTATATACAGCGTTATTGCTTCGATGAATTAATGCCAACAAATGTGGTCAGTATTGTTTCCAGATTCTTGGAGCAACTGTACTCCTTGTACGGTCAACCCAGGCCCGTCTGTCCTTGATTACTTAATTTTCAGTCATTTGCAAACTCAAAAGTGAAAATGTAGAGGCATTTGGGCCACTTTCTTCAGCGGCAGAACAAGGAATGTGGGCAGTTCATAGACGTTCTCACACAGGTCTTTGCGATACAAAATACACTGTGGAAAGAATTCCTTCCCTAGATGAAGAAGACTTAGGGAAAGAGGGAGTTTCCATTCTGGAGGGAGTTGTGGGGAGAATATGGACTTTAAGAAAGATCTCCTCTTGTTACAGCTTACCTTTTGTAAGCTTTTTTTTTTTTTTAACTATTCTTTGCTGATTAACTCCATTCTGTCTATTCTCTCAAAGGACTCCAAGTTCCCACAATACATATGTATTCAATTTTATTGCTTTGCACTTGATATACTGCTTTGTAACTGTTCAAGGCATTTTCTGTGAACATTATGTTTCTGTCTCCCAAACTGTACTCTAAGCTTCTTAACGATAAAATCCATGCCCTGTCTCCACCTTGGGATTTTTTTCTTTACCATGACTGCATTAAGCCTATAAATTAATTTTGATTAAATGGCATCTTTACAATATTCCACGTTTCCAGCTAGGAACAATCTGTTTCTCCACTGATGCAAGTCTGGGCTCCCCCCCACACCCCACCCCCCCGCCCCTTAACATCTAACCAAACTTTTGTAGTTTTCTCTAACTAGAGTAACAAACATGCAGATGGTAGGGAACTCCAATGAGTCTGTCTCCCTGGGTTTCAGTCTTACCCCTAGAGGTAATGCCTCTCAACATCTTTCTATGTAGCTTCCAGAAGATGCTCGTGCATGTGCATATTTATATGATAAAGCATAAATATCATCTCTCCCCTTAAAAAAAGCATGTTATCACTTTCTTACCTCTCAGCTGGCGACAGAGAAATATTCAAAGGGAACGGATACCCTTTCATAGATCAGGCAATAAAGGATGAATTTGGAGCTGAGAGACTGAGCTGATACTGGGCATGGGGGGCCGAAATATAAGCACACTCTACACAGCACAAATGAGAAATCTTTTCATAATTTACTTAACCAGTCTTCCCCTCATAGGCATTTATACTGTTTCACATCTTAACTGCAAATATTGCCATCATGGAGATCTTTGTATGGATATCTTTATTTACATTTGTAAATTCGGATGGGCCAAGTCCCAGAAACTGAGTTGGTAGGTCAAAGATGTTATCTACCTATCTATCTATCAGTTGATCAATGCGGGGCTTGAACTCACAACCCTGAGATCAAGACCTCAACTGATACCATAAGTCAAACACTTAACCAACCAAGCCACCCAGGCACCCCGACGATAACGTGTTTTTTTGTTTTTTTTTTTTAAAGATTTTATTTATTTGACAGAGAGAAACACAGTGAGAGAGGGGACACAAGCAGAGGGAGTGGTAGCGGGAGAAGCAGGCTTCCTGCCGAGCAGGGAGCCCGATGCGGGGCTCGATCCCAGGACGCTGGGATCATGACCTGAGCCGAAGGCGGACGCTTAACGACTGAGCCACCCAGGCGCCCCGATAACGTGTTTTAATTCCGAGTGACACTGCCACGAAACTGCATCAGGTTACACTCCCTCGAACCACTTGAGGACCTGCCTCTCCACACCCTTGCCAACGCTCAATATTATCCAGTGTTCTTTCTGCCAATCTAAATAGTGACATATATTTTATCAGTTGCACTTTGTTCATTATAAGTGGAACCAGGTATCTTTTCATGTACACAAACATGTTTATGTTTCTCGCTCTGTTTAAATTCTTTAACTCCAATTTAAGAGCTGTTTATGCATTTCAAAAAAAACGGACCTTTTCTCTGTTGTATGTGTTGGAAAGATTTTTTTTCCCCCAGTCCGTGGCTTGTCATTTGATCTGCTTTCTGGGATTTTGAATCACACAGAAGTTTTGTATTAGAGTCCTCTCTGTTACAGTCACCAACAAAATCTCGTTTCATTTTCTGAACACGAATGTATGTTAATTTCCTTTCAAGAGAGGTGAAGTCAGACAGCAAAATTAACAACCAGTCACCAAAAATCCTCCCCGCAAATGTGTGAGAACTTAGAAGAACAAATAGCTGTGAATCAAGCCACTGCCAGCACCCAGTGATGTAATTCATTGAAATGGCACATGCCCTGGAAAGACACGTTTTCTCCTTTTGTTTGAGAAGTCCATTATGCTTGTCAGTTTCCCAGAGTCTAGCAACCCACACTGCCTCGAGTAAAAGATGCCTTGGCTTAGCCGTTTGAAAACAGAAGTGATTACAAATGAAGATTCTGGCCCTCGCCCTGTCACACCAGAGACTCTTCAGCAAAACGCCCAGTTCAAGAGGCAAAGAAAGATTTGGTCAGTTTCCCAGAGAAACTATGGCTCAACTCAAGACCAAAAGAAGAAAATGATAACGAGGCAGGTTCTCCAACTACCCACTAGGTCCCCAGGCAATGAACAGATGACAGATGTTCTCAGATAACTATTTCTCTTCCGGCACTTTCTTCTTCTTATCCTTTCCAGTAAAAGAACAGAGAAAAAAAAAAAATAGAAAAAAAAAAAAAACCCAACCCCACACATTTAAAAAGATTTCCCTTTTCCCCTCCACTGGCATAAAGTTACTTACGTTATAACAAGGACGTTGACTCTAATTAGAATGGTGTGTCCTCCCAAATTCAGGGAAGATTTTTAACTGCATTCTAATTTGTTCTGGGTAGTTGAACACGATGGTAACAAATTAATGCCTGTGCGAGTGGGAGAGCTAAAAAAATAATAACCAATGTGCCACCACAACGATAAGCAAAGGTTCTTTGTAGGGGGTTTGTTTAACAAATCCCCTACAAATGTTTGTTTACTTAGCAAACATTTCTGGAGTCCCTGCCACATGTCCGGATCTGTGGATGCAGAGTCCGTGCCTTTCAGAAGCATACTGTCTAATGAGAGGCTGAGGCCCACACAGCAGTGACTACAGTCACCCGCAGTCTTTTCGCAGAAGAATGCATCGAAGTGCTGAGAAAAGCTATAGGTATGATGAGTGTGGATTATTGCAAAGAGAAGCCTGGAAATAAAAAGGACGGTGATGGAGTGAGAGCTTAATTAAGGATCCATGAAGGGAGAAGGAAGTTTTCTTTATGGAGGAGGAAGTAGACAGATCATAGAGGAAAGATGGTAAGCAAATACTGAGTTTGCGATTGACAGAGCAAGCAAGATTCCTCGAGGAGGCAGGATATACACCATTCAACAAGTATTTACTAAATGCCACCTTGTGCCAGGCATCGGACTGGATGGAGACAGAGATGATTGACAAAGACTTGCTTCTAAGCTTCCAGAAGCTCGCAGTCCACTGAATGAGCTAATTAATGAAATATGCAATCTAATAGAGAGAGAGTGTTATGATATGGGAAGTACCAGGTACTGTGAGGTGCACACGAGGCACACCCAAGCCCTATCTGGGGAATCGGGGCTTCCTAGAAGAAGTGGTAAGTTCGTGGAATCAAGAGCGGAAGTAGAAAAAGGAAACAGATAAATAAAAATATGAAAGGTGGGGAGGGGGTGGTAGAAAGGAAGTTGTATTAGAAAAACTAGGATTTTACAGTGGACCATGTGTGGGATTAGGATTAGGAGCTTCTGGAGTATGACGAAGTA
Organism: Procyon lotor; assembly: GCA_028646535.1. Classification (NCBI taxonomy): domain Eukaryota; kingdom Metazoa; phylum Chordata; class Mammalia; order Carnivora; family Procyonidae; genus Procyon; species Procyon lotor. The sequence continues at coordinate 10,806,141 of CM053619.1, read as the reverse complement.
AAATGCTAGATAACCTCTAGAGATTCTAAGAAAGGACCAAAAGTGAGAATTAATTAGTACCTGGCGTAATGCTCACCAGCCTCCTTGTAGAACAAAGGAAGAACATAACAAGGATACCCCAGAGCTAGAAATGTGAAGGCAACTGACCCAACAGAGCAAGGGTGCGACTTCTCAGAAACCAAAGGGCACAACACGAAAATGGGTGACCACATACGGGGGGCAGACCTGGAACATCCAGGGTCTCCCCCCCAGCCCCCTGCCAGGTCTTCTCCCCTTTTCCCTAGAGTTGTGATCTCCAAGCAATCAGGTCTGTGTTTTTGTCTCTATTCTCCGTTTTCAACCGCATTTCGAAAAGGCACTGCTTGCAAGGCAATGATGGGGAGAAAAGTACTGGGGCTCGCTCCCGTCTAGCTGCCAGAGCGCTGTTTTAGGTGAATGTCAAGTGAACAGGGAGAAACAGAATGATGATTTTATCTGAATTGCTTCCAAGGAAAAGGAACCTCCAGTGCAACACTGGGTCCACTTGGCTGGAAATCCTGGCGTGTCAACCACAGAAATGAAAGCAGAAAATTGCATCTTCCAGGGGCGCCTGGGTGGCTCAGTGGGTTAAAGCCTCTGCCTTCAGCTCAGGTCACGGTCTCAGGGTCCTGGGATCGAGCCCTGCATTGGGCTCCCTGCTTGTGAGGAGCCTGCTTCTCCCTCTCCCACTCCCCCTGCTTGTGTTCCCTCTCTCACTGTCTCTCTCTCTGTGTCAAATAAATAAAATCTTAAAAAAAGAAAAGAAAAGAAAAAGAAAATTGCATCTTCCAGAAAGCACAGTATCAAATGGGCAAAACTTCGAGGACTGATGTGCTTTCAGGTTCCTGTGGTTTAGGAGCCATTTTATTCTTTTCTACTTCTTCCCGCTGAAAATGCAAGGATTTCAAACAGAATTTCCCCTTGCAGGGGGCTTTTGGAAATGATTAAAGGTCAAACCTCTTGCTTTAAGTAAAATTAATACATTAGGGTCCAAATTTACTGAACTTAAAAAGGGAGACAAAGAAAAATAAATCAAAATGTCTTCCCAAACTTTAAAATCGAGGAGATTTTTAGGTGCAGTTAAGTGATGGTTCCTCCTGGTGAAATGTGAAATCGCGCCCCAGAGAGATTAGCCACTGTAAAGATGTAAGGAACCAAAGTTTTAAGTGTTTGGGGATTCCAGGGATCCCTGCGGCCCAGAGGTAAACGCTGTGGGCAAATGGGAGAAAGGAAAGACGAAAAGATGGGGCGGTGATCTTGGAGTTGTGAGGCTATCCCACAGTATGGAGGGCCTTACCAGTGGGCTCAAAGACTTACAACAGCCAAAAGGCCTCGGAGTTCATCACCATCTTAACCTCTTCCTTAGAAACTAACTTACTCTCCCTCCTCTCCTTCATTCCCTTTTCCCTTCCCTCCTTCCTCCATCACTCCTTTCCTTCCTTCCCTCCTTCCTGGTGTTCTGCTATTTATTCTTTCTTTTTCTCTGTCTCTCTTAACATATAACTGAAAAAAAAAATCTGGGTATGTTTCAGGTATACAATGTGATGATCCAATGCACACATATATTGTTAAATGGTTACCACAATTAGGCCAAGTAACACGCCTATCACCTCACACAGTAACCAACTTTTGTGTGTATGTGGTGAGAACACTTAAAGATCTAACCCCTTAGTGGATTTCAGGTACACCGTGCGGTGTCAGCAACTACAGTCACCATGCTGTACATTCTATCCCTTTCTTAAAAATTAAAAAAAAGGGGGGGCACCTGGGTGGCTCAGTGGGTTAAAGCCTCTGCCTTCGGCTCGGGTCATGATCTCGGGGTCCTGGGATGGAGCCCCGCATCGGGCTCTCTGCTCAGCGGGGAGCCTGCTTCCCCCTCTCTCTCTGCCTGCCTCTCTGCCTACTTGTGGTCTCTCTCTCTGTCAAATAAATAAATAAAATCTTTAAGTTAAAAAAAAATTTCTAACCAAGTGGAAGGCAGAGATTTTCAGCGGGTCTTTATCTTCATTCAGTAATCACATTCATATCACACTCACTTCCTCCGGTTCCGTTACGCATGCTGGAGTTCCAAATCAAATACGCTTTGCCTCCGCGAGACCGCTAATTCAGATGTGAACAAAGGGATGAAGTCTTCCGGCTGGGACTCTTCGACTCATGAACCAAAAGCCAAGCCGCAAGTGCTACCCTGTCACCTCCTTGTGACAGATCCTCCTCGTTTCTTCTCTACCCGCCCCCACTCTCTGATCAAGCAGCTGCCTCTTTGCGGACCCCTGTTCTTCTCGCCCCATCTTTTGTTTCACACCTACTCCTTGAACTCAGCCCTGGCGCCGAGGGGCAGTTTGGCTTGGCACCGGGCACTCTGCCAAGGACCTGGCTCGGACCGAATTAGCCGTTCCACCCAAATCAGACCACCCAACCTAGGCGGGCGCCCTGACCCGCCTCCACCTCCTGGAGGTAAATCCCAGCTTCCGGATCTGCAGCAGACACAGAGCGAGCACATCATGGGAGGAAAGGGAAGGAGAGTGGACGCTATCGGGCTCTGCGGAGGAGGTGATGGCCAAGCCGAGCCCTAGAGTGTGGGCAGGGCGGGCAAGGGCGAGGAGGGCAATCCAAACAAAGGGGATAGCACATCAAGGGAGAAAAAGAATCTGTCTTGTAGTCTGCTTTGTGGACAAGCACCCCTACTTCATTCTACTAAAAGGCTTACTGAGCTCGGGGCACATGAGCCTGTGCAGGACCTGGCGTGTAATAGAACTCATTAAATATTTGTGGAATAAATGAAATAGTTTCACTTAAATGCAAAAGTCAAGCTGTATGTCTAACTCAGAAAATAACCTAGAACATTATCCTACCAGAAGTACCAAAATGAAAACAAAACAAAAGCCCCCAGAAAATTCGGTATCAAGTCCCCTCAAGACAACAGGGCTCTTCCCTTCCGTAATCACAGGATGACTTTGTGAAGCCTGATTTTGGGCACCCTTTGTGCCCGAAACAGAGTCACAGAACCCCGGGCCCAAAGAGGTCTGGTCCTGATTAATTTTCCTCTGTGACGTTCAGACTGGAGGGAGAAGGAAGGAGGATCTAAAAGGAAACCGGAGGAGCCCAAGATGCATCATTGGTGAGCCTCACCACGGCACCCTCCTTTGTGAACCGGCCTAGGGGGTCCCCTAATTCTCATCTTCACTTGCCTGCTGGGCCAACAACTCACTTCAGTTCTAGCCATCTTCTGTCTTCCTGACTTAAAAAGGGTTTGGTTGAGCCCCTGGCGAATTTAAGGACTCCGATAACAAAGTTCGGGTAAATCAAATCTGCACAGCCTCTTTCCTTATTAAAATGGTTCTGGAAGGGTTGTTCCAATTAAACAGCCTCTGTTATGGGGCTCTGTCAATGTCGTGTGATAATTCTTGAATACTGAAATGCTATTAAATGTGAGTGACGACAAGGAAAAAGCTCTATAATCTAAGCATGACTGGAAGTTAAATTAATGCAGCCAAGTCTGTGAAGACTGGGTCAAATCCCTTTCTATATACCTACTTTCATCATGGGTCACAGATTCTGTCCGTCCCCCCCCCCCCCCCACCGCTGTCCATGCTTCACTCACTGAAATCCCTGCATTCATCTCACTTGGCCCTCAGGTGGAAGCTAGGACGACTGCATATCGATCAACATTCATTAGGTAGTGCCTAGCTCCGGAGGCAAACAACAACTGGGAAAATAATGCTGGAAAAAAATCCCGAAAAATCCAACTAGACGCAAAGCAATCCTGGTAGAAAACACTTGGGAACACGCCCCATTCAATCTTGGTAGACCTGCTGTCTCGTGAGCTCATCTGACCAGACCTCCCTCTGCTCACCCTAGGAGCGAGTGAACATTCCTGAACCTCCAGGCCACAGAACAAAATGTTATCCCCTTCTCTCTCGGCCTCAGCTCCTGCCAGCATCAGAAAGGGGTTCACCACTTGGCTAGACTGCCAACCCAGTTCCATAACGCCCTCCAAGCTGAGGACCTTGACTTCCAGTGCACCTTAGTGTGGCGACATTCCGAATCTTTAACACCCGACTGCCCTGACTCCCAGACGGCAAACTTAGAAATCCTGCTTCCTACCCTTTCACTGCTCCCAGACAGCTACCTCTTTGGCCTCAGGGTATCTGACAGCATCTTACAATTATTTAAGTTCAGCCTAACAAGCCGACATGACCCCACAGCTGTCGTCTCAGCAAGGTGCACCTGGGGAACACCGAGGCCCTGCTGGAATCTGACTTCACAACCCAGCAGGGCCTGTGCAACCCCCTGGCCTTGGTGCTCGCGTGGTCTCTTAGCTCAGTTCCTCCCACATCCGCCGGCCCAGCGTCCAGCCCCATTCCCTCCGGATGTGTGGTGCTCGCCCAGGCTCTCCGTGCCCTGATCCAGAGTCACTTACTGTCCGGCCGAGACCGCAGGGGTCTGGATCGTCAGCGACGAGGGCATTCTCTGCCAGCAATTGATTTTTGCTGCCCTGCAAACTCGGTCTCCAGTCCTCTGGCCACCAAGTAAGCTGAGGGTTCCGCCCTCACTCAGGAGTTGTTTCCGGGACTCTCCTCCAGCTCCCTTCCTGGCGCCCAGGGCAGGTGTTTTCCAAGTCGGCCGGCTCTTCTACCCCAGAGCCTCGATAGCCTTGCCTTATCTCCGCCATGAAAAGAGGACATCCAGTAAGGACACTTCAGGCTCCTCCTTCCACCGGGTTCCCTCTTCATCTCCTCCTCCCACTCCACGTCTCAGAAGTTGGCACCCCACCTCCCACACCCCACTCTTCCACCTGGGATCTTGTTACCCCAAACCTGCCACGTAAATGCTACGGGACTTCCGGAAGTTGCTTCCCGTCCTTGTGACTCAGTCTTCGCACCTGTGTGTGCAGAGAGCGGAGCACCCGTCCCACAGACCCATCCGTCTCTGGGACAGGACCACTCAGTGCCCTGTGCTGAAGACCAGGCGGGACCACAGAGATAAAGCACTTAGAACGGGGCCTACACCATGGCCCTCTGTCTCTTCCTCAGAACTCTTCACTCGCCTCCCTTGGCTCTTTAGCCAAGCCATGGTTTAGACAAAGCCATGATTTGTCCTCGCCGGTCTCCAGCCCCAGCCCCTCTGTCTGCCCCCTCAAAATGCAAGGGCTGGTTCCACCCTTGGCTTTCTTGACCTCCCTCAAGGATGAGCTCATCTGTTCATCCAACTTAGACAATGTCTGGTAGCTAATGGTTCTTCATTCATTCCTCTCCCGGCCTCCTTTCTGGGCTCCTTCGGCCTGGCGAATCCACCTTCTCATCCCAAGGGAATGTCAAACATGTCCAAGCCGAGATTACTGCTTTCCCAAACCCGTTTCTTCCCCTGGATTCCTCATATCTGCTGATGACGTCACTATCAATGCAGCTCCCTGCTTCAAACCTTTAGCGGCATGCCGGGCAAAGGGCACAGTTCTGGTATGCCCATGGTACCTGGGGCCATTCTGGTAAAGAGAAATGGGGAACCCCTGTATTCATGGGGATGGATTCCAAGTGTAAGGATCGTGAGTCAGAAATGGGATCAGGGCCACAAATAAAATCTGAGGGGTGTATTCTCAGAACAAGAGGTTAATAAAAGACCTAGTTAGCTCAAGTCTAGGGGTCAAGTTTGGGGCAAAGAGCCAAAGAGACGAGAGAAAGTGAGGAAAGGCCCGGATGAAGCCTGTGCTAATTCTTCTAAGGTGCTGAGCATGACTTGCAGAGGCCTGAGGTCGCTCATCTCCTTCTTTCTCACTCCAACTCTACTAACCACTCGTTCCCAATCTCCTCTAGGCTCCTCTTGCTCTGCCTCCCCTGCCACCACCGTCCCACCAACCCAGGGCTTCTCTTATGTCTCAATGCACCAACCACAACCACCCACAAGCCGGTCCTGGCCTTACGTCTCTGTCTCTCTCTTCTCACCTATCTCTCTTAAACCATAATTATGACCACACCACCGCTCGGCTTTAAAACCCTCGATGGCTCCTGACTGCTATTAGGAACAAGCAGCAGCTCTTTAGGTCTTCACAATCTAGCCCCAACCTGCCTTTCCAGCTTCCATGAGGCATCACTACAGCTACGACAGACGGCTGGGGTTCTTTGTTGCCCTGGAACATGCCACACTCTGACCCCCTCACCCACCACACAGGGTATTTCTCCTGTCTGGGGCGCCCCTCCTTGCCTCACCTCTCCTACAGCCAATGCCAACCTTTCTCTTTCATGTCTCGTGGGCGTGAGTCTTCCTTCTCAGGCAGAGAGCACGTCCTTTCTCCATCCCTGAGGGTTTTTTTTAATGTTTGTTTATGCCCTGTCTTCCCTACAAACGATGATGGGCCCCTCAAGGATAGGGCCCTATCTTCTCCATCCAGTTTCTATCCCCAGGGGGTGCTATTAGGGTATCTAGTACAGAAGAAAAATGTAAATAGCCATCTAGTGAGTGCTAAACTTTTTACACGCACCACCTCATTAATCCTGACAAGAACACAGGACACTTTGAAATACTCGGGCTACTCCAAGAGATTCTTGGATTCCAAAATACATCTCTGCCTTTTGCTGCCCATCTCCCAGAAACCAGGTTTCTCGTCGTTAGAAACCTCTGATTTAGGAAGGAAGGAAGGAAGAAAGGAAGGAAGGAAGGAAGGGCGGGAGGAAGGAAAAGAAACCTCTGATTTACCCACTGACTGCAATGCTCATTATTCTTTCATGGACTGGTTAAGGGTGAGAACTTTCCTCAGAATTCCACCAATTAAAAGCTCATTTGGATGAGACAGATACTCTCAAAGGAAAACACAAAAGACCAAAAGTAATTAAGAAGTAAAAAACCGGAGGGATGCCTAGGTGCCTCAGTTGGTTAAGCAGCTGCTTTTGGCTCAGGTCATGATCCCAGGGTTCTGGGATCGAGTCCCACATCCGGCTCCTTGCTCAAGGGGGAGCCTTCTTCTCCCTCTGCCTCTGCCTGCCACTCTGCCTGCTGTGCTCTCTCTGACAAATAAATAAATAAAATCTTAAAAAAAAAAAAAACGTAAAAAACTAGAATATAACAGTAATCACAGACTATCTAGACATTATCGTCAAATCACCACTTGTCCAAAAAGGCACTGGGCTCAGACAGGTTCACAGGCAATTTCTTTCAAAGCTCTGAGGAACGGATATTATCATGCTATTTAAACTATCCCAGACCCCAGAAAAAGGATTGTGAGTGATGTTTACGTCTTCCTTCTTTTTTTGTTTTCTAAAACTCCACACGGAGCATTATTATTTTAATAATTATAAAGACACACTAAATGTACTGGACTTAAAGGAATTTTTAATGAGGAAATTATTATGAATTTGTACAAAGTTTTATCTATAAAAGAGCTTTTAGGGGCACCTGGGTGGCTCAGTCAGTTATGCATCTGCCTCTGGCTCACATTGTGATCTTGGGGTCCTGGAACTGAGCCCCAAGTCGGGCTCCCTGCTCAGTGGGGAGTTTGCTTCTGCTTCTCCCTCTTCCTCAGCCCCTCCCCCATGCTAGTGCATTCTCTCTCTCAAATAAATAAATAAAATCTTTAAGAAAACATGAGCTTTGGGATGCCTGGGTGGCTCAGTCAGTTAAGTGACTGCTTTCCACTCAGGTCATGATCCTAGGGTGCTGGGATCGAGTCCCGCAGCTGGCGCCTTGCTCAGCAGGGAGCCTGCTTTGCCCTCTGCCTGCTGTTCCCCCTGCTTGTGCTCTGTCACAAATAAAATCTTAAAAAAGAAAAAGATTTATATAAAAACATGAACTTTTATATATACTTTAAGAGCAAAAAACAGAAAAGGAAATGTCCAACAATGTAGAAATGTATTCACTTTTTCTTTACAAACCTACAATATGCCAGGCGGGTACTAGGGACAGGATGGTAAGCTAACCACACACGCTCCTATCCCTGCGGTGTTGACACTCTTTTGTTTTAAGATTTTATTTATTTATTTGACAGAGAGAGAGAGAGAGAGAGAGAGAGAGATTACAAGTAGGCAGAGGCAGGTGGGGGGGGCGGAGAGAAGGGTCCCCGCTGAGCAGAGAACCCGGTGCGGGGCTCAATCCTAGGACCCTGAGATCATGGCCTGAGCTGAAGGCAGAGGCTTTAACCCACTGAGCCACCCAGGCGTCTTGTGTTGACATTCTTGTAAGGAGACAGACAACAAATACCCCCAAAACATATATATTGTAAGCTCTGAGAAATGAGAGGAAATAAATATAGAGATGACAATGAAAGTGCATATGATACTGGGAAGGGCCTTTTCTGGGGGTCAGGAATGATGGGAGTATCAAACAACTGTGAAAACTAATGATGTCTTGATGAATGGTAAATGCCATAGAATACGCGCAACACTGTGAGTGAAAACTACAAACCGAACATATAGTTCAGTTGCACTTTTGTATAAAAATTTTATTTACACAGAAAAAAGGCTGGAGGGATAAGCAAAGACAGTGAAACGCAAAAATGTTAGCAGTAGGGAGATTCAGGAGTCCTATTTTCTTGTGCTTCTCTGTATTTGCCAAATTTTCTAAAAGATCTTGTATTTTTTTTTTAAGATTTTATTTATTTATTTGACAGAGACACAGTGAGAGAGGGAACACAAGCAGGGTAAGCTGGAGAGGGAGAAGCAGGCTCCCCGTGGAGCAGGGAGCCCGATGCGGGGCTCGATCCCAGGACCCCGGGGGATCATGACCTGAGCCGAAGGCAGACGCTTAGCAACTGAGCCACCCAGGCGCCCCAAGATCTTGGATTCTTGTATGGTTGGTGCCATATTCTTCATGAAAGCCTCCTTTGACATAATTCTTTTTAAATTGTGGTAAAATACACACACCCTAGAATTTTAGCCATGTTTACAAGTACAGTTCCGTAGCATTACGTACATTCACCTGATTCTGCAACCATCACCACCGTCCATGTCCAGAACTTTTTCATCTTCCCAAACTGAAACGCCGCACCTATTAATCACTAACACACCAATCCGTTTCCCCCAGCCTCTGGCAACCAGCAAGCCTCGTTTGCTTTTAAAACGCCAACAATCAGACACCAAGCTTCACTCGCACGTTAAGTGTCAATTACCACCATCTGCCAAACTCCCGGCCCCAGGAAAGACTGTGTTAGTAAGGCAGGCGAGCGCTAGGGTTTTACGGTGCTGGGAGACAGGTCGAGGTGGCAATTTTGGACAACCAGAGGATGGCAGGTCAGGGTGCACCAGGGGGAGGAATTTCTTTAAACCAGAAATAGAAAGGCAAAATAACTGCTTGCTTTGAAGTCTGGCCCGGGGCCCTGGGGGCAGTCGGGGTTTTCGGGTGGCAAGGACTAGCCGACCATAAACTCCTGCTTCCTTCAGTTCAACACTCACTGCCTCTCGTGAAGAGACACACACTCTCGAAAGAAGGCAGAAGGAAGGACAGAGGGTAAGGAAGAGATCGGCGAATCAGGTCACCCGGAAACCGAACGCAGGCATTTCTTTCACAGTACTCTTGACAGCTGACCACGGAGCACCTGTCCCATCACGTCCAACGACAGGGGCACATCGGAGCCCTGACATTCCGGAGAAGAACATCCAGACTGCTCCATAAATCCCCAAACCCATAAATACACAAAGGGTGATCGAGGCTTCCAGCTTTTTCCTGGGTTTTTCCTTTTTTTTTTTAATGTCTCACCTCTCACTGCAAGTTAACCCCCTTTTCAACCTCCTCCAAAACTCTATCTCACTGGAAAAAAATGCTGTCCTGGCTCAAGCAACCACTAAAACTTTCATGAACTTCCTTGTTTGCCTATGAAGTATCCGGTGGACTTATTCCCAGCACAGCAAAATTCATCATCCTAGTCTTTAATTTATCCAAAACTCCTTTTTTTTCTGGCTAAGACCCATCTCTTCTTTGGCCATCTCTGCCTTTTCTTCCCTAACATCATTAATACTAGCAGCTGATTTTCTTTTCAAAACAGCCGTTTTGTTTTGTTTTGTTTCCTTCCCACAAAGAAAGTCTTAATCAGTTCAGATTTACAACCAAGCTGCAGTCCAAATCCAGGTCTCAGTAAAATGACAGATCACTCCCTGTCAGGGACCTGTAGGATTGCTTAAAGCACTCAAAAAAATCAGGACAGTGTGAAATCTGCAAAATCTGAGTATATACTGTTTATGTGGCTTCCGCCCTCCCTTCCCTCTCTTTTTTTAACAGCAGCCTCCCCCATGTTCTTGGGAACATGGTTCTAGGTAATGAAAAGTTCTGTTCTTAAATACCACTGCCCACCTTCCCACCCGATGCGGCCAGAAACCTGTACAGAATGCCCCGGAAGGTGAATGGGTGAGCTGATGGAGGGCTTCGAGGAGTACTGGAATAGGAGATTAAAAAAACAAAAAAAAAAAGACAAGCAAAAGTTGGCTCTGGGATGGGGGGAGGGTTGGGCTGATCTGGCTGAAGGGCGGGGGTACTTCCATCAGAAGGCCCTGGGCTTGGGGCGCCCGGGTGGCTCAGTTGGCAAAGCATCTGCCTTTGGCTCAGGTCTTGATCCCAGAGTCCTGGGATCGAGCCCCGCGTGGTCGGGCTTGCTACTCGGCGGAGAGTCTGCTTCTGCCTCTCCCTCTGCCAGCTGCTCTCTCTGTCTCTCTCTGTCAAATACATAAAATATTAAGAAGAAGACGGAAGAAGAAGAAGGGCTCTTGGGGGCAGAGAACAGAAAGAGGTAAAAAGGAGACGGGCTAAAGGGGAGACAGGTGAAGCGCATTTCAAAATAGCGCCTGGAGATAGGCCTGGCCGCCCTCGCCAGCTGTCCCTCAGTTCCTGAAGTCCACACGTTATGCTCCTTCAACTCCCAAGGGTATCAGCAGCCAGAGAAGCTTCTGTGGATGAGGCCATTTCCTCTGAGGAGCTGGGCTGCTGGCAATTAAGAAGGAGAGGCGAGGATAAACATCATAGATAAAGGAAAACCACAGTTTGTAAGCTTGAAGCAGACCTTGGCCAAAACTCTGGAGGTGCTGCTGATGTCACAGGACCGTCTCAGGGAAGTAGGGAGGGCGCCTGTGAAGGTTTACAGCCATTCCAGCCCGGTACAAACGTGCCGTCACTTGCCCACGAGAGGAGGGCTCAGGGGAGTGGGGTTGGGAAGGCTCGGCACCGCTTCCATAAAATGTGATACTTGGGGCGCCTGGGTGGCTCAGTGGGTTAAAGCCTCTGCCTTCGGCTCAGATCATGATCTCAGGGTCCTGGGATCGAGCCCCGCATCGGGCTCTCTGCTCAGCGGGGAGCCTGCTTCCCCCTCTCTCTCTGCCTGCCTCTCTGCCTACTTGTGATCTCTCTCTGTCAAATAAATAAATAAAATAAAATATGATACCTAACTCCTTTAGGTTTTTTTTAGTTCCAAATAATGGCAGTTTGGGGAAAGGTGGTGTGTCTGGCATATCTAACTTCATTCAATGAGCTTTCCTCCATGGAATCCTTGTGGGCAAGATGGAGACCTGAAGGTTGGAGAAGGCAAACTGGTAAGCGGCCAAACCAACATGCCTTCAAAGTACAGACCATTGGATGAATATTAACCCAGGGGGAAGTTTCTCACTGAGTCCCAAAGGACTCCATTCTGGCCAAGGGGGAGCCTGCTTCCCCCTCTCTCTCTGCCTGCCTCTCTGCCTACCTGTGATCTCTCTCTCTCTCTCTGTCAAGTAAATAAATAAAATCTTTAAAAAAAAAAGTCCAATTTCTATTTGAATTTCATAGACATTTTGCTTTTAAATCAATACATACTTAACAAATAAAAATAAAAAAATAAACTCCAATTCAGTCTCCTCTCACTTTTAGCCCTTGCCGATTTCACTCCTATGGCAAGAGCCAACATCTGATCACAATGTTGTAATGGTAACCTGTACACACAGAACAGGCCAATTTTTCAGGGTGCCTTCTTTTTCTTTGGTTTATTTGACCTTCCCAGTATTCCAGGAAGTCTGGCTTTGCTGTCTGTCTGATAGGAGAGATCGACTAGCTAACAGGGGCCAACAGCAAGATTTCAACTCAGGGCTTAGGTTAAATCTTAATCTACTATTTCCCAGCATGCCACGCACCACCCCTCAACCCCAAGAGATGGCCCTGATTCGGGCTGACCCAACCAGAGGAGACTTAAGGCCAGATGGCAAAGCCCCTGGGCTGCTCTGGAGAGGGACCAGCTCTTGGAATCCTTGCTTTACTTCCGTTTTTTTAATCTTCTAAAAAAAAAAAAAAACTTTATAGTAGTGTCTAATCCAAAGACAGCCGACTCTCATTTATACTTAACCTGTGTTGAACTCACATACTAAATTTTAAATCTCTGCTCTCAAAAATGCATTTTGCTCTTTAAGATCTCCTTGGTAACCTTAGAAATTGGTATCTGGGCTACAAAAACAAAAAAATAAAAAAAAAAACCTCCAAAAACCAAAAAACAGAACTTGGACCCAATCAGTGACTGGAGTTAGAATAAAATCCCATTGGAAATCCAACTCAGGAAAGTTCCAGCATGATAGCTGTGTGGAACGCTCAGAGAGCAACTTGTCCAGAATGAAGGAAGACTGAAGAATCCCAGGAAAGTGGGGGGCTCTCCAAGGTAAAGGAGGCACTTAATAGAAGATCTGATTGAATTGAGTTTTAGAGGGAAAAACTGAGGCCATTAGTCAAATAACACGGGGGGGGGTGGCGGGGGGCAGACAACTAGAAAATTAGAAACTTCAACAAAAACAAAAGCAAAAAGCTATACAAAAGTATAATCACAACACATCAGTTGAATTTGCCCTGAACAATATTTACAGATTCTCAACTACACACCAAGTAAGAATTGCACTTATATAACAATAGCAACGACTTTGACGGAGTAAAAGTTAAGGTACAGAAAACAGGATGGGGATAGGGAAAAGAGCTGAAAGTAGAAAGACACCAACAGGGGCACCTGGGTGGCTCAATGGGTTAAAGCCTCTGCCTTGGGCTCAGGTCATGATCCCAGGGTCCTGGGATCGAGCCCCGCATCGGGCTCTCTGCTCAGCTGGGAGCCTGCTTCCCCCTCTCTCTCTGCCTGCCTCTCTGCCTACTTGTGATCTCTCTCTCTCTGTCAAATAAATAAATAAAATCTTAGAAAAGAAAAAAAAGACACCAACAGTCTCCAACCAGAAAGTCTTGACTGAAGGACGAGGTTTAAAGGCATCAACACGTTATACAAAGCTAACAGTGTCATCGAGAGAGCTGTAAATGGTGACCTAATCATATCAAGAGAACCGGGAAGGGAAGGTTTAGCTTAAGGGAGCTCAATAGTCATCCTTCCTAAGAGAAAAGCAACTAATAATGTTGAAAAGGATGGACAGAGAAATAGCAGCAGGAACACATATTACTTAAAGATAGCGACATAATTACCAGAATTAAACAACAACAAAGCCATTAATAGTTCAAAGGGGTAGCTTTGGGGAACACAAAGAAACAAAGATCCCTGTTTATTATAAGCCTATATGCTGTTTATTTTTAGCCATAAGCATATATATGTATATATATACGCATATATATATATTATTTATTTATTTTTTTTACAGGAAGGAGACTGCAGTGGTAACTTGACATGGGAAGTACATAATGGGAGGCTGCGCTGGCTGTTTCCACTGCAATCAGCGTTACCTCCCAGGGAGCCAGAAAGGCCCTGCGGGAGGCTGCCTTCTCTGACACACTGGCACAAGGAGGACGTGCTCTGGTCCGGCAGTGACACGTCACAGCTGACAGGGGCAGCTGGCGCACCTTTTGTGACAAGAGTGTCACGAATGCCGCGTGTCGAGTGAATTAAATGATAAAGAGTCAGATCTAGCTGCACGGAGGTGGTCGGGGAGCATCGGAAGTCGGAAGAGCCATTTACCAGGACACATCCAGACCCTCCAGATCTGGGTGGTGGGGGCCTCTCTTCCCTTCAGCCCACTCTTCCAGCTCTCCGCACAAAAAAGGAAATGCAGGAGGCGTGCGTATGGTTATGTGGCTGCAGGTGGCTTGCTAGGGGGATGCTCAACCCCAGGAAGGAAATAGACATGGGAATCTGGGACACTGTGGACACTCTCAGTGACAACTGCAGCTGGACACTAGGTCATTTTACAAGGCTAACAGGAGAACCCAACGGAAAAACAACCTTATATAAATACAAAGAGAGGGGTGCCTGGGTGGCTCAGTGGGTTAAAGCCTCTGCCTTCGGCTCAAGTCATGATCTCAGGGTCCTGGGATCGAGCCCTGCATTGGGTTCTCTGCTCAGCAGGGAGCCTGCTTCCCCCTCTCCCTCTGCCTGCCTCTGCCTCCTTGTGATATCTTTCTCTCTCTCTGTCAAACAAATAAAATCTTAAATACATACAGACAGACATACAGACATACATACAAAGAGGAAGGGTAAACAGTTAACGGAGATGCTGCCAGGAAGGAACGCACCAAGAGGAATCAACCATCGTGACCACAGGAAGAGTGAAAGACACAGGTGGGTTTCATGTCGGGGAGACGGGGAAGCTCCAGCTGATGGCTTATCTTCATCTGTACAGGGCTCCGAGGATAAACCAGGAACAGCGCGGACTCGGAGCAATGGAGGCCCCGTGCTGGAGGACAATGCAGAGTCTGTGTTGGAATATATTAATTTTTTTAAACATTTTTAAAATTAGAGATAGCAGGTCTGCACCAACAGCTGGGAGGAGCAGAGGGAGAAGCAGACTCCCCGCTGAGCAGGGAGCCCGATGCGGGGCTCGATCCCAGGACCCTGGCATCATGACCTGAGCCGAAGGCGGACGCTGAACCGACTGAGCCACCCAGGCGCCCGGATTTGTAAAATATTTTTCATCTATTCAGAAACCTAGGGAAAAAAGCGAAGGCCAAAGATCGTCTGACACTTTTAGGGGGCTGTCGTCATCTCCTTAGCAAAACTTCACCCTCCAGTTAAGTGAAACCGTTCCACCCACTCGAGTCCAGATTCCATTTTCACTGCTCTCCGGCCCCGAGGCGACTCCGTCACTGAGTTTTGCTTCACCTCAGGTGAAAGCCAGAGCCCCTTCTAAGACGATAAGCATCTTAAAGCCATCTCCAGAGCTAGTTTCCCCGGGGTCGGGGCCGGAGGGAGGCCACCCTGCCCTGAGTTCTGGGGGGAGCCAGCAGAAAGGACGCATCAGAGGAAGAAGCTTCCGCGAGGTACCCATTCGCCCCAGCCATCGGTGGGCAGTAAGTGGGGTGGGGGGCTCTCCTCTGAGCAGCTGAGGGGGCGGCGGGAGCGCCATGTGGCCGGCTCTGCCCAAGTCATCTCCTATTACAAGGACGCCGGAGGCACTTGACTTCTGTGCTGGCTCCTGGCGTTCTCAACAGAGCTCTCGGATATCCTTTGGCTATTTCTGACTTAAAATAGAGCAAAGTGGGAGTGGGGAAGCAGTCCCTTGCATCCTATACACACTGGGATGATGGGCTCCAGTGATGCCTCTGCTCCCATTAGGAGGCCGTCAGCGGTCCAGGAAGGCGGAGAACGTTTCCTGACTGCCACCTTTTCCCTCCACAGAGCCCCTGCCAGGCACAGCAATCACGCGAAGCCTCCGGATCCCTAACACTCACCTCACAAAGCCACTCCCCATCAGCCGCTGCTGACAGGCAAGATGAATTTATCATACCCAGTTCTGGGCACTCAAGTATTTCGTCGCCACAAAGCCCCAAAGGATGACACAGCTACCCTAGAGTCTTGGTGGGAACAGGGGACCGTCATTACTGACTGAGTTTTCTCTACATTCTCCTGCTGTGGGTAATGAATTTCACACATTTATTGCCAGCTCCATGAAACCGAACTCATTTTCCGTTCTCCTAAACAGTCGTGCTAGAATCTATGTCCAGAGGTTGGCGGGCTGATCTGCGGGCCTCACCATCCTCAATAAGGGAAACTGAAGTCGAAAGTTCCAAGGCCCACTTAGAACTGGTCCCAGTCCCACCCGAACATTGACGGGGGATCTAAATGCTCAGTGTCATCCCCTTCCTTCAAAGTGCTCATAATACAGTTTGGAAAGCTGTGAAAAATGAAAAATGAAAAATGAAAAAGAAAAAATGAAAATGAAAAAATGAAAAAAATGAAAAATACAGATCAACGTAAGGGAGTGCCAAACTGTGGAGGAGGAAGTAACAGCAGACGTTTCCAGAAGGAGCTCAGAGAGCTGGAGGTCCCCAGAAAGCTGGGGAAGGCTTTCTAGAGGTCACAGCTGGATTTGGGCAGGCAGAGAGCAGAAGGGCAGACATTCCAGGCAGAAGACACGACCAGCGCGGAGGGGAAAATGGCCCAGAGCCTGTGACGGGGTCCGGGTTACCTGAGGTCTGGGAAATCGCTGAGGGGATCTAGAGTGACTCGCTCATAATTAGTTAATTATAGAGGCAGTGGGGTATAATGGTGGACAGCTTGGGCTTGAGTGAGTCATCCTGCCTGCATTTGAGCCCAGATGCCATCACTGAACCAGTCTACGATCTTGTGAAAGTTACCTAACCTCCCTGTGTCTCAGTTTCTGCATCTACAAAATGGGGCTAATATCAGCCCTTACCTCATAGGTTTTTGTAGATTGAATTAATAAATTTTTTTTAAATTTTATTTTTTGACAGAGAGACAGACATCACAGGCAGATCAGAGATCACAGGAGATCACAGAGAGGCAGGCAGAGGGAGAGGGGGAAGCAGGCTCCCCGCTGAGCAGAGAGCCCGATGCAGGGCTCAATTCCAGGACCCCGAGATCGTGACCTGAGCCGAAGGCAGAGGCTTTAACCCCACTGAGCCACCCAGGCGCCCCTGCAGATTGAATTAATACACGTAAAAAATAAACAATGTCTTACATATAGTAAATGTTTATAACTATAGCTACTATCAGTAGTATTATTATCCCATATGTTAACTATACTAATTCCAAGATTATTTGCATGGATTAGTATTTCAAGCCGAACAGTTCACAAGTTTTTCTTACAAAGTCTAAACATCCTTCAACTGCATCTGAATCTATGTGAACACTTGACGTTCATATAAGATTTTGGAGCTGGAGAGAACTTGGGAATTTTCCAGTCCAACTAACTGGATAAAAATGAGTAAAGAGACTCAGAAAGGCTATTTGCCTGTGCTCAGTAAAAATCCCATTTCAACCGATCTGAGTTGTCCAAATTACAAAGGAAATCAGAGATCGATGGTCAAGCCTCACTCTTTTTTTTAAGATTTTATTCATATAGGGGCGCCTGGGTGGCTCAGTCGTTAAGCGTCTGCCTTCGGCTCAGGTCGTGATCCCGGAGTCCTGGGATCGAGCTCCGCATCGGGCTCCCTGCTCAGCAGGAAGCCTGCTTCTCCCACTACCATTCCCTCTGCTTGTGTTCCCTCTCTCGCTGTGTTTCTCTCTGTCAAATAAATAAAATCTTTAAAAAAAAAAAAAAGATTTTATTCATATATTTAAGAGAGCGAGCGTGAGCAGTGGGGAGGGGCAGAGGGAGAGGCAGACTCCCACTGAGTGGGGAGCCTGGCGTGAGGCTTGATCCCAAGACCCCAGGATCATGACCGAAGCCAAAGGCAGATGCTTAATCGACTAGGCCACCCAGGCGCCCCTTTAGTTCCCCACCCCCTTTAACCCTGCTTCTTTCAATCTTTGTGACCACTGGGAATAGTCCCTTCCCACCAATGTTAATATCTGCAGCCTGAATCCCCTAAGAGGACTAAGAATTCGCCCAGTTTCCAAATCCTCAAAAGTTCCAAAACGCAAGACAATATAGTGTCTCACTCCTGGCGCCACTGGGACCGAGACACGATGTAACCAATCACATCGAAGGTACTTCAGTGTTTCCGGTAAGATTTCCTCCTTCGGAATGCAGTCACCATTGGCCGAAGGCAACATCTGCATCTAAAGCGCAGAACCATTCTAACCGGCCAGTGTGCTTCATAAGACCGAGGCAAGACCTTTGGGAGAAGAGCTTGGCCAAGGGAGAAAATCTGATTAATAAGGAGATAAGCAGCCAAGAAATAAATTAAAAGACTGTTCACAGAGAGAGCACGAGGGGAAGGAGGGGGAGAGGCTTGGTACACACACTGTGAGAGGGACAGCGAGCTTTAAGGATAAGGAAGGGGGGAGGGCTAAGGACTGGTTTTCTAATATTAGACTCACCACGTGCTCAATTCCCAAATCCCAGCCAAACGAGGGCCCTGTCCTGCGGTGAGTCCCAGGCAGCATTCTGCTTCAGGACACTTTCTGCATCAGGACTGCACACGAACGCCAGAGCAAATCCCTCCATCTCAGCTCCTCACTCCGCAAAGATCACTCACAGGGCTTATCTTGAGATGTCCTTTCATCCCTGCCTCCCACTAACTTGAAACGATGCATTTTAAAAACTGTTCGAGACCCCTACAGCAAACCCACATCCCTATTATTCACAAAGCACTTATTAGAAAGCTGTTTATCCTGAGCCCTACGTGGTCAGTTTGAGAACTATGGCTGCATTTAAGCTGCTTTGATAAAATGAAAGCCTTCGTGAAAAGCAAAATGTTATCAATTTAGACTAAATTCACGGATTCCAATGCAAGCAGCTAAGGGCCTCAAGCCTTGAGCACAAACATCTCTCGCCCTTTATTAATTGAAAAATAAACAGATGGGCAAAGGCACGGGTGCATACCTCACTAAGCAATTTAACGAATGAGATGACATTTTGGGACTTCCATTTATTTTTTAAGTAGGCATTTTATTTTATTTTATTTTATTTTTAAAGATTTTATTTATTTGACAGAGAGAAACACAGCGAGAGAGGGAACACAAGCAGAGGGAATGGTAGCGGGAGAAGCAGGCTTCCTGCAGAGCGGAGAGCCCGATGCGGGGCTCGATCCCAGGACCCTGGGATCTGACCTGGGCCGAAGGCAGCCGCTCAACGACTGAGCCACCCAGGCGCCCCAGTAGGCATTTTATTTTTAACAGTATGATAAAAGTCATAAATGCGGACTATAGGAAACTTAAGAAGCACAAAAAGAAAACCACGGGGTCGCTTCTGAAAAAGTTCTTAAACTGGGGTTCAAAAAAAAAAAAAAAAATCCCAAGTCTGGCCAAATCCCAACCCAACTAAGTACATTCTCCTAACCTGTTTCCAAGCGGATTTTCCAGTTGGACAGAGCATTCACTTGCCGCGACTCATTGTGTCATTTAAGCCAGCCGCAGGGCTCCGCCCCCATTCCTGGGTTTCGGGGGATTCTTAGGCAAGGAGTCACCACTTCTCTGCTGTTATGTGGTCTATGTGACATCCAACCTCCCCCCGCTGAACAACACCGAGACGTCGGGGGGCTCCCACCGGATGGATGGCTGTGACGACAGGCAGGGACCAGGAACACACACGGAAGGCTCTTCCTCGGGCAGCCAATCAGGCAACGGGGTTTGGCAAGGGCAATTCCTGGAAACTGAGAGCCATGAAATCGGGTCGGGGGGTGGCCAGAGGAAAGTTTGCAAAGCCCTGGAACCTTCCGGCCAAGGCAGAATCGAGAGGAATCTAGAACATGAGAGGTGATCAAAGTTCAGAGAAGACCTGGTAAGGTCTTGTGCAAATGAGAAGACACCAGCTCTGGAGGTCGTTGAGGGCTACTGATCAGTGAGCTGTGTGTTTGTTCATCCAAAATATATACAGACACCTACTGTGCCTGAGACCGGGACCTGTGCGGGAATAGGACCGGGAGTCACAGAAGGAGCTTACTCTGACAGAGCTCTGGGAGACGGTGCTACTAAGGCGGGTATGGACTGCTGGAGTCCTCTAAAGAACAAAGCCACCTTTCAACCAGGCATCCTTCAAACATACTCCAAATCAGATCTGCAGCCCTGCAGCTGTGAGGTTACCCTACCCTCTGTCCCCCTCCCGCTTATATCCGCTGTCCCCCAAAGAATGGCTGGGTCTTAATACCAATGTCGTGATCCGAAGGGGCACGTGCACCCGAACGTTTACAGCAGCAATGTCCACAATAGCCAAATTTATGGAAAGAACCTGGACTAGAATGTCCATCAACAGATGAATGAATAAAGATGTGGTATGTATATATGATGGAATACTATGCAGCCATCAAGAGAAACGAAATCTGGCCACTTGCAACAACGTGGATGGAACTAGAGGGTATTAATGCTGAGCGAAATAAGTCGATCAGAGAAAGACAATTATCACATGATCTCTCTGATATGAAGAATTTGAGAGGCAGGGCGGGGGGGTTGTGGGGGTGTGGGGGGGGAATGAAACAAGATGGGATCGGGAGGGAGGCAAACCTAAGAGACTCCTAAACTCATGAAACAACCTGAGGGTTGCTGGGGGCCGGGGAGGTAGGGATGGGGTGGCTGGGTTGTGGACATTGGGGAGGGTATGTGTGATGGTAAGTGCTGTGAAATGTGTAAGCTTGATGATTCACAGACCTGTACCCCGGGGCAAATAATACATTATACATTAAAAAAAAAAAAAAAAGAAAAGAAAAAAAAGAATGGCTGCGTCTCTGTATCACTAGCGTGCCGCCCATTTGACCTACGGAGGAAAGCTGCGTGTCCCGTCGGGCCTCAACCATGTGTGCACACTATTCCCTAGAACACCTAGCTGAAGCTGCCTTCTCTCATCAGATGGAGTATGTTCTCCGGGACAAAGCCTTCAGTTTTCCCTTTCCCTCCCCTGACAAGAGCGGCCCTTTGTCTGAGCACCAGAGCTGCGCGAGCCCCCGCAAGCGGCTGCCTGGCAGGTGCGAGCCCGGGGCCCCGCACTCACCCCAGCTAAAGCCCTTCCGTGCACAGACACGCAATGCGGCTCGGTCGCCGAGTCTTTCCTTCCACACCTTCCAGTCCCCAGACTGGACGCTGCTGGGACAATCGGGCCCGGGTGAAAAACACGAAGCTAGAGGGGAGCAAGGGAGAGAACGACAAGGTGTGCCGGCCTGCCTCCGGTGCTTCCAAGCCAAACCCTGGCCACGCAAACAGTGAGGACGGAAGGGTGTTCCGGCACCAGCCTGAACAGGCGTATGGAACGCTGGGCAGGCGTCAGAGTGGTCAGCTGAGCCGGTTTTCCGATTACATGGTCACATAATAGAATTGTCCTCGGTACAAAGGCATTACAGTTCACTTTTGTACATATAAACTCACCTTCACCGAAAAAGTTAAAATAATATAAAACTGGGAGTGTCCCACAGAATGCAGGACATGAGTTCACCGTCACAATACCTACTGATATAAAAGGGACGGAAAATAATCCTTTCCCTCTGGTAAATAGAAGCTAATCTGCAGGGTTGTTATGAGAACAGAAAACTAATATGGACACGTAAGCACTTAGATCAACGTTAGGTACAAAGGGAGTGAGTGCTATGTAAGTTTGCTAAACAAGGAAAAAGGAATAAGATTTTATTTTCTAAAAAATTTTTATTTATTTATTTGACAGGGGCAGGGGAGAGCAGCAGGCAGGAGAGGGAGAAGCAGGCACCCCGCTGAGCAGGGAGCCCAACTCGGGGCTCCATCCCAGGACCCTGGGATCGTGACCTGAGCCAAAGGCAGACACTTAACCGACTAAGCCACCCAGGTGCCCCAGGAATATTTTATATTTTAAATATATATATCATATATATTTAAATATATATTTATATATATATAATATTAATATTTTAAAATGTTACAGTTCGGAACAACATATTGAACAAAAATCTGCTGTTACCCCGGAGACTCAAAGTTTATGGGGCGACCATCCATAGCCTCCAGGGGCTCCAAGCCCATAGAGGAGAAGGAGCCTGGGACTCCAGCATGGGGCTAGATGCCTATTCCCCTTGCTAGTATTGGGGGGTAAATTTAATTAAAGCTGGCGAGGCCTTAGCTGGGTAAACACTTAAAGGAAGCTTGAGATTAACTAAGATATAGGTGTAATTTCAAAAGCTGACTCTTAAATCCATATATAAGACAAAATATGGAATATCTATTTGATACTATTTGATGTATCAAGTATGATGTACATACTATTTGATGTACACTATTTGATGTTATCAAGTAATTCTTAATTTGGGGGTGTGCGGGAACAGTATTAGTTTTCAAATCTTAACCTTTTAAAGATCATAGTCAAATATTTATGGCTGAAATGGTAAGATGTCTGAGATCTGCTTCAAAATAACAGAGGGGAAGGGGGGAAGTAGGGTGGCAAAGGGGACAGATGGAACAAAAGACACTAAGAACCGTTCACTGTTGCAGCAGGATGATCCGCGTATGGGGGTTCGCGATGTTGTTACATCCGCTATTGTATATATTTGATATTCTCTGTAATAAGAAAAAAAATGTTTAATAAAAAACAAAACAAAACAAAAACCATGACTAAAAGAAGAGGCCAGGCATTCCAGAGAGCGAAATAGCCAGAAGAAGAACTCGGGGGAGACAACAAATACCACTCGAAAACGACCAGGCGATGGTCCTTCACAATGAATACCGAAGTCACAGTTTAGGGGACAACTTGGGGGGAGGTGAAAGGAAAAGGTGACAAGGAAAGAGAAACTGACACATTCCCCATAATCAATCAAGAACAACATATGTTCGTCCAGGATTATTGCCAGTTGAACCTTATTTCCTTCCGAACACGTACGCAAAGTTAGCGGGGGTCCCTCCCTACCACCCCCCGCCCGCCCCCAACACACTTACACCAGACAATTTCACTCTTCTCTGCTCGGATTCCAGGGAGGTATCCTGGAGACAGACATCAAAGGGATGAGAGCCCGCAGCCCAGAACAGGTCATGCTGTCAGAGGGAGGCTAGGAACCACATGAAAAGCAGAGGATCCACAGGGCGTTTTATTATTATTATTATTTTTTTTTTTTAAAGAGCTCCAAAATGTCTTTCGTTTTAGTTTTAGTTTAAGGACAGCTACCTCTGGGGGGACGGCTTTGAAGTCCTATAGCCCCGAGCAGCACTCAGCAGCAGGCCTGCGAGGGAAGAAAAATGCTGCACCCAGCGGAAAAAACCAGAGAGATCCGCGTCGGCTTACGGGTTAGCCTCTCCTCACTAAATAATAACCCAGAAGATTTGTGCTTGATATAAGGACATGAAGGAAGGAAAAGGAATAGCTGCCGGATATAAATAGTGTAGCCAGGGCCGGATTCGAAAGGGCTACCAAGGCTAGAACAGCAGGTGCCCTCCTGAGTAGCAGCAGCTACAGAGATTAAGTGAATGAGACCCTGCATGTCCTGCATGAGATTAAGTGAACGAGACGAGATTAAGTGAACGAGATTAAGAGAACGGGGTCCTGGTAGGACCCCACTAATGACCTCTAATTTGGAGGGACAAGTGCTGGAGGACACGAGTGGCCCAAGACACAGAATAAACACATCATTTGGGCTGTTTATTGCTCTAGAAAGCGCTATCTGGAGAGCACGGGATGGGAGGTCCGGGGGATGTGTGGTGTCTACACCAGAGATGCGACAAACAGCAGGGCTGGCCACGGTCACGGCTGACAGCCAGCAGGAAGGAAAAAAGAAAAAAGTCCCAACATAAAGTTGACTCCAGCTCAGCGGCTCCAAGCGACACACAAGAGAGAGGACAGAGACGTCCCCTGCTAGAACTGCCCGTGTGTCCAGCATCTTCCCAGCTCCCTCGGGGATACTGAAGAGCTGAAATAGCACATAACTTCGCAGGAACAATCCCAAGATCTGCAAGGAGACTGGCGGCAACGAGGCAGACAGAGGGGAACCAAGTGGAAATTACAAGCCCCATCTGTGGGCAAATACAGGACCTGACAAAACTTTACTCGAGGGCAAATAAATAATACGAACTCTGAAGCTTCCAGAAAGATCCTACAACACAGCAGCGAAGCTGCATTCATTTAAGATACAAAGAGCAGACCATTGGAAACAGGAGAAAAATGTGGAAAATGCATGCTTGTGTTTAGGCCAAAATGTTTAAAAAAAGAGAGAGAGA
>CM053619.1:10721451-10772947 GCA_028646535.1 Procyon lotor | reverse complement strand
GGATGGGGAGCAGCAGAACAACGCACCCAGCCCAGTCAGCGAGCAGAAGGCACCCAGGAAGTGGAGGCTCAGCCTTCTGTCCGGACAGAAGGCACCCGGCCGGCCCAGGAGCAAAGGCTGAGCCCGGAAAACCAGCGCTCCTCGGCTCCCGCGTGCGCTGACCTCAGTGCAGTGGAATGCAGAATTCTCCACAATTTGCCATCCATCACCATTGCTCTCACAAGGCCAGCACTAAAGGAAGGGAAGATTTGTGTGTGTGGTCTCAGAGACTCCTGACTAAAGCTGAAAGGACGGTCCCCCCCCGCCTTCTTGCCAGGGCCAGTGCAGAACCTGCACACACACACACACACACACACACACACACACACACACACACACACACAAAAGCTCAGGTCACACTGAGGGGATGGGGAGCACCTTACCTTATGACTCTGGGTAAGTAACTTCAGGGTTCTGTGCCTCAGTATCCTCGTCTGTGCAACGGGGATAAGAATAGCACACCTCCTCTTTCCACACACACTCTGGAAATTCAGCCCTTCTCCCGGCTCTACCTGCTGGTGACTCACAGGCCTTTCTGAGGCCCAGACCCACCGCTCTGCAGACAAAGGAGCACCTCTACCTGCCTGTACTCTCCCTTAGCCTCCCCCTCTCCTGAACCGACCGACACCCCCCCATTTCCCAAGTCTCGGCTGGTCACACACCTCGAGGCCAGTAACTCTTTCCTGTCTCACGCTGTCTTAGCTCAGGCTGCCATTAACCAAACACCAGAGACTGGGGGACTTGGACAGCAGACATTGACTTCTCACACTTCTGGAGGCTGGGAAGTCCAAAACCAAAGCGCTGGTAGATTCCGTGTCTGGTGAGAGGTCTCTTCCTGGTCTACAGGCCACTGCCCCACACGAGGGTGTGGGGAGAGCAAGCTCTTGTCTCCTCATAAGGGCACAGATTCCACGATGAGGGCCCCATCTCGTGCCCTCATGGAAACCTCATCACCTCCTAAAGGCCCCATCTCCAAACGCCGTCACACTGGGGGCTACCTTCCGCACACACATCTGGGAGGACATAAATACAAGCATACCTCCTTTTACTGCACTTTGCTTGCCTGACCTTTGCGGATGGTGCCTTTTTTAATAATGATGCTTCGTGGCAAGCCTGTGCTGAACAAGCCTATCAGTGCCATTTCCCCAAAAGCATCTGCTCACTTTGTGTCTCGGGGTCACGTTCTGGCAATTCCCGCAATATTTCAAACTTTGCCAATACTATATTTGAATTGCTGCGATCTCATGATGATAAAGCGTTAACAGATGAAGAGTTGCTTCTTGTGGATGAGCAAAGAAAGTGGTTTCTTGGGGCACCTGGGTGGCTCAGCGGGTTGAGGCCTCTGCCTTCGGCTCGGGTCATGATCTCAGGGTCCTGGGATCTAGCCCCACAACGGGCTCTCTGCTCAGCGGGGAGCCTGCTTCCCCTTCTCTCTCTGCCTACTTGTGATCTCTGTCAAATAAATAAATAAAATCTTTAAAAAAAAAAAGAAAAAGAAAGTGGCTTCTTTTTAAGTTTGTTTTTTTTTTTTTTGACAGCGAGAAACACAGCAAGAGAGGGAACACAAGCAGAGGGAATGGTAGCAGGAGAAGCAGGCTTCCTGCAGAGCAGAGAGCCCGATGCGGGGCTTGATCCCAGGACTCTGGGATCATGACCTGGGCCAAAGGCAGACGCTTAATGACTGAGCCACCCAGGCGCCCCAAGAAAGTGGTTTCTTGAGATGGAATCTACTCCTGGTGAAGACTGAAGATGATGACAAAGGATTTTTTTTTTTTAAAGATTTTACTTTATTTGAGAGAGAGAGAGAGAGAGCGCGCATGAGAAGGGTAAGGGTCAAAAGGAGAAGCAGGCTGCCTGCTGAGCAAGGAGCCCGCGGTGGGACTTGATCCCAGAACTCCAGGACCATGACCTGAGCCGAAGGCAGTCGCTTAACCAACTGAGCCACCCAGGCGCCCCGACCACAAAGGATTTAGAATATTCCATAAGGCTGGTTGATAAAGCAGTGGCAGTGTTTGAGAGCATGGGCTCCAATTTTGAAAGAAGCTCTACTACGGATCCAATGCTATCAACAGCATCACAGACTAGAGAGACCTCGCTCGTGAAAGGGTCGATCGATGAGCAAACGTGACTGTGGTCTTATTTCAAGAAATGGCCGCAGCCGCCCCAACCTTCTGCAGCCCACAGCCTGATCAGTCCACAGGTATCAGCAGAGAGGCAAGAGCTTCTGCAGCAAAAAGATGCACTGAAAGCTCAGACCGGGTTCGCATTTTTTAGCAATAAAATATTTTTAATTAAGGCATGTACATTTTTTAGACATGCTATCTATTGCACACTTACCAGACTGCAGTATAGTACAAACATAATTTTTTTAATTTTTTAAAAAAGATTTTATTTATTTATTTGACAGAAAGAGAGATCACAAGCAGGCAGAGAGGCAGGCAGAGAGAGGGAAGCAGGCTCCCTGCCGAGCAGAGAGCCCAACATGGGGCTCGATCCCAGGACCCTGAGATCATGACCTGAGCCGAAGGCAGAGGCCTTAACCCACTGAGCCACCCAGGCGCCCTCCAACATAATTTTTATATGCATTGGGAAATGAAAAAATTCATTTGACTCGCTTTACGGCCATGGTCTGGAACAGATCCTGCTGTGTCTCCACGGTCTTGTCTATTCCAGTCCACGGCAGCCTCCAAAACCATTGCCAAGGTGAACGAACCAAAACACTTAGCAACCGTTCTGTACTCATGCAACCACTGGTTTTTACTTTCAGTAGAGTATTTAATCAATTGCAAGAGATAGTCAACACTTTATAATAAAACAGGGCTTGGTGTTCGATGATTTTGCCCAAGGGTAAGTGTTCTGAGCACATTTAAGGTAGGCGAGGTGAGGCTATGACGTTTGGCAAGTACATTGCGTGCATTTTCAACTTAAGATATTTTCAACTTACGATGGGGTTTATCAGGACAATCTACATGCAATTTAAAATTTTTTAGTAGCCACTAAAAAGTAGAAAGAATCTGCGAGAAATTAGTTTCTATAATATATCTTACTTAACCCAATAGGGCCAAAAGATTATCATTCTAACACACAATTGATAAAAAAAGAAAAAAAAAGTATTAATGAGATATCTTCCATTCTTTTCCGGGCACCAACTCTCTGACATCTGGTATGTATTTAACACGGCACATCTCAGATAGGACCAGCTACATTTCAAGGTACTCAATGTCACATGTGGCCAGAAGCTACTGCACCGTGTGGCTCTGGTCTCTTCCCCTCAAGTCCATTGTCTACATGGCTACGATGGTTATCTGATTATGGAAGGTCCCTTCTTAGAATGCGACAGTGGCTCCCATCAGGACACAGCCCTGCACCCTAACGTCCCTTCACTCTCTGCCCCCAGCTTGTCCACTTGGCCTCACCCCTCACCGTTCACTCCCACCTCTCACATTAGGCTCCAGCAATGAGAAACTACAAAATGCAGACTGGAGAACGGTGAGTATGGTAGGATACCAATTTTTTTCTTTTTTTTTTAAGATCTTATTTTTAAGTAATCTCTACACCCAACCCGGGGCTCGAACTTACAACCTCAAGATCAAGAGTTGCGTGCTTCCCTGACTGAGCCAAGTAGGCACCCCCTAACTTTGTTTTAAACATATTTAATTTTAAATATTTTATTTACTTATTTGACACAGGGAGAGAGAGAGAGAGAGAGGGAACACAAGCAGGGGGAGAGGGAGAGGGAGAAGCAGGCTTCCTGCTGAGCAGGGAGCCTGACACCGAGCTTGATCCCAGGACCCCGGGATCATGACCTGTGCTGAAGCCAGATGCTTAACGACTGAGCCACTCAGGGGCCCTTAAACATATTTACATGTGGGTATCTATAAAACGTGTGAGAGTACAGACAATGGGTATACACTTGCATAGAAAAAACTCCAAAAAGATAGGCACCGAGATGTAAGAGATCATGCATGACCTTTGGCTGGCGGAATCTGGATGATTCTGAGCATGTTTCCTTCTGCAAATGTGTATTTTCCTCATTTTTTTTTAATAACCCCACAATTAAAAAAGGTAGTGGAAATAAAGGAACTTGCCAAAGGCATGGGCCCTAAAGCCAAGCACAGTTAAATTACTAATGAAGCTCTGCATGTTTTTTTGGTCGTTATTCACGAATTCCATTATTTGTAAATCCGCCTTCTTGTTCAAATTTATTTGTAACCCTCCAATAGATCTAGTGACGCCCTTGCAGTCGGTCACAGACATGCACTGGTGAAAAATCTGAGTCACATGCCTGCCACACATGTCCCAGAGGAGGTCAAACTAGGCAGCACGCTGCCTCCTTGTTTCGGCTCGTCCTGTAAACACGTGTCCCTCGCGTGGTCTGGTTGGTGCCACATTTTTCACACTTCTGTGCCTTTAGTGGGTGACCTCACTGTTCGAAAGGGCCCCCAAGCACCATGCTGAAATGCCGTCCAGTGTCCCTGTGTGCAAGAAGGCTGTGTCCTGTCCTAAGGAGGAAGATAAGCTTCGGTCAGACACGGGTCCTACCGCTGTGGCCATACGTTCGATATCCCTGAATCGACGGTCTGTGTCAAACGCGGTGTCGTAAGGCAGAAAGACGAATAAAACAAGTTCTGTGCATGGTCCCCGGGGAGGGAGGTGACCGCGCGTGCACCCGCTCACCACGGCTCCGTGCAACATCAGCTCTCCAGGGGAACACACTGCAGAGCACCGCTTCAAGAAGACCGTGCAGGGTTTCAGAGAGTATTTTAAAGCACACCAAGATGATGCCTTAATGAGAACCGGCTTGAGGAAGCCTTCCCACCCCGAAGCTTCGGGACATCTAAAGTCTCCTCTAGTACGATCACTGGTCTGGCCCCACAGCCCCCCTTTCCAGACTCCAGGCCTCAGCCAAGTGTGTGTCCAGGGAGGGCACTCTGTGCTGACTGTGCTCTTCTCCACTCCAACTTCCTCCACCTTCCTGGTAGAATGACCTTTTGGAGACCGAGGGCAAGTGCCCGCGACCCCAGGCCCCGTGGCTAGGTCCCCGGGGTTCAGGTCCCCGGCGATCCCTCAACACGGGAAGGGCGCTAACTGCCTGGACAGGCCCCAAGATAATATGCCTCCTCTCCCTTCCCCGCTGGCCCAACAGGAAAAAATACCGTGGCTGCCGAGTCATCCGCATGGAATTTCTCTTTCGCACTTCGGAGCCTCATCAGCCTAGACTCACCAATTGAAACACCTGGCTCCTTTTAAATGCCTTTCTTTACATCGCCCATATTTCAGCCTGGGTCATAATCCCCTTCCTAAGCGCTCAGTGTGGTGGTTCGGCAAAGCAACGCGTTTGTTTTTTCAGCGATGAGTTACAGCCACTTGAGGCTTTCCACGGAAGGAGGTCTGACCGGCACCCCGGGCCTGACCCCGGCCCTTCCACAGGAAGGTGGCTTGGCTCGCAGGCACAGGCCCCTGGGGCCAGGAAAAATGGCAGTCCTGCTGTCTACTGGCCAAGATCCACAAAATCACTCGGGAAAAACAGGCCTGTGGCATTTCCCTCTTTCCAGGATGCTTATCTCTCTGTGCTACGAGCGAAATTTGGCAATGTCCTACGGACGCTGCTGGCCATTTGTATTATTTAAAGTGCTACCAGGAAGGATACCAAGGAATATCACGGACCCAGCAGAAGGAGACCTGGAACCTGGAGGTTGGTCAGCAACGTGGTGACGTTCGCTCCGGGAGCGGCCACATAATCCCCACCACCCTTCAAAGACCCCATTGCCCAATGTTATATAAGAAGAGCATCTGTTTAATTATGATTCAAGCACAAACATACAGAAGAATGCACGTCTCGGTTAACTTTGAGGCTCGCCTTTATGCTTAGAATCCCAGCCCTCTTTCTACCCGACTCCCGCCAACTCTTCGATTCTTGGTCCCGACCTCTTCATTCTCTCTTTCAATAAATATTTGTGCCTAACAGTCATTAATAAGTTATAGCAAATGTATTAAGGATGAATAATATAATGACAAAGGGCACAGAGTCCCTGCCCTCAGCAGCCTTCGGGGCTGCTCGGATTGGACACTCAGCCGTCACACCACTTGACCAGCTGTCATGGGCCACCCACCATGCTGAGGGAGAGATCACAAGCAGGCAGAGAGGGGTGGGGGGGAAGCAGGCCTCCTGCTGAGCAGAGAGCCCGATGCAGGGCTCGATCCCGGGACCATAAGATCATGACCTGAACCGAAGGCAGATGCTTAACCCACTGAGCCACTCAGGCGCCCCTGAGGGCTTTTTCAATTCTTCGTTACCTTCAAACTTCCACAGCAGCCCTTCAAGGTAGTACTACTATCATTCCCATATTACAGGTGGGGAAACAGACTTGGAAAGATCAGAGTACCTTGCCCAAGGCCTCAAAGCTAGAAAATAGGAGAGAGAGGTTTGAGGCAGGTCTGCCATGAGAGGGGTCAGCCTCTCTGGCTGCTGTGTGACTAGGTCACAGCTGTCCGACTCAGGTCTTGGAGTTTCCGTTGGCAGCCCCATCCCTATTAAAATCAACTCACCAAACATCGTCCGATAGAAACTCTAAGTTCATATAGAAATGTGTGTGTGTGTGTGTGTGTGTGTGTGTGTGTGTGTGTATGTGCATACCTATCTCATGCCTCATGCCTTACCTCCCCAGGAAAATTAAAATTAAGAACGCCTTTGAGAGCAGGGACTTTGTCCACTAATTTGGAGGCATCCCAACACTGCCTGCGGCAAATGACCTACTCAAAACGCACGTAATAGGGGCGCCTGGGTGGCTCAGTGGGTTAAAGCCTCTGCCTTCGGCTCAGGTCATGATCTCAGGGTCCTGGGATCGAGCCCCACATCGGGCTCTCTGCTCAGCAGGGACTCTGCTCCCCCCCCTCTCTGCCTGACTCTCTGCCTACTTGTGATCTCTCTCTGTGTCAAATAAATAAAGTCTTTAAAAAAAAAAAAAAAACGCATGTGACTGACCCAGGCTGGCCAGTATCAATACAGAGCAATGAAAAGTGCAGGCTTGATTTTGTAATATGAGAGCATACTAAGTGAGAAACCCAGCGTGGGAGCCTTAGTCTCTGCCGTTGCTCCCCCTCTCCCCAACACTGCACGGTAGCGGAAAAATCCCAGAGAAGTTTCTTTTCTTTTATTTCACAAACAGAAGCCGTTAACCCAGGGTTTCTTCTAGTTGATCTAATGAAGCACATTAGAAAAGGCATTTCTGCAACCTGGCCCACGACGAGGTTCTTGGGTTTGACTTTGGCCTCTTCGGTGGTACCAAGGCATCTGTTTCCTACTACCTGGAGCATCTGGAATCCAGGCCTTCTTTTCTCATCGCCAGCCCAAACCCTGAGAGAGGCCACAATCACTGTGTAAGCGGTCAGCTTCCCAGGGTCGGCCCGCATGAAATCGCCCCTCTGAATCAGAAGCACCTGAAATCCTCCCCACCACCTGCCAAAGGAACGTCTGTTTTTCTTACAAAAGGTAACAATGTTCTCCCTGGGCCTGGGGAGCCTGTGGTCACTCATCAATTTCCAAACAGGCAGGTATCTCTCTGTCTGTCTCTCTCCACCCGGTACTTAGTACTTAATTCTCTCTGGGGCTGGATCAAATGAACGTGCTCCTTCTCAACTTTCCCCTTCATTCCCACAAGGTTAGGGTTATTTATATCCAGAATATCTTTCTTTCTTAATCCACTGAACCACTCTCCCCCTCATTTGAAAAGGTCACTTTCAAGTTATTCTTTCCAGAAAGCTTTCTTGAAGTAGGTTGCCTCAAACTCATTCTTTCCCTCCGTGTTACTTTGCTCAGTACGATGCAACTGTGAGCAAGGTTACTTGCTCATCTTCTGAAAATGCCACTTAACTGCCAACTAGATCAAAAGGGTGGTAAAAAAAAAAAAACAAAAAACCAAAAAACCCTACGCTAAGACAAAGCATTTGATACACACTCTTTTAGGCAAGAGCGCCATTATTTTCTTCACATATGTTTTCATTATGAAAGTGATTACATTGAGGGCATTTGTAAATAAATTAGAGACTCACCACCATAGACACCACTACCCTAACATAATGATAAGCAATTTGGGGTATTTACCCCAACCTTTCTTCTTATACATCTGTTTAAACAGGGTTGGACTATAATCAGGGTATCTGTATAATTTGGGATTTTTTTTTTAATTTGGGATCTTTTTTGAATACAATATCTGAAGTATAGCTCTGTGTTCCAACAAAGGTCATTAACTCCATTTAATAGCTGTTCAACATGATTCTGAGACTGTAATTTTCTTAACCATTCCATAATGAACATTTAAAGTTTCCATTGTCTTATTATTACACAGCTTGAAAGAATACCCTCGTGAAGGTGAGGCAAGAATCATTCCAGTTCTGTTCTGACCTATAGGATGTACATTTAATCCTCATTTATGACCAACTGTTCAGAAAATATTCTCACTTCTAAACTGACACTCATTCCCTTTTTCTTCTTAAATCAAATCCCCTTTTTAAAGTTCACTAGAGGGGCGCCTGGGTGGCTCAGTAGGTTAAAGCCTCTGCCTTCGGCTCAGGTCATGATCTCAGGGTCCTGGGATCGAGCCCCGCATCAGGTCTCTGCTCAGCAGGGAGCCTGCTTCCCCCTCTGTCTGCCTCTCTGCCTACTTGTGAACTCTCTCTCTGTGTCAAATAAATAAATAAAATCTTAAAAAAAAATAAAGTTCACTAGAGCTTTGCAAAGTTTGCCTTTCATAATTTCTATTACCTATTTATCTATATAATAAACCTATTTAATTCCTGCGGCAACCTTTTGATTTTTGTAAGCAACTTGCATCCATAAACCTACAACTGAACGAG
This sequence comes from Procyon lotor, assembly GCA_028646535.1. NCBI lineage: Eukaryota > Metazoa > Chordata > Mammalia > Carnivora > Procyonidae > Procyon > Procyon lotor. The sequence continues at coordinate 10,764,052 of CM053619.1, read as the reverse complement.
TGATAAGTTTTCTCGGCTGCCTCTTATAGAATTGAGTAAGGAGTGTCCAAGGGAAAGGGAAAAGCTGTGTGTGATACTTGATATGATGATTTTTGATGTAGTATTTGTACATTTCTCTCAAACAACAGATGCATCCCAAAGATGTCACAAAGGAGTTTTTTTTCCCCTAAGTGCAAGAAATCACACTTTGAACATCTCTTAGGAGCTCACAATCTAAAACAGTTCAGCCTAATAAAATGAAGAGCCTTCCGCAATGAAAATAACAAACATAATCCCCTACTATCTCACAACTTTGGATTCTGGGGGTGATGGATTTTCTTAAAGTACAGCACACTCAGTAAATAAAAACCGATATTAAATACAGTTTGCCTAATACCCGTCACCACAAAAGACACAGCATAATACGAGTGCCCAGCATGGGGAAGTCTTTTGTCCCCGTATAAACCTGAATACTCTTGGAAGAGGAGAATGACAGCTCAGAGAATGAACCTCTTAATTTAGCCAAAGGGCAGGGCCCAGCGGTGGAAATTCCATAGACACGGCCTTCTCAGCGCTTTACGTCAGTTCTAGAGGGGGCCTCTCAGCAAGGACGGGGAAAGCTGCTTTCAAAGTTCTCCTAAGCCCTCCATCCTCAGGGAACATGTCAGGCTAAGCCATTTCCCTTCTAGGGATAGCAGCGTTTGGGAGGATTCTGGGTTGGGTTCAATACCAAAGCAGGCACAATACAAAGTTATCACAAGGCTGTACGATGACATTTCTAATCTTTACCCACCTGACAAAAAGTAGCACCTGTCCTGGACAGCCAAGAATATGAGCAAGATCTATTTAAAAGACTTGGCTTGGGGCTCCTGGGTAGCCCAGTGGGTTAAAGCCTCTGCCTTCGGCTCAGGTCATGATCTCAGGGTCCTGGGATAGAGCCCCGCATCGGGCTCTCTGCTCAGTGGGGAGCCTGCTTCCGCCTCTCTCTCTGCCTGCCTCTCTGCCTACTTGTGATCTCTCTCTGTGTCAAATAAATAAATAAAATCTTTTTAAAAATATAAATGAATTAATGAATGAATGAATGAATGAATAAATAAATAAATAAATAAATAAATAAATAAATAAAAGGCTTGGCTTAGGGGCACCTGGATGGCTGGTGGTCCTGGGGCCCTGCCTCAGTTTCCCTGCTCCCATGACCTCAGAAGAAGTCACTAACTAAGCCTTCACAGGAAAGCAGTGCTTCAAAAAGAGCTTCAAAACCAGAGTGTCCCACCACACTCGCTGCAAATTAATACTCCTCAACTCCAAATGAAAGACAATATGTTCAAGTGGGATTAAGTGGTATTTTACTCTTAAGCACATTTGTAAAAGTAGGAAAAATGCATTGGAGGACTGAAGCCAGCAACCTTCTGCATACTTGGGAAAGGGATTTCCCCCAGGAAAGGTGTGGGAAAGGGATTTCCCCTAGGAAAGGTGTTTTAAGGCATTTAAATCCAACTCATCCTCATGCCTAACATGTGAAATGTCAGAATTCTCAGGTACCAAACTGCAAAGCGTAGAACAGGTTTACGCATTATCTTGAGTAGGGAAATACACCTGGGTAAGAAAACAAGTCCATTTTCAAATAGGGTAAAATTTTCAAAGTAAACGGAGTAATACATCCTAAAAAGTCACATATTAAGAAAAATCCATCTGCACAAGGACACTCGGTTGCTTTATGTAGCTAGTTTCCTGTCTCTTGCTAATTTTGAAACAAAATGCCACACTTAATTAGCCGGCCAGATTCTCATCCTGCCTGAGCCCGATGGGGAGAAATAGTATTAAGCCAAAGACTCCCTCAGGCTCCATCAGTGCCCTAACGAGCCAGTGGGGAGAGGGAGGTGTTGGGACGGGGACAAGGCAGCCACAGCCTTCAGAAAGGGCAGGATCTGGACATCCTGAACAAATGGGGTGCTCCCAGCTCCACGCTGACAGGGTCTCTGGCCACAGCTCTTCCTACAGCGTCCTCTGCAGGAAACAAATGCACCAGGACTACACACAGGCCCAGCCGATCTCAAAACTCTCCTCCTGTAAGGGATGAATTACATCCAAGAGGGAGAAAATGTGCCCCCGGGGTCACCCACCCCCAGCCATGATTTCTGCCCCAGCAGCTAACAGAGGAAGGAACATTGATTTTCAAATGGGCAAAAAGGGGGAGATTCTGCAAACTACCGATCGATCGGTGGGGCTGCCATCAACCCTTCAACAGATCCTACAGCTCATCACAGTCATTAAACACACACTTCGGAAAAGAAGTGATCAGTTTGGAAGTAAGCACGGGTTACACTACACAGAAGTCACTTCAGACTATCTTTCCGCGAAAGGGAAACGGCAAATATCGAGGTTATAGCAAGCGATATGTTAAGGCCTCCTATGGTCAAGGTTAACTGGACAGAGAAATGTGGGCTGAATAATCTAACAAGGCAAATTTAGAAATGGCTGGATTTTAAATTGTTTCGGCAATTTACAGACCGAATTAGGCTGGAGGAGGTCTTCAGGGGTGTGCCCTGCGGCTCCATCCCCAGACTTAGTGACGGTCTGGAAGGGGTCACGGTATTCAGAACTCAGAAAGGGTTATGATTATTGTGGATGACCAGATACGCATGCAAAAAGATTCTGAGACCGCAGAAAATGATCAGATCTAAGTAAACGTATTCTTTTTAAAAATTTTGAGAGAGAGAGAGAACACAAACAGGGACAAGAAGCAGAACGCCCTGCAAAGCAGGGAGCCCAATGTGTGAGGCTCGATCTCAGGAACCTGGGATCATGACCTGAGCCAAAGGCAGAGGCTTAATTAACCAACTGAGCCACCCAGGCGCCCCTAAGTAAACTTCTTGAGAATAACTGATACAAGGTTTGGGACTGTGTTCTCATTTGTTCAGGTATTAAACTGATGAAAAAGACTTTGGAGTTCTGGTTGACAAAAAGGTCAGGGAGTCAGCACAGTGTAATGTGATTGTCAGAAAAGCTAATGCAATCTCAAACTATGATGATGTAAGCTCAGATACTATCCACAACAAAGGAGCTAACAAGCTGACCCTTTGTGCTTAGGGCAGACCACCCTGGTGTCTGTGTTCAGGTTTGGGGACTACTCTTTTTTTTTTTTTTTTAAAGATTTTATTTATTTATTTGACACAGAGAGAGAGAGATCACAAGCAGGCAGAGAGGCAGACAGAGGGAGAGGTGGAAGCAGGCTCCCTGCTGAGCAGAGAGCCCAATGCAGTGCTCGATCCCAGGACCCTGAGATCATGACCCGAGCCGAAGGCAGAGGCTTAAACCACTGAGCCACCCAGGCATCCCTGGGGACTACTGTTTAAGAGAAATCCCAGACAATCTTGGAGAGGGCTCAGACACAAATGGCCAGGTTGGGAATGAAATCTGAATCTGTATCCTAAGAGAAATGGCCAAAGGACCAAGGGAATCTTTCATCTCCAAGAGAGAAGAGCTGTCTACAGTTCCTGGAAGGCTGGCCGGTCCCCGAGGGGAGGATGGAGGATGTCAGCATGACCTTCCAAGGAGACGGTACTTTGTGGTTACTAGAAACGCTCCAGCAGAGGCTGACCATTTGCCAGGCACGCTGCCATGGGGTTAGCACAAACGACCCAAGTGGGCATCTGCGGTTCCTTCTTGTCCCCTCCCTCGGGGAACACACTCCCCCCACCCCCAACCATCCCTTTCCTGATGCTCAGTCCACTTGGTCTGTGACCCCGCCTTCCGGATCTACAGGTGTGGATAGACTTAGGCTTGGTCAGAGTACTACATACCCTGGCTAAGGGGACTGGTCCTGGGATGAGAGGGTAACCAAGCTGGCCACCTCTGCTGGGGTTCTGAGAGGACAGGAAGCAAACCCAGAGCTGTGGTGGCCCTCGTGTCAGTAGGAGAGCAGCCTGCTGGAGGTCAGGGCCCCGGCGGACAGATGGAAAAGGGCAGCCTGTCTGGAGGACTGCATTTGAGCCACCCGGGCCTACGAGGTGGCCAGCACCTGGGTTTCTCAGCAACAACAGCCTAGGATATTTTTGAACCCAAGAGTCAACATTCTATAGACTTTTACAGATTAAGGGGGAAATACGGATAAGGGGTTGGGAATGTGGCAAGGCGGCAGACCCAGAGAAAGGTTAAGCAGAAGGAGAAACTTAAGGTTTAAAGAGACTTTAGAGACATAGCTACCAAATGCAATGTGTAGACCTTAGCTAGAGTCAAACAAATAACTGTAAAAAAAAAAAAAATTATGAAACCATCAGAGAAATTTATTGTTGTTGTTTTAAATATTTTATTTATTTATTTGACACACAGAGAGAGAGATCACAAGTAGGCAGAGAGTCAGGCAGAGAGAGAAGAGGAAGTAGGCTCCCTGCTGAGCAGAGAGCCCAATGTGGGGCTCCATCCCAGGATCCCAAGATCACGATCTGAGCCAAAGGCAGAGGCTTTAACCCACTGAGCCACCCAGGCGCCCCCCATCAGAGAAATTTGAATACTGACTGGTATTTGCCAATATTGAGGAATTACTGGATTTTTTTTTTTTTTTGGTTTGATATGATACTGTGATTTTTTTTTTTTTAAGAGTTAGTGAAATGTTTATGAAGGAAATGATCTGATGCCTGGGAGCCGCTTCAAAGCAGTCCAATGAAGGAGAGGGAGGGAGGGGGTACATGCATTGGTGATCCTTCTCTCTTGGTGCTGAGTACCCAGGGGCTCACCGTGCTATCTTCCCTACCAGTGTGATGCTTGAAGTTTTCCATAATAGTCAAAAAACAAATAAATGGCAGGAGAAATATACACAGACCAGACTCCACCACCCCCTCCCAGCTCAAAAGTGAAACTGGAATCCATTCAGGGCGACTGAGCAAGCAGTCAAAGAGACAGTCTAGAATTCTACCCATATTCAAAGACACAGATGTGTCATCAAATCAACAGCTGGCCAGTAATTATTGCTGCCCTAGTAAGAAACTGAGGGGCAACAAGATTACATGACCCTCGACTAGATGCTGAGGGTAGGTGCCCGGTGTAAGGGAATGTTGGGGGTGGGAGTGATACAAAGAAATAAAAGCTGAGAATTGTTCTTTCCTGTAATCTGAATAACCATAACACAGGGGCTGAAGTATCCAAGCGCCCGGGGAAAACACTTAAAAGGCACTTACTATGCACTCCCGCACAGTTCTAGATACTTTTCGAACATTAACTCATTTAACCCTTACTGACAACCCTATAAGGTCGACATTACCATCTCCATTTTAAGGACCAGGACCTAGAGACACACAAGCCAGGTAGCTTGCACCAAAATCACGTTGCTAGAGAGTGACAGAGGTGTGATTTAAACCCGGGAAACCCAGACGCTTACCCCCTGTGCAACAGATTCGAAACGTTCATTTCCAATAACGGAGAATTTGTGAAGATCCCTGGGTACAAATGCTTTCTTAAGCTGCAGCCAAGCACCGGCCCAAAGTGGAGAAAATGCTGTCCTCTCACCTACACTCAACTGCCATTCAGAGCTGGGATCCTTCCCCATCGCAGGTTGTTCCGCCCAATCTGTATATTTCACATCAAACCCTGAAAAATGACTAACAGATGAGGCAGCTGTGCTGTGAGCCACCACGATCAAAAGAAAACTGTCTTGACCTGATCACATTGAAAGGGGAAAAAAGGCAACATCTTCTGATTTTAAACAGACTACATCCATTCAGATTTTTATCCCTGGCACGCTGACCAAAAAAGACAAGTAAGAAACTATCCGACCGATTCATCTGGATAAAATGCTCGTAAGATAACAAAGAGGGAAACCCTATCCCTAGAAGAACGAAACGTACCACACCCTGTTTTATGACTATTCAACAGTGATCTGAGATAAAAGCATTCTTTTTTTTTTTTTAAAGATTTTACTTATTTATTTGACAGAGAGAGAGAGAGAGAGAGAGAGATCACAAGCAGACAGAGGCAGGCAGAGGGAGTGGGGCAAGCAGGCTCCCTGCTGAGCAGAGAGCCCGATGCGGGGCTCGATCCCAGGACCCTGAGATCATGACCTGAGCCGAAGGTAGAGGCTTTAACCCACTGAGCCACCCAGGCGCCCCGCATACGTGGTTTTTTAAAAAGGATTTTCTTAAGTGTAGTTCATAAAAAACGCACAGTATATCTGGTCCAAGAGCTAGGACCAGCAAGCGGCAGAAAATTTATGTTTGCTTTTAATCATGGATGCCACAGAACAAAAGTTTCCATTACAGGGTTTCACTCGAGAATAACAGCACTCAAGCAACTTTCAATTACTATACTTCTTACTTGTCATAAAGCAGAAAGCACATGTTAGAGATTTTACTGGAAGTTAGAACAGCAGTCTCTGAAAACCTCATAAAAGGCAGGACTGATTTAGTCCTAGGATCTCGGCAGGATACCTGAAGTTCAATTTTGTCTCTGAACAAAAGCACTGTAGCAGCCTGGAGGCTTTGCATAGGATGAAGGGGAGCTGAGGGCACCTCACTGGCTGATCTAAAAAAAGCCAAATCATTAAAAGGCCCTTAGAAACCGCCACCACCATGGAAAGGCAGCAACAGAAAAGCTTTCCGTCTTCTGCGCAAATGCTTTCAGCAGTTAAAACTACTTCTATATTATTTCAGGGTCCTCTATGCATATCTAGAGCGAATCCACACCCAAAGCCATTTGTTGAAAGGAGAACTTGCAGCTCCCTCCTCTTCCCCGGAGAACGTTTGATGTGAACGCTTTGTAAGATACAACTTCTCGAACAGAAAGGACCGAGTTGAATTTAAGGGAGTTCAGCCGAGCCCTTTCATCCGACACTGTGACCCTAATCTAATAATCGGTTCTCTTTGCTTCAATTCTCCGACTCGAACATACTTTGAAAAGTTAAAACGTTTGATATCTACTGATTACTAGCTGCTGCAAGATGTTAGCAGGCATGCATTTCTGAGTTCCTTGGAAGAAAGATTCTTGAGAAACACAAAAACTGTCTATGAAATATAAAAGCATGGAATGGTAAAGTCTGCAGATAGGAGACTATTTTAATGGCCTACGGTTTCTGACATTTCAAAAGTGGAGCGTAGTGGCTTTTCCTATTTTTGAGCACAGAATTATAGGGCAATGGAGTTACACTTCTATTTGCTTGTGTAAGTGCTCTTTGAAGCACTCATTAAGAAACAAAAACAGGGACCCCCCCTGGGTGGCTCAGTCGGTTAAGCCTCTGCGTTCCGGCTCAGGTCATGATCCCAGGGTGCTGGGATCGAGTCCCACATTGGGCTCCTTGCTCAGCGGGGAGCCTGCTTCTCCCTCTGCCTCTGCCTGCCTCTCTGCCTGCTTGTGCTCTCTGTCAAATAAATATTAAAACAGAAAAAAACACTTAAAAAAACAAACAGAACACCCCAGATTCTGAGATTATGCCCATAATACATACAGTGGATATACACAATTATACAATTCAATTAAGGCCCAACTCTAATATTAAATGTTAAAATCAAGCTCTGTAATAGTGAAAGTGCACATTTCAACTTATACAATATGGAAACTACCACGTTTTCACATTCCCAATCTAAAAGTCACATGCCTGCTTTCTGTGATCACATTACCCAGGTCTCTGCACCCAAGAATCAATTATCTTCCCCTCCCTGTGGTTGCTTTCTGTCTTCAAGGAACTTACGGTTTAAACAAACAAACAAACAAACAAAACAGGGGTGCCTGGGTGGCTCAATCAATTAAGCGACTGTCTTAGGTCCCGGTCATGGTCTTGGTCAGTGAGGAGCCTTCTTCTCCCTCTCCCTCTGCCCCTTCCCCCGCCCCTCTTTCAAAGAAATAAAAATAAGTGAAACAAACAAAAAATAACCTAAGTGCTAGGATACTTGCGCACAAGATCCATGGAAACCCACAGAATCATCTCACCTAGAGGAAAAAGAGACAGGAAAGCCTCTTAGGGAAGCAGGGAAACCAGGACTGAGTTTAAACGTTCCAAACTCAGCCAGTTGGGAGGAAAGAGAACACCACCCAGGTGAGAGAGGAGACAGAACAATCAAGGACCATGCTCTAGAGTTTGGACTTGACCCCAAAAGCTATGAAGAACTACTAAAGAATTCTTAGGCAGGAGAATGTCAGGATCAAAGTTATGATTTTGGACTTGACCGTTCTGGAAACAGTCTAGAGCAGCGCTGCTCACGGTGGATCTGCAAGCCGGTGCTTGCCCCTAAGCTGTTACTGGTCCACACAAGCTAAGTACAAAAACTGAGAGTGAGTACTCAGAAACATTTATGGCAGCTCAACAGGGCAGCAACATCCAGGTTTGTGATCAATGGGCTCATCTTGTTGAATAGGACAGAGACCAGCTTGTGGGAGGTCAACTTAGGAGGAGGGTTGCACGTGGTTCAACCCAGACAGAAAGGTATAGGAGTCACGCTTAGTAAGGCCACCAGCATTGGTGTGACTGACCAGAAATTAACAAAACAAAATAAAAGTGACCACTGACTACAGTCCGCGTGAGAAGCTGGTCTGAGAATCATTTCACAGGTCAAGATTGGAAGCAAGGAGGGGCGCCTGGGTGGCTCAGTGGGGTTAGGTGTCCGACTCTTGGTTTTAGCTTGGGGCATAATCTCAGGGCTGTGGGACTGAGCCCCGTGTCGGATCCCACGCTCAGTGTGGAGTCTGTCCCCTCTCCCTCTACCCCTCCTCTCATGCCACCTCTCTCTCTCTAATAAATAAATAAAATCTTAAAAAAAAAAAAAAAAAAGACTGGAAGCAAGGAGCCCCAGGAGAAGCTGCTGGCACACAGTGGTCCAGATGAAACCTGAAGTCAAGCAGTGATGGTAGGGATGGTGAGAAGAGATTAGAGTTGAGAGTTATTAAAGAGATCAGATCAACACCAAGACTCCGTGCCATTTGGATATGAGGGGTGCAGGAGAAGCAAGGATGGCTTCTGAGTTCTTTCCTTTTAAACTAATGGTCAGGGGCGCCTGGGTGGCTCAGTGGTTTAAGCCTCTGCCTTCAGCTCAGGTCATGATCTCATGGTCCTGGGATCGAACCCTACATCGGGCTCTCTGCTCAGCAGGGAGCCTGCTCCCCCCCCCCCCGCCCCGCCTCTGCCTGCCTCTCTGCCTGACTGTGATCTCTCTTCTCTGTCAAATAAATAAATAAAATCTTTAAAAAAATAAATAAATAAAATAAAATAATGGCCAGGTATAAAGCAACAGCACGCAAGGACCTCAGTGGAGTCAGGACCAGCAAAAAGATTCTGAATTTGCAGCCATTTTCTTTGAGTGCCTTTGAATAAGCAGAATGGTAAAATAATGAAATACAGAAAACTAAGCACCCTGGTGGTTAGCACTGAGCACTGCTGGGAATTCAGTACGTGAAGAAAGAAAACATCCTATGCCACGCCTATGCTCTCCCCCAAAGGAAATCAAGCCTGGAGGACCCCAGTCTATCTAGAATGGGCCTAGCTGGAGCCCTGGAGTCCCAAGTACTATCCAAAAAAAAAAAAAAAAGGACCCCCCCCCATCATACACCTAGAGACTTGTTCACTTCTCCACCCCAGCTGTGTACAACACAAAGCCTTCTTTCTCAAACTTGTGCAGATATTAGAACAAGGCCTCAAACCATAGGGAACAGTGATAAAAAGGGAGTTGGGGGTTGGAGAGCGTAAATGAAATCAATGGCCCTAACCTCAGAACCCGCAGCTTTCCTCTTGTGCCTGAGTTCACATCCCAACCTCTATCAGTCAGTAAGGGCTGCGGACAGCTAGCCAGTTGGGCCTGAATCGCTAACTCTGAGGCCTGAATAGTAACCCAGGACAGGAAGGCTACAGGTCTGAGCAAACTGATCTGACAACATTCCAGAGCTAGGAAGGCAGGTGGCGAGGAGGTCTTCACGGCTCCCAGAGGGCGGGCACCATCCCTTTCCGAAGCTGAAAGAGCAGCAACCCAGCAACTTTCAAGCTGCCCAGATTTAAGCAGGCAGGCTCGGCGGCAGACGCGCCTAATAGTTCTGGCAAACCACAAAACGATCACCAAGTACATAATTAATCTCTCTTGAGAAGGGTGCATCGTCTTAAAGTTGTTACCCTTTATCACGTCTGGGCTTCATTCATCTGATGATCTCAAGTTTCACTGGCAAGTGTGAGTGTGGGGCTCAGTAAATCTCAGAACTCTTAGTTCTTTAAAGAGCGGTATTTTTAATTATTATTTATTTTTTTAAAGATGTAGTTATTATTTATTTGAGACAGAGAGAGCGCGCACAAGCAGGGGGAGTGGCAGAGGGAGAGGGAGAATGGGTCTTTTCTCCTCAATTCTTTCAACCCCTTCACCATATCCTCCTGGATGCTGCTAAACTCATTTGTTGGAAAAACCAAAATGGTTTTGCATTTCTGTAATGTGATACTCAGAGGCTCAAGCTCTGAAAGGAATTCCTCAATCTCATGATAACTTAGGAACAATGGCTAGCACATACTGAGCACATACTACATGTGAAGGCAGATGCTATTATCATCTGCACTTTCCCCATAAGGAATCTGTGGCACAGACGAGTGGGGCCACTTGCACAAGGGCCCACAGCTAACAAATGACACAGCCAGGAGCAGAGTTCGGGCAGATGGACAAGAGTCCCTATTTTTTTTTTTTTTTAAGATTTCTCTATTTGTCAGAGAGAGAGAGAGAGAGAGAGAGGGGGGGCAAACACCAGCAGGGCGAGCGGCAGGCAGAGAGAGAAGCAGGATCCTGGCCGAGCAAGGAGCCCATTGTGGGACTCGATCCCAGGACCCGGGATCATGACCTGAGCCAAAGGCAGCTGCTCCACCAACTGAGCCGCCCAGGTGTCCCAAGAGTCCCTATTTTTAACTACTACTACGACACTGGACGTCTTCATGATGCAAAGAAAAATTAAAGGTTTCAAAAATACATTACAAATAATGGAACAAGGAAAAAGCCTCTCAAAGAAAATTGCTCTTATTACTTTAAGTGAACTGTGGTCTTTTTTATTAGACAGATCCAAGTCCTGGAAACACAACGAATGGAGGGAGCCTGCCCTGGCTGGTCCAGCTCCTTTCGCTGAAGGTGGAAAATCCCAATTTTCAAAACTGTGCTTTTCTACTCTCTTCCCAGTGCCTTCCCAGCAATCTGTCAGGATCATAGAGGATCATGCTCTTAGAGGCTGGGGTATCTGGATTTGAGGGAGGATGAGCTCGGAGAGATGGAGCTAGAAGACTGGGTTGGTACCAAATCTTGCCCGTTCCAAAGAGCCAAAGGGATTCTGGTGATTTTTAGCCCAAGCCTCTAACTGGGTCTGACCCAAAAGAACCACCCAGAGCAAGCAACCTACACAGGGAAGCAGGAAGATTTCACTTCCACCGACTGGAGTAGGTAGACCAGGGATCCTCAGGGATACTCCTGGATGCTGGTGTCCTGCCCCCAACTTTCTATATTCCTTTCTGTCTGGCAAGAAGGTCTGGGGCCAAGCTGGACTCCAGCAAACCTGTGCAGTGCGAGACCCGTGGTCCCGCGCCATTTCATGTCATTGTACCCACAGTGACCAAATGCAGTCCATCCAGCCCAGGCAAAAGGAGTCCGGTGGCTTTAAAACCAAAACCCAGGCTCCCCTCTATGGCGCTGAAATAGATCTTGGGGACTGACTCTCCTAGTCTGACAACTAAGTAAGTTATCTTCATCTGCAGGGATAGATCAAATCCCTAAACTTTCCAACTATTCATCCCATTCCCTCTCTACAGAAATCTGAAAAATGTCTACCAACAAAACAAAAAGCAAACCTACTTATTAAAACAAGTCTAACTACCTTAACTTCCAAGATTACAGGTTTCCTGACAAAACTGCTCTTATAAAGGCACTCAAAGTTCTATTATCATCTAATTACAATTTCTATACAGCTATTTATATGTGTGTGCTTCAAAGCCAAAAACAAAAAAAATGAAGCTTTCAATTATTTTTGCACCTACCACAAAAGCAAGTAGAAACAGGACAACCTTTCACTGGGGAAAAAAAAAAATTTTTTTTTTTTTTTTTAAAGATGCCGGAGTCCATTTATTTGCTGTTTTCTCACTGGTCCAATCAAGGTGAGCAGGGGCAGGCAAAACACAAGCATATCATATATGGTCATCCCCAGACTTTCTTACTACATAAAGGGGAAATTAATAAAAAGAGAAAAAAACACCACACAGCATTTTTCTTCCGCCACCATAATTTTTCAATTTTCTTTTAGAGCAATGCCAGCCAATAACTAATTAGAACCATATCCTTTGTCATCCCAATGGGAAGCAGTATATGAATGGTTGTAAAGAACAAATGTTAATGAGAACTTGAAAAAATTAGTAATCTGGAATTCTGCTTGCCCCTCCATGTAAAACAAATTCTATCCTTTGAAACTATTTTTATAGTTGGTGAGACAATATGGCCAGGGTCCCCCAGCAAGAAGGTAAGTAAGTGTTCAACCATTCAGCACCCTGAACAGGGGATGCACTGGCCTTCTTCACTGTCCTTATCATGAAGTTGCCATCACAAGCTCACAGACTTACCTCTAAGCATCTTGATTTCAGACGGGAGAAACAAAGACTTAAAAAAAAAAAAAAAGGGAATTGTTTATTCTCTTTGGTTTCAAGGGAGAAAATACTCCTTGTCAAAGCGAGCACATAGCTTTTGTAATTTCTAAAAGTATGTTTTCCATAAGAAACACAGCTGAAGTCTTTTTACCTGGTATATCATGACGAATGTTTCTGAGATCAGATCTCGAGTTGCCCATCTGTGAACATCCAGAAGCAGAAACTACAGCCTCAAAAACTGGACTTATTTTAATAGAACAAAAGTGAGTCAGTGGATGCGAGGCACAAAAACTCTGAGGAAAAAAATGAATTTCTGACATGCTAGGCACCATGGTTTGGCCATGCTCGGCATTCTGAACTGTATTTTCAGATGAGGGTCTGCTCTGTGTCGTCCAGACTCTCATCCCGGTGGAATGACCAAGTCCAGACTAGGGCCAGAAACCTACTTTTTGTATGTGTGCAAAGGGACTAGCCAGGGCAGAGAGAACCGGGCATGCCACAGATCATATGAAATAGTCTCCTTTTCCAAGAAAAAGCTTAAAGCATTTGCAAAACATCTCAATTTGCTTCATGTTTTTACCATCCAGCAAATTTCCTTCATCCACTGTGAAAAACACAATAGGCCTTAGGTCTGTAACATTTTACCATCGTTAATGTTTGGAAAGCTAGAAATCATTTGTATTGCCCAATAAGGACATTTTATACCCACTGGTATACAATAGAAATTTGCCATAACAATGAAAACATTTTTTGGTAAGTTGCTTTCTGAACATTATTCCTCCCTAAAAGGATCATCAAAACAGCCACCAAGGAAAACAAAGAATTCCTATACTTCTTAAGCAAGAAAGGACTGGCCATTCACATTCATACGCTATCAAGTATATAAATCAAGTATGAGCAAAATCACCTAAAAAGTGGTTAGAATGCCAAGTTTTGCTTCTGTGTGGTTAGTGAGCCCATGTTTTTCCAATGTTAAATTTACAGACTGTATTTGTTAAACTGTATTTCAAACTTTAAATCCCAAGTCTGTACCTTATACTGCCTGGGGATCGATGATTTACGGAAGACATTTGGGGTCACAGTATAAGCCTTTTGCTCTTACTAAATCTAAATCATGCTTCTCAACAAGATTCTGTACACATAAAAGAAACACACGGCATGCCGTTACCATCCTACCTAGAGGCACCTAAAAGCCCCCCCGAAACAGCCCTTCTCCTGTCCACTCCATAAACTAAGATTCTCCTCTGAAAGGGAAAGGGCTAGATTCACACGTTGCATCAGGCATACCAATTAAGCAAGAGCGCTCCAAAACGTGTCCTGTTTCGATTCACGACGGTATTTCCCGAATTCATTTTCTTAAAAACAGACACCATCCAACAGACACACTCGAAAACCCAAACTAATTTCAGCAGAGACGAAAAGTTGACAGCGAAGTGTAAATTTTCCCCAAATCCTCGTTTCTCCACTTAATCTGCACCTACGTTCAGCGTTTGATTTGAGGTGTGCCAAGACAACCCCGACCCAGCAACTAAGAGCTGCAAGGACGGGTCTGTTCCCGTGCCTGGGAGGCATCTGGAGAGGGACTGCCGGACGGGCAGACAATGAAAAGCTCCCCTGTGGCCACTAGTCGAGCCCGCGGGGGCAGAGGGAGGGGGAAGGGGAGAGGAGTGAGCGCCCCTCTCATCCAAAGCCACGGTCAGGGGCTGCCTCTCCAGGACGCGGGGCGGCCTGGCCTCGGAGTCCCGGGTCACAGGGTGGGGGAGGGGCGGGGTCCCCTGAACAGATTTCTCTCGGGGAGAGGAAACTTCCTGGTCTGGGCATTATGGGTAGGGGGCGAGCGCCTCCCCCACCCACTACAGGTACCCGCCCGGAGTCTGGCGGCTGAAGGGAGGAAACGGCCCCTCCTCGCGCCTCTGGCGGGGAGTTGGGGGTCACGGGGTCGGAACCCCCAGCGCGGCCGCCCCTTCTACGAAGCTCCCAGCGTGTGGGGACCTGGCTCGCCACTCCTCGGGACGCAAGTCCCGGTCGGGGGGCCGGAGGGTGTCAAACATCCCCCCAATCCCCGGGCGCGGCCTGGCGCCAGCACCGAGGAGTTACCGCGGGAGTCCCAGGACTGAGGGGTCCTCCGACAGGGGCGGCCATACACAGAGGAAGGGGACACGAGGGGAAGCGCGTGCAAGGATAAGAGGAGCCCCACCGAGGGGCTGCGAGGGACGCGGGCGGGGCCGGCGAGGACCCCGCTCCCCCCAACTCGCGGGCTGCGCTCCCAGGCCGGGGGCGCCGACGAGGCCCACGCCGCTCACCTTCCTGTGCTTCTCCTTGTAAGGGAGCGCCAGCCACGGCATGTCCCGCACGAAGTCCTGCCACTGCCGCTGGTCCTGGTCCGAGGACACGAAGACGATCTCCAGGCGGCGTCGCGGCTCGGGCTCCGCGGCCGCCCCGGCCCCCGGCCCCGGCCCGGCCCCGGCCCCCGGCCCGGCCGCCGCGTCCCCCCGCAGGCGGCCGTAGAAGGCGGCCAGGCTGCCGCTGAGCTGCGCGCAGGGGGCGCTCAGGCTGCAGCCGAAGTAGAGCCCGAGCAGCGAGATGCCGCGGGCTCCCAGCGAATGCACGTCCACCTCCTCGCCGCCGCCCGTCACCAGCTTCTCGCCGAGCAGCTCCTCCAGGAAGCCCGACATCCTGGCCCACCGCAGCCCCGGGGCACGCGGGCGGGCAGGCGGCGGCGACCCCGCTCCCTGGGTCCGCAAGGCTGGCTGTAGGCGGCGGTGGCGGTGGCGGCGGCGGCGGCGGCGGCGGCGGCGGGCGCTGGGCAGAAGAGAGCCCCGCCCACTAGGGCCCGCCCACGCACCGCCCCCTCCCGGCCGCCCTCGCCACGCCCCCTCGGTGGCAGTCTCGGGCCACGCGCTGGGCCGGGATCCGCCGCAGCTTGCGAGCGGGGCCGGGGCTTCCACCGCGCGGCAGAATGGCTAGGGAAAGAGCCCCGGCGAGAAAGCTGGCCGGAAACGTCCCACTCCGAGGGCCTTCTCCCAGCTAAGTGCAGAAAGGAGAGGAGTCCGCCGAGCCGGCCTCTCTGAAGCTGCAGCCCTCGCGGAGCTGGACTTGGCCTCCACCCTTCCGAACTCTCGATTCTCTCCGGACTTCCCCCAAACATTCCCACAGTCCCCCCACCCGAGGGCTCGCTCGCTTGTGCTCTTTGTCTCTCTCACTCCCAAGCCTCATCGACGTTTTCGTACCCCACTGGCCTCTTGGAATGCTTAAAGGACTTAGCATCTTCGTACACAATTTCACCACTTCAGCAGGCAGGGACTCGCTTGCACTAATTTCTCTACTGTATGTTTTGTGTACGTTTTTGTCTACTATAAGAGAAATGGAGGACGCCACCTCTTGAATTTCTCGGGTAGCTTCTGATCTGGAGCTAGGCCTACGTGCGAGAGTCCACTGTGATCCCTCTGGGGGTTCAGTCCACAGTTCGCAGCAGCCATTCCCCTCCAGCGAGTGGCTCTGTTCCATCTCCACAAGTGTAGGCAACGGATGCCGCAGCGTCTTTCAATCAATGCTGACTGCACTCCTGAATCAGTTCCATGGTTTTTATCAAGTCTGATGATAGTTAAGAAAAATTCTAGGAATTTTTTTTTTTTTTTTTTTTGCTAGCTGGCAAGATGTTACCCTGTGCATAGCTTGAACAGGTGGCCTGTGGCAAGCCTTCCCGCCTCACACACGCGCACGCACACGCACACACACACACACACACACACACGAAAAAATAAAATGCAACCTGCCAACCCGCGAGAGAGGAGCCTCAGTGTGTGTGCTCAGCTACCAACAACCTAGTGAAAGGGAAAAACGCCCTCTTGCGCCTTTGGAAGTTATTTCTTGGGCACCTACCGCCATCTAATGGAGAGAGTGAGAAAAACCGAGATCTGCCAGAGCCCAAATGTTCCGAGATACTGGCAGGCAGAGGATTTCTGTTATTTTATCGCGGCTTTCCAAACACATAAACACAGACACAAATCATGGCACGCTTTACAAGAGTTCATTTAAACTTCAATGCGATCCCAAGATTTGGGCACAAACATAAGTTTTCATGCCTGAAGTTCTCATTTTGTCTAGAATCGAACAAGGAATTGTACTGGCTTTCATTTCCATGAAATGTTATCGCACAAACTGGTGAAACAGGTGGAGGTGGAAACCAAGCACACATGGACAATCTCTAAAAATTAGATTCACTTGCTTAGTTTCCACCTAATATTCCTGCTCATTTCACAAGAAGCGTCTTTGAATTGAGATCTGCCTTTAAACAGGCAAGATCCGTAGCACAAAAGGCAAGTTCTAAGTCTTAGAGTGCCGTGCCACAATTCTATGCCACTGCAGGGACAGTCTTGCTATAAAACACACAGAAAGCATCACTTAAAAAAAAAAAAAAGATTTATTCATTTGAAAGAGAATGCGCACGCGCGCGCGCGCACACACACACAGAGGGAGAAGCAGACTCCCCAGTGAGCAGGGAGCCCGACACAGGACTCAATCCCAGGACCCCAGGATCATGACCTGAGCTGTAAGGCAGACGCTCAACTGACTAAGTCACCCAGGCGCCCCAGAAAGCACCACTATTTTTTTTTCAAGATTTTGTTTGTTTGTTTGTTTGTTTGTTTAACAGAGAGAGATCATAAGTAGGCAGAGAGGCAGGCAGAGAGGAGGGGGGAAGCCGGCTCCCCACTGAGCAGAGAGCCGGATGCGGGGCTCAGTCCCAGGACCCTGAAATCATGACCTGAGCTGAAGGCAGAGGCTTAACCACTGAGCCACCCAGGTGCCCCAGAAGCATCACTTTTTAGTGAAAATATTTTAAGCTATGAACATAACAGACATTAACTTATTAGATATCTTTTAAAATCCTGAAAGTAGAGGCATCTGGCAGGCTCAGTTGGTAGAACCTGCAACTTTTGATCTCAGGGTCACGAATTCAAGCCCTAAATTGGAAATAGAGATTACTTAAAAAAAAAAAAGGGGGGGGAAAGTCCTGAAAGTAAGTTAAAATCCTGGTTTTCTCATCCATATCATATTTGAAATCCCCCTTGCTGGGTTACATTAGGCACCACTGAAATCATGTGACACAGATAGATCCTACATTCTGACATTTTTAAATGAGGTATAAAAGGACTACAAGCATTTACATTTGGCTATGGAAGCCAAAGGACAAAGTATTTGGTGTGGAGCGGGAATTAGGGGGGATTGCAAATTTGGGAATATAGTGAAGTCACGATTAGAATACTTAACTTTGGTACACTAGGTGCAAGTCTGATATAAAGAGGCAGTTTGTTCAGTATTTTACTTTTATTATTTTATAGGAAAGCACTTTCCACTGGAGGATGTCCAAACCAGCATCTGGCACCTGAGAAAGTGAGAGTTTGAACATACTGCACATGAAATATAAATAAAATCTAGAGAATGGTGGTGCAGCAGGCCTTGGTTAGAAGCCAAATAGCGCAGCTGCCTTTTAAAGGGGTGTGGAAAGAGCGGATTTGCAATGGAAATGATTCCAAGATCATAATTCTAGTGGGTGTTTTTTACAAGAAGCCCAAGGAGACTCATTTGGCTTCCTGTAAAGAATAGCCAACATCCTTTGGCTTGTGAAAAGCACTCTCTCTGCGTATGCAGTTCAAGAGACCCACTTATAGATAATGTCCCTACTGGTATTTAGCCAGTTATAGTAGTTGACTGGCTATTCTTTTTTTTTTTTTTTTAAAGATTTTATTTAATTGTTAGAGAGAAACAGAGAGAGCTCGCACAAGCGGTGGGAGAAGCAGGCAGAGGGAGAGGAAGAAGCAGGCTTCCCACTGAGCAGGGAGTCTGATGTAGGATTTGATCCCAGGACCCTGAGATCATGACCTGACCTGAAGGCTGACGCTTAACTGACTGAGCCACTCAGGTGTCCCTGGCTATACACATACACATATATGTCACCGTTAGTATTTCTAAATCACATTCCTTGGTTTTCATATATAGTAGCATATGTGTGCAAAGATGTGTGTATACAGATATTTACTGACACCCTAGTAGAATCAGAAAAAGACTGGAAAATTGGAAAGAGCCAAACTGTGTATCAACAAAGATGATTAAATCACACCACATTCATCCTTTGAAATACAATCTAGTCATTGAAAAGAACGAAAATTCAATGTACACTGTATTGCTCTATATTCTTCAAAGAAACAGAACCAATAGCTATAGTGATTTAATATAAGGAATTAGCTCATATGATTAGGGAGGCTGAGAAGTCCCAAAATCTGCAGTCAGCAAGCGGGACCTAGGAGCAAGCTGATAGTAGAGCTCCAGTCTGATTCCAAAGGCCTGAGAACCAGGAGAGCTGAAGGTGTGAATTCTGTCTGGGTTCAAAGGCAGGAGAAGACCTAAGTCTCAGCCTGAAGACAGGCAGAGAGAACAAAATCAGGCCCTCCCCCGATTAGATGAGGCCCACGTGGGAGAGGGAAAGCTTCTGATTCACAGGTTGATCTCATCCAGAAACACCCTCACGGACACACCCGCAGTAATGTTTAACCAAATATCTGTGCACCCCGTGTCCCAGTCAAGTTGATACGTAAAATTAAACATCACAGGGGCGCCTGGGTGGCTCAGTGGGTTAAAGCCTCTGCCTTCGGCTCAGGTCATGATCTCAGGGTGCTGGGATCGAGCCCCGCATTGGGCTCTCTGCTCAGCGGGGAGCCTGCTTCCCCCGCTCTCTCTGCCTGCCTCTGCCTACTTGTGATCTCTGTCAAACAAACAAACAAACAAACAAACAAATAAATAAATAAAATCTTTAAAAAAATTAAACATCACACGTCAGCCCCTTTTGTCCAACTTGGCGCCATATCTCCTTAAGCCATGCTTGCTCTCCAAATAAAGACAATAACAAGATCGCAATTCCACCTAACATGATACAAATATCCCCAAAAATGTGCTAACCCTTTCCCCATGAGAGGAGATAAAGTCCTCTCCAAAATGTGCTAACCCTTTCCCCATGAGAGGAGATAAAGTCCTTCAGTGATATTTACTTTTCTCCTTCTCCTGTAACTTGAACAATACTGTTAAGTTAACATTCCTGAAGGGTCTGGGCCATTAGTAGTCCCACCTAGATTAAGTTGGCATCATTTTCCATTGACCTTAATCACCAGGTATGCCTTCAGGGATCTCCTATATCCCCAACATAGTCTTGCCTCCATTGTGGAGCAGGAGTCCACTTTCTCCTTGACAGGATTCATCACCCAGCCAGCACGGTAGCACCCTTCTTTGCCTGCTGGTTCAGAGGCATGAAGAGCCCCAAGTGGCTGGATAGCAGTCTTAATTTCCAGGACAATGAAATCATTGTTGTGTTTCCTCGTGTAAGCATCCCTCCCTTTGGAACGATGACCCCCAGGCCAGGAGAGCAGAAAGTTGTGCAAACAACAAGCAAAAAAAAGTTTTTAGTGAGTAAATAGGGGTAAAAATTAGTGGTGCCCATCTCCTGTCTTTCCCTCGATTCCTGGACCCATGAATATAGTGGAGACTAGTTCGGAGCATATACGGCCTTCTAGGGATTTTCCCCCCACCCTGCAAGGTTTCACCGATTAACGAGTGCTATAAACTGAATCTTCAGTGTTGGGGAAGATGGTGAGAAACACGGTAAGACCAGTGAGTTCCGTGAGCACGGGCCCACTGCCATGTATCTTTTTGGGTTCCATGACCAAAAGCAGTGGCGTATGGAATATCATGATGATGCATAGTATTCCGTAAGCCCGTGGAGGGTAGTTTTGGCAGAAGCGTTGTGTGCAGGGAAGGCAAATCCATGCCCAGAGTAAGCATCTATTCTGGTAAGGACAGCACACTACCCTTGCCTTAACGGAAACAACCCAAAGTAACCAACTTGCCACCAGGTACCTGAATGATTGCCCCGGTGCCGTACTAGACGCTTAGGGTTGGTCTCCGCTGCTAGAAGAGCTGTAGCATTGGCTACGGCCAATTTAGCTTCAGTGAACGGAAGTTCATGTTGCTGAGCACATGCATGACCTCCATCCTTGCCCCCCAGGGCCACCTTGTCCATGAACCCATTGGGCGATGACAGCAGTAACTGTGGTAGGAGGCCAACGAGTAGCCACAGAATGGGTCATCCTACCTACCTGATTATCAAAATCTTCCTCGGCTGAGGTCACCCTTTGGTGAGCATTCACAGAACACAAATATCTTCCTGTATTTCGGCCCGTTCAGAGAGGTCTACCCACATAACATTCCCCCCAAAGTTTCTTGTCACCAATTTTTTAACTGCACCCCTTCCAAGCCCCTGACTATTCAGGCAAACCATAAGCCACACGCCATGAATCAGTATATAATCTCCTATCTGGCCTTACTCCTTCCAAGCAGAATGAATAACCAGGTTCACTGCTCAGAGTCCTGCCCATTGCTTAGAAGGCATGACAGCAGGAATGGGGAGCACAGACATGTGGGTCACTTGTTCATGTAGCTGACTTGTACCTTTAGGGCCTGCTTGGGACCAGACATTAGATCCCCCTTCCACTTGACAATGGAGGGTTCCTGTACATGCCCAACTTTATGGCTTGGTGGGTCAGATCCATGCTTGGGTAGCATGGAAACTTGCTGGCCCATGGTCAAGTGTTCGGCCTCTGTTAAGACTCAGGAGCAGGCCAAGCGTTGTTTCTCAAAAGGAGAGAGTGCTGTTTGTCAAATACCATTATTTAGGGCACAGGGCTGGCTCCGTTGCTTAGGTCTCTGACTCAGTTTCAGCTCAGGTCATGATCTCATAGGTTGTGATGTGGAAGTGAGCTCCATGTTGGGCTCCCCACTCAGTGGGGACTCTGCTTAAAGATTCTCTCCTTCTGTCTCTTATCCCTTAACCCTCTCTCTCTTTGTCTCTCTCTCTCTCTGTAAGATTTTATTTATTTATTGACAGAGAGAGAGAGATCACAAGTAGGCAGAGAGGCAGGCAGAGAGTGGGGGCGGGGGAAGCAGGCTCCCTGCTGAGCAGAGAGCCCAATGCGGGGCTCGATCCCAGGACCCTGAGATTATGACCTGAGCCGAAGGCAGAGGCTTAACGACTGAGCCACCCAGACGCCCCACTTGTATATTTTTTTTAAAGATTTTATTTCTTGGGGCACCTGGGTGGCTCAGTGGGTTGGGGGCCTCTGCCCTCGGCTCGGGTCATGATCTTGGGGTCCTGGGATCGACACCTGCAATCAGGCTCTCTGC
Source organism: Procyon lotor (assembly GCA_028646535.1). Lineage (NCBI taxonomy): Eukaryota > Metazoa > Chordata > Mammalia > Carnivora > Procyonidae > Procyon > Procyon lotor. Next base: position 10,742,274 of record CM053619.1, on the reverse strand, counting down.
TCGGCAGGGAGCCTGCTTCCTCCTCTCTCTCTGCCTGCCTCTCTGCCTACTTGTGATCTCTCTCTGTCAAATAAATAAAATCTTTATTTTTTTAAAAGAGTTATAATCTTTTTTTAAAGATTTTTATTTATTTATTTGACACAGAGAGAGATCACAAGTAGGCACAGAGGGAGGCAGAGAGAAGGGGGGAAGCAGGTTCCCTGCCGAGCAGAGAGCCCGATGCAGGGCTCGATCCCAGGACCCTGAGATCAGGACCTGAGTCAAAGGCAGAGGCTTTAACCCACTGAGCCACCCAGGCAGCCCCCCACTTGTAAATTTTTAATTGGAGAAAATTACATATATGCACACACAAAAATACTTACATATGACTCAAATATATCTGGAAAGACATTTAAGAAATAGTAACAGGTTGCTTGGGGAAGGAAATCGAGGGGCTGGAAATAGATATGAGAAAAATATGGAAGACATTATTTTAACCCAAGAAAAATACTTTTTTAGTTTTCAAATAAGAACTTATTCAAAAGATAAGATATGATAAATGGAGAAAAAATATTAAAGTACATTGGAGCATCTCTGAATGAAAGAGAAAAAAAGATCTCAAACAAAAAAAAATCAAATTCTCTTATTAAAAAAGAACTGTTAGTACAAAATGAGCATTTGATAATAAAAGTCTTCTAAGTCCACTTAGTTAAAAAAATAATTGATTCAAGAAATCTTGAATCAAGATGTATTCAAACAAAAAATGTATTCCATTTAATTGAGAGTTTCCTATAAAAGATTTTACCTGTAGATTAATGTCATATTACAGATTTTACATGTTTTATCTGTTCCTTTTTTTTTTTTAAGATTTTATTTATTTGACAGAGAGAAACACAGTGAGAGAGGGAACACAAGCAGAGGGAATGGTAGCGGGAGAAGCAGGCTTCCTGCTGAGCAGGGAGCCCCATGTGGGGCTCGATCCCAGGACCCTGAGATCATGACCTGAGCCGAAAGCAGAGGCTTTAACCCACTGAGCCACCCAGGCGCCCCTTATCTGTTCCTTTTTTAAAAAAATATTTATTTTTTTTAGAGAGAGAGAGAGAGCGAGCAAGCATGAGCACCAGCGGGGTGGGGGGGCAGAGAGAGAGAATTTCAAGCAGACTCCCTGCTCAGCTCGGAGCCCGATGTGGGGCTCCTCTTGGGGCTCACCATGGGGTTCCCCATGGAGCTTGATCCCACAACCCATGAGATCATGACCTGAGCTAGAACCAAGGTTCGGTCACTTAACTGACTGAGTCACTCAGGCACCCCATTATCTGTTCTTTTTTTTTTTTTTTTTAAGATTTTATTTATTTGACAGAGAGAAACACAGCGAGAGAGGGAACACAAGCAGAGGGAATGGTAGCGGGAGAAGCAGGCTTCCTGCCGAGCAGAGAGCCCGATGTGGGGCTCGATCCCAGGATTCTGGGATCATGACCTGAGCCGAAGGCAGATGCTTAACGACTGAGCCACCCAGTCACCCCTATCTGTTCCTTTTTTAAAAGTTGGTCTCTTTGGCAGATCCACTGACAAGGGAAATTCTCGGACAGAGGGTTGAGCAGAAATGTGACAAGGGTCTCGGTGAGGGACAGGAAAGTAGGGCATCACCCCCATTAGTCACAACAATAATCATGGTGCTCATCTTGCTGGTGCCAATTTCACAGGTAACTTTGGGGAGTCATCGTTACTATGGTTTTTACTGTTCACGTCATCCCTCAGCAAAGCAAGAGGAGCCTCCTAACACTTCTCTGAGTTGGAAGCGTGAGGTGCGAGGAAAACAGTGTGTGTATTTCCATCGCCTCCAACGCGTCTCAGATCAAACCAGGACCCCAACTCGGCATTGCAGGGAGCCTGTTGCAGACCCAGCAGAAGTGGATGATTCATTAACTGAATCTGAAGTGGGTCCTAACAATCCAGACTGCCAGACTGTTTGCCAAGTCTCCAATCGCTTTTTGTAAGCAAAGCCAAAGCAACAGCCCAAGAGACAGTAAGCAAATCTGGATGGTTGCATGTGGGTGAGGAAGTAAAACCCCCAAACAATGACGCTGTTAGGGAAATCTGTTCCAGAACATTGGGACCACCCACCAGAATCGGGCTACAATCTCAGGATCTGTCCCTGGAAACAGCACAGGCTACCTTGCTCTCAGTGGCTATCTTAGGTAAAAGGCAAAAAAGGAATTAAGAGATAGGGCTCCTGGATGGCTCAGTCACTTAAGTGCGTGCAGCTCAGGTCAGATCCTGATCTCAGGGTCCTGGGCTCCCTGCTCAGCGAAGAGCCTGCTTCTCCCTCTCCCCCTCCCCCTCTCTTGCTCATTCATGCGTGCGCTCTCTCTCTCTCTCAGATCTTATTTATTTATTTATTTATTTATTTATTTATTTATTTATTTGACAGAGAGAGATCACAAGTAGGCAGAGGCAGGCAGAGAGAGGGGAGGAAGCAGGCTCCCTGCTGAGCAGAGAACCCGATGCGGGGCTCGATCCCAGGACCCTGAGATCATGACCTGAGCCGAAGGCAGAGCCTTAACCCACTGAGCCAGCCAGGTGCCCCTCTTTCTCTCTTTCAAATAAATAAATAAAATCTTTTTTAAAAAGAGCTGAGAATAGTAATAATAAGTATTTTTTAACAATTGTCCTTGACTGGGGAACGAGGCACAAGTCAAAGAAATGACACACAGTGGAAAAGTCCGAACTCATCTCTCCAACACAGATCACCAATTATTAAGAATGATTCTGAGCCATCCCTTCTAGATCCAAAAGAGATACGGAAAGCAAACAAACGGGAGTGGAAATGTTCAAATGAGAACGGTACATGGCCTAAAGACTTCTGTGCCTTGGACACAAGCTATAAAGGCAACAGGAGATTTTCTCCTGGCTCGGGGAAGAATTCTGAGCAGGGAACTAAACACGTTCCCGGGCTCAAAGATCACTCTGGATGGTTTGGAGAAGAGCAAGGCAGTAGATATGAACAACAATTAAAATTCTATTAAATGGAAACTGACTAGAGCCCAGAGCATGGCAGTGGCAAATGAATTATAAAATGAAGCCATGGATTTGAAAACTATCTCCATGGTATGTAGAGGAATACAGGAAGCAAGGAGTCTAAGACTAATCGAGTTCACGGAAGCATGATTTTCCTATATGGGAAACTCAAAAAGAGCATGTTTGTGGAGGAAAAGAAGTTTCCACTTAGATCTCACTTAGATCTACTGATCCCGGTAGCCCGCTAGAAGCTTCTACTTGTGGGTGTGCAACAAAACCACACACTCTCAGGTGAGCTCTCTGGTCTACCTCTCACAACTGCTCCTCTGAGCCTGATTTGGGATCTGACTTTTATTTTTTTCTTAACTGCTCCCCTGTAGGTACAGGCTCTTCTGTGCTTTCTGAGGTCTCCTACGGGGCTTCGGCTCCCAGTTCACACGCAAGAACATTTCCTGCCAACCCCCACACTATTTCCTGAGAACTCAGAGAGCCCACCTGGGGCCAAAGTCCCTTTTCTTGGGTAGGGATGGAGGGATGGAAGTTTGTCTCTAAAACCCAGGTTGGCCTCAGCATTCTGAGCCTTAGACCTGCTTCCAATCTGACCAACTCTTCTTGTCCATGGGAGGTTCCCATGTCTGAGCAATTCCTTCAATGCCTGGTTCTTACTCTGCTGTCTGATCGGAAGCCTTGAGCCAAAGGCAGGCGCTTAACCGGCTGAGCCACCCAGGTGCCCCTAAATATATAAAATCTTAAAAAAAAAAAAAAAAAAAAGGCCCAGAAGAGCTCCTCGGCCACATTTTGTCCACCCAAAGTATCCAAAATGATACCAAACATGGTGTTACATTCATGGAAATGAGAAACACCCCCCTCTTTTTTATTATTAGTATTATCAGTAGTAATCTCTACACTCAACATGGGGCTTAAACTCACAACTCCAAGATCAAGAGTCACATGCTCTACAGACTGAGCCAGCCAGGCACCCCAGAACCCCTCTCTTTCTAATCATCAGCCAGGAACAATCACCATTTCCTGGGACTTTCCTGCATATTTCCAGCAGTTCATGTCATACTTTTCTGCCCTCTGATCCCCCAATTACTGGTTACAGAAAGGGGAAGGGGTCCTCAGTTTCAAAAGCTGGCTTGTAGTTAGTGCTATGCTGGCAGGTATGAACAGCAATAACAACAAAAAAGCTCTGATTTATAGCATGTACGCATCTCTATGATTGGAATATTCCCATCATGGCCAACTTGAAGCTACCAATGTGATGTCACTGATTACAAAGTCAGGAAGAAATGCCAGTCAGCATATTTCCCCCCCTCCCTCCCTCCCTCCCTCCGTTCTTTCCTTCCAGATTTTATTTATTTGACAGAGAGAGTGCATAAGCAGGGGGAACAGCAGACACAGGCAAAGAAAGAAGCAGGCTCCCCACTGACCAGGGAACCCAAAGTGGGCCTCGATCCCAGGACCTTGGATCATGACTGAGCCAAAGGCATATGCTCAACCAACTGAGCCACCCAGGTGCCCCTTATTTTATTGTTTTAAAACAAATAATTTGTCCTTTAAAAAAAATTTTTTAAAGTAATCTCCACCCCCAATGCGGGGCTCAACTCACAAGGCCAAGATCAAGAATCCCATGTTCTACTGACTGAGCCAGTCAGGCACCTCCACTCCATTATATTACTAATAAATCCCTCTCTCTTTGTGGGATCTGGCCAGGGTTGGGTATTGTTGCTTACAACGAAGATAATATTTACTCTGTGGCTTAGAAAATTCTGGTCAGAGATCAGAGGAGGCTCCTTCCTACTTGCTAGGCCAGAAGTTAATTAGTTGGCTCCTTTTTTGCTTGTTATCTCAAAGTTTTAGAACCTCAAGAGATAAGTATCAGTAAAGGAAGTTTTTCAGAAGTCTCAATTTTCTGCCCTCAGTAATAAAGCAGTGATTATTTATTAACAGTCAAATTAACTACACTGCTTTTTCAGCCCTCCTCTAGAAAAGTTTATTTTGTTCCTTTTGCTTCAAAAGTCCACACAGTAGAGAACCTATCCCACCTCTCTTAGAGGGATGGACACAGGGAGGCTCCTCATGGGACACGACTTGACCACCGCTTCCCAGAAGTGGGGTGACTTAACTTCCTTTTGAAAATCCAAGTGCTTAGATACAGTTTCCCATATAAATGATTTTCAATCACAACTTTATTTGAGACACTGAAAGCTATTACCATATACATTAAGTATCATCAAGTAACATGCCAGCAAAATAACTTCGGATTTGCAGAAAAAATGTACGAACTTTGCAAAAACACATGCTCTTTTGGATGCCTTGCTCTCTTTTAATTTGAATGGCTATTCCCTTTAGAGGGAAAAGGCCAAGCCACGTGGAACAACGCTTGTGGGACATTGGTGACCATTTTCCGACCCCACCCCTTCAAAGATGAAGGAAGGACTGAATATGGCAAATGACCGAGACTCTTGGCTTTGCAAATGCACGTTTGTTCCAGTGGGCTGTGGGCATACCCGTGGTGCCTCTCAAATTCTGAGCAGTTGCCACCCATCCCAGGGTTTACAGTGATCTGGGGGGTGCACTCCCCCTGCCAGACACTTCCAAGTTTACCAGCCAAAGCTGCTGCTGGTGCTGCTTCTTCTTCTTCTTCTTCTTCTTTTTTTTTAAGATTCTATTTATTTATTTGCGAGAGAGTGAGAGAGACAGAGCACAAGAGGGAGGGGGATCAGAGGGAGAGGCAGGCTTCCTGCCAAGCAGGGCGGGGCTCGATCCCAGGACCTGGGGATCATGACCTGAGCTGAAGGCAGATACTTAACCGACTGAGCCACCCAGGTGCCCCCAGCCAAAGCTTCTGAGCAGAAATCTAGAGGACCTACAAGAGTGGGCAACTTTAACCTTGGACCAGAAAAATTGGCTCTTATTTGCCTCTCTTGCTGCCCACCCACGAGAGGCTGTATAGCATCTTGGCTGGAAGCCAGGGCTGTCCAGGAGACACCTTTGGGGAGAGACAAGTGGTCTGGCAGCCTCTGCCCAGGTGTGGTGCCTGACCCCTCATCCCTCCCTAACCAGCAGCTCTAGCCAAACACGTGTGCAGGGCTGCAGGGGGCCCAGTGCTAAAACGAACACCTGGCCTTATGGGACCAGTTGTGACCGGCAGTGCAAGGATTGGACCACCTCTTGATTCCTGAACATCCTTGGATTTCCCCTCTCACCTACGCTTCTCACATGAAGACAAAGCCATCCTGGTGATGCTGGTGGATACTGTCACCTTCCCAGGCTGCCTCCGCTCCTGCCCCAGCCCAGCTCCAGCCACCGCTGAGAATCTCCTCCTTCCACGAACTTCTCAAATGCCATATTTCCATCCTCAGCTCCCAGCAATCCTCTGGTTTTGGAGGACATGGACCATGGGCCATTTATTTATTTATTTTAAGATGTATTTATTTTAGAGAGGGAGGAAGAGAGTATGCACACAGGGTGGGGAGAAACAGAGGGCGAGGGAGAGAGGATCTCGAGTAGACTCTGTGCTGAGTGCTCACCACCCTGAGATCATGACCCAAGCTGAAACTAAGAGCTGGCTGCTTAAATGACTGTGCCCCCCAGGAACCCCAAAGGCCCCTTAAATGCAAAGTCACTTGTCCAGAACCACTTCCCACTCAGAATGTTTAGGGGGCCTTACCTCCTGCTGGCAACAGAACTGTTCAGATCATTTACTCCCTGTTACCAGATTCACATACATTTCAAATCCACATAGGATGCAATGCACTTCTCCACTTGGACCTTGTCATTCTATCCCACTGGAGCGGTTTTGTTTTTTTTTTTTTTCATTCCTGGGCTCCAGTGACACTCTGAGCAAACTACAGGCCAACTGGGGGCTCCTGGCACCTGGGATTTGATACGATCAGACTCCCCCACCTCCCTTTCAGCACCTACCCTCTGACGTCCTTCAAGTGATGAGTCCTCCCCTCAGAGTTTTCTGACTACTTCCTACAACTCTCCCCATGAATCTAATTCATTTTTTTTTTATTCATTTGAGAGAGAGACAGAGACAGAGAGAGCTCAAGCAGGGGGAGAGGCAGAGGGAGAGGGAGAAGCAGACTCCCCACTGAGCAGAGAGCCTGTATGGGGCTCGATCTCAGGACCTGGAGATCATGACCTGAGCCTAAAGCAGATGCTTAACCATCTGAGCCACCCAGGCGCCCTGATTTGATAAAGAAATCATCTTTAACTGTCCCTTGTTCTCCGTGACCCACTGTGACGCTCCCCCCGTAGCCTTGGGGCCAGGACAGACAACCTGGGGTGGGGAACCAAACTGTAATGTGAGACTGCTGGATTCCAGGGCCAGAGAGAGTCCCTAGACTACGGGCCGAAGTTCAGTCCAGGGAAACAGACATGGGAAACCACTTCTCACTTTCAGAATATGCTAGAAGAGGTTCAAGTTTTCCATGAAGTGAAACCCATTCTACTTAGGGAAGGAAATGGGTGGGTGGAGAGAGATACCAGAGCAGTGTCTGTAACTCTTCTTTCTCCATCTATGATCCAGGCCAAGGATCCAAGGATGTTCCACAAAAGGCTCCCTCCTTCATGGACCTTGGCCACGCGGAATTTCTTCACACGCTGACCTGGATCTCACCTGAACTCTAATGCAGAACCTTCCTTTGGGGATTAATTATTGCTCCCTAAGTAGTTCTATGCGTTAATTATTCAGAACTAACCCTTGCTTTCCAAAGCCACCTTACCTGGGACTTGTCTGGGGGAGGGGGAGGCACGTCCCACTTTCTCTCAGATTCAACTGGGGCTCTTAAGACCTCGGCATAAATCAAAGCCCTGGGTCCCTCATTCATCTGGAAAGAAAGAAAGGGTGGTCGGGAGGGCAAGTTGAGTTAGAGGTGCATATGGGAAATGTCTGGTTCTTGTGTTTATGAGAAAGGTCTGAGCTGAAGATAAAGAGATTTCAGATCATTACTGCTTTGGAGGTGGAGTAGCCACGACGATGAGTTGCTCTGGTAGAATGAGCTGCGTGAGAAGAGAGTAAAGAATGAAACCCTGAGAGGACCAACGAGAAAAGGCCAGGCAGAGGTGCCTGCAAACGAGACAGGATATCTGGCGAGGTCGCGGCAAGAGTAGGAGAGACGTTCCACCAAAAATATGAAGAAACTTCAGACAAGGAGGAAGGAGTCAATAGTGTCAAATGCAGTGGAGAAGTCTAGTAAAATGAGGTCTGAATTAGATTCGGCCCCTGGGAAGTCCCAGGGGGACCTAGGGACCCGCTGATTCAGTGGCTTGGTGCGAACAGTGCTCGCAGGCACTGAGAATTCGGCACTGGCTAGGTTCGCCACCTGTTTCCATTTATGTTGCTCTTAGCTAAAACACTCGGATACATTGCTAGTCTGGAGCAAGGCAATAGCTTGGGATCTACTTTAAAAACTACCGCAAACGTCTGTCCAGGTTCATACAGAGTACTGTCTTACAGTTCACCTTTAGGTTCTGAGTCTGCAAGCTGGCGAACACTTTGAGTTCACACAGCCTAAACTTGGCTTTCCAGGGCGATGCTAGTCCCACATCACCAATCCCCCTGGCTGCAGCAGCCCCAGCCTTGCGCTCTCCATCCCGCCAGTGGGTTCCACCGCCTACCACCGTCCCTGTTTTTTCTCACACTTGGCTGGGTTCGCTCGTTTGCTCACTCAATTGTTGGGCCCCTTCTCTCTCCTCAAAGGTTTGACTGTCAAACAAAACACATACCGCGCATACCACGCTTTCGCGTTTTCTTACAAAGCACCTTCCACCCTTGACCTCTGTAAGGAATGCTTAGGCTGGAAGGGCGGCGCGAGGCGCGTGCGCCCCCTGCCGCGGCCCCGGAGCGCTGCAGCCCCGCGGACGCGTTACAGCTCCCCCCACCGCGCCACCCGCCGTCCCGAGCTCCCGAGGAGGCGGCGAGGCGCGTACCCGCGCAAAGCCTCCTGGGAAATGCCTGGCTGTGAATCCCTGTACTCACCCCGCCGCAGCCCCGAAGAAGACGGCGCTTTCTGGTGACTCTACATTTTGATGCTGCCCAAGCCTGATTCGGTATTCACAAGAGGCTTTTGGGGAACCTCTTTCGCCGGATGCATGAGCGGACTTTCCTGCCGCAGTTTCTTGGACTTGCTCTTTGTGGCGAATCTGCCGCTGCGTCACGGTGGCTAGGCGCGCAGCGCCGGAACGTGAAGCTTGTGGAATCTGCTGCGGAAAGAAGAACGCCAGGGTTTCTCCGGCAACTGCAGTCATGGCGGCCACTGCGCCCAGCGCCGGGGGCTCCGCGCCTGAGGCGTCGGGTTCCGCCGAAGCTCCGCTGCAGTACAGCCTAATTCTGCAATACCTGGTGGGCGACAAACGTCAGCCCCGGGTCCTGGAGCCCAGTAGCCTGGGCGGGATCCCGAGCCCGACCAAGAGTGAGGAACAGAAGATGATCGAGAAGGCGATGGAAAGCTGCGCCTTCAAAGCAGCGCTGGCCTGCGTGGGAGGTGAGGCAAGAATAGGGGGGCCGTTGGGAGGCTGAGGGCTTGGACGGCAGCTGGGTCCTCTGCCAAGACCACGCGCCGGGGAGGCGAGGAGCCTGTGGACCCCGATCTTGACTGCACCCCTCCTCGATCCGTGAACTCGAGTAACCCTTCTCTGGGCCGTGAGGTTAGTTTCTGCCTCTGGAAATTGGATCAGAAAGTCGGTACTGTGTGGGCCGGGGCCTGGAGGTTGGTTATAAAACGGTTGACTTCGTTCATTAATTCGTTGACTCGCTTTTAAATAAGCATTCTTTTCAACAAATTGTTACAAGTAACCATCACGTGCTCAGTGGAAGGGCAGGGTAAGAGACCAGAGCCTGGTTCTCATGTAGTTAACATTTTAATATATACGGAAGCAAGAGTGTTGGGAAGGAGCCTGGCAGGAAGATGGAAAATAGGGGAACAGCAAGTGCAAAGGTCTGCCAGGAGCCGGCTTCAGGCTTAAAAAACCGTGGCCTTTGTGAGCAGATGGCGGTGAACAAGGGCGTAAAAGTCTGGAACTCCTTTCCCCCTTTTTAAACCTTTTGAAGGTTTAAATGTTTGACTGTAAGGTGTCGCTCCTGTAAAGAGGTTGGCCACATTTGCAGAGGAGTTGAAATCTCAGTGAGAATGAAAGACAAGAAAACAAATAATATGGTGAGTGCAGATGTGAAGTATAGTAGAAAGGAAAGAGGGGTTTTTTTTTTTTTGGTTTGGGGAAAGCTATAGGAGGTGAGACTGCAGTTCTGTCTTGAAGGATTGAGAGAATGGGGGTAGACAGAGAGGAAAGGAAATGCCCTTTCAAGTTGGAGGTGGAGTTGGGGATTTGGGCTTTTTGCCTTTAGGCATTAGGGCAGTAATTGCTGCAGATGATGATCCATCATGGAGTGTGGTGAAGGAAAGAAAAGTCTGTGGATAGGGAGATGGTATGGGGAATTGGCTAAACTGTACCTCGGTGAGGCCAGGCCTGGGTCTTTGTTCATCATTAGGCCTGACTCTAATTAAGTCACTTACATATTTATTGAAATGATGAATAAGTCTTTTTAATGCTCTAGAGTAGAAGTGATAAAGGTCCTAGACTAGGATAATTGTGAAGCAAAGCAGCCCTCAGAAATGCCCTTGAGGTTTGGAGCTGGAGTGACTGGAAAGAAGGAGCCATAAGTAAGAAAGTCAGGAGGAAAGGTGCCCATGATTTCATTAAACATATATTGATCTTAAGGTCATGAGAGGACATCTATATGGAAATGTCCAGAAGGCTCAGGAAGCTGGGGACAGCAGTGTGTGGTTTGCCTTTTGGTGGGTTTGTGACATTAGGGAAGTTACTTAACCTCTCTGAGCCTCAGCTGCTTCAACTACAGAATGAAGACGATAATAGTATCAACATCACAGGATTACTGTGAAGAATAAAAGCTGTGACTATAAAGCATCAGAGTAATTGCTGCATGGTACTCACTAAATGACTGTTGTCAGTGTCAACCATCATCAAGGGAGTGATTTGCAAAGTTGCTAGCTGAATGTATGAGTATAGACAGAGAACAGAAGGTTAAAGATTGAAACTTGAGGAATGTTAGAAAATGAAAGGAGGCTGGGGCACCTGGGTGGCTCAGTCAGTTAAGCGTCTGCCTTTGGCTCAGGTCATGATTCTAGGGTGCTGGGATCGAGCCCAGCATTGGGCTCCCTGCTCAGCAGGGGGAGCCTGCTTCTCCGTGTCTTCCCCTGCTTGTGCTCTCGATCGCTATCTGTGTCTTTCTCTCAAATAAATAAGTAAAATCTTAAAAAAAAAAAAAAAAAAATGAAAGGAGGAAGAAATCCAAAGGAAGATAGAGAAGCTGTCACCAAGATAGTTCCTGGCTTGTGTGATGTGGAAACCAGGTAACTAACTGGCTGGTCTGAGTGTTAAGGTGGAGTTGTGAGGTAGGTAGGGGGTGTCCTCTTTGCTGGTGGCCATCCAAAATGTGCTATTTGAGTATGATGACCTCATTACAGTACCCCAGAAAACATGCCAAAGAAATCTTCATTTCTGTGTTTGTTTTTAGGATTTGTCTTGGGAGGTGCATTTGGGGTGTTCACTGCCGGCATTGATACCAATGTGGGCTTTGACCCTAAGGATCCTTACCGTACACCGACAGCAAAAGAAGTTCTTAAAGACATGGGACAGAGAGGAATGTCCTACGCCAAAAATTTTGCCATTGTGGGTGCCATGTTTTCTTGCACTGAGTGTTTGGTAGAATCTGTAAGTGTCTCTGCCTTCTGAAAAAGCCTTGCCTGTACCATCTTATGACTTCCTTTTTTTTAAAGATTTTATTTATTTGACATAGAACAAGCAGGGGAAGAGGCAGGCAGAGGGAGAGGGAGAAGCAGGCTCCCTGCTGAGCAGAGAGGCCCACATGGGCTCTACCCCGAGACCCCAGGATCATGACCTGAGCTGCAGGCAGGCGCTTAACCCACTGAGCCACCCAGGCCCCGCCCCCCATTTTATGACTTCTAATGAGCAATATTAATCAGAAAGCAGATCAGAAATGTCTGATACTTGGTAGATTGAATTTTCATTAAATAGTCCCTAAGGTAAACTTTTTGGGCATTTATTTGGGCTTGCATTATTTTTTATGTCTCTTTGTAGGCTAGAAGTTGGTTAATGATTTTATTTTATTTTTAAAATTTTTAAAAATTCTAGTTAGCTTACAGTGTAATATTAGCTTCAGGTGTACAAAATAGCGATCCCACCCTTCCACACAACACCTCATGCTCATCACGGTGGGTTCCTTACTCCCCATCACCTTTTTCACCCATCCCCCCACCCACCTCCCTTCTGGTCACCATCAGTTTGTTCTCTATACTTGAGTCTGTTTCTTGGTTTGCCCTTCTCTCTCTCTTTCTCTCTCTCTCTCGCTCTTTTTTCCCTTTGCCTGTTTGGTTTCTTAAATTCCACATTAAGGAAATCATACGGCACTTATTTTGCCTAGTGTAACACTCCCTAGCTCCATCCATGATGTTTCAAATGGCAAGATTTCATTCTTTTTTATGGCTGAGTAATATTCCATTGTGTGTTTATATCTTTATCACATCTTTATCCATCTGTCAATAGATAGACACTTGGGCTGTTTTCATAATTGGGCAATTGTAGATAATGCTGCTATAAACATCAGGATGCCTGTATCCCTCTGAATTGGTATTTTTGTATTCTTTGGGTAAATAACTAGCAGTGTAATTACTTGATTGTATGGTTGAGTTCTATTTTTTTTTTAAGATTTTATTTTTGGGGCACCTGGATGGCTCAGTGGGTTAAGCCTCTGCCTTCAGCTCGGGACATGATCTCAGGGTCCTGGGATTGAGCCCCACATCGGGCTCTCTGCTCAGCGGGGAGCCTGCTTACCCCCCCCCCGCCTGTCTCTCTGCCTACTTGTGATCGATCTCTGTCAAATAAAGAAATAAATCTTTAAAAAAAAAAAAGATTTTATTTTTAAGTAATCGCTACACCCAACATGGGGCTTGAACTCATAACCATGAGCTCAAGAGGCACATGCTCCATGACTGAGCCAGCCAGGCGCCCCAGGAGTTCTATTTTTAACTTTCTGAGTAAGCTCCATACTGTTTTCCAGAGTGATTGTCCCAGTTCATATTCCCACCAGCGGTGCAACGGGGTTCCCCTTTCTCCATGTCCTCGCCAACACCTGTTGTTTATTGTGTTTTTAGCCATTCTGACAGGTGTGAAGTGATAGCTCATTTAGTTCCGGTTTGCACTTCCCTGGTGCTGAGTGACGTTGAGCATGTTTTCATGTGTCTGTTCCAAGTTGCTGAATGATTTTGACCTTGAGACTTATTGGGGAATCAGAGAAGAGATTTGGATTACTTCTCAAGTGGCACGCTTGGTTTTGGCGCCCTGGTACCATCTGCAGGAAGCACCCATGAACACATTCAAATTTTAGGAACTATATTTTGGAAAGCGAAAAGGATTAGATTTCCTTTGGGGAGGGACTGAATTAGCCAGCTAGAAACCCTGTGTTTTTTTTTTTTCCCTTAATCATCTTGTGTGGCTTGTTTCTTTGGCTCTAAACTGCACTTCTCCACCCACAGTACCGGGGAAAATCAGACTGGAAGAACAGTGTCATTAGTGGCTGCATCACTGGAGGAGCCATTGGTTTCAGAGGTTAGTAAACAACTCTCGCGTGGTTTTCTTTGTGGCCTTGGACAACGTGCCGTAGTTGACGTTTCCAAACGTGAGTGTTCCAGGGATAGCCCAAGGCATGTGTGGACACTTGATACTCTTCTCTTCTGACAAGTAACTCACGCTTGCTTCTGCATTAGCTTAATTTTGGAAATTTCTAGTATCTAGGTAGGAATTTTTCATCCTTGGCACTGTTGGATTGTGGACCACATACATCTTTGCTGGAGGGAGAGTGGGGCTTTCCCGTGCATTGTGGGATGTTCAGCAGTATCCCTGGCCTCCACCCACTAGAAGCTGGTAGCATCCCTTCCTTGCGACAACTGAAAGTTTCCCTCGGGACGGAATCACCCATGGCTGAGAACCACAGAAAGATCTAGATTTTAGGAAAACGAACTGCCCTCACATTGAAATGGTGGGAAGAGCTTCCTCCCATTAAGGAATTCCTGAAGTGTATTGATCTGTAGGATAGGACAGAAGCACGGCTCGGTCTCGTTCAGCCCCGGAGAGCCCATTGATCCAGATGGTCTGTGCATTTCGAGTAGTTCAGACATTTTTCTCAATACTATACAATTGTCAGTTTTAATATCATGTATAAGTTATACGATAATGTCTTTCTGCAGTTGAGGATTCTTAGATTTCCACCCACTGAAAGCCAGATCGGGGTATGCTGGAATTGTCGGATTATCAGCAATAAACAACGAAGAAAACGGTTCTCTGCACTCCTCCCGTGAGCGTGCAGGAGTGTGGTGTCGGGGGGCACCTGGTGGCTCATTTGGTTGAGTGTCTGCCTTTGGCTCAGGTCATGATCCCAGGGTTCTGGGATCAAGCCCCATGTCGGGCTCCCTGCTTGGTGGGGAGCCTGCTTCTCCCCCTGCTTGTGCTTTCTCTCCCAAACTCTCTCCCTAAAATTAAAAAAAAAAGGAGTACGGTGTGGAGTGTCAGTGACCTGACCTCCTCCCAGTGGCTGTTGCTGGACCACTGTCCCTGCCCTCTGCCGTGCCCTGATGTACCCAAAACAAAAAGCCTGTTTTCTCCTCGGGGAGGCAGGATGATCTACTATCGTTAAAAGCTGCTTCTGCTTCTCAGACAGCCATTTGTGATTTATAGAGTAACTTTTCCTTTGGTCCTCCCATCGCTTAGCTCTGTCAGGGACGTTGAGAAGCTCAGCTCCCTCCAGGATTGCTTTGATCACCTTCCCGGGAATTTATTTCATAAACAAATCAGAGTCATAGGCCATACGCTTTCACTTGCTTGCTTCCAAGGGCTGATTCTCTTAACCAGTTTCCTGCCTGTGAGGGACTATTTCATGAAACTGGAAATCCTAAGTTTTTGGAATGAGAAGAGTTGAACGCACAGCTGTGATAAAGTCCACTGGAGTAGACCGTGGACACGGCTTCCCGGAAGTCTTCCAGATCCCCTGGGTCGGTTGAATGACTTAGAAGGTTGACACGGGTGTCTCTGCCGCCGTGGCTGGGCGGACTTCCAAAGGCAGCCTGACTCGGTGACTGTCCCCGCAGGTAACGTCATCTCTGTTTGCTTCACAGCGGGCTTAAAGGCCGGGCTCCTCGGGTGCGGCGGTTTTGCTGCTTTCTCTGCTGCCATTGATTATTACCTCCGGTGAGAGTTCCTGCCTCCGGGGAAGGATGCTGCCAGCCCCGCATCGCAGCTGCCCGGTGGGGGCTGCTCTCTGTCCCACTGCAGGCCACTCGCTTCAGAGACTGCAGACCTTTGTTTGCCCTCAGACAGTCCGTGTCTTCAGGGAGCCGCCTGGCTGCCATCGGCCTTCACCTCCGAGGAGCCGCATTCCCTGCTCCCGGGTGGGTGATGGGCCGCGCCGGCCTCTCTCTCTCAGGAGATCAGGAGTGTGTTGACTTGTAGGAAATAAGCTCCCCGAAGGTTCTGTCCTGATCACAGCTGGCCCGCTGGGGTTCGGCGAGGTGGGACCAGCGGGACTGGACACTTGCCAGCAAGCTTGTCTCCTTTGGAACCCCACGCGGTCATCCCTCTCACATGGCAGGGCAGAGTATATTTGTACCGCCTGACCTATTGTGTCATCTTGCATAGTGGTCCGCTGTCTTTGTTTAAAAATATTAGGTTATAATTTAAAAGGTTAGTCTTTTGGTGGGGAGGGAACAGTGACAGAGTGAGTCTTTGGAGCCGCCCCTGGAGCCTGACCCCTCCTCTTCCACTTCCCATTACGAACAATAAAGGCTGTAAATACCATAAAATAAATGAATCAATAAAGGGTTGGTTGATTTTTATTTTCAGATTCCACGAGTCCCAAAAGTGGTGCCGGGTGGCCCAGAGATTGGACATCCAGAGGGAGAGTGAGAAAACTCCTGTGAAGCGTAGGGAATGTTCGATTCTCAGGGTTTGCGGAGTAGTGTTCCTCTGAGATTGTTCCTTCAGCCAGGGCCTGCCCTGCAAGCGGCCCAGCCCAGCCTCGTCCTAGGATACGTTGAAATTCCATGCTAGGAATGGAATTTCATTCCACTGAATGAAATTCGTGGGGGATGGTTCCTCTAAGAACCCTGCTGTGGGCTGGCTGATGGGAGTGCCTCCGGGCCGGGCCACACTGGTTTTAGGCTCTGAGCAGCAGCTGGGGAAGATCAGACAGTGGTGAGGGGCCATTCTCCACTACCCTTGTTCTCTGGTATCAGAGGGGGTGTGTGTGTGTGTTAACATATTAGTCATTCTCCACTACCCTTGTTCTCTGGTATCAGAGGGGGGGTGTGTGTGTGTGTTAACATATTAGTGTTTTTTTTTTAATTTGACCTAGTGGCTTTTTTCTGACAATAGCGGCTCAACCTAATTGTGTGCCCCGGCACAAAAAAAAGGCTTAATGGTTCCATCTGCCGTGAGTGTTTCTTCACCCTGGTCCATGGTGAGGACATGAAGGGAATGAGCTCCGGTTCTCCTGCACCAGGGCTGGAGGGCAGGCTTGTATCACACGTGGGGCCGCGTGATTCCAGCCGCCTGCAGCCAGCGGCGATAGCTCCTGTTCTCCGCTGTACGCTGACACCTTCACCTTTTTTTGCTTTCTCCCCCTTTTTCTGCTGTCTTCTAGCTTACACCCCCTTAACCAGATGTCCCCAGTGTGTGTGTATGTGAGTGAGAACGTCAAACTCAGCCTGCCATACCTTCCCTGGCTACGCCTGCCGCTTCCTCTGCAATGAATGTGAGCAAACGCTCAGGGCTCACATCCTTCTGTGGTGAATTCTAAGTAGTATCCAACCCAGCCCCAAAGGCATGAGGCCTCGTTGCTCCCAGGCCAGCTGGAGTGTCTTCAGAGGCCTGGGAACAAAGTTAGGAGTGTTTCCTATACTGTCCCTAGATAAGTCACCTTTAAGCACCTTGAGAACAAGGGCAGGCGCTCCTCCTGGCAGCTGTCAAAGCACCCGGATGCCTGGCACCTTCCACCAGCCAGCCTAGCAAGGAGGGCCGAGTATGCCGAGCGGGTACCAGGAGTGCTGCCTGGGCACAGGTGAGCCCCGGGGCTGTCCATAGCCGTCGTCTCAGTAAGCCAAGTATTGTCCACATTGACTATTCAATCAAGAAAGGAGATGAATGGTTTCCTGTTTTAGATGGCTAAGGAGTCAGTATGAGCTCATAAACCAAACACCAATTTTCAGAGACATATGGTCCTGATCTCCAGAATAAACACAGTGTCCAATGGCTTAGGCTGATGGGAACCCGTATTAACCCCACCAGCTCTCCGTAAGGGAGGCTGGGCCCCCAGGGGATCCAGCCTCTCTAACAGTCAGACTAGGCCAGAAGGTCGTCCCAAGGACGCCCACTTCCAAGAAAATGTAGGAAAGTTTGCATAAAAGAAGCCTCCACTTGGACCGGCCACTTTCTGCCATCTCTCGGAGGGATAGTGACGGCCAGGTCCTTGCGGGGCGTTTGCCCTTCATGAAAGGAGTCTGGCTGGTGACGGACTTGGAGGCCTCTGTGAACCACAAGGAGGGGGCTCACCCCCCTCCCCCCGCAAAACTGCCACAGTCTCCACAGACTGAAGGGAAGCTTAGGGGAAGTTAACTAGGTGCACAGATTCCTGGAAACTCACATGTGGAGACAGCTGGAAGAGTTAAATATTTAGATTGGTGGTCTTCCCTGGACTACTGAGTATACAAATGTCCACACCACAGGGCTGAGTTGTGTGCAAATGTTGGGGCTTTGCATTTTTTTTTTATTAACATCTTCCTCTCACGTGGTTTACATCAATTTATAATAATCTACATAAGTTGAAACAGAACATAGACAAAAAAAATATATCCTTACCAACTTATTAAAGTCAGATATTAATGAAGGTTCCCATCCTACCTGTATCAGCAAAAACTGGCAGCCCACAGCCATTGCCAGCAGGGACAGGCATCCCGGCACTCCCGTGGCCTGTCTGCTGGGCTCCTGTTGGCACAGCCTGCCCGCCTGGGCACGGGCCGGGGGTGCTGGGCTGCGCAGTCCCTGATTCTCGGGAGAACCCATGAGCTCCTTCCTTGGTGCAGCTTAGTCCTTGTCCGGTACCTGCCCCTCCCCACCCCGGGGGTGGGACTTATAAATATTCTGAGCCTTTTGCATTTCTCAGCCCCCCCAGCCTTCCTCCCTAAGCAAGCTTGGGGGCTGTGGTAGCTACCTGATGCTGAGAAGCAAACCTCTCATTTGGGGGAGGTGGGAGGCACCCGTTTGGGGCTGTGACTAGCTCTGGCTCGGCCTCCACTACCATCAGTGGCTCTGGAAGCAAGAGCCTTCCGTGCCACACACCAACTCCTGAGTGCCGAGCAGGGACTCCAGGGAGGAGGACCACAGGCTGCGATCTTTAGGCCCCAGTGGTGTTCTTTCTCTGCCTCTTGTCCTAGGGCATGGGGCTCCTTGCTAAGCCACTCACAGGCAGCTATGCGGTCAGAATCATTGCCCTCCTCTTAGGCATTTCTTTCCTCTCAGGTGCACAGAACGTGTACCGTTCTGCCCAAGACTGGGCCACAGGTGTAAACACGAGCAGAAAGGGCCCTGTCTCTCACGAGCCAATGCTATGGCAGGGCCGGCAAACCTTTCTTTAAGACGTAGCCCTGAGCACAAACTAAAGGAGCTGTTCTCTCCAACTGTGAGGGCCTAGAATCTGCTCTCTGCCACCTAGGAGAGCCAGAAAGCCGTGTGCCCAAGCCCCCGGCAGCCGGGGTGTTTGGTCTCCCTGGCCAACTGCTGTGTGCTGGCAGCGGCTCGGATGGGAGGAAACTGCGCTGGGAGGGTACTTCTCATTCCTTTCCGGTACAGAGCAGTGGGGCTCAGCCTTGGGACTAGAACCTGCGGATCCTCTACTCCGGAGCGGAGTGTCCACAATGAATGTCCCTAGCAAAAACCCAGTCCAGAGAGAGGCCAGTCTAGTTTCCTAGAGCTCCCCCTAAAGGCCGCATCTGGAAGCTGTGGGTGGGGAGGCAGCACCATGGGGGCCAGCGCCCGTCTCTGCCAGGCCCCCGAGCACACATGGCCGTGGGGACTGCTCTGTGGCAGTGCGTGGCTGTGGAGGACCGTACAGTCTAAGGCAAAGGCACCGCAGGGTAGGCGAGGTGCCAGGAAGGGCTGCCTCCCGGACAGAGCCGGCCTGTTTCTGGACACCTGCTTCAGCCGTGTTCGCTGTCCTCCTAGAGCCCTGGCTCCCCCAGCAAAGCCACTATAATTCCTTGCTGCTGAGAGCCGATTCCCCCCAACTCCGGGCCTCAGTGCTCCACGGCACTCCTCCGAATGTTCCACCTGTCTCGCTCAGTGGCCCAGCTCTCCCGCCTCCCCCGATTCCTGACCCTCTGGCTCTCGGTATCAGGTCACTTGTGAGTCTTGCCACTCAAATGAAATAGAACACCAGGAGAGAAGGAACTGAAAAGCAGAAGAAACAGTCAAAGGTGCCTCAGTAGGAGGCAGGCGAGAGAACAGATAAACCCCAGAAATGGAGATTGTCAGGTGGAAATTCCAGAGACCGGCTCTAGCTCTGTGCTAAGCTGAGGACTCATGTGCAGCTGTCTCCCTGTCCAACATTTGCACAGGCAGCAAGGCCAAGCAGGTGTGCTTCCGCAGGCGGGGGGCAGGGAAGGGGGAGGCCCGGGAGGGCGGGCAGCAAGCACAGCCTGGGACGGGCCACGGCTGCCACCGCTGCCCAGGGCCGCCTCAACTTGCAGAGCGATGGCGCAAAAACCAAGGCTGCACATGCATGTGGGCAGGCTGGGAGGAAGGGGAGGGTGGAGGCAAACCGAGGGGACGCTGCCCGGAGACTGCAGTCCGGGAGCAGGGCCAGGAGAGGATAAGCTGGCCGCAGTTACACAGCGCAAAATAAAAGCCCTTGGACTAGACTGGCGGGGGGGGGGGGGGGGGGGGAGAAGAAAGTGTTGGAGGAAATGAAAGAACAAAGCAGGCGGTCCCTATGCCCATACTGGGTCGGTCACTACCATTTCTGCATGACAAATAGACAGGAAACAATTCCCCAACGGCATGGGGCAGGAGACACAACTAGAGGGACAGAGGGCAGGGCCCGGGGTGCGGCGGTGAGGCTGGGGGCTGGGGCGGCTGGCTTTGTACAAGGTGGCACGGAAGATGCACGTGTTCCAGTTCTTGGCAATCTGCGTCCCTTGGAGTCTGGAGTGCTGGGTTTGGGAGTTTTCTGTTGGGAGTCTTTCAAGTCTGTGTTGGGTCCCCTGGCCGGAGAGGCCGGCCCGGGCCGCCCCCACCCCGCAGCGGCTCCCACCTTGGGCTACACGTCGGTGGAGAAGTACAGTGTGTTCCGCTTCAGTTCTGCGAAGGAAATGGGGGGGTGCTGCAGGTAGTAGAGGAGGACCTGGACCTGTGGGGGGGACAGGGAAGACTCAGTGGGGCTCCTTGGCCTCCTGGCCCTCCTCCGATCTGCCGAGAAACAGCAATCCCGGGGCTGGGGTCCCCTCTGTGCCACCCGTCCCCCCCGCCCCCCACCGTGTGTGCGCCCATGGGCAGCAGGAGAGAGCACCGTGTGGCAGAGGGCTGGGCAGCCTGGGCCGCTTCCCCAACCTCCATTGGAAGCTTCCGACCCGCTCCAGAGCTTGGCCTTGGCTGGGCGGCCCTGCCTCTGGACTGGACTCTGACCTGGATCTCGGAGGGGTGGATTCCAGAGAAGCTTCCTCACCCTGGAAG
>CM053619.1:10700917-10720951 GCA_028646535.1 Procyon lotor | reverse complement strand
TCTTGCATTTTTTCTGCCTTTTCTCTTCAGCACCTTTGTGCTGGGTTAAGTAAGAAAGTAAGTGCTGGGTTAGTAAGTGTCAGTTAATATCTGTTAAATGAATTTTAGCACTCACCAGTCACAAAAAATACTGGGGAAGAAACCGTGTACTCATAATAGTGAGACACGAAATGCCTAATGATCAATAAGTAAAAGATAAGCAACAAAAACAAGGTTTCATTTTCTCCTGTCAAATTAAAAAAAAGAAAAAACAACGAACCTTGGTGAGAATACTGAGGAATGAGCTCTCTTGTTGACCGCTAGTGGAAATACGAAGCTGTCCTAGCTTTCATAAGTGGTGAGTCATGGCTGATTTTTATCTCAACTTTAATGGTTTGCTACGTTTCTCATTTTTTCCAATAATTACTTTTCTTCCCCCAGTAATTACTTTTTAAAACCAGAGAAGTCCCTTCATCTTCCTCCCTGCCCCCTTTAAGCTTATTAACCTGGCTGGATCCTTGCACTAGCGAACTTTCGGAGCTAAGCCCAGCAGCGGGATCTTCTTCTAAACATGTTGAATCTGCAGCTTCTATCAGGTTTCTCTGGAACAATGCAATTCTGGGCAGTGCAAACTATGTGCAGAGTCGCTCTTGTTCAAAGGGCCGGTTTGGGAGCCCACTGCAAAGGCGGGGCCCCACAGTTGGAGGTGGGGTCCCACAGCCTTTCCTGCCAAGACCCAGGTCTCCATAGACAGGTCTCACACTTCTCGGTGGATACCCCACCCGACTCCCTCGCTGCTCGGGATTGAATTAAAAACAATAATAATCTGCTCTGTGCAGCTGGACTTCCGGTGCCTGCTTCCCTTGGACACATCCGTGCCCCATTCTGCCAATGCCCAGGCGGCCGGCCCCCGGAAGGGAGGCTGCGGCTGAATCACCAGTGGGCCATTCTCCCATTTCCCCTGGTTTCTTTCTTCTCCCGAGCCGCCTTGGTAGTTGGACATTTTGTTTAATTATGTCGCTCTCTGGGCTTGGCAGTCAAGTTCCAGAGCGCCCAGTGGCCCACCTGAATGGTGTTCACCCCGATGGCTGGGAGCAAATAAGGGGAGCCGGCCCCCACTCACTCAGCTCCTTGTCCTGGGCTATTGGCACAGCCACCCTCAAGAGCCTGCCAGTAGACTGTGGGATGTTTTAAGTGGCACCGAGAACTGAGGGTTGGGGCTGGCGCAGGATGTTGCTTCTCTCGTGTCTGTGGGTGAGAGGCGCGCACAGCCACCGCCGGCGCTCCAAGTGCAGGAACCCGAGGGAGTGGGAAGAGGGCAGACTCTGGCGACTTGGTCTTCCATTGAATACCCTTGTCCCCTCTCCCTCGGGGCTCAGGGGGCACAGCAGAGCCGGGGAAGCAGGGGAGTGCCTGCCTGCTGAGAGGGTTGAGAGGCACCGACAAAAAGCCTCCCTTCCTGCCTGGGCGGGACTCAGACACCCCTGCCCTGCCCCAGACCGCAGAGGCCCAGGGGGCCTGCAGCTTCACCTGTTCATTGAGCTGAACTTCAGGGTGTTCCGGTCCATTCACCACTCGGGCCCGAGGGGCTCACAAAGGACGCTGCAGTTAATGCGGTTTGGCCTTAACCACCTGTTTCGCTTTTCTTCTTACAGCTTAAACTTTGGAACAAATACCGCATTTCCAACATTCCATCGCTAATATTCCTAGACGCCACCACCGGGAAGGTCGTGTGCAGGAATGGGCTGCTGGTGATCCGCGATGACCCAGAAGGTAGGACCGTGGCGTGTGTGATCAGAATGTCCCTCATGGGGGCTTTAATTCGTGGGCCAAAGGAGATGGAAGCGGAAAAGGGAAGTTCAGTTTTGAAGCCTGAGAAGCAGTGAGAGCCTGGAGACAGACTTGGACTTCGGTGCGGGGCCCATTGTAACTGTCACCTTAACAATTAGAGGCGGTCTCGGCACTTGTGAGGCTTTCGTCTCTTTAAACTCTTACCATGGCAAAGTCATAGTCTCTGTGTCACTCTCCTGGCCCCGGGGGTGACTGACCTCGTTTCTTGGGGCTGCCCACGTCCCGCGTCCTTGGCCTTGCTGACTGGCCGGGTGGGTGGCCGTGTGCTTGTCACCGTCCCGCTCACCGGCTGCCCGAGCTCTGGTTCTCTCCCTGCCGCACTGGAGTCCTCACGTGTCACCAGGACTCCCCTTCTTCGCTTACTGATCAGGGGTTCAACCCTGGGCACGGATTTGCCCGGGAAAAATTTCACCTGCTTCAGAGAATTGTCCTCAGTTAAAACCAAGGCCTGGTGGAACCCAGGCTTCACCTTCTTAGATGGCATGCGCGTGCGCACACACACACACACACTCACTCACCCTACTCTGAGCCGGTTCAAATGCAGATTTCCCAGCCTCACCTCCAGAGATGTTGGAGTCCTTTTATTTCGGGGTGGGCTTGGTCACTTGCATTTTTAACCAGTCTGTGCTTCTCCCATCCCCCTGCCCCCACCGGAGGCAATTTCTGAGGCAGTGGTCCGCGGACCACCCTGTGAGAAAACACTGTTTTGTTGCTCTTCCTGCCTGGGGCTTACATGTCATCAGAATGTAGAACATCTGGGTTGAGTGCGTTTTACTCTTTCCTTTGACTGGATTTAATTCTCACTGGGTTCCCCGGGGCCCCAGCCCAGACCAACCGCATCAGAATCTCTGGGGGTGGGCCCCGGGAGCATCGGATTTTAAAAGTCCCCGGCTGATTCTAAAATGCCGCCAGGGTTGGGAGCCGCTGAGGTTCCAGGGTTGGACTCGAAGAAACCCCATGAGGCAGTGATTCCCCGGCCTGGCCCAGCATCAGACTTATCTGGGGACTCTCTTTGGCTTTGTCTTGGACACACGTCCTCAGCCTTAGCCCCAGATCCCAAGACTCAGAGCGTGACCCAGGCTTCCGTAACTTTCCAAAAGTCCCCCAACCCCCAGGGGATGGGCCCTGTGATTACCGGGGTTCGGGAACCACTGTCTCGGAGGTAGGTAGGGCTCTGCCACGAATGGGTTCCGCCTGTGTTCCCGTGTTTTAGCTCCAGAGTCTGTGCTTGTGTTAACAAGGACTATTTGACGATAACTCTGTCCGGCCCTGCCTCTCCGAGGCCTCTTGGGCCAGAGGCCATAAGGAAGTCTTAACGCCGTTCTCTCCCCTCTGTTGCCTGTTGCAGGTTTGGAATTCCCTTGGGGGCCTAAACCCTTCAGGGAAGTCATTGCAGGGCCCTTGCTTAGAAATAACGGACAGTCCTTGGAGAGCAGCAGCCTGGAGGGGTCTCACGTGGGCGTCTATTTCTCCGCACACTGGGTGAGTGTTCAGTCCAGACCCAAGGGAGCAGTGGTGTTGCCACCAAGGCCCGTCGTCCTGGAAGTGTGAGGGCTTGGGCAGGTCACTCCCCCATGTTCTCACTTCCTCCCGCACCTGACGCATTGTTGGCACGCTACGAGCGCTTATCACTATGAATGCTCATGGCAGCAAGAAGATGACTTCTTTTGACTGGTCTGAAAGGATAGTCCTCCTGCCCCGTTCCCATGAGGCTTCCAGCAGTCTCTACGGGGTTGGTTTGAACTGCCGCCCCCTGGCCTGCCGTGTGGGTGGGAGGCACCTGCATTTCTTCCTGCCTCTCGAATACGCTGGGTTTCGCTCTCCCAGTCCTACTTGGGTCCTGCTCACCCGGTCTCTTTTAGCAAGTGGCTGGGAGACGGGAAGGCCAGACCCAGCGTCAGGCTGCAGGATCCCCCTTTCCTCCTGCAGTGCCCACCCTGCCGAAGCCTCACCCGGGTCCTGGTGGAATCCTACCGGAAGATCAAGGAGGCGGGCCAGAAATTCGAGATCATCTTTGTTAGTGCAGACAGGTAATGTGAGGGGGGCGGGGGCGAGTGGCCGCACGGTTCCCTTTTCCAGAGGTGGTTAACACACGTCTCTGTCCTTACCTCTGTCCTTACTGTCTCACCTCCTGAGGGTAGAACGTGGTGATGGGGGTGGGGGAAGGCTTATCCGGGATGACTGGCAAACGGACAGATACCTCTCAGATTTCCTCGCACAACTATCTGAAGGGGAGCCGAGAAAAACCCGTTCTTGCCGTAAATACTGGGGCCTGTCCGCTCCTGGCTTGGGTCATTAGAGATCGGGATGCGATTTTCTGATTTGTTCGCTGTTAGAAAGGGCGTGGAGGGGAAGGATGCGAAGGAAAGAGCCAGAGGCTCATGGAATTTGACCCCTGTCTAGGATGGCCGTGCCGTAATTTCCCTGCGCTCTGGCCCCGTACTTGGCCTAGGGACTGTCCTGAAACAAGAAGGGCCAATGAAGTCTCTTCCTGGAGCACATCAGGTCCTTTTCACCGCGACTTCCTCTGCTTCGGGCCCTCTTGTTGGTTTTACTGATGAGTAAAACCAACATCCCATTTAGACGAAGCCACCAGGAGCTCCGGCCTCTTAATTAAGTCCCTGTTCACAGAACATTCTCTGGAATGCCCCCACACCGAGAGCCTTCTCTGCACTGTGCCGGGCTCGATCCCTGGATCCCCATCTCTGCATGCGACCAGGGATTAAATTTGAAGGACATGTGGCACGGAGCAGGCGCTTTTTTATAGCTTTAAAAAAAAAAAAAAAAAACATCAACTTTATTGAAGTATCATTTAGTACAATTCAGTGACTGTTGACCAACGTGTGTACCCCTGTGAGCAGCCCCGTTCAGTATAGAACATTTCCATCATCACAAGGTGCCTTCTCTGTCCTCGCCCTCAAACCCCAGCCCCGGGGAGCCCCTGATCTGCTTCTTAATCACTGTCCTTAGACTCGTTGTTCCTAGAGTTTTTTTATACATGGAATCCTAGGCTTCTGCTTGGTTAAGAGTGTGGTTATACATTGTTCCACGCACAGATTAGCAGTGTCCACGGACACCTAGGCTGCTTATAAAAGTGCCACCCGTCTCTGTTGACAAAGGAGAAGTTGGGCCTGAGTTCAACTGGTAGGACCCAGAGGAGCGGGCTACTTGGAATGGCCTGGTGGTCTAGTTCCCGTCCGCCTGTCGTGTGGGGGCCGTTGCTTCTCCGTGTACACCAGAGGGGGTAGGAGAGCCCCCCCCAACGCCCCGTAACCTGGTGTCTGAAGAGCACAATGATTCGGGGCGCAGGCGTCTGCGGAGCCCTGGACGTAGCTTAGTAGAAGGCGGGGCGGTCCATGCAGTGAGACTTCCGAGGATCGCAGAGCCTTGATCCCATACGTGTCTCTGTAGGTCCGAGGACTCGTTCAGACAGTACTTCAGTGAGATGCCCTGGCTTGCGGTCCCCTACACCGACGAGGCCCGGCGGTCACGCCTCAACCGGCTGTACGGAATCCAAGGTAGGCCTTCCTGACTCCGTGGGGCTCCCCGGAGACCTGCCCGCCTGGGCTCACCGCATCTTTGCCTTTTCTTTTAGAGGGAAAAGGACATCTTTATTTCCATAACTGTTCGTGTTCCTTACCGTCTTAAAAATTACATGCCGCGAGTTCTATGGTATATAAACTATACCCCATTGAAGCCAGTTTTTGGTTTTTTTTTTCCTTAAAGTCCTTGTCCAGGTGGAACAGTCCCTTCTCAGTCCCTGACCTCGTGTGCTCTGATGCAGTTGGGCCGTGGAGCACGGGGTCCAAAATGACGTGACCAAAATCCCATCCTAAGGGCTCATGTCAGACAGACCTAGGAATGGTCCTTGGTTCCATCAGTCAGACTCTGAGCCTCTGTTTCCTCATCGCTCATTATCATGATCTGAGCCTCAGTTTCCTCATCCACAAAGTGGGTATGAAAAATCCCTGCCACAAGGAATCTCTGGGAACATTCCTAGGATAAGGTATCTAGAGCATTTCCTGGTTCCTGAAGCACAGTGGTGAGGGCTGAATGTCTGGGACTTATAGGTGAGAAAACTCATTTCCTGAGCGTGTCGAAAACTAGGACTTAAAGTACTAATCGCGTGTGTTTTCTGGGAATAACGGTTATTAAGTGAGACAAACTGTGTTTTTATTCTCTATTATGGGAATACCTTCTTCCCAGCCTTCACCCAGCCAGCTTTTCTCTTGGTAAAGCTCTTAACTGACCTATTAAGAATTAAATGCATTCTTCTATGTCAATTATATCTCAGTTTTTAAAAAAAGATTAAACTCATTTCCTCCGTAGCGGCAGTACCAGACCCTGGTTAGCCCTAGGCAGGCACAGCTAATATTTGAGTTCTCGGTGCCTCTTGTGTTTTAGGGAGTGGGAGGTGGGGAAAAACAGGCAAATCAAAATTTAGCCACAAATTCCACAGCTTAAGGGGGGGACTCATCGGGTTCTTTGAGCTTTTTCTTCACCATTTAGGGAAAGCATATGGCTTTGTTTGGAGCTAAGGTTTCCAAAAAATGAACAGTTAGTTTTAAATCGGTGCTTTTCCATTTCAAATGCACAGAAGAGTCCTCTAGGGATCTTTTTAAAAAGGCAAATTCAGATTCCCTGGGTCTGAGCTAGGAGTGGGGCTGAGATCCTGCATCTCTAGCCCCCATGTGACGCTGATGCTGGTGGCCCACGGACCACACTTTGCGTATTAATAAGCTAGGTCTGCTAACCCTTCAAGGATTGGGGAGGCTCATGCCTCCTATTCATCAAAAAGATGAAATCAGTTCCCTTCCCAAACAAAAGTGGAGTGATGGATGGGAATTGTTTACTGGTCCAGAAGGAAGGGTACCAGGTCGGAGTAACTTAAAGATGTCACAGGTTTATTTCCTTCTCACACTCTGTTTGCACAGAGACTTAAATCATGCATGCCTTGGTGTAGGAGCAGCGTCTGTTGAGATAAGTATCAAGAATGACCTTTGGCCAGTGGGACTGAACGGAGGGTTAAACTGCGCCTTTGTGCGGATAAGTGAAACCTCAGGTCTCTGAATTCATTTATTCATTCATTCAGCAAGTATTTACTAAGAGCTGGCTAGAGGACTCCTGTTCTTCCTGGCTTGAGAGATACAGTCTTGAGTAAAAACAGACCCAATCCCTACCCTCAGGGATCTTACAGTCCCTGTAAGGGAGGCTCGTGCCCCGTTAGTGTAAGTTGCAGTTGTGAGTGCTCTGAAGGAAGGTGTACCCGGTGCTAGTGAGGCCTGTAAAACAGGGAATCCGGATTGGTTGGGAAGGTAAAAATGTTATGTTCAAACCGAGATCTGGAAACCATAGAAGTTTTTAATGTAAAATGGAGAGGAAAGAATGTTGCCAGCGGAAGACACAAAGGCCTGGCCGCTGTAGGGCCACTGGGAAAGAGGGCCAGGGCAGGGGTCCTCTGCAATCAAAGAGTAGGACACGGAAAGGACAGGGCTGGAGGCTTTTAAATGTTTTCCTCGGTCCCCTTTGTTCACTTAAAAAATACACCTTCTTGCTCCTAGGATTCAAACCTTCACCCCAGAGGTAACTCTAGGTGTCACTTAAAGGAGATATGACAGTCCTATTTTTTTTCCTAAGACTTTATTTATCTATTTGTCAGAGAGAGGGAGAGCGAGCGAGCACAAGGAGGGGGAGCAGTAGGCAGAGGGAGAAACAGACTCCCCAGTGAGCGAGGAGCCCGATGCGGGGCTCGATCCCAGGACCCTGGGACCATGACTGGAGTTGAAGGCAGACACATAACCGACCGAACCACCCAGGCATCCCGTGACAATCTTATTGTAACTGCATAGTGGAAAAGGGGTGCAGCCAGTGAATGTGAACGTCCCTCAGCCTCAGTCCTTGTGAGTTGTGACTAGAAGTCCTTGGAGGGGCTCGAGGTGAGACCCACTGGTAGCCTGGCTAGTTTCAGATCTTTCCTTAGTGTTACCTAGATTTTGTGCCCATGTTTATATGCAGCTTTGCCCTGCTTCTTCTGAGGACCATAAATTTCTCATCTTGGCCCTTGCAGCAGTACAGAGACATTCCTGATTTTCTCCATTCTCTACTGCCCGTACACACCAGCTGGCGTCTTTGACGTGTGCCTTCCTCTGACTCCCCTAACAAAGGCCCTTCAGTCATGTTCTGGGTTCTCCTGCCCCCCTCTACTGGCTTCTGTGCATATCTGTGCACGTGAGTGTATTCACACACAAATGTGCACAAAACGTGACTCTGTCTGACATGCTAGGGCCTTGGAGCATACCCTCACATATGACTGAGGAGGCCCCTTAGAGGTATGTACCAAGAGGAATATCAACTCTCCTACCTCTACCAGGTCTGGAGCCTCTTGGATCTTTGCCTGGGGCATTATTTCCTGTTTCTTATATTATTCCACCCTCACTAACACCACCTCTCTACTCTATCCCACCAATAACTCAATCCTGTCCATACCTCCCACTGAGTGACCTTGAACTAGTTACTTATCCTCTCTCATAAAATTGAGAGGTTTCAGTGTTGGGCCTCAATAAATATTTAACTGATTAAAAAAATTTTTTTTAACTGATTAACTTGGGGGGAAAGGGGAGAGATTTCATTTTACAATAAAAAAAGTTAACTTTTGGATGTCAAAAAGCTTAAACAAAGGCAACCAACAATACTAATAACATGTATGGCAAATAATCAATATCTTTCATAGAAAAAGAGATCTCCTTAAGAAAAAAGAGAGAGAATTGGACACCTGGGTGGCTCAGTTGGTTAAGTATCTGCCTTTGGCTCCGGTCGTGATCCCAGAATGTGCTGGGATCAAGCCCTGCATTAGGCTCCCTGCTCATCGGGGAGTCTGCTTCTTCCTCCTCCTCTGCTCCTCCCCCTGCTTGTGTGCGAGCGCTATCTCTCTCTCTATCAAATTAATAAAATCTTTATTTTTTTAAAAGATTTTATTTATTTGACAGAGAGAGATCGCAAGTAGGCAGAGAGAGACAGGCAGAGAGAGGGGGAAGCGGGCTCCCCGCTGAGCAGAGAGCCCAATGTGGGGCTCAAACCCAGGACCTTGAGATCATGACCTGAGCCGAAGGCAGAGGCTTTAACCCACTTGAGCCACCCAGGCGCCCTGTGAGTGGTGGATTTTTGTTTTTGGTTTTTTTCTTTCATCTTTTGTATATGCTGAATTTCATTATGGACCACATATTTTTTTCCCTTTAACCCCTAGAAAACCCAGAGCTGAATTTGTAATTCACCTTTAGCATCTTTGCGAAACTCACCTTTTTTGTTGCATGCCCTTGACCCTATTGGCTTCATTTACTCTTCTGTGTTTTCCCTTCAGGAGGATATTTTCATCTGTTTTTATCGGCTCATATCACATACTTTTTAAGCAGTCTCCAATCCTTTTTGGAAGAAAGGTAGAGTAGGTTTTAATTCATAGGAATCTATTTCTTGAGCCCCCACTAACTACCAGGCCTATACACTGAGCTCTGTGGGAAATAAGGAAACAGAAGAGTAGCCCAGTGCTGCCCTTGAAGGGGCAGGAGGAAATTTGCCTTGGGAGGTATCTCGAGAGCAGAGCATGACGATGTCTTGAGGACCTAGAAGGTGTTGTTCTAGTAAGTGCCATTTTGTATGCGGGCTTAGAAGACTGCCACTTGTCCCGGCCACCACAAGGCCACTCCATGCAGAGGCACATTCTTTCCAAGCC
Organism: Procyon lotor; assembly: GCA_028646535.1. NCBI lineage: Eukaryota > Metazoa > Chordata > Mammalia > Carnivora > Procyonidae > Procyon > Procyon lotor. The sequence goes on along the minus strand of CM053619.1, from coordinate 10,711,395 downwards.
CGTGCCATCAGTGAACAGAATCCTTCCTCCCCTATGTAGAGCCCGTTCCTAGAACGGGGGTGGGGAACGTGGCGCAGGTATTCCTGGCCATCAGTGCTAAGGCTGTAGGATCACTTGAAACCAACAGTTCCCAAAAGATGGTCTATATCATGCATAATGACTCTGAGGGTGGCAGTCTGTGCCCTCTCTCTCTCTGCTCCGTGAGATGACCCTGGGACCCTGGGGGCGTGGGGCAGGGCTTGGCACGGAAGAGCAGTCTCAGAAAGAGAGATCACAAACTCTGCACAATTCGAGGGCTCCCTGTAAACTGTTGGGCAGGGCACAGAAGAATTAAATGGATCACGTTCTGCCTGCCTTCCGCCAGCAGAGAAGGGAATGCTCAGATTCTGCAGCCGCCAACCTATAAATACTACGGACGTAGGAGCCATGGTTGTTAGGTGTGGCCCAGGCAGCCGGAAAGTGGCTGCCCACGACCAAGGAGGAGAAAGGGGACTTCTCCGGGACACGTTGATCTGGCACCATCTCTTAAGGCCCTGGCGGTATGGGGATGAGAAGCATCCATGTGGTCGTGACTGCAGGGGGCTCTCAGTTGAGAGCAAGCTGACCCGGAGGGGACCTGTGTGCAGGCAAGCAGCGGGCAGCCAGCTGCAGTGAAGAATGAGATTCAGGCCGATCCCAGTTCCGGCCAGCGAGCATCCTCTGCCTTAGGCCAGCCCACTGCTGCTCACTTGTTGGCTCCCCAACAAGTATACACCCCTTCTGCCGTCTGTGCTAATCTCTCTTCAGGGCGGACCTGTCCACTCCGAGCCCCCACACCCCCTGCTTTCTCACTCTCAGGTTTATAGACCCCTGGCACAGTGTTTGTGCTGACCGCTTCCTTGATCACTAGCCACTTGAGTGAAGCCTTAGGACTCATTCCTGCAGGCAGCCTGGCAGGCATTGCCTGCTGACCTTGATCTGTCTGCCTCTGGCCCCGTCAAGCCAGAGATGCACTAAGGCACAGTGAAGTGAAGAGTGTAGAGAGAAGCACAGGATCCTTCTCAAGGCAGCACCTAGCGACGGGCCATGCAGTGGAATAATCTGAGTTCAGATGAGACTCTGGCTTTGAGCTGTTGAACCAGGAAGGCTTCCTAGAGGAGGTGGCTCTGGACCAGAGCCTTACAGAGTGGACAGGATTTGGATAGAGAATGTCTAGGGCAAAGGCCAGACTAGGACACCTGTAGTGTACCTTAGGGCAGAGTGGACAATAAGGTCAATGACCCCACATCTTAGCAAACCTCAAGCACCATGCTGCGTGTCTCCTTGATCCTGACCCTTTGCACTTTGAAGCCTTTTGAATTTTTTGATTAAAGTTGTGATCAGGGCTACAGTGACACTAAATCTAGACTGGAAGAGAAATCCCAGAGGCAGATCGTCCTCTGATACTTCTGATGGACACAGTGAGCTTCCACTGTCACCCGGCCTCACACCAGTGTTCACGACAGGCCTACCTATGGGGAGACAAGTGGCCCATGTGGCTTCTGTAGCCCAGAGCCCATCTCCCTGCCTCTGCCTCCCTCCAGCCTCAAAGGGTCACTTAGGATCTTCTGCTTCTTGGCATGGGGGAGTTCTGCGTGCATCAGGGGTCTGGTTTCTGTTGGAAGTGCATGTTGTTGGTAAGTTCTTGTGCAGCAGTCTGTATTGATCTTACCAGCCAGCTGCAATTACGAGTTCTTGCAAGTACATACACTCCTTGGGGATGGCACAGGTTGGGTTCTAGACCCCCATAGTAAAGCGATACCTCAATAACGTCAGTACGATTAATTTGGGCATTTTTCGGCACATATAAAAGTTATGTTTACACTATAGTGTGGTTCTTTTTTTTATTGAGTGTTTATCATGTGCCAAATGTGGTTCCATTTTCATGTCTTAAGTCAATTAATCCTCACCCTGTGATCAACATCATATGATAAAAATCGTTGCTCTGTCCTGTAGTCTAGTAAGCGTGCAACAGCATTATGTCTAAAAAACGACGTACATGCTTTCATTAAAAAAATTTAAAAAAATAGTTTATTGCCAGAAAATACTAACCGTCACCCGAGCTTTCAGCAAGTTACTGATCACCGATCACAGATCCCCGTTAGCAAACCTAACGCGGAGGAGAAAGCTTAAAATCTCGCAAGAATTACTGAAATGTTTACCTAGAGACATGAAATGTGCAAACGCTGTTAGAAAAATGGCGCCGACAGAGATGTGCTTGAGCGGGATTGCCACAGACCTTCACTTTGTGAAAAAACACGTTCTCTCTGAAGCGCAGTAGAGCAGAGTGCCACAAAACAAGGTGTGCCTGGGCCAGGGCAGATGAGGTTTTGCATCTCGCTGCCTCTGATTGCCCACACAGCAGGTAGGGAAGGTTCACAGCCTGTTTGCTGTGGGTGGCGGCGCTGAGGACGTGCCTTTACAGCCATGCACGGGGGTCGGAGGGAGCAGAGCGATGAGGGGGTGGAGCAGGGGCCAACCGGAGGCTCACCCGGGGACCACTGGCCGAGCTCCACCGCCGTCCCCCTCCTCCTTGTTGGTATCTCCCGTGGTGCTGTCTCTCCTGAACTCCCCGTTTCCCTCGTCTTTGCCAAGGGACATCTGTGTGACGCCGTCAAGTTCCTAACTCCGAATGTCTGGGCGTCTCCCCCATCCCCCTTGTTCTTTCCTGTTGGAAGAAATATCATCCAACAAGAAAGAGATCCTGCCTTTGTTCTTTCTACTAGAGTCTTGCTCTTGCGTCTTCCATTTTGCCTTCTCATCTTTGCCTCCTTGTCTCTCTCTCTTAGTTCCTTGTCCTCTACTTCACGGAATGCTCAGGTCTCTCTTAGCCCTAAAAGCTGCTGTCTCAGTCAACTCCAGCTGCTGTAAGAGACACCAGGGCTTTTAAATAGGTGAAATTGATTTCTCACAGAGAAATGAGGATGAGACGTCCAACATCAAGGTGCTGGCTGATTCGATTGCTAGTGACAGCTCACTTTCTGCCTCGGAGATGGCCACCTGCTTGCTGTATCCTCACACGGTGGAAGGATCACTCTGGTGTCTTATAAGGACACTAGTCCTATCCAGTTAGGGGCCCCGTCCTATGAACTCCTTAACCTTCATCACCATCACCACATACGTTGTGGGTTAGAGCTTCCAATATGAATTTGGGGGGCACCACATTCCATCCCTAACAGCTACCATTCCTCTTTTCCCCAAACATCAGCATTCTCAAAGGCACTCCCACTACTTTGGCTCCTACCATACGACCTGCCTTGAGCTACAAGGAACACCGGCACGGTGGGGTCGTGGTCCCTGTCCTCACGGAGCTCGGGAAATCTGCTTCCCCTCTTGTTCTCCCAGCCCCAGCCTTGAGCTTCATCTGGCCTCTCAGGTCACTGGGCACCTCCTGTTCATGTTTTATTTAATAAAATGGAGTCACGTGCAAATAGTACGCCCCGTGCTTGTCTGTCCGTGAATTAAAAGAACAAAGGCTCCTGACCTCATGGAGTTTACATTCTTGCAGAAAGAGGCAGTAAATATAACTGTAAAAATATAAAGCGTATGGCATATTGAGTCAGGAGTGGTATGGGTAGAAAATAGAGCAAGGTAAAGGCATTGGGAGGACAAGGTGTGGGTCAAAGTTTTAAATAGGGTTGCTCAGGGTTGGGCGCCATGGAGAACACGATGAGAGAATTCACCTGGTGGAGCCAGCACGAAGGCTCTGGGTTGGAAGTATGCCTGACATGTTTCTGGAACGCTGAGGCCGGCATAGCTAGAGCAGAATGAGCAAGGGGGAATTTGAGGGCTTTAAGACCAGAGAGGGTCCTGTAAGGGCCTTTGTTAATAAAACTTTGGCTTTCACACTGAGTGAAGTGGGCCAGCACTGGGGGGCTTGGGCAAAGCTGTCCCGTAAGTGAACGGTAGGGTCCCCCTGGCCGTTGTGGGTTGTTGTAGTCTTCCAAGACCAAGATGGTGGTGCTTGGAGAGGGAGAGTAGCCGTGGGGGTGGCGAGAGTAGCAGTGGGGGTGGCAAGACGGGCTGGCTATTGACAGGATTTGAGGGTAGAGTCTTAGAGTTTGCTAACAGATTCAGTGTGGGGTGTGAGAGTAAGGAAGAGTCAGAGACGGCTCCACGGCTCCCTGCCCAAGCACCGGAAGGAGGCAGCCCCCATCAGTGGAGTTGGGGGAGCTGTGCGCACTGGGCACGGGGCATGTGGGCAGTAGCCATATGGAATCCTAATACACCTAGACTGCCTCCATCCCTCTGCACCAGGTATTCCCGCTTCATCCCAGTGTGTTGGATGCACCCAACATAACCCCGGGAGCCTTCCAGAAGATTGACTCCAATAGTGGAATTCATCCCCTGCCTAGAAGCCCTCATGGCTGTGGCCTGGCTTCCAAGACTCTCTGCAGTCTGGTCTCAAACACCTTTGCAGCCCTGTTCTTACTGCTCCCCCGTGTACACCCCTCCCCAGCCAGGCCAGCTCTCCTGGCCTGCCGCCCCAGTGCCTTCCCCCCTGGAGCAAACCTTCCTCGTGCGACCTCTCCTGTTCGTGCGATCCCTTACCACGTGTCCCATTCCCGCGTGTAGTTGCAAAGGCTGACTCTTTTCTCGTGGATCGGCTGCTCCTTTAGGACGAAGAGTGGAGACGCATAGGTTCCAAGCCAGGAGTTCTTCCTGTCCTGCTTCCTTTCTTTTCTTTCTTGTTCACTCAGGCTTTGCTTCAGGAACATTTCTTGGGCCTCTCCTGTGGCTTTGAGCCGTGTTCTCCAGCCAGGAGCGAGACAGCCCAGGGAAGCAGGAGGCGTAGTGAGGTGCCCTGGGCCCAGCACCCGAGCGGCAGGAAGTCTCTTCCCGGCTCAGTGAGGTTGTCTGGGAGCCCAGCATCCGGGCTCCTTGCCCTCTGCCTAGGATGGTCTTCGCTTTTGGAGCCCTTGTAGTTCATGTCCATGGTGTGGTATCATTTCTAAATGCTTCTCTCGAGTCTTGGAAGTGAGTAGCTCCTTGCCAGGTGTACGGTCTTTTGGTTGGATTTTGCTTTTGTTTGCGTCTGAGGATATTTAAATGCCTCCAGTCCAGCTCTGATACCTTTGACCTTGATGGAATTGTCTGTTCTTCTCTACTCATCACAGTGTTATGGAACTCTAAAAATTATTTTTGATTGAATTCTGAGTATTTTTTGAGCTTTGTGTGACTCTCTAGTTACAACTCCAAAGTCATTCAACAGATGTGTTTATACATATGACTATATTCTGGGCTCTTTTTACTCACAGCACTTTTTTTTTTTTTTTGGGATTTTATTTTTAAGTAATGTCTCCACCTAACGTGGGACTCAGACACACACCCCTGAGATCAAGAGTTGCATGCCGGGCACCTAGGTGGTTCAGTCGGTTAAGCATCCGACTCCTGATTTCAGCTCAGGTCATGATCTCAGAGTCATGAGATCAAGCCCCACATCAGGCTCTGCATTCAGCACAATCTGCTTATGACTCTTTCTCTCCCTCTGCCCCTCCCCCTGCTTGCTCGCTGTCTGTCTCACTCTCTCTCCCTCTAATAAATAAAATTTTTAAAAAAATCTTTATTTAAAAAGAGTTGTGGGGCGCCTGGGTGGCTCAGTCGTTAAGCATCTGCCTTCGGCCCAGGTCAGATCCCAGGGGCCTGGGATCGAGCCCCGCATCGGGCTCTCTACTCTGCAGGAAGCCTGCTTCTCCCGCTACCAATCCCTCTGCTTGTGTTCCCTCTCTCGCTGTGTTTCTCTCTGTCAAATAAATAAAAATCTTTAAAAAAAAAAAAAAAAAAAAGAGTTGTACCCTCCACCAACTGAGCCAGCTAGGTGCCCCTACTCACCACATTTCTTTTCCTTTTCTTTTTTTAATATTTTATTTATTTATTTGAGAGAGTGAGCAAGTATGAGTGGGAGAAGGGGCAGAGGCAGAGGGAGAAGCAGGCTTCCTGCTGAGCAGAAAGCCTGACATGGGGCTCAGTCCCAGGACCCCAAGATCATGACCCTGAGCTGAAGGCAGACACTTAACCAACTAAGCCACCCAGGCACCCCTACAACACTTCTGACACCAAATGTGTGTGGCGTTTTTTCCTCCACACTCACCTCCTAGATGCTCTGAGACCACCTGGGTGTCCTACAAGGCAGCTGAATTCTGGCACCATCCACGTGGACTTAGTGTCAGATCCCACAGACCTACCGCTTAGTCCCACCAGAACTCCCACACTTCAGGCGTTAATCATAAGTCTAGGCCTCCCGTGCTTCTGACCAGCTGGCCATAAATCAGGGGTTCCCATGACCCCCTCCTTGTGTTCGGTACTTTGCTAGAATGGCCCGCAGAACTCGGGAGAGCAGTTGATTTACTCTCATCAGTTTATTGTAAAGGCCACCAGCCAGGAAGAGCCAGAGGGAACTGATGCCTGGGGTATGTGGGAAGGGGCACAGAGCCCCCCACGTCCTCTGGGCACATCACCCTCCCAGCATCTCCACGTGTTCACCAACCTGAAGCTCTCTGCCCCCACCACTTAGGGGTCTTTATGGAGGTCCCATTACAAAGATAGAACTGATCCGATCCCTGGCCATGGTGGATTAGCTCAGCCTCCAGTCCTTCTCTTCCTTCCCCCGAGGGCAGAGGTCAGGGGGCCCGACTGGAAGTTCCAGCTTTCTAATCAGGCCTTTCTGGGCACCTGAAACCCTGCCTTCGGAAGCTGTTTAGGGCCCCCCAGGCACAGGTCATCTCACTAACGTGCAAAGACACCATCACTCCCAGATTCCAAAGGTCTTAGAAGCTCTTGTGTCAGGATCTGAGAGCAAATGTTGTAAAACCAAATATTCCAACAGGAGGTCCCTCTCACACCTTCCTCCCAGGAAATTACAAGGGTTTGGGAAGCTTGGTGCCAGGAACTGAGGATAAAGACCAATTGTGTATTTCTTACTGTATTACAGTATCACCATGTATACACACTCCACACGTACGCGGGGTCAGTAGAGGGTTGGTTCTTCCTGTTTTGAGGAGCCAGTCTTCAGCGAATCCTGCAGGGCTGTGTCTGGGAGAGCTCACGCTCCCTGATTGACTCTTTATGTGTCCCGGGCTCCGCGTCTCCTCCTGCAGCCTTCCGATGAAGAGCAGCACCCAGGACATTCCCTTGCCCACCCTCAAGCTGAGCCACCTCCACCTGGCCCGTGCCTTACAGGGAGCAGGTACGCTGATCTGACGGTCACTTTGTGTACCGAGGCACATGAGCACAGAGCTTCCCTGTGTGATCCCAACGAGCTCCGATGAAAGTGGGTAATGTGCCAAGAACCAGGGATCCCCTGGTAGTCCTGGAAGCCGGACTCAGAGCATCGCTGGGTTCTGAGCACCACCCGCATCCAGAAGGACGCTTTGCATAAGGTGCCTTGTTGAGCTGCCCATGCAGCTGACTGTGGCAGCGTCTGGATCTTGAGGACGTTACCAGACCTGTAACAGGCCTTGTTGAACTTGCATCTGGCCTGGCCGAGCTGAAAGTCCTGTTGCTGCCGCCGCCGCTGCTGGTGGCCGGTCCCTGGCTCCCTCTGGCGCTCTGGACTGAGCCCAGGCAGTGTTAACCAGCAGCTTCACCAGGCCACCTGGGCTCACCGAGGCCCTGGCGTTCCTTCGTCCCACGGGAGCGGCCCTTTTACTCTGAGTCCCGGGTCTCCCTACTGCCCCGGCTTTGTGCAGACCGGGGAATTTGCAGCTCTATGAGCTGTTTAAAAATGCCTTTCTAAGAAAAGGGTTTAGACACACTTGGCAAAAGGCAGATCCCATTAGCAATTGTCTAATCCTGGCTGTCAGAGAACAACACTGTATTCTTTGCAGGGAGGCTTAGCGGCCCTTTGCTCCTGGGTTGGGGGCCCTAGCATTTTGTTCCTTCTCTCCCCTCCACTGGCCCCGACTTTTGGAGAGGGCAGACAGCCTAAGGGCTGTGTAGGGGAGGGAGTGGACAGAGGGACAGACGCAGGCCCCACCTCCAAGAGAACAGCCCTGGGGTGGGATGGTGCTTCAGCCTGGGGGTCAGGGGGGCAGCGTGAGGGCCCTGGGCTGCAGGATTGCCTTCTCCGGCTTCTCTGTTGTCCTCTTTCTCTCCTCCTCCTACTTCTCCTCTTCCCTTTCCCGCCTTCCTCTTCCAATTCCCACCATCCTCCTCCGTCTTTCCCGAACTTGGCCCTCTTTCCTGCCCCCATCAACCAATGAATTTGAGGCAGAACCTATTGATTTTACATACAAACAACCCATCTGGAAATGTGTTTTTCCATCAGTGGTGGGTGAGGGGCCAGTGCCTGCATGTTTCATAGTCCTATCTCAGTGTTTGAAGGGCTGGCCCCAGGGTCCTGGGGGGGGGGGGGGGGGGCAGGCTGGGCACTGTCTCAGTGTCTCGTTTACTTTGGAAAACCTAAAAAGGAAAAATAAGGAAGGACAAAGATTAAGAAGCAGCACACATGGGGCCACCACCTAGAAGTGACCGTTTTGCCTCAGGTGTTGAAAATCTAAACAAAAGGGAGCAGGAGCACAGACAAAGGGGAGCCTCCCCGTGCTGCCCTGCAGCACTGGGCTCCCCCCCACCCCCAGGGGAAATGCTAGCATACGGTTCGTGTGTATCTTTATAATTGGTTTTCACATTTTTACTGCCTATGTACGAATCCATGAATAATATATAGCCATGCCGGCTGTGTTTTTTAGAAGCGTACGTAAGTGCTGACATGCTGTAGTATCAGCGTGGAACTTGCTTTTCTCACTAAACGTTACGTGTTCAAGACTTCTGGTTGCCGGGGCGCCTGGGTGGCTCAGTGGGTTAAAGCCTCTGCCTTTGGCTCAGGTCATGATCTCAGCGTCCTGGGATCGAGCCCCACATCGGGCTCTCTGCTCACCAGGGAGCCTGCTTCCCCCTCTCTCTGCCTGCCTCTCTGCCTACTTGTGATCTCTCTCTGTCAAATAAATAAATAAAATCTTTAAAAAAAAAAAAAGTTGACCCTTAAAAAAAAAAGACTTCTTGTTGCCATCGATACTGGTTAATTTCTCTCCTGTGCTGAAAAGGGATTCACTGCGGGAGGGACCGCAGTTTACACTATTTACACTGTTGATGGACACTCGTTTGGGTCTGGTTTCTATGTCTCACAAGAACAGGGCCATAAATGTCTCTGTGCCTCCCGACACAGACACGTGGCCCCCGCGGCTTTCAGGCCAAGTTCAGGTAGGCCAGAGCCATCCCTGCACCCTGCCTTGCGATTCTCCTGAGTTTCACCACCCAGACCAGCTGCTCCCTCCCTCCCTGAGCTCTCCAGGCAAGGGCTGGTTTGGGGGAGTCAGCGGGGAGTGCAGACAGAGCTGCTGAAGGAAACTGGCAAGCGATGTGGCCAAGGCGTGGCCTGTGTATGTCGTCCCTGCCCAACTGCCTCCAGTTCTTTGGTTTTTATTTTAAGCTAATACACATTTATCATAACACTGGTTAAGAAAACTCAAATCTCTATCCCTCTCACCCACATTCCTGCCTTGCTACACACTTGTTTTTCCTGTTCTGTGTCCCTTTTGGCCTCCGTCCACATGCGTACGTACTTACCTAGAGCTGTAATTGTACCCACAGCGCTGGATGTCCTCTACTTTCTATTTAACTGTATGTTACAAACCGTTTCCACCTTGCTCTAGTCCCCACGATGGGATCACGCGTGTCGCCCAGTTGTGCGCCCTCACCTGCTCTTCCTGCCGAAGGGCAGCTTTCCCTCCATTTCTCCCTCCCAGCTCCCAGCAGTCTTTGTGCGGCGACTCCCAGCCCCCTCACATCCTGTCGCCATCCAGAAGCCACCTCCTTCGAAAGCAGCCAACAAACTCAATGTGGGACAGGCTCAGGACGCGTGGCTTGGAGATTGTTTTAAAGACTCACAGATAGCCTCCTCCCAGGAGGAGACCATTTGGAACAGGCCTTGCGGCCTTGCTCTTCCCTCTGCACGTTTTGAGGGAGGCCATGAAGGGGAACTTCGTAGGCACTGCTCATGGGCCGGCCCGGCCGCCCAGGGCCAGGAGCTTGAGGCAGAAGCTCTCTCTAGGAGCTGGGGCGTGTTACGTTCTTCCCCCACCAAGCATTAAGCTTGGGTTGGTGCAAGTAAAAGAACACCAGCCCCACGCATGGTAGACGTTATGCAGTTCCCACAACCATCGTGGTGGTGTTGACATTGTCTCTGCATTCTGTTTGTCCAGCTAACTTCCTCCAGCCAGCACGGAGATTGCTGTTGATCTCACCAGACCAAGGCACCAGTCCTCCATACCTCTGCCTTCCCATGAGCCAAATAATCAACCCAGGGATGACCAAAACTACTAATAATGATCCTCTTTTTTTTAAAAAAGATTTTATTTATATATTTGACAGAGAGATCACAAGTAGGCAGAGAGGCAGGCAGAGAGAGAGGGGGAAGCAGGCTCCCCGCTGAGCAGAGAGCCCAATGTGGGGCTCGATCCCAG
>CM053619.1:10669741-10700417 GCA_028646535.1 Procyon lotor | reverse complement strand
GCTCTGCCCCTGCGGGAGGGGTTCTGGGAGCTGCCGCTGTGCTTTCCTCCCTAGACTGCCGGCTGCAAGAATAGGTCAGGCCTGAGCCGGGCCCCCATGACCAGACCCATTGTTGGAAGGAGGCCGGCTGCGAGCACAGGCCAGCAGCTGCGGGCCCCGGGCCCCCTTGGGCGAAGGCCCTACCCCCACCCCAGCCACAGGGCAGCATCTCTGTGGCCAGGTGCCCCTCTCAGTCTCCCCACTCTCTGCTCAGGGGGCGGCTGTTCTGCGGGGCAGGAAGACACCAGAACATCCACTCCAGGCTCCCTGCAGCCCTGCGGGGTGACCCCTGTTCCTTCTGCCAACGGAATGACTGCTGGCCAAGGGCCACCTCACCTTCCACCTTGGGACTTGTTACTCAGCTCCAACTGAAAATAATTTGGGGTCCTCGGATCATGACTGAGTTGCCTGCTTGCTTGGGGGAAGTCGCATACCCATTCGACTGATGGGCTTGGTAGGGGAGGTGCTCTGGAAGTCTGATGTGGGGGCCTCCAGGAGGGGAGCCAATATGCAGACTCATGGGAATTCTCACACAGACTTGCAGGCCTGCCCCTGTGCTTGGAGAACAGAGGTCTCCTGGGGAAAGATGGCCTTGGGGAATCCTTGTCCTCGGGGCTTTGCTGCCTGCTGCTGGCTCACACACCTGCATCTGGGGCCCCTGGGAAACCTTTCTGAACTGAGGGACAGTTTCGTCTCACTGGGCCTCTCCAGATGTTGGTAAGGAGGTCCCAGAGAGGCAAAGCGAGTTCCCAGCATCACAGAGCGGGTTGGATGTAGGCCAGGAATCGGTCCTGCCACGTCTGCACGCTGTGGGCCCCTGGGGCAGGGTGGCATTTCTGGGTGAAAATCCTGCTGCCTGCCTCCCCTTCCCTGCTTTGCTGCTCAGGGAGATGACTAAGGGGGGCTCTGGGGCACCCCGGGGAAGGCAGTCCATCCCTTCTCCCTGACGAGTCCGGCCAGCCGTGACGTTGGCTTTCCAGGGGTCCCGGTGCCACCCCATTGCCACAAAGCTGCAGACTGGTCTGCAGTTCTGACCCTCTCCTCAGCCCCCCAGCCACCATCCCTTCTGCCATTTTCAGTAGGAGGTCAGATCTGGGGTCATTCTTTGGTTCTGTGATTGAGAGAAAAACTATAAGGACCTCAGGTCCTGGCTTTGGGGAAAGCTCAGCTTCCAAGGCCAGTTTGTGATGAATTCGGTGGAAAGAACAGCACTGCCTGGGGGGTGTCAGTGACACTGGGTGAGGTGAGTTGTTCCTGCAGGAGTGCAGTGCAGTGGTGCGCATGTGCCGTGGAACACACCCCCCCCACCACCCCACCCCCCGTGTACCCCGGAGGTGAGGCCTGTGTCTCGGGGGAAATGTTTCCGTGCAGGGACTGCCCAGATGGGCGTTTCAGGCCCGGGGCCCGGCTCCCTCGGGGGGCACCGCTCCATCTGTTCCACAAGCCAGTGCCTCTCATGTCTCTCTCTCCCCATTACAGATTCTGAGGATGATGGGGAGTCTGAGGCGGCCAAGCAGCTGATCCAGCCAATAGCCGAGAAGATCATTGCCAAGTACAAAGCCAAAGAGGAGGAGGCGCCACTTCTGTTCTTTGTGGCGGGGGAGGTGAGTGCCGCTGGTGCCTGGCCCTCCGGCTGCTCAGCGGGCCAACTTTTGGGACGTGTGTAATGCAGCTCTAGGGGATGTTGGAAGGAACCCCGGGACCTGGGGTGAAGAACCCACAGACAGATATGGCATGAAAAGGCGTGTCACCCTGCACGGAAAACCATTTCCTGTGGCTGCTGTACCTTCCTCCCTTGTTTGCCACTCGACAGCCGTGGAGCCGCAGGGGCGCCCTCCCAGGAAAGGGTTGCCCCCCAGGCTGCTAGGAAGAGTGGCAGCCACAAAGATGGTCATCAGCACTCCCGGCTGGGTCCAAACCAGGCTCGGGATGGTTTACAAGGTGTCTGCTTGGCCAGTCTCTGGGCCCTGGCTTGCAGAGTGGGTGCTTCCCATGGCCGGTGGCACCCCCGACTCAGACCGACATTTCCCCAGCCGGCCCTGGGGAGGGTGCCGAGGTTGGACACTGTTGCTGTCCCAATCACTTTTCACCAACCAGGCCTGTCCCTTAAAGGCCTCCAGCGGGGATGGACTGAGCAGAGGACTTCTCACAGAGTGAGAAGGCCAGGTGCTGAGCGGGGCCAGCTCCCGCGGGGCCGTAGCCTCTGTCCCGCCAGTGTGAGAATCCCTGCAAGATGGCCGTCGCCCCTCCGGCGGTCCCCACCCCCAGGCAGCCCGTCCACGCATGCTCCGCCACCTCCCCCGCCCCCAGCCCCACCCCGGCGCAGACACCCTTTCCAAAGCCGCCTGCCCTCTTTCCACCCATCTGCATCCCCAGTGGGTCGGAGGCCGCCACTCATTTCAGACCCTGCTGTTGGGGTCCCCCAAGAGGCTGCACGGCCAGACACCCCGAACCACCACCCATTCATCACTGCTTCAATAGCCACCCCTGCCGGGCCCCTCACAGGCAACTGAAGTCCCCCTGCTCTGCAGCGGGGTGGAGGGAACAAAGCATGTTCACAGGGCCCTGCCTTGGGGCGACACAAGCCCGCTCCACACAAAGCACAAATGGAAGCTGCTCTGAATGTATTAAACTCTAACCCCTTTCAGATGGCTGTGAGAGAAAAGATGGGTGCAGAACAGAAGGGGCCGGGCCAGGGGGCCGGTGTGGGGCTGGGGAGCTCCAGTGAGTGCATTAGGCATGTGGCTGAAAAGGCACGTTTGCGGGTCTTCTGTGTACCAGGCAGCGAGCCGAGCTTCACGGGCACTGACCCGTGTGCTCCCCACCTGGGGAGTCTGGTCTGGGAATGGCGGCATTATGTCTCACAGATGAGGAGAGCGAGGCTTGGAGGGCGCCCACCGGGCATGCGCGCTTGCTGGCTCGCCTGCTGCTTTGCACCTAACGCCACGCGAGCCGTTCTCGAATGCATCTTACAGGAGACAAGGCCTGGGCTCACAGAAGTGACTTACCAGGGCCACACGTTAAGTGGGCGGTGCAGAAGACCGAGCGGGAGGTCAGTGGGACTCCCGAGGCAGTGTTCTCATTCTTTCTGTCCATGTGGTCCGGCAGGTGGCCAGGCCCGAGGGTAGGATGCCGGCATCAGGCTGGGGGATGGTCTCACAGAGTCCTCCGCTGTCCAGCTCCCCACCTGGCCGTCCTGACCTTGCTGTGCACTTCACCTGGGCTCCTGACCTTGCAGCTCTCTTGGTCCTGTTCCCTGGCCCTCATGCTCAGAAGCCAGGAGGCATGGAAGGGACTGGGCTCAGGGTGCTGGGGCACCTCTGAGCTGGGACTCTGGGTCTCTCCCACTCCTCCCAGGGCCAAGGGCATTTGTCGTGATCCCCCCTGCTCTGACGGGCAGACGTCATCCCACCTGAAGCCTTAGTAGACATTAAAATCCATCTCCCCGTGGTTTGCTCCGAGGGAGAGCAGAGGGTCTGAGCACTGTGCTCAGCTTGGCCCGGGCCTCCTAATGGGAGTTCAGTGTATCATCGTCCAGGTGCCTCTCCTCCGCTTATCCTGGAGATAAGAACCCACATGGAGGGCCTGGGCAGGGTCAGCAGGGTCAGAGATGCTGAATCACCCATCACTGCTGGACATGCATGCTGTTTCTAATCATCCCTAAAGATCTGCCCCTTGAAAAAGGAATGGTTTCTGTCTGAGAAACCAGTGAGTGGTAAATATCGTGCCTCCTGCTCGCCCGCATTTAAGGCTAGGAGTGCCCTAAGCCCTTCCTGTGCAGAGGGACCTGGGTCTTCCTCCGGTTCAGATGGCCTTGGGATGGGGGTGTGGAGTGCGTTTCCTGCTCTCTACTGAATGCGAGGTGGTCTCAGATGGTTGTTCCCTTATAGATTCTTTTGCTAGATTCTTCTGCTAGATTCTGGGTTTGCTTTTATACTTAATGAGGGAGATTCTCCTGGACAGTCCGTGGGAATGTATGATCAGTACAGGCACCGGGTAAGCTTCAGGAACCCTGTCTTCTGATCTGGCTGTGCAGCTCCTGCCCCCCTAAACCTCAGGGGTGTAGGAGGGGAGACAGCGAGCCATTTCTGTTGACATCATTCCAGACTTGGAAGTCCAGTTTGGCCTCAGATATCCACAGGGGGGCTGCAGATAATTAGGAGGTAATGGCAAAAGGAAGTTGTTAAAAGACAGCACATTTTTAGCAAGCAGAGGTTGCTTATGTGCTAATGAAGAAAGAGGACTTGCCTGGTGGTCTGGGGGAGAGGCAGAAAGAATTCTCCAAGGCAGGGTCGAGTCCACTGCTCCCTGTGCAGAGGGCCCATCTTTCCCGGAGGGCCACTCACTCTCCAGGACACTGGAGGGGCGGCTTTCCCTGCCATCTGGGGGACCGGGCGGGAGACTCTCGACCCTCTTTCTTGAAGACTTACTGGTGTCCTCTCCCTGTGGTGACTTCCAGGACGACATGACTGACTCCCTGCGCGATTACACCAACCTGCCCGAGGCCGCCCCTTTGCTCACCATTCTGGACATGTCGGCCCGGGCCAAGTACGTGATGGACGTGGAAGAGATCACCCCTGCCATTGTGGAGGCCTTTGTGAATGACTTCCTAGCAGAAAAGCTCAAACCAGAGCCCATCTAAGGGGGCTCCAGCCTCAGGAGACGTTATTTAAAACTCGGTCTTCTCTTCCTCCTCCCCCTCCTCCCCTCCACCCTTGGACTCTTCCAGCGTGTCCCGAATCACACAACCCAAGTGTCCAACCTCTCTGTGGTGCCTTGTTTTCTGCATTAACTCCTCAGCTAGCACCCCAAGGTGCACATCCTCTCCGCAGCAGCAGAGCCCCACCGTGTCCGGAGACTCTGCTTGGGATCCACGGGGCTGACAGACCCCGGCCAGAAAACAGCACTGCGGCCCGCTCCCGGTCACTAGCTCTCGGTGCAGTATTTGCCAGGCAGTCTTGCACCCAGCGAGCGTGGAGGGACAGCACACTGGCGCTCTGGTCCCACCCCTGGGGTCCGCACGCACGCACGCGCGGGGCCCAGCACAGCCCAGTGACACACGTACGTACGTATGTACGTACGTGCAGGTGGAGCAGGGAAAGGGAGCCGCCAACGAGAACCTCCTTTCTCCTCAGTGACTTCGTCTCGGTGTGAGGGGAAAACACCAGCTTGGCAGTCGGTTCTTGGGCCAAGGGATCTCACAATCTCAAGGGAAGCTCGTGTTCTTTCTCGGGGAGAAAAAGAGTAGCTTTGGGAGTGATTCACGTAGTGGTTGCTTCCTCTGAGCTCCTACCGCGTGCTAAGAACGAGCTTCTCATTTTTTCTTTACGTCTTTCTTCCTGGATCTTACCACCACCTCCAAGTTTCTGCCTTCTCATATGAACAGCCTCTACGGTCTTGGAGTTTTGTTAATAAATTCTTCCCCCTTGGACAGCTTCCCGGGAGGCAGCCAGCCCTGTGTCCTTAGAGGAGCCGCGCCTCACAGGCGCAGACCTCCGACTCGGCCCAGCACTGGGCCTGGGGCCGCTGCGGCTTGTGCCGCAGGTGCTGCCGAGGTGCCAGTATCCGCCTTTGGTTACCCGCCATCCCTCTTTTCTTTTCAAAGCAGAACTAAAAAGAGACGAGAAATTACCAGAAGCCTGGCTTTTTTCCTAAGAACCTGCACAAAGAGCTGTGTCCTGGGGTGGCAGTGGGAGAGAGGACACGTCCACTGAAAGTGGGCCTTGGATCCACGCGGCTAGGCTCAGGTAGTTCGGCTTCCACCGAAGGAAAATAACAGCTGTGTCCTTGGCACTTGGGGTGGAGGGCTGTGCCTGTGGGTTTACGGGGTTTGGGCCTCTCTCGACCTGGCATTCAGGTCTTTCATGTGACCACAGGCCTTACCCTCGGCCCCACTCGGCCCCTAGGCCCCCGGCCGGTGTTGACGCCACTGCTCCTTTCAGACTTGGATGTGGACTCGTAGTTTGGAGGCACAGAGTTAGTTGGTAATTAGACAGTCACTTCTTGTCGCAAGCCTGAAATGCAACCACCTAGTAAGTAATAAAGCAGGCATCTCTGGACATTATCAACGACTTGGCCTTTCCTGTGCTTCATAACAAAAATCTGTTTGCTTGTGGTGCTGGGCTCTGGCGAGGGGGGGGTTGGTGGGGGGTAAATACAAGATCCTCTTGACTTTCTTCGGAGGCCTCAGTAGTGGTGTTCCAGAATTGTCCAGAACTGGTCATCTGAGGCCGAGGAGCTTAGCGCACTGGAGGGAGATCCCTGCTGGAGCTCTGGCCGCCAGCAATCCTGGGTGGATTCCCCGATCACGGGCCTCCTTGCGGACACTGGTGCTCGTTCCCTCCCCACAGGGGAGAATGTGCTCCGAAGCCTGAGGAGGCCAGTTGCAGAAGCAAGGAAGCCCACACCGGTCTCCCTGTGAAGACTGGGCCACCCTAGCTCTCGCCCGGGCTAGGGTCTCCCCCTGGGACTGTGGCGGATGCAGGGACAAGGTGAGCTCCCCCTCACTTGGAAGATGGGAGTTCTTTGGATTTCTGCCTGGGAGGAGAAGTGTTCTCTCTCAGCAGCTGCTCCTCTTCTGGCGCAGAAGGAACAGGGTCCCGTGAAGGGTCCCCATAAGTCCCTGCAGCAGGAAAATTAGGTCATCTGTGATTCTTCTAGGGCGTTACGGGGCTGACTGGACCACTTGCCAGTAAGGGTGACTGGATCCTTGTCACCAGAATTCCCCTTCTAGAGCGGGATATAGGTGAGATCAGTGGGAAGGTTTACTACAGAAAAGCTCCAGGTTTATATGGCGGCTCTGAGGGGAAACGCTGGGGGAGGACCACTTGGCCAGTGCCCACAAAACCCTGTCTCATCGGTGCCAGAGATCCTCAAGGTTCCTGATGCTGACCAAGTAGGTGGCTTCTTAAGTCCCACAAAGCAGCTCCAAGATACCTTAATTCTTGTCACTAACTGGAAGCAGGTTAAAACCCCAGCTGTGATCTATCCAAGGGTCTCCGTTGGCAGAGAGGGAAACTGTGCCCCAGCGGATGGAGGCAGGAAGGTGGGCGGTGAAGATGCCACCCTGGGGTTCCAGATCTTGTGCTCGCCACGATGACCTCCAGATCCCGTTCTACCCATTTTCACAACAGAGATGAGATTTTTTTTTTTTTTAACTTGTCCCCGATAAAGATCCGGTTAAGAGAAAGGGTATGGTTTGGAATTGGTATGTACAGAGGGCAGCGCTGAATGCCAGGGCGCAACTGAAGCTTCCCTTCCAGGAGCGAGGTGGCTGCCTGCTCGCCCCAACCCCGACCCACCCGCCACCTCCCAAGTGTGTCCTCAAATTCAGTGGCTCTCACCCAAGCACAGGGAGCTGGTGTCTTTGGCATCAACCAAGCCTCAAGAGGTAATTTTCAGCCAGACTTTGTTTTTGCCTCTTTCCTAATTAAAGACACAAAAAAGCTGTCCTCTCCTCCTGCTGCCTTGTTTCAGGGTAGCAAACGGGAGTTCTCAGCGATCTAGAGGCAGAACCGTCCAAGGTCCAAGATCAGACCAGTGGGACCCAATCAGGTGTCAGCTTAGGGAGAATACCGGGTGTGTGTGTGTGTGTGCGTGTGTGTGTGTGTGTGTACACTTGCACATGCATGTAGACTTGGCTCGCAGCTCTGGGAGGGATCTGAGCAGGCACCTGGCCCAGCTCCTCTCAGGACACACAGGAGCAGGCACATCCTGATCACAAGGCCCGGGCCAGACTGGGGAGGCCACTGCTTGCCCCCTAGGACTAGAACGTGGCCTCATGTGGACAGTGGGGAGCTTCTGCAGTGGCCCTCCGTGGCTCCTCTGGGTGGTGCCGTGTAAACAGAGGACTGACTCCGAGGCCGAGAGCTCGGGGTCTTTCAAGTTCCCTGAAGCATCCCTTTTTGCTGACCCCACGGCTTACATCCAAGCAGGCCACCCGAGGGAAAATTCTTTGTTGACAAATGGCTGTTGCCTATTAGCTTCATTCTTGATTATTCAATGTTAGTAAATGTGCAAGGGAAATATTTTCCGGAAGAGGGCAGCTTGCAGGAAAGTTTTATATATGGCTGGGATTTCTCCTTCTAGTGGGAGAAATACAGTATTAGGATGTCCTCGGTATGCCTCGAGTGTGAAAGCATGAAGAAAATCTGCTTTGTTTAAGGTATGATGTGTCCCAGCCCCTTGGAATACTTCTCAAGCCAGGAACTGTGTGATTCCAGTGGGGTACGACTTGTTCTGAAAGACCGATGGATTTCTGGTAAATAACATAACTCATGGAAGCCTGTCCCCATGCCTGTTGGCCAACGTGTAGCCCAAAGGAGGCAGACAGCCCCAAGTCCGGATTCCTGGGTGCTCATGCCTCACGCAAGCCAGTCACCCACGCGAGCTAGAACTAGGATCTACTAGGAGGCATGATGTTGGGACCCGGGGCATCTCCTTTGGGCATCACAAGATCTGGAAGGAACTCCCCGAGCAGTCAGGAGCCACTCTGCAGTCAGTATGCACCCCCACCCCCCCGCCCACCTCCCACTGCAGAGGTGAGAGCTGAGAGGCCAGAGCCTGCTGTCCCCTCTCCAACCCTTGTTCCCTTCTTGCATTCTTAAGTAGCAGCAGCTTTGGGGAGGGCCCTCCAAACGGGAGGCTTCAGCAGAAGGTAGCTTCCCTATAATACAAATGTAGTAGGAAGAGAACTGATGCCATCTGCAATGGATTTGGACTCGGTTACACCTGACCCCTGAGCACTGGCCTTGGCCGCGGCTTCCTGAGTCCAGCCTGGGCAGCCCGGCTTGCTCTGTCTCAGCCACACTGTAACGTGGCGACCTCGTTCAGACTTTCGGTTGCCCCACAGCAATAAAAGCTCATCTATTAACTTGGCTTCTAGCTTGTTACCTCTCTGCGTTCACTGATGAAGACAGAATGTAAGTTCTTGGAGTTTAAAGATACCTACGTGTTTCCTAAAATTGTTTTAAGTGAGCCAGCCAGATGTGCTCCTGGGGAAGGGTGGGGAGCACCCTGTGCCCCGGATTGGCAGGGGAGAGACACCGGGGCCCTGCAGCACAGCTGGTGGCTTTCAGCACTAGTCACAGGACCCCTGAGCTGTCACTGCTGGGGTCTTCGAGGGGCAAGATGTCCGAAGTGGAACTAAAAGCAGCTCAGCTTGGAGGGGGGCAGCGGGTATTCCTACCAAACTGGGGTGAGGGTTCCCGGGGGAGCTGCAGGCGTCCAGGGACAGCAGCATTTGCCCAGGGCTGCTTTCCCAGACATTCCACTCAAGGAAAGAAGTTGGGCCACTTTTTCTTGCTGCAGCCACTTCCCGCCTCTGTCCAATTCCTCCTTAGTTTTTGGTCCGCCGTCTATCTAGGCTTCAGATTATGCTGAGAGAACGAGGGGCCGGATGGGTCTCCACCTTCCGCCCCTCTGAATACAAGTGGCCTGCAAAATGCCCTCTGTGGAGAGAGACGGGCATTTCCAACAACTTCAATCCAGAACCCCTGGTCCCTCCTTCAGGGCTGGGAGTGGCTTTGAAGCACGGCTGCCACCTTGTGGCAGAAATCACCCACAGCGCTCGCCCCACACAAAGGCGAGGAGCCCTGGGGCCAACCATGGGGCAGCTTCTCTGAGCCTGTGCCTGTCGTCATGCACTGCTCATTTTGTATTCTGACTTCCTGGGGAAGTGGTGAAAAAACAAATGCTGGCCTTAAGATGGAAAAGAATGCAAGAGAGCAATTTTCCTTTATCGTTCAACAAACAAGAACTCCGCCACCACCTGCTTTTTCCCTGTAGTCATTTTAAAGAAAGGAAAGCTTGCCCTCCTCTCTGCTGAATGATCATCACAAATATGCAGAAAGAACTCACAAGTCACAGTGTGAGCCACTGACGAGAAAGTGAATGGGATGTAAATTTCTTTCACGCTGTGTGATAAAACAGGCTGAGAATCACAGGCCAGGTATATGGTTTTGTTTTGTTTTTTATACTGTTTTGTTTTTACTAGAACAAAGCATAGGGTTTGTTACTCTTTCATTGATCTTTTTTTGTAACAAGAATCAGCAGGAACAAATAATCCAAGGACAAAGCTGCGGGAGACCGGTTTCATGCTGGAAAGGCATGAACTTCCTGTTGTGACCTCTACCTTCTTAGTACTTTTCCGAGGTGTTGAGAACAAAGGTCAAAGACTCCAGTGGTAGAGGTCCCAGAGCTGCCTCCCAGACTCAGTCCGCTGGGGTGCCAGGCACTGCGGCTCTGTGAAGCTAGAGGGCCAGGCCCCAGCCTTGGTGGGCTCCCCTGCTTCCTAAAAGCTGACGGCATGGACAATCTGCGGGCCACATGCATCAAATATTTGTGGGAGGCTCCAGGCAGGCCCAGATCACAGAGGGGCACCGGAGCAGCGAGTCCCCGGGCCGTCCGCCTGGGAGAGACTGTTCTTGCCAAAACCTCTCCCCTCACATGTATCAAAGCAATCCTACTGTGCCACCACCTGGGACACAAGTCATGTTTGATCTCTGGTTCTCTCAAGAGGAAGTTTTAAGGTGCGGGGGGATATCCCAGGAAGAATTCTCACCCTTGTTGTTTGAGGGTAAGCAGAGATCCGTGGAAATTCTTATTTTTCCAAAACCGCATAACAGCATCTTGCCCATCACTTGCCTCCTGAACATGGCCAGGGAAGTCAGTTACTGACTCTGCCTATCTCCTAACGATGCAGGAGGGCCTGGGACCCCCTCGAATCAAGGACTGACTTCCACCTTCCCTCTCAGTGGTAACTCCTGTCCCTGCTCGAGTGTTCCGCCCTCACACGCAGTTGTCTCTTCCCTTCAAAGAGCAGGATGCTCGCGGCCATAGCCGAGTTCAGGCTGTCCACACCGGGGACGATGGGGATCAGCAGCCGCTTGCCCCCAGTGCTCTCGGCCAACTGCAGGGACTCCAGGCTCATGCCGTAGGTCTCCCCACCTATCACCACAGCTGCTGGTGTCTCTGTCCAGTCCAAGTCGTAGCTCTGGACCTCAAGTTCAGGGAGCCAGGCTTTACGGGCTCCAGGTTCTAGATCGTCTTCCCCCTCCACCTCCTCCTCATACTTGTGCAACCTTGAGAGTCGTCGTTCACATACCCAGCCGTGGTCGCTGGCTTTATTAGACAGCTGGGCCTGGGCATGAAGGCCACAGTTGTCAGCCACGTAGACCCGGGTGTCGGTGGGCAGGTAGTTGGGCAAGGTCTCCCAGTCTAGATTATTGATGATGGGCACCTGGAAGTGTGCACCCATTGCTGCCCGTAGCACTTTGGGCTCCCAGGCATCCACACAGCCTAGAAAAGACAGACAGGATCCATTTAGGATTACAAACCCTCCCAGACAAGGGGGCTTTGGAGTGAACCAGATTAATTCTGGATCGGGAAAGAAAGCAAAAAACATCCTACGGCAGCCGTCTGGAGAGCTGGGACCTCTGCCCCCCCAATTACGGCAGCGTCCGGCAAAGGGACCACAGGACGAATTCCTGCTAGTGCCGAAACAGACTTTTTTCGTCCTGTCAGCAGGCCCATCCACCTGGGCCGGACATAGTACAGGAGATGCAAACAGCATTAAAGTCCCCAACCTCGAGCGGCAGAGTGGGCGATGGTGTTGGGACAGAATCTAACACATGACAACATCAGCCTGAACAGGGTGACAGAAAACCCCGGTGCAAAGTGGAGCTATCAGGAAAAAACACCCCACGGAACGTGACCCTGAGCTGCATCTGGAAGGATGGGAGGAAGCTGTCAAACAAAGGTGGGGGCCGGGGGTGACAGAGGAGGGAAGAACGCCACAGCCCAACCCTGTAAGGAAGGTGAGCTGGCCCACAATGGGTGGGGAGAGACAGGAGGTGGGCAAGGACCAATTTAAAGGAAGGTGAGTAGCCAAGCTGAGGAAGTTTGGGATTTTATCCAGTAGATAACATAATGGGGTCGGAGGATTTTAAGCAAAGGAGTGACAGAATCTGGCTTATGCGTTAGAAAGGCCCATTTGGCTTCAATGTTGAATCTGCACCAGAGCAGGGAAACCGCTAGAAGGGGGAAAGTCGGTGCGGGCAATTAGAGTAATGGAGGGGGAGCCAGGGCAACGGCCTTCTTCACACGCACACACGCACGGCCTCTCACAACACAGTAGGCAGGCCAAAGGAACTCTTCTTAGAACTGCTAAGCCTGGCCACCACCTGCCTGCCGCCCTCCCCGAACTCGTTAGCACAACTCTACATTCTAAATTACTGCAAAAATTAACCCAACTTCAGGACAGAGTTGAGCAGGCAAACCAAACTTTAAAACGCAAGTAAGACACACAGAACAGAACCCTGCCCGCATTGTACCAACGGCGGGGCTTCCCCAATCACCTCGGGGACCCAGAGATGGGAGGTGGGCTCTTGGTCAAGAAGCTGGAGGCGAGGGAGGGACAGAGGCAGGGCGGAGACTCAGGAGGGCAGCCATCCAGTCTGGCCCCTCTCCCTGGTGGGGAGTAAGGGACAAGAGGAGAGCTCCCCCCTCACCCGCATGCCCTCCACCCCGGGCACCACACCAAGTGTTCCCTACTCCTTCCCCACCTCCTCTATACGCGCCGCCACCATCCATGTGGAAACCGCCCGCCTGCAATATAGAGGTCACTTCCAAAACCACACTGGCTCTTAGAGGGGGTGGCTAAGAGGGGCACTGATGATGGAACCCCAGCACCTGGCTCTCACGCTGGTGTCTCTGTATCTACTCCATCTATTCCAACCACATGGGACGGGAACCAAGGGTTGAAGGGAGCCGCTGAGGCGAGTCTTAGCAGCGGGTGGCGCTGCTAGTTTACAATGATCCTCTCCCCACCACCCTCCCCACAAGTTGGAAGAAGCATTTTTTAGGTATGTCCCAGGTGTTAGGTAAGTCTCTTTAGAACCAAGCCTGCTCATCCCGTTTCCTTTTTTTTTTTAAGTTTTTATTTGAGAGAGAGCGAGAGAGCAGGATAAGGGGCGCGCGGAGGGAAGGGGCAGAGGAAGAAGGAAAGCAGACTCCCAGCTGAGCAGGGATCCTGACACGGGGCTAGATCCCAGGACCCCAGGATCATGACCCGACCCAAAGGCAGACGCTAAACCGACTGAATGAGTGACCCAGGCGCCCCCTACTCATCCCACTTCTGATGACAGGAGAGAAATGTCATGAGGCTAACTTGTGTGGGGGTGTTTGACCCATCCCAAGGCTAAGACAAGTGCATTCCAATTTCATAACCACATCCCGCCCTTTTATAGGATTCAGCAGGTCAAGAGTTAGAAAGGTCTCATATGCCCAATATCTTGGGAACTCAAGATCATTACATAAAGGACTTGAAATCAAGTGTTGAAACTGACATCTATTTCTTCCCCTGATTTTAAGTTCTTTAATAACCTAGCAGGTGTCAAAATAATTTCAAAAGAGAAGACACCTGCATTTCCTCAAGTACTTAACGTGTGCCAAGCCAAGTGCTGCGTACCTCACGTGAACTCCATCTCAATCCTCAAGCAGCCTTACCAGCTAGATTCCGCTATGCCCGTGTTACAGACGAGGAAACTGACACTCAGAATATTGCTCACAGACATATAGCTAATAAGGGGCAGATCCAAGACTCAAATCCAGGCGTGTCTACCCCCAGAGCAAGCTCACTTACAAATGGCCACCCGACCCACCCAGTAACAAGTGCTCTGACCTTTGGTGAGTAATACTTTGCTGCAGCCGGCCCCAGCAGCAGATCTCAGAATCGTGCCCAGGTTCCCGGGGTCACGGAGATTGTCGCAAATCAACAATAAGGGCAGCAAGTGGTGAAGCTGAGTCTCTGGGTATGTCATCTTAACATGGTCAGGTTTGGCAAAAATCCCTGAGGAAACAAAAGAGTGGTTGACTTGTCTGGTGTGACCAAGGGATATATTTGGCTTTTCATTACTTTATCCTTCTTCCTATATTCTTAGTTACAAAAGTAATATAAGAATACATTCTGATTGGGGTGCCTGGGTGGCTCAGTCATTAAGCGTCTGCCTTCGGCTCAGGTCATGATCCCTGGAATCGAGCCCCGCATCGGGCTCTCTGCTCAGCAGGGAGCCTGCTTCTCCCGCTACCATTCCCTCTGCTTGTGTTCCCTCTCTCACCGTGTTTCTCTCTGTCAAATAAATAAAATCTTTAAAAAAAAAAAATACATTCTGATTAAAAAAATTCATACTACAGTCCTACCAGTGATACCCAGCCCCCATAACTTTTCTTTTTTCTTTCCTTTTTTTTTTTTAAGATTTATTTATTTATTTGACAGAGGGGGACACAGCGAGAGAGGGAACACAAGCAGGGGGAGTGGGAGAGGGAGAAGCAGGCTTCTGGCTGAGCAGAAAACCTGATGCTGGGCTCGATCCCAGGACCCAGGGATCATGACCTAAGCCAATGGCAGACGCTTAACAACTGAGCCACCCAGGCACCGCCCCGCCCCCCCATAACTGTTTTGATAAGAGGCTGTATCCCTTCAGAACATTTCATGCATCTACCTACGTATATATACATCTACCCATAAAGAAGCACTATTTTCTTTTACACAAAAGTTTCACACCCACTGTGTTATTCTGTAACCTTATTCAATTCTCTAACATGAGATGTCTTAGAGAACTTCCCACATCAATCCCTTTGGGAGCTACCTTATTTTAACTGCTTCATGTTATTTTGTAACATGAACATACCAGGTTTATTTAGCTCTTCCCCAACTGACTGAGTGTAGCTTATTTTCCATTTTTCCCTATTATAAACAACCCTGCAGCGAACACCCCTGTATCTCTATGCACATGTCCAAACATTTCTGTGAAAAACACCTGCAAGGGCAATCAATAAGCTGTGTGTGGGCTCCTAAGGTTAGCAGATGCTCCTAAACTGACCCCCTCCCACCACAGGCCAGTCCAATTTATTTACACCAAGAACACATAAATAGCTACATCTAACTCATCAATGAAAGCACCAGGATGATATTAAGCACCTGTCAAAAGGTCCTGTCCTTAGGAGCCACAGACAGCCGTAAGACCATTCAGTGGGGCAGGGGCCTCAGGAGTCCTTTAACTTCTACCTGATCAGCTGTAGTGATGAGAGCTCTCTACTAGAGGCCCTACTTCCATTCCTGGATTTTAGAGATGTGCTGGAGTCTGACAGGCGGTCTTATCTCTCTCTCCCTTTACCCCACCCCCCAGTATAAATAATACATAAGGATAAGCTAAATAATATGTATTTTTCAGAGGCATGATATGACGAAAGCAGTCATAACAACGAGGAGGGCTACAGAAGTCCTGGGTCGGCTGGCCAGTTATCACACATGCCCAAAGTGGCAAGCATAGTGAGAATGAGTGATACTTGCACTGTAGCATAAAGTAGGGAATTAAAAGTGTAGCTAACGAAGGGCGCCTGGGTGGCTCAGTTGTTAAGCGTCTGCCTTTGGCTCAGGTCATGATTCCAGGGTCCTGGGATCGAGCCCCACATCGGGCTCCTTGCTCTACAGGAAGCCTGCTTGATGAATTTTGATGAATAAAATTCATCAAGTTTTGATGAATTTTATTCATTCGAGAGAGAGAGAGCACAAGCAGGGGGAGAGGGAGAGGAATAAGCAGACTTTTCGCCATCTTCCCCGCTGAGCTGGGAGCCTGATGTGAGGCTGGATCCGGGGACCTGGAGATCATGACCTGAGCTGGAGGCAGATGCTTAATCATCTGAGCCACCCAGGCGCCCCTTTTTCTGGATGTCTTAAGAAAACATTTTGAATTTGGTTCAAATAAAATGTATTGCCCTAAGACAATTATGAATAAGTAATCCCAGATCGCTACTTCTAGTGACATATATTATAACCACTGACCCATTATTCCTTGTGGTGCTACTAGGTCAGACCAATCCTTGATATCTTCAAATTTCACCTTAATGAGGCTGACACCTTTCAGCTTATCAATGGGTAGCTCCTTTATGTATTCCAGACGGCTAAAGAAGAAAACTTTGGGCACAGCACCAGCCTTGAGAGCATCTGCAATGAGCCTGCGACCTTCCAGCAGGATCTTTCCTCGCTTTTCCCGAAATGACCTGGACTTAACAATTGTCATTACACTGCTGTGGGTGGAAACAAAAAGACGGGTAATTACCAACATCCTTGTTACGGAGACCCACCTAGTTCTAACAGATATAAAGAACTTCACAGACATAAACTAACGAATTCCAAAGAAAACACTTATTCTGCCCATCATGCATAATAAAAACCAGAGAGTTATAGTCCTCCAAGAGGAGAAGTCCTCCAACAGGAGAAACGAAGTTAAGTTCCCGCTGGCAGGCGGGAAGAGAAACGGGAATACAAGTCTCAGGAACACATCACCTCAGCCTTCTGTCCCCGGGTAAAGCCTTATCATAGCGAAGCCCCGACTCTTCCCAGGTGCAGGGTGTCTGGGATGGGGACACCTGAAGCGGCTGCTTTGGTCGCTGCTCGTAGGGACTGGTCTCAGCCGCAGCCCTCTGGGGCTGCTTTCCAGGACCGGCCTTCCGTTCCACCACCTGTCCGGATGGAAACACCACCCTCACGGGGCTCCGCCGCAGCGCCCGGACCCAGCGCCGCCCATCGAGGTCCCAAGCTTGGACCACCGGCAGCAGCGGACGCATGGCCCACCTCAAGGCCTTTACCCGCGCCGCCATCTTCCCCCGCGCCTGGGTTGCGTCACTGAAGCGCGCCGGCGGCGACCAGTGACGTCACGACCCTTGTGCGCATCTGCAGGCTGGTAGTCTCAAACTCCTCACGGTAGTGTGACGCTGTTGGCTATGGCTAATCGTCGAGCTTTGCACTTCGTGTTCAAAGTGGGAAACCGCTTCCAGACGGCGCATTTCTTTCGCGATGTCCTCGGGATGAAGGTACAGACGGGGCCGAGAGGGGCTGGCGTGCCAGGGTGGGTGGCCGGGGCCGCTGAGCTCCATTGGCCCAAGAAGGGGACAAATGGGTGTGTCGTGAATGTCTGCCAGTCCCCAGGTGTCCGACCTTAGCCCTGAACTCCCCATTAGCCCTGTCGGGTTTTCAGCTTCAGAAAGCGTTGCATGTCGCTGGTTGGGTTGGTGGCCTTGGAAGGGACCTTTATTATCGCCTACTGTGTGCCCATACACGTTTCTTTCATTTAAGTTCATTCACGAATATTAGGCCTCAACCCTTGTGGAGCTTCCAGTCTAGTGAGAAAGACAATAAACAGGAAGTAATATAATACTCTCCCAATGAACAGTAACCCAATCTCTTCCGGTTTGGAGCCTTTCGGTTAAGATAATCTGCCTATTTAGAGTTCTGCTTCTCTCAGGCCTGCTTTGAATGCTCTCTTACGAGTATTCAGTCTCCGGGTGAATGCTCCGGCCCTCCTCTCAACAGTCCAGATCTAAGTGTGAAGTCAGAACCCATTGTCTCCAACACACCCGGAAGCGGCCTCTCCTGCCCTTTCCCACAGCAGCTGTGATTCTGCAGGGATCACGTGGGTGGCAAACGCAGGTGGAAGCTATTTGGGAGCCCCAGATAAGCAAGGGCTTTAGAGGTGTAAGAGTGCAGTTTAATGTAGAGAGTGCAGAAGATGTAGAGGGCAAAGTTACCTGATCATCAGTCATTTAAAATGTATTGTCTGTGCTTCATGGTCCTGTGTTGGTGACAGCTTTGGTGACAAAGGTGAAAATGATGTGAGTATCTGTCCTCAGCTAAAGCTTCTGGGCTAGGATGAGGGTGGAAATGACAATTTGATTTGTACATAGCTAACAGTAAAGGAAGTGAAAACTTGATGAGTAGTGAAAAACCACAAAACTCTCCCTTAATGTGTTTCCTCATTGATTAAAGGGTTGTTGTGAAGATTAAACACTGTTATGTGTGTAATATTTGATACATCATACGTAATCTATAAGTGGTAGCTACTACCAATATTAAAAATTACTACAGGAAAGATTTAACTTCAGCCTGGGTCATCAGGAAATAATTCACGGAGATCTTGCGTTTGAGTTGATCTATAAAAATTGGCAGGATTTCCACAAACAAAGATTAGAGGGAGGAGTGCACTGGAAAAACTGAAGAACTCATGCAAAGATAAGGTATGTTTGGGAAACACCACTAGTTTTCTGTGCCTTCAGCTTCGATTTCTTAGTTGAAGTTGAAATGGGACTACATCTGATAGTATCTTGAATACTGAGGAGTTTGGATTTTATGGCACAGTAGGTAGGGAACTCTCTTACATTTTAGAACAGGCTAATGCTGTGATCAGAGCTGTGCATGAGGGATGTAATTTTATGGTGGTATTAAGGAAAGAGATCAGTAAGGATGATTTTTAATAGTCTAGGAGAGAACTGATGGGAACTTGAACTGGAGCTATGGGAATCAAAAAGGAGAATAGAAACTTAAGACATTGAGAGGCTACTGTGTGTGGGGTTCTGTGTCATGTGGTTTAATAAGTTATCTATTTTCACAACCCATTGGGAGACTCAGGCCCTAAGCAACATTCTCAGCCAATGTTCTCAATCTCAGACACCCAACCTTCTTTTTTTTTTCAATCTCAGACAACTATTGAGTGACAGCCAGGATTCCAACTCAGAATTCTCTAACGCTGGAGGTCATACTTTGGTTTTCTGGGTGGTGGTTTTAGCTCCACAGCTCGGCTTCCAAATCTAAGTAGATTTCAGAAGCTTGGTTTTCTGACCCTTGGTATTCTAATTCCCTTACCAGATTTTGCGACATGAGGAATTTGAAGAAGGCTGCAAAGCTAGCTGTAATGGGTATGACACCTTGTTTCTTAAAATCTCCTTTAGGCTCTGAATACCCCTGCAAAACAGAAGACAGTTTCTCAAAGTAAGTATAAGGCAGTGGAATAAATTCAGGAATCAATAAATTAGGGTGGCAGCTTCAAAAACACAAGTAAGTGTATACTCTAAATGAACCAATGTCTTTTTTTTTTTTTTTTTAAGATTTATTTATTTGACAGAAAGTACAAGCAGGGGGAGCAGCAGGGAGAGGGAGAAACGGGCTTCCCCAGAGCAGAGAGCCCAATGCGGGCCTTGATTCCAGGACCCTGGGATCATGACCTGGGCCGAAGGCAGACGCTTAACCAACTGAGCCACCCTGGTGGCCCTAAATGAAGCAATGTCTTATTGAGTGTCTTAGCTTAGTAGCCATAGCAAACTGGAAAATTCCAAGGCCTAATGAAAATTGCATGCTCGTTGAGAGATATGCAAAAAAAATAAAGATCAAGTTAGAGAAGTATCTTTATAGGATTATGTTCCCTACTTTAAAGAAAAGTAAACAAATCTTTTCCTCAAATAAGTGCCAGACGGGTGATCTTGTGGTGCCTCTGGTGGTGGGGCCCACGAGTACTGTCCGTAGCTGCTTTTAGCACCAGTTGAGAGGTCATCTCTTCCTTATAGGTGCTCAGAGGACCGGAGGGGACTGCCCACTGTTCTGTCCTGAGAGCTCCTTAGGGGAGGCCTGATGCAGATTTTGTCTGTATTCACTGGGTTCATTTACTTTCATCTTTCTAGGCCTTATGATGGGAAATGGAGTAAGACAATGGTGGGATTTGGACCCGAGGATAATCATTTTGTCGCAGAACTGACTTACAATTATGGCATTGGACACTACAAACTTGGCAATGACTTCATGGTAAATGTCATTTTGTTTGAGCAGATTTTGGCTGTGCCTTTTATTGAGGTCCCTGATACAACTTGAGGTGTGATGACTGCTTTGCGTGCAGACTTTAGTTTTGTTTTCTGTTAAAAAGAAAAACTACTTGTGCACCTGTCTCAGAGCTGGCTTCAGGAGGAACTGTGATTTTCCGGTGTTTAGGAGTCACACACGAGACTTAGAGACAGCTTTGACAGAGACAAGCCTCCCTTAGGGGAATGACTGAACCTTGAGAGATAGAAGGGCCAGAGTCGTTGGTCTGGGCAGGCAGGTCCTAATCTCCAACCAGAGAAATATTTTCTCTCTAATGAACCATTAGGATTGGGCTGTGATATCATGGCAATGCTAGTCAGAAAAACAGGAGAGGCTTTTTAGGAGAAAGAGAAAGAAGCATTGCATGTACTGCATTCATTCCTTCATTCATGCAAGAGTTCAAGTTAGTGTGCATCTAATAGTTACAGGGTCTGCCTCTTATTGAGCAGCTACTGGATTGAGCAGCTAGATAGAATGTCCCTGGGCCCAAGTACACAGCGAGATAGAAGTAACCGGTCCTCTTTCAGGATCTACTGACCAAATCTACCTCATGCTAGATGTTATTTTGGTCATTTGATCCTGTTATTACTCTTAATTCATGTTAAAATAATAATGACGTTTAAATGAAATTTTTATGAGAATCAAGTATCTATAAAAGTGTTTTGTAAATGAAAAGGATGGTTCAGATTTAACATAATGTGTCTGTTTTTCTCTTTCTCGTTCTTCATGTCTCTCATTTATCAGAGAGGGAGAGTCTTTTTTTTTTTTTTTTTTTTAAGATTTTTTGATTTTTAAATCTTAAGATTTTTAAATCTTAAGATTTAAGATTATTTGACAGACAGAGATGACAAGTAGGCAGAGAGAGGGGGGGAAGCAGGATCCCTGCTGAGCAGAGAGCCCGATGTGGGGCTCGATCCCAGGACCCTGAGATCATGACCTGAGCCGAAGGCAGAGGCTTTAACCCACTGAGCCACCCAGGCGCCCTGAGGGAAAGAGAGTCTTAAGCAGGCTCCATGCCCAGCTCAAAGCCTGATGAGGGGCTTGGTCTCACGACTGTGAGATCATGAACTGAGCCAAAGTCAGGAGTCAGATGCTTAACCGACTAAGCCACCCAGGTAGCCCTAACTTATTCATTTTACAGATATTTATTGTGACTTACTATATGCCATGTACCCGGGTTAGGTCCTGGGGATACAGTAGAGTGAAACATGTTCCTGGCCTAAGGAGCTTCCTGTCTGGCGGGGGGAAACAAGGAAAGAGACTGAAAAGTACAGTGTAATTAGTGCTAAGATTGGAATAAGAATAGGCAGGTGTATGTGGGCAGAGATGAGGCTGGAAAAATAAGCCAGGGGCACATCAGACTAGGATGTTCACACCTTATTCTAAAAAGAAAGTGAAGCCATTTTCTGAAGCAGGGGAACAACACAGGGTATGTGGTGTGCAAGAATCCACCTGGCTGGAGCATGGAGGTTTGGTTGGAAGGAAGCAAAACTGAAAGCGAGGAAACTAGCTCAAAGGGTAGTACAGCAAGCCCTTTAACTCACCTGGTAGTAGCGGGAGATGGAGAGAAGTGGGTGGATTTGAGAGCTGTTTAGGAGGTAGAGTTAGTAGGATTTGATGAGAGAATGTAAATGAAAATTTCTTTGTGTTTCTTCTTATCTTTTCCTTACTCAAATTTAAATCGGGGAGAGGAAAAAAGAGCAAAACCATCTTGGCCCCATCAACATTCCACCGGCTCAAGTCAGATGTTGACTGCTGGTGCTGCAGGGGTTAGAGGTCATGT
Organism: Procyon lotor; assembly: GCA_028646535.1. NCBI lineage: Eukaryota > Metazoa > Chordata > Mammalia > Carnivora > Procyonidae > Procyon > Procyon lotor. The sequence goes on along the minus strand of CM053619.1, from coordinate 10,678,908 downwards.
AGGTGGAGAACAGTGAGGCTGCTCCACTGTGGGTCTTCCTGAGAGACTCTAATAGTAAATAGCCCTAATAAAAGGGACCTCTGGACTCCTCAGTGCATGGAACAAAAAAAAAAAAAACAGGTTACATAGAACTCCCATTTATATAAAGAATTCCCATACATTAAAAGGAAGAGGATCCAGGGGCACCTGGGTAGCCTACTTGCTTAGTGTCCAACTCCTAGGTTGTGATCTTGGGGTTGTGAGATCGAGCCCTGCATCCAGCTCTCTTCTCAGCCGGGGAGTCTGCTTGAGATTCTCTCCCTCTCCCTCTGCCCTTCCTCCCCCGCTCTCTCTCTCCCTCTCTTTCTCTCTCTCAAATAAATAAATCTTTAAAAAGAAAAAAAAAAAAATCAAAACTTAATTTTTTTTAAAGAGGCAAAAATTAAGACAGCCATGGAAAATAAATCAGAAATGTCTCTCAGACATTGAGAAAGATGTTCAACTACCAAGCTGCCATTTGTTACTAATGAGATTGACAAAAATCAAGAAGTGTGATAACACACTGTGTTAAGAGGGTGTTAGACAACTACTACTCTCTTAGGTTACTTTTATAAGAGTGTAAATTACTACAACTTCAGTTTGGCAGTATCAAAATAATGCATTTGGACCTGCAGTTTCACATCTAGGAATTTAGTTTACATGTACGTTAACAAGTATGTGAAATGAACTGTATTAAATTGTGGTATTTATTCATACAACAAATATTTATTGAGTTCCTGCTATGTGCCAGGCACGGTTCCAGGAAGTTTGGATAACCAGTGAACAAAATGGGCAAAATATGTCTGGCAGGGAAGGGAGTCAGGGCCTGACATACAATATATAATAAATAGAATAAATAAATCATATACTATGTTGTTTTAAAGGTGATCATTGTTATTGGAAAAGAACAGCAGAGGAAGGGGGATGGGGAGTATGGGACAGATGACTGGTTTTAATTTTAAGGAGGGTGTTGAGGGTAGGTATCAGGGAAGAAGGGCCATTTATGGAAAATCTCACATGAGAGAAGAGAGTTAGTTAGCCACGCGCATATTGCACGGAAGAGCAATCCAGATAGAAAAGCCTGTGCAGGGGCGCCTGGGTGGCTCAGTGGGTTAAAGCCTCTGCCTTCGGCTCAGGTCAGGATCTCAGGGTTCTGAGATCAAGCCCCGCATCGGGCTCTCTGCTCAGCAGGGAGCCTGCTTCCCCCTCTCTCTCTGCCTGCCTCTCTGCCTACCTGTGCTCTCTCTCTCTGTCAAATAAATAAATAAAAGTATTAAAAAAAGAAATTATTAAGAAAAGCCTGTGCAAAAGCCCTCAAACAGCACCTGGAATGTTCCAGAAAATGCAAGGAGGCCGGTCTGGCTGGAATAGATGGAACAAGGGGAAAGTGGGAGGAGATGGGGTCAGAAACGACATGGGATCAGGTTGTGTTGGGCCTTTCAGGCCGTTAGAATCCATCCCTCAGTGAAGCGATGAGCAATCAAGGGTTTTAAGCAGGGGGAAAATAACATAGGGTTGCTGTCTTGAGGGTAGAGTATGTTTCAGAAAATTTATTTTGGCTACAGAGTGGGTGATGGATCGGTAAAACGCAGGGAAAAAGAGGCTCTTATGACAATCCCAGTTAGTAGTGCGATTGGTCTTATCAGAATACACAGTGTACATTTTTAGATATTTTGATTAAATTTAAGTAATACCTTGATAGTTGGTTTAAATTTTTAAATTTTTTTTCAGCTTTTATTTATTTGAGAACGAGAGAGAGATTGAGATTGAGAGAACAAGTGGGGGAGGGGCGGAGGGAGAAGCTGACTCCCCAAGGAGCAGAAGGCCTGACGTGGGACTCAATCCCAGGACCCTAGGATCATGACCTGAGCTGAAGGCAGACGCTTAACCGACTGAGCCACCCAGGCATCCAGATTTTTTTGTTTAAAAAGCAAAAATAAAAATAAAACATCTCAAGTAGGTAGCTGGCAAGCCAAAGTAAAATCAAGATTTCTCTGACTAGATCTCTTTAAAATTAAGAGTATCTTTGGTATTAAAATGATCAAGCTTCTCAGGGTGCCTGGGTGGCTCAGTCAGTTAAACATCTGCCTTTGCCTCAGGTCACAATTCCAGGGTCCTAGGATCGAGTCCCAGGTTAAGGAGCCTGCTTCTTCCTCTCCTTCTGCTGCTCCCCCTATTTGTGCTTGCTCTCTGTCTCTCAAATAAATAAATAAAATCTTTTTAAAAATCCCTAGAAGAAAATTTTGAATGCTGATTAAATCTTAGGTGACATGATGTAAAGGCAGTGGGGTTTTGCCTGGTTATCTTGCTCTAGAAAAGCTGTAATGTTGTTGTTTGTCATAGGGTATCACACTTGCTTCTAGCCAGGCCGTCAGCAATGCCAGGAAGCTGGAGTGGCCACTCAGTGAAGTTGCAGAAGGTGTTTTTGAAACCAAGGCCCCAGGAGGATATAAGTTCTATTTGCAGAATCACAGTCCACCTCACTCAGGTAATTATACTGGGACTAATAAAAGCCCTCTGTCTAACGTCATCTTTGATGAAAGGAGAGAGGAACCAGATTTCTTTCTCCTGTGGAGTCTTTCTATATTGACATGATGTCTTTCCCAAGCCAATGTTACTTATTCTTCGAGGAATCATACTGTCTTTTCTTTTTTTAGAGAGAGGGTGAGAGAGAGCACAAGCAGGGGGAGGAAGGAGAGAGGGAGAAGCAGGCTCCCTGCCAAGCAAGGAGCCCAGTGCAGGACTCGATCCCAGGATGCTAGGATCACAACCCAAGCTGAAGGCAGATGCTTCACCAACTGAGCCACCCACGGATCCCTGGAGAGGGAAAATCTTAAGCAGGCTCCACATCCAGTGTCAAGCCAGATGTGGGGTTTGGTCTTACAACCCTGAGATCATGACCTAAGTTGAAATCAGAAATCCAACACTTAAATGATTGAGCCACCCAGGTACCCCAAGAAATCCTATTTTCGTATTAGAACTTTAGTGCATAATCCTAGGGGATCTAACTGGTTTTGGTTCTATTCTGCTGGTAATATATCTATTTCAGCTGTAGCAGAAAACCGATCTCAAACTAGCGTGAACAGTAAGAAAATGTTTTAGCTCACAGAGCGGGTACTCTGTAGGTTAGTTGATTCAGCAGCTCAGCAATGGCATCATGAATCCAACTTTTTGGGGCGCCTGGGTGGCTCAGTTGTTAAGCAGCTGCCTTCAGCTCAGGTCATGATCCCAATGTCCTGGGATCAAGCCCCACATGGGGCTTTCTGCTCAGCAGGAAGCCTGCTTCTTCCTCTCCCACTCCCCCTGCTTGTGATATCTCTCTCTCTCTCTGTCTCTCTCTCTGTCAAATAAATAAATAAAATCTTTAAAAAAAAAAAAATCCAACTTTTCTCTCTCTCTCCATCCTCCTGTCCACAGGGGTCTACTTCTAGAGCCAGTTCCCTTGTGGTTGGTGGGGGGCTGCCAGTAGCAATTGGGGCTACCGGCTTCCACATTCTCATCTGGCAGGGGAAGGAGAGACTGCCTTCCTGTTGCTTTTTATTAAGAGCAGAGCAAAACTCTTCTGGAATTTTCCTGCAGACTTCCTGGTCAGATTTGATTCACACTCCTGCTCCTGAATGAATCATTGCTAAGGGAAATAGGATTATCCTTAGACCGGTTGGTCTTAGCTCTCCCGTTTAGGTCGGTTTCACAAACCATAGTGCTGATACGAGGAGAGTGAGGGTGGAATGGAAGTGAGGGGCCCAGCACGCTGACTGCCATGCAGAAAGCAACCTTGCACGACATGTTTCATTTATTGCAGAACCAGCCTCATCATATGGGTAATCCCTGCACGTTCTGCTCTCTGCTCTGCGGAAAGAAAAACAATAGTAGAAAAAAAACACCAGTGAATAGCAAAGGCGGTTCTGCCTGCCATTTCAGAGCCTGAGCGCACTTCCGGAAGGGGAACCTGAGATGGGAGACATATATTCTCCTCCTTCCACTGGTCTGCCTCAGGGCCCGAATGCCTCTTGTCCTGAGTCTGATTGTGTGTATGATGCTGCTTGCTTTTCATCTGGAGCTCAGCAAAGGGAAGAATGATCTGTTCCAATGTGGGAGGTTAGACTGGTGCTGTAGGACTTACTGCCAGATGGTCACATTTTATATGCCTCGTAAAAGAGTCTGTTCCTTATTTTGTGGACAGTGAAAGACCTTAAGCAGGGAGGAGCATGATCTCATTTGTGTTTTGTAAGTCTTGTGGACTGTAGGTATAAAGGACTGAGATCGAGACTATGTCATGAATCTCAGGGTCTTGGGCTGGAGCCTCACATCGGGCACCACGCTCAGCAGGGAGTCTGCTTGTCCCTCTGCCCCTCTTCCGGCTTGTGTGTGCTCGCTCTCTCACTCTCTCTCTCTCGTAAAAAAAAAAAAAATCTTTAAAACAAATCTTTAAAAAAAGATACATAAAAAATGGAGAGCCCCACAATCCTAAGATGTTTTTGTCCTTTGGAATGATAATACCTTTGGGGCATTAATTTCCAATTAGTAATAGAGTAAAATCTATCAGTCTAGCTGGTGTCCAGCCTTCCTTTGAGTAACTGGGTCCTGGGTAGTCTCACCCACTTATTACCATTCCTGTCCTGCACCCTTCAGGGACCCAGCTGGCTAGAATTTGTTGATTTCTCAATGAATGGGGAAAACGAACAGTCTGCCAGGCAGAGGCATCTGTGAGAAACACTTTGCCTTCGTCATGATATTGCTGTTCTACAGATGGGGTTGAGACGGTGAAAAACCAAAGAAAAATATACTGAATTTATCATAGAGCAGCTGTTCGGAAGATCACCTTACAATATAAAAATGTCCGATAATGTTAAATGTTTTAGTATAACTTTTATCCTTTTTGCAAAAAATAGATTTTTTTTCCTAGACAGATAAGCAAAGAAGAAGAAAGCAGGAAACAGCATCCACATAGCCAGATAATCACTGTTAACATTTTAGAGTGTATCTTTCCAATCGGTTATCCAAAAGAAAAAATGTATCTATCTATATATCTTATGTTCCATTGTAACGATTCCATTGTATTACATGGTGGGAAGATTAAACAGTTGTCTAATGTTAGATATTTATTTTGTCCCTAGTGTTTCATTGTTATAAGCAACACCATAAAAAGAACGTCTTTGTCCTGAAAGGCCTTCACACATCTACAATTATGTCTTTAATTGGTAATAATAGGATTGCTTTTTGAAAAGCAGTTTACATTTTTTAGGCTTTGGGTACATTCTGTCAAATTGTTGCCCAGAAGTGTACTAATTTACTCTCTGTCAGTATTATATGATTTGCCAGTGAAATAACAAAATGTTTTAATTCTAATTTCTTTGATTATTTGTGAGGTTGAATTGTGTGTGTGTGTGTGTGTGTGTGTGTGTGTGTGTGTGTGTGTGTGTTCATTGACCATTCCAGTTCATTCTTTGTGGATTACCACCTTGTACTTTTTACTGTTTTTTTTCTAGGATGTTCATCTTTTTTCCTAGTAATGTTTAAAGATGATTTAAATATTAAGGACTAGGGCACCTGGGTGGCTCAGTGGGTTAAAGCCTCTGCCTTCGGCTCAGATCATGATCTCAGGGTCCTGGGTTCAAGCCCCACATTGAGCTCTCTGCTCAGCGGGGAGCCTACTTCCCCCTGTCTCTCTCTACCCGCCTCTCTGCCTACTTGTGATCTCTCTCTCTCTGTCAAATAAATAAAATAACATAAAAGAAGCTTAAAAAAATAAATATCAAGGACAAATTGCAAAATGCTATTTTGCAAGCATTTACAAATATTTGCAAACATTTTGCAAAATTGTTTCCTACTTTGTCATTTACTCTTTGATGGTAATCTTTTTTCTTTTTTTTTTTTTCTTTTTGGTGGTTATTGGCTAGGACTTTTCCATTTCATATAAAATTTTTTCCTTCAGGTTTTTCTATCTCTGGTGTTAGGTTGTTTTTTGTTTTTTGGTTTTTTTTAGATTTTATTTATTTATTTGACAGAGAGATCACAAGTAGACAGAGAGGCAGGCAAAGAGGAGGGGGGAAGCAGGCTCCCCACTGAGCAGAGAGCCCGATGCGGTGCTCGATCCCAGGGCCCTGATATCATGACCTGAGCCAAAGGCAGAGACTTTAACCCACTGAGCCACCTAGGGGCCCCTGGTGTTAGGTTTTTTAAAAAATCTCTTTCCACCCCAAAATTGCAGCGACAATGACCTGTTTTTAGTATTTTCATGGTTTCATTTTTTAAACGTAATCCTTAATCCTAAAATCCCTTTCTTATCATAAACTAATTCTTGGGGCACCTGGGTGGCTCAGTTAGTTAAGCATCTGTCTTCTGCTCAGGTCCTAATCCTGGGGTCTTGGGATTGAGCCCCACATAGGGCTCCCTGTTCCGCAGGAAGCCTGCTTCTCCCTCTCCCTCTGCCTGCTGCTCCCCACACTTGTGTGCACACTCTCTCTCCCTCTTTCTCTGTCAAATAAATAAATAAAATCTTAAAAAAATAGACTGAGTTCTTATATATACTCAAGCCTGGTTTAGTCTTTCTGTTCAATTAGATTACACTGATCTGCCCTTTCCTATTTTACTATTCTCCAGATCCTGTATTAAAAGTCACTCTAGCAGTGTCTGATCTTCAGAAGTCCTTGAACTACTGGTCTAATCTCCTGGGAATGAAAATTTATGAAAAAGATGAAGAGAAGCAAAGGGCTTTGCTGGGCTATGCTGATAACCAGGTGAGTGATCTTGGAGAGAAGTAATCTCTCTTACTTTGAGTTTGGCTTCTAAATGAGGTTAACGTGAAGGTTATTTTCAAAGTTTTTTCACAGTGATTCAACATTTACACAGATAAACAAAAAGAAGAAAATAAAAATTGCTGATAACCTCATCACCCAGATATTACCTTTGTTTGTATTTGGGGCTATATCCTTTCAGAAGTGGAATTGCTGAGTCAGAAAAGATAGAAACAAGATCTAGTACTATAATGATAATCTGTTTTCATCTTTTTTTTTTTTTTTTTTAATAACCTAGCATTTGAACATGAGTTAGTCCTTGTACTCTGGCCCAGCACATCTACTGGTAGGAATTTATTTCACAGACGTACTCACCATTCATGTGTGCAAGGAAATGTGTACAAGGTTATCTGTTGCAGATTGAAATAGCTAAAGATAAGAAATAACCTCAATGTCCTGTACATTAGAGGAATAGTTCAATATTTTTTGGTTTATCCATAGAATGGATTACTGTGCAGCTATCAGAAAGAATAGGGTGCGGGCGCCTGGGTGCCTCAGTGGGTTAAAGCCTCTGCCTTCAGCTCTAGATCATGATCTCAGGGTCCTGGGATTGAGCCCCACATCGGGCTCTCTGCTTAGCGGGGAGCCTGCTTCTCTCTCTCTCCGCCTGCCTCTCTGCCTACTTGTGGCCTCTCTCCTTTCTGTCAAGTAAATAAATAAAAAATCTTTAAAAAAAAAAAGAAAGAAAGAATAGGGTGAATTGTTATGTGCCAACAGTGTAACATTGGATAAAAACAAGGGACAGGATAATGTGTAAATTATGCTACTGTTTGTATTTTAAAAAAAACCTATGCATGCCATGTGCCTAGCAGGACACACAGGAAGCCTCTGGGAGTGAATAGAAGGGAAAGATAGTTTTTACTTTATTCCTTTAGTGCTGTTTGATTTTTTTTTTTTTTTTTTTTTTTTTGGTTAACCACATAAACTGTTCCAAAAAAATAGACCCAGTTTCTTATTTCTTTCAGTGTAAGCTGGAGCTGCAGGGTATCAAGGGTAGAGTTGATCATGCAGCAGCTTTTGGAAGAATTGCCTTTTCTTGCCCCCAGAAAGAGGTAATGTTTGTTCCCGGGTCTTTTGTGTAAGCTCTGGGACTAACTAGTTGAACCAGCTAAGAACCTCAGCCCCCCCTTCTTTAGATTTGTTCCGATTGTGCCTTGGTATCAAGTTCAACGGCTGTCTCCAGAGCCGCTGAGATAATCAAGTCAAACAAGTGGTGCCTGGGTTCTCCCTGGCTGATCTGATTACTCCCCTAGGGCTGACGAGGACCACGGTGTGGGAGTGGTACGTGACCCCTTGCTCACTTTGCCTCTTTATTTGCCTCAAGTTACTGGACTTAGAAAACTTGATGAAAAGGGAGAACCAGAAGATTCTGACTCCCCTGGTGAGTCTGGATACGCCAGGGAAAGCAACAGTACAAGTGGTCATTCTGGCTGACCCTGTAAGTAGTACTCAGGAAAGGGATGGGCTGCACCAGGGCTTTCTGCAAGGTGTCTTTTTGCCAAATTTCTTTTCTCTTTATTGGTGCAGGATGGACATGAAATTTGCTTTGTGGGGGATGAAGCATTTCGAGAACTTTCTAAGATGGATCCAGAGGGAAACAAATTGTTGGATGACGTGAGTCTCATTTCTGACTTTGTATCCCATAGGCCCACAGGGGATGGTGTTAAGTGTGTGGGGGAAGGGCTGAAGCAAGAGCGTCCAGTACTGTGTCCTTTTGCTGGTAGGGTGACTTTGGAGTCAGGAACATGTGTCTTCATTGCCTCCTGTATGACTCTTTTTTTTTTTTTTAAGATTTTATTTATAAGTGGGATGCCTAAGTGGCTCAGTCAGTTAAACGTCTGTCTTCAGCTCAAGTCATGATTCCAGAGTCCTGGAATTGAGCCCCACATGGGGCTCCCTGCCCAGTGGGAAGCCTGTTCTCCCTCTCCTACTCCCCCCTGCTTGTGTTCCCTGTCTCTCTGTGTCTATCTTTGTCAAAATAATAAAATCTTTTAAAAAAAAAAAGATTTTATTAATAAGTAATCTCTATACTCAACGTAAGGCTTGAACCCACAACCCCAAGATCACACACAGCCCCAAGTCACACGCTCTACCGCCTGGGCCAGCCAGGCGCCCCTAAAATATTTTATTTTTTTAAGTAATCTCTACACCCGGCGTGGGGCTCAAACTCAAGTCCCCAACATTAAGAGTTGTGCACTCTACTGACAGCCAGCCAGACGCCCCAGCGCCCATATGACTCTTAACTGGGCATCGCATTTGTGCCTTCACACTTGCTCACGCCTGGGGAGCCACTCTTGCCCCATGCGTCATGATTCTGCTCAGCGAGGGGAAAGGCCCACGTCCACCCCCTCG
>CM053619.1:10638539-10669241 GCA_028646535.1 Procyon lotor | reverse complement strand
TTAATGACTGAAGACAGTGCAGTGAGGTACAAAGTGGACTGTATGTTTTGTTTTATGGACTTAAATATATATTCCAATTCTCTCTGCAGGCAATGGCGGCAGATAAAAGTGATGAATGGTTTGCTAGACACAAGAAATTAAAGGCTTCGGGGTAGGAGAAGACACGATGTGGAACAAGCATTTGTGATTCCTGTCTAGTATCTGCAAGGCCTGATGGGTCCGTGCATGATTAAGCCTCTCACACCTTCGTGGTTTCCTGTACAAGCAAGGAGGCTGGGGTGCTAAAGATCTGTGTGTCTTAATCTTTGAAAGCTCTAAGATGTATTTTAGAAATAAAATCCTATTATTATCTGTCCAATTAGAGGCCAACTATTGCTGTAACCTGCACTGTTACTGGAATGGCACATTCTTTGTGCAACTCTATTAGATTAGTCATAAATTACTTTTTAGCTTGGGCAACTGCGTGGGACATTATCTGTGGTGGGAGATGGAGGGAATTTTGATAAGCTTATAGCAGGACTACTCCCAGCACCATGCTGTTCTAATTCCTTCCTCTGGCAGGCCTTGACATTGAAAAATATTAAAGAAATTTTGTTCCTTGAATCAAGAGCTGTGACTAACACCCCACATATTCCTCGCTTTGAAATTTTGAGCATCCAGAGAAAACAGATGGAAGGATCTAATGTGCTGTGTTGCTACATGCCTGGCTTCGTACTATTTTCCATATATAATTTTTTAAAATTATAAAATTTCACGAGAATTTTGATTTCTTACATATGGGTTCGATTTCTTAAATATGGGGGCGCCTGGGTGGCGCAGTGGGTTGGGGCCTCTGCCTTCGGCTCAGGTCATGATCTCAGCGTCCTGGGATCGAGCCCCACATCAGGCTCTCTGCTTAGCGGGGAGCCTATTTCCCTCTCTCTCTGCCTGCCTCTGCCTACTTGTGATCTCTCTCTCTGTCAAATATATAAATCTTTAAAAAAAAAAATTTCTTAAATATGGATTAGATTATTTCTTCAACCTGAAAAAAATTGTTTTAATGATTTCTTGTAGCTTCCTATTTGGTTCCATAGAACAAATAAATTTTAATCATTGGAAATAGGATTATATTGGCCATATTTATTATAAATGGTTTTTGAACGTATACTTCTGAAATCAAGTTGTTATACCAGCCTCTGAGATTCTATTTAAAATGGCAGTGGCCGGGTTCAGATTTTAGGCAAGAAGCTGAAGAGATAGAAAAGGATTGACTCAGAGGTTACCAGTTCCAGAATAATATATATGAAATTACCTGTGGTGTTCTCCCTTGCTGCCAGGAAATTTCAGGGTTTCAGCTCACCTTCTGTTAGGGAAATCTTACTTTCACTGAGAGAAAAAAATCCTTTTCCAGCTCCACGGCACTTTTTATTCAACTTAAATTCTCTGTCTTGAGACAGAGTTTCAAAGCAAACCAAGTTATAGATGTTCTTTTCTAGACCTGGCTCACTTTTTTCCTATACACGGGGAAATTATTGTGTGGATTTTGAATAACACGTCTGTAGATGGTATGATCCATTAGAAAACAAGGTTATAAGATGGTTTTGCCCAAGCTGTTGTTTTGTTTTGTTTTTGTTTTTTTTCTTTTAAAGATTTTATTTGACAGAGAGAAACACAGCGAGAGAGGGAACACAAGCAGAAGGAATGGCAGTGGGAGAAGCAGGCTTCCTGCGTAGCAGGGAGCCCGATGCGGGGCTCGATCCCAGGACCCTGGGATCATGACCTGAGCCGAAGGCAGACGCTTAACGACTGAGCCACCCAGGCGCCCCCCAAGCTGTTGTTTTAAAACAGATAAAGTTGGAAAGTTCTTTGGCTTCTCCAGATCTGTGTTTTCAGAACAGTTATTTTGGGGTTTTTTTGCCTTGAGGGGTTGAGGAGTTCTGGCATATTAAGTTTAAATTCAAACTTCCCTTGGGTTTAAATCCAGAGAGATTTAGAATGGCTAGGTTGCAAGTGCTCCCTGAGCCAACCCGGGGAATTAGTATGAAATCCATATTTGTTTGACATCTTGGTAGAATTAGCACAGCTGTGGAAATTCATGGTTCCTCTATGGGACTTTCTACCCATCTCACCTGTCACGTGCGGTTGCCGTTGTGGTTTAGCAGTTTTTAGGAGGGCTCCAATTTGTCCACTGAAATTCATGGTGAGAGTTAATGGGAAGTTTCAGTTTTGTCTAAGATTTCTTAACTTCCCCTTGAGAAGTCAATAGGAAATTTACTCTGGCCTTAATGATGGACAAAAAAATGCTCTTGTTTTGTTATTTTTGGATTTTATTTATTTATTTTTAGAGAGAGAGTGCTTTCGAGCAGGGGCAAAGGAGGCGCAGAGGGAGAGAGAGAAACGTAAGCAGACTCCGTGCTGATCCTGGAGCCCAGTGTGGGACTTGATCTCACGACCCTGAGATCATGACCTGAATTGAAACCAAGAGTTGGTTGCTTAACTGACTGAGCCACCCAGGCACCTCAAGAAATACTCTTGCCTCAGACTTCTATAAAGTAACAGAGTCAATGATACGAAAATCAAAACAATATTTAAAAGATACCTTTTTAATATTTATTATTTAATAATATTTAACTATTAAATATTTAATTATTTGATTAAATTATTATTTAATAATTTAATATTGCTCCTACCAATCCTTTTCCTCTTGCCTCCTGCTTATTAAGCAAATATACTTATTTTCTCCCATTTCCCCACAAAATTCAGCATACTGTGTACACTATGTATTTTTTGATAATATATCCCATAGTTGCTTTCTGCAGTCCTAACTATGGTGCATTTTTACTTTATCACGTTTTCTAATGATTTACAGAATGGTATGACTTATACCTACAGTGCCTAAGTTAATACTATATTTTGGACAAGATGTTCCGTTATTTTTACTAGTAATTCACACTTTTTGTGAATCGGGGCCCTCAAAGCATCAAATGTGCTTGTGATATCCTCCAAAGAAGGGAAGACAGCACAGCTATTGTACAGTGTGGCTCTTGCCCTACCTAAAATAGTTCCTTAGTCACTGTGGCATCCTGAGGATATTTTATTCCCACATCATGTACCTAGTCTATAGCAACTTCGTGCAAAGATGTGAACAGATGATCCTGAAGATACCTGGTAAGATATGGTTTCCTTTGTCCTCTGAAGTTTTTATGATTGTTGCTTCTGTTAATAGCCCTTCCGGAACTAGAGCTGCCCTGATGGCATGATCTCTGGGAATAGTTTTTGAGGAAAAGTGTTGGGAAGGCCCATGCAACAGCAGAGCTTTTTCTCTGAAATGTCTTTAATAATAGCCTATCGATTCTTCCATACCCCAGGGCACTCACTGTGCATTGATGCCTCCATGATAATCAGCACTGAGGAGTGGAAACCGAGCACAGGCACTTTGGCCCTTGCCTGGATCGAGGGGTGTGCTGTGCTTCTAAAACAAACTCATTTACATGTATTGTCCCACAGACATCCCCAAGCAGAAACCAGGATTAACTACGAACTAATCCCAAGAAAACTTTGGTTGCACAGCACGGCCTCCAATTTCGGGGGCTGGAATTTTGAAACCATCTGCCCCGGTGTTTCTCATCTGTGTTGTCATGCATCAATTACTTCACTAAAAGCTTGACTTCCCTCAAAATACAAACTACATCAGGCCTGTGTTCCAGTAGGGGCTTTTGGTAGTAGGATTTGACTTTAGGGGGCGCCTGGGTGGCTCAGTCATTAGGCATCTGACTTCAGCTCTGGTCATGATCCCAGGGTCCTGGGTTCGAGCCCCGCATTGGGCTCCCTGCTCTGCGGGAAGCCTGCTTCTCCCTCTCCCACTCCCCATGCTTGTGTTCCCTCTCTCCCTGTGTCTCTGTCAAAATAAAATCTTAAAAAAAAAAAAAAAGATTTGACTTTAGCTTTTTGGAAGCCAAAGCCCCATTCTCCTCAGTAATGTTGGGTTAGTAGTGAACGAACAACCCCTGAAGGGTTAAGGGGCCTCAGCCTCCTCTCCTCCTTTCTCCTTTCCTGGGAGGCCAGGCCTCTGGAGAATGGCCTGTTGACCTCATATTTTGAGGCATTTTCATAGCATGATTCCTTCCCCAACTTCTCTACTGCCAAGCATTTGCATATACTCTGGGATAGGAAGGCTGGGAACTCTTATTCAAAATCATAAAGCCAGTTGTGATGGAACTTTCCCTAGGGCAGAGCTGCTTTATATCTTGGACACCTCCTCAGGACTCTCACTTGGAGTTTAATCACCTTTCCAACAACAGTCACTCACTCATGCAGTTTAAGTGATTTATTGATGTTTCTCAGCTATGGTGGTTATGGTTTCGGGATGTTTCAGCCATCGGTCTTTTAAGAAGCCCTTTCCCCTACCAGAGGAGCCCTGCTACTTCATTCTGTTTGACACTCTGTCCTCTTTAACCAGTATCCTTTTTCTTTAGTTCTTCCACTTTGGCAACATAGATCCTCATGGCATCCATCTTGGACATCCCTCTGTTCTCGTTCCACGCCTCCCACTTGGCGGTGGCTTTCACGTCTGTAGCAGGTGGGGCAGGGATGTTGCAGTCGCCCTGGGTGGCCTGTTTGTAGAAGCTGTACACCGACAGTTTCTCCTGATCACTCACAGGTCCCTTCAACTGCTTAATAGCAGCACAAGCCAGTTCAAACTCCACTTGGCACATTGGAGGTGCTGAGGACTGGCCCCTGTGTCCTCTCTAGGTGATAGGTGGCGCTGGAAGCTGGAGGATGGAGAGTTAGAAACACTGGGGGCTAGTGATCAGGTCAGGGAAGAAGGGAAATGGAGCAAAGGAGACAAGGTAATGTGTGAGAAGAACACAGGATATTCGTGTGTTTTCTCAGAACTGGGGCCCATTGCATTGGATCTCCCCCACCGTTGCTCTGGCTAGCAAAGTGCATTTTCCGGGGAGGGCAACCAACCAGTAACACTTTAAAGGTGACTATGATGCCAGAAAATTAAGGAGACTGTGCTGCCCTGAGAAGGAAGTGCGCGGGGGCGGGGGTGCGGGGAGAATTGGTGGGGCAGACCCGCTTCAGGAGAGGAAGCCTCTCAGAATGGCCAATCTGTGCCGGTTAGTGGGCAGCCTGGGGAGGTCGTTCAGTACGGGTGAACTGTAAACGGGGGATGCCGCGGGTTACTGGATGCGAGCGAACGCGGAGCCTGGGACGGAGTTAGTGGGTAGGATCCGCGGGGACTCAGAAACCTGGGCGGGGCAGGGGCTGGACAGAGGCGTGGCTGAGCGGCAAGAGCAAAGGGAAAGGTGGGGACAGGCGTTTGGGGCCGGGCGGGGCGCTCTCGGCGGAAGGGAAGGGCGCGTACTTGCCTGTTGGCGGGTTGGAGGCCTCGGGCTGGTAGGGGGCGCTGTGGGCCGGGCTGTTGGGGCGCCGCGGACCTGTTGGTGAGGACTGCGCGTGCGCGCGGAGCGGCGGGAGACTGCGGCCGGCTGAGCGGCGCCAGAGCTGAGACGGTGGGCGGGGCTGAGGCGCGGCCCATTGTCCCGCCCTCGCCCCCGGAACCACCCATTGTGCCGTGGAGCCTGCGCCGCTCTCTGGGCGTTGCGGGGGAGGGGCGGCCCGCGCGGCCGCCAGCGTCGCCGCCATGGACCTAGGTGGGTGTCCCGACTCCCCGTTCTCGGCCCTCGTGGTCTGCGTCCCGAAACCGGCGACCAGGGCAGTGCTGAGCGGGCCCGGGCGAAGGGGGCCCTCGGGGTCCGGGAGGGTTTGGGAGGGCTGGGGTGTCCTCGGGCCCGGGGTCGGGAGGCCCGCTGCTCCGAGGCCGGCGTCTTGGCCGCCTTGAGGCGCCTTTCCACGTGAAGGGCCAAGCGGATGTGAAGTTAGAGTTCCCGAACGTGGACAGGGTTCGTGCACGTGTTTTGAAAACTGCCGGGCTCGGACGAGACGCCCCCGGGGAATCCCGGATACCCCGACGGTTTCATTTACTGGACAGCCACTGAGTTCTTGAGCAAGCGTCTTACGCTCATGAGGTCCCCCTCAACAGAACGGGGCTGACGAGAATGTACCCACCACACCGCGTTTGGGGGCGTTTTGATAGAGAGCACGTGTATACAGTGACTGGTGCGGTGCCTTGCGCACAGCCCGTTAATCCGAGCAGCAGTTGCGGGGAGGGCTGCAGGAGCCGAGGTGGCACTCCTGAACCTCTCTGCGCTTTGATTCAGAGTCCTCACGGGCAGGGTCTGGGAGAAGGGAGTGGGGAGCTGGTATAAATCGATGGCTCTTTTTCCGGCCTCTCCCCCTGCTGGACGTGCTCTTACAGAGATGAGATCAGGAGGCTGTTCTGAGAGCTGGGGTGAGGCATCCCAAGATGTGCCAGGAGCAGGCTGTGGAGAAATGGTGTAGTCAGGTCTTCAGTGGCGGAACAGCAGAGCTCCGAGCTTGGAGCCCTGCGGGTGTGGTGATTTCTGCCCCACCACCCTGTAGTTGGGACATCCTGAGCAGCTTGTTCCGAATCTCTAAAACAAGAATGGTTCTCAAAAGGTTGATTTGAAGATTAAAAGATCTTGCACAGTGCCTGGCACGGAGTAAGCACTTCATAAACATAAGTGGGCATTTAGTAGTGATAAGAACACTTGGGGTTTGCCCAGCTATTAACCCGTAGGTCATAGGACTTACTCCTTTGGGTACAGTGAACATGTCTCTGGAATATTGGGGGACATCTCAGCTGACTGTGCAACAAATTTAAATTTACAGTCATAAGGGGACATATTTTGGGAGCCTAGGAGATTAGCCTGAGCACAAAAAGGGGAGGGGCGCAGAATCCTCAGTGAGACCCTTCAGCAACTTCTTTTCCTGGGAGTCTGCCTCCACCACTGGAAGCCAAGGTGGACTGCCTTCAGCAGTTGGTTGTGTAGGAGTGCTGATCCTTTGGCCTTTTGCCACTCCCTTGAAGTCAAAGGGCAGGATCATTTTTAGTCTCCTGAATCAAGATTCTCTTGCTGGCTCCTGGCCTGTGAAATTGAGAAAGATGTGTTCTTGAGGGCGTGAGCGAATGAGGAAGGGGTGGCATCTCCGGGCCCTGGGAAGGGGGTAGAAATTGGGAATATTGAATAGTGAGTAGCATTTGTACTCTTGATTTTACTTCTGGGCCAGAAGCAGCTTGCCTGAGGAAGACCTATGTCCTTTCCCGTTACTGAGCTAGGGAAGGCAAAGAATAGTGACAAGGTTCCCATCCCGCCAAATGGAAAGATTTGTGGGGAATCAACACAATTTATTGAGCACTTCTCAGGCTCTTGGTGGCCAGAGGCTTATAGTAGCTGAATTTTATGTAATGCTCAGCAGCTCTGGGAGATGGAATTGGGAGCTAACACTGAACAACCAGCTCAGTGTTGAGGGCTTGACTAGCATAGATCATTTGATCCTCCCAGTCTAAGACGAAGTCTGTATTTTTCCCCACATACACAGAAGGGAAGCTCAGAGAAGCTTTAGCTGCTTCTAGATGGTTGAGCTACGATTTAAAGCTGTGTCTAATTAAACATCCCCAAATGCCTTCCCTGATGTCTGTTGATTCCTGGCTCCCTGGAGAAAGGACTTTTCTTTCCTAATCTACTAAAGTATTTTTTTGTGTCTACCTCTTGGTTTCTTGCCTTTAGTAGCTTGTTCTGTTTAACAGAGCTGTGGGGTAAATGGCTTCCCTGAAAGGCAGAACACTTGAAGTTTGTTTGCAAGACAAGGCTTTAGGAGGAGGGAAGGCAGGGCTTGCCTGATTGCTTCTGTGTCCACAGCCCTGGCCCGTGCCCCTCTTAGGCTGTATCATTACTTGGAAGCACAAGTGTCATATTCCACAGTACATACTTGGTGGCCCCCCATAGCTTGGTAATGCCGGGCTCTCGCTCGCTCTCAGCCCTTCCTCCCCATGCCCTCTGCTGGCCGGTCCTTTGCTGGAGGGCCTGGCCCTTTCCTTTACACATGCTTTTCATGCAGGATCTCTTTTACTTTTTCATTCCGTTGATCCCCTCTGGGCAGACACCTCCCTGAGCCACATTTCCATTGCTGGAGGACATCTGTACCTTAATGTTCTACCTCAAACCCCAAATAACCAAAACTGAACAGCGGTCCCTCCAAAGCTGTTCTGATTCTCTGTTCCCCCAGTGATGCGCATTGTCTTCCCAATCCAGGCTAGGGAGTTGGGGAGCCCTTTATTCCTTGGCTGAGTCCTTTTGATTCCAGCTCTACAGTGACTCTTAGAACCCACCCTCCTTCCCCCTGAGAACCCTTTCGTCTCTAACCCTGATGATGAGAGCCAGCCTACCAGCTGAAGTCTCTCCGTCTAACTGCTACTGATTATTTTAAAGATTTGTCACCACCCTCTGTCTTGTGTGGCTTCTGTCTGTGCAGGACCCGTGAATATCTGTGAGGAAATGACTATTCTGCATGGGGGCTTTTTGCTCGCCGAGCAGCTGTTCCACCCCAAAGCACTGACAGAAATGACAAAGTCTGACTGGGAACGCGTTGGGCAGCCCATTGTGGAGGCCCTAAGGGAGATCTCCTCTGCCACGGCATGCTCCCAGCCCTTCGCCTGGAAGAAGAAAGCTCTGATCATCATCTGGGCCAAGGTTCTTCAGCCCTACCCCGTCACCCCTTCAGACACTGACAGTCGGTGGCAGGAAGATGTGTTCTTCTCAGTAGGCAACATGATCCCTACCATCAATCACACCGTCCTTTTTGAGCTGCTCAAGTCCCTGGAAGCTTCTGGACTCTTTATCCAGCTCCTGATGGCCCTGCCCACCACCATCTGCCGCGCAGAACTCGAGCGCTTTTTGGAGCACATGTCCATTGACACTTCTTCAAAGGATGTTGCCTTTTTCCTCAGCGTCTGGTGGGAAATGATGAAGCACAAAGGCAATCAGCAGGACCCCCTTCTCTCCCAGTTTAGAACAATGGCCCATAAGTATTTGTCCTCTTCAGATGAGTTCTCCCACCCTCCAAAGAGGTTTAAGTCAGACCCAGATGTGTGTCCCACCATGCCCCTGTTGGCCATGCTGCTCACCGGGCTGAAGCAAATCCAGAGTCAAATCCTCTGCCCAGGGATGAAGTGCTGTGCATTAGCCAACTTGGCAGACATGCTGACCGTGTTTGCGCTGATGGAGGACGACCCCCAGGAAGTGTCTGCAACCGTGTATCTGGACAAACTGGCCACGGTGATCTCCGTGTGGAATTCGGACACCCAGAACCCCTATCACCAGCAGGCACTGGCAGAGAAGGTAAAGGAGGCAGAACGGGACATCAGCCTGACCTCCCTGGCCAAGCTTCCAAGCGAGACCATCTTCATCGGGTTTGAGTTCATGTGCAGCCTGCTGCAGGAGTGGGGGGAGGAGCTGCAGGCCATGCTCAACAGTAGCCAGGGGACAAATTATGACAGCTTCCGGCTCTGTGACAGCCTGACTTCCTTCAGCCAGAACTTAAAGCTCTACCTGGATTCTACCAGCTTGTCCAAGGAGGAGAGGCAGGTGGTCTCGGAGCTGGCAGAGTGCGTTGGGGACTTCCTGAGGAAAACAGCCAGGGTGCTGAAGAACAAGGGCTTTGAGAAGGACATCACTGCCTCCATTGCCATGGCCATTATCGAGCAGAAGATGGACCGGCATATGGAAATGTGCTACATTTTTGCTTCTGAGAAGAAGTGGGCCTTCTCAGACGAGTGGCTCGCCTGCCTGCTTAATAACCGGGCCCTCTTCCGAGAGCCAGAGCTGGTGTTAAAGCTGCTGGAAACGGTGATGGAAGTGACCACGGCAGACAGAGCCATCCCTGAATCTCAGATCAAACAAGTGATCAGCTTGATTCTGGAATGCTATGCAGACCTCTCGCTGCCAGATAAAAATAAAGTCCTCTCAGGCACTCTGCTCTCCTGGGGGCGGAAGGGTCTCTCTGAGAAGCTGTTGGCTTACTTGGATGGGTTTCAGGAGGACATCAATACAACTTTCAACCAGCTCGCACAGAGCGCCTCTGAACAGGGCTTAGCTAAAGCCGTGGCCTCTGTGGCCCGCCTGGTCATCCTGCACCCGGAAATCACCGTGAAGAAAATGTGCAGCATGGCCGTGGTCAGTCTCGGCATCCATAAGTTCCTGGCCCAGATTCTCACTGCCTTCCCCGCCCTTCGGTTCCTGGAAGAGCAGGGTCCAAATCCATCCACCAGCTTTGTGGTGTCCTGCCTCAAAGAAACCGTCTGGACAAAGTTCTCCACCCCCAAGGAAGAAAAGCAATTTTTGGAGCTCCTGGGCTGCCTGATGAATCCTGTGAAGCCCCAGGGTATCCCGGTGGCTGCTCTTCTTGAGCCAGATGAGGTGCTGAAGGAGTTCGTCCTGCCTTTCTTGCTGCTTGATGTCAAAGAGGTGGACCTCAGCTTGAAGATCTTCATCCAGACTCTTGAAGCGAATGCATGTCTGGAGGAATACTGGCTCCACGCCTGCTCCCCATTCCCTCTCATCTTCAGCTTGTGCCAGCTCCTGGACGGCTTCAGCAAATACTGGCAGCTCCTCAGGGAGAAACGGTGCCTCTCTCTGGATGGAAAGGACCTGGTGATCCATATCCTGGAGGTCCTCTGTGAGATTATATTGGCCAACGCAGAGACCTTCTCCCCAGACACCTGGATCAAGTCCCTGTCTTGGCTCCACCGGAAGTTGGAGCAGCTCGACTGGACGGTGCGCCTGAGAATGAAGAACCTCTTTGCGGGCCACTTCAAGTGTGAGGTGCCCGCCACGCTCTTTGAGATCTGTAAGCTTTCCGAGGATGAGTGGACCTCCCAAGCCCACCCTGGGTACGGCCCGGGCACAGGACTGCTTGCCTGGATGGAGTGCTGCTCCATCTCCAGCGGCATCTCCGAGCAGATGCTGTCCCTCCTGGTGGTGGATGTGGGCAACCCCGAGGAGGTCAGATTGTTCAGCAAGGGTTTCCTCGTGGTCCTGGTACAAGTCCTGCCGTGGTGCAGCCCCCAAGAGTGGCAGCACCTTTACCAGCTGACCAGGAGGCTGCTGGAGAAGCAGCTCCTGCACGTCCCGTATAGCCTGGAGTACATTCAGTTTGTTCCTCTGCTCAACCTGAAACCCTTTGCCCAGGAGCTCCAGCTCTCCGTGCTCTTCCTGAGAGCTTTCCAGTTTCTCTGCAGTCAGAGTTGTCGTAACTGGCTTCCCATGGAAGGCTGGAGCCATGTGGTCAAGCTTCTCTGTAACAGTCTGACCCACCTCCTGGACTCCGTTCGGTTGATTCAGTCAGTTGGCCCTTGGGCTCAAGAACAGGACCTGACCCAGGAGACCCTGTTTTTTTATACCCAGGTCTTCTGTCATGTTCTGCACATCATGGCCATGCTCCACCAAGAGGTGTGCGAACCGCTCTACGTTCTGGCCTTAGAGATTCTCACCTGCTACGAAACCCTGAGCAAGGCCAACCCTTCCGGTAGCTCCTTGCTCCAGAAAGTAAACGAGCAACGCTTCTTGAAGTCCATCGCTGAGAACATTAGCCCCGAGGAGCGGCGCCAGACCCTGCTACAGAAGATCAGCAACTTCTGACCTTCGTACATCGGAGAACAGCCAGGCCTCGGCTTGGTGGGGTCTCTAGGGGCTCGAGCTGAGGCAAGCCTTTCGGTTATGTGAAATTGTATGCAAGCTAAAAACGTATACAGCAATAACTGTAAAGAAAATAGTTTCTTAGGTGTTTGTAACATACAAATTATAAAATTCTCATTTCAGTTTCATCGTGTCTCTTTTGAGTCGTTCTCATCAATAGTCTAGGCTTAGATGTGCTCCGCGGTTGGGCTCAGCTAGAGTCTTAAAGATCAAGGCCAGCTGTGAGGAATGTGTTCATAACTGGACTTACCCATCTAGAATTTGGCAAAGAAGTCCAAAGGTGAAACCACCCAAGTGGAACAAGGTATATGTTCTTTTGCACTGAAACCCTCTTCAAGAGTCCCTTCGTGGTATCTTAGTAAGGGCAGCAAGGGAAAAAAACTCTTCTGCCACCAGTTGGCCATGTAGTTTGTGAACCCAAAAGGCCTGCCCCACTGTAAAAGGAGAACATTAGACCAAGAAGATTGTCAGGGAGTAGACTCCTAACCCACACCCAAGAAAACGGGTATGTTCTGAATGGAGGCCTTCTGCCATACAGGCTGAACTCCATTTAGTGGATCCAGGAGGGGTTGTTTTGTAAAATAGTCTGGTCAACTCCAGTGATGGGTTTCAAGGCTGGATATAATTATCTTCTGCCTGGGGGAGGCTGCATGGTTTTCAAGAGGGAGTGGCAGCAGGCAGTGGTATACACAGAAGCATAAATGGGACCTTAACGTGTCCGGTGTATGTCACAGAACTAGGAGAACTGTTGGCAGAGGTGTTTGAGAGGCAAGGAGGGGAAAAGGATATGCGCCAGCACTTTCATACGCTTAACCCTCATGATAAGGCATTACTCTGGTTCCCTTCCAGCTCCTAACTGGGATTCACGTAGGAAGGGAAGATCACGCCAAGAGCTGCCTGACCGCTGGGCTTGAACTCTAGGACCCGACGGTGTACTCTCGGAACCCCAGGAACATGTTAGAGTAAGGTATGAGCTAGGCCCTCCCGAATGCCGAAGGCGTGACCACCCCCCTCCACACCCCACTTGTGCCAGGTGTGTGGTGGATGTGAGCACAGACCAGAAATGAGCTCACAGCAGGGAGCCCCGTGAGGTCACAGAATGGGTCTGAAGAGAAGTCGGGATTGATGTATTTCACAAATGAGAAGAGGCTGGGAAATATTAGTGCACTTTAATCACCACAGCGGTGATTTATAAAGATAGACTGACAGTAAACAAAAACAGTAAAAAAAAAAAAAAAAAAAAAATTACAGCATTTGACATTTTTTAAATGGCACCCATTAAAGACGGAAATAGAATCTGAGACACTGTTATATACTCAGTACTTTACAAGCTCATGGACAACAATGAATTAAAAGGCACTTTAAAACTTCTAGATTTTTACTACCATTTGAAAAAGAAAACTTCATGGTAGCAGTTTCTAAAACCCATCTTAGTGGATAAGGAACAATTAGTGTTGGCACCAGAGGATCCTATCTGCAGATGGTAGGTGGGTCAGTCCCCAGGACGTGTTTTGGCCAGGGCTCTCTTGCACTCTTGTTCCCCGGCCTTCTGTGGCAAGGTGGCAATACGCTCCTGCGGGATAGGCTTTGGAACACAAGCTCTGGCTTTGCCGGAGGCAGCCTGGGGGAGACCTCTCGCGGTTTGGGATATAGAAGCCCGTTTCCGTGTCCCATGAAAAGGACAATGCCAAAGTGTGGGATTACCCGGGAAGGAGCTTGCTAGGTCCCATATCCCTTCACCCCTCCGCTTTTAACAGCAGCATCCTGTGCATGTGGACGTGGTGAAAGCTGGCTTTGAGGGGACACGCTAAGAAAGGAATAGGATTTGTGACTTAACAACAAGCTCACAAGTTTGACACTGGTCTTCCCACGTCAGCCTGCAACGGCGCTGACCCACTCAAGTGCTCCAGGTTCCCTTCCCTGCCTCTCACCCCCCTGCCAGGGAGACTTCTGAATGGAAGTCAGTGGACGTGGGAATTCAATGTTGGCACACAGATGACAGGATGAGTTATCTAGTAAACAGTAAAGAAAACTACCTACCCACAATGATTTTCCCAGGCCAACAACACAAGAACATATTTCAAGAACCAAGTTCATCACTTGCTGCTGCTGGCCCAGTGAGTGTAGATACTGCCCTGAGTGGTTGGAAAGGTAGGTAGCCGCCAATGTTCGGGCCGGGCGGGGGCCCAGACGCCTCGCACCCTAGTCCACCTGTCTCCACACCCCGTGCTTCTGCCTCCCGGAACCCTTGAGGTAAGACCCAAGGAAGGATCCTTGGGCTTTGTGTTAAGACTGCCTTGCTGCCAGTGGAGGTCTGACAGGATCCAGTCACTGTTACTTAGAAAAGTGCTTTGGCCAAAGGGGCAGGTTAGAAGAGGGAGGTCAGATGACTATCCTTTAGAAAGACGCCACCCCAGCTGCTCATCAATACCCAAAAGGCTGAGGCCAGCCAGGGCAGTTTGGTCCATGGGAATACTGCATGGAGGAGGCAGCGAGCGGGAGGCGGCACCCTCACTGCCTCACTCCCGGGAGCACTTAGCCATCCTTTTTGGCTGGGAGGCTGTCAAAGAGCCGGGTTGCCTTCTTGCACAGCAGAGAGAACCAGTAGATCTGGGGAGCGATGAGGAAGCCATTGGCCACATTGCAGTAGAAGGGGATACTGGATGGCACTTGGAGTAGGCTTAGTCCCTGCTGTTGGCCATAGGACCAGTACATGAAAGGGAAAAGGAGGATCCTACAGGAAAGGAAGGTGGTCAGCGTGAGGATTCCGTTCACTTTGTACAGAAGGGTGTGCTGCTGCTTCAGCTGCAGGAGGAAGGGGAGGAGAAGGCAGTTAGTGCCTCGCTGTGCCTTCCCGGAGCAACCGGCCCGAGGCCCACGGCAGGACAGCCACGCGCCTCATCTTCCGACACGTGTGGCAAAGCTGGCTGAGTGCTGCTCAATTTCTGTGTGCACGCAGGCTCGGAGTTTTTCCAACAGCGATACTGAATTTGGCCTAAGCCACCCAGCCGACAGGCACACAGTGGATTTAACCACCACCACAAAACAAAACAAAACAAATCTGCGGCCAGGAAGAAATACCTGAAAAACTGTATCAAACGTGAAACAAAAGTACTATGTCACCCCCCACAGGCTCAGAAGACCAACTGACCTTTGTGTCTGTTGAAGGGTCTTCTGTCCCACCACACACACACACACACACGCCAGCTAGCCAGCGGCCAGCTTCCTCCTGCCACCACGGCCCTGTCACCTGTACGTGCCTGAATCAGGACTCGGCCCAGCGACACAAACGGAGTGCTCAGTTCTGCCATGAATATGCAGCCGACAAAGAAGTCCCCCAGGTCTCCCCTGAGCCTCTGCAGAGGAAAAGGGAAGAAAAGGGAAATAAGAACTAGAGGGTAAGGAGCCCCCGGAAGGAACATTCTGAGGACTACTGGAAAGGGTAACGATGAGAGAGCGTGAAGGGCAATGCTAAGTGAGTAGAGACCTGATAGTCTGCGGCTTCCACAGCAATAGCACTTGGAGGGTCAAACCCCTTCGGATCCAGAGGCAACTTCAGAGATCAGCTGATTGCATCACACACCAAGCTTTTTCTGAATTTCAATGTCAGCCGTAAGGAACCCTGTAGCCTACTTTTCAGTATCTAACTTAGTCATGCCAAGGGCACTTGGCCAGTTTAATTCAACAAAATATGTGCCAGGCCCTGTGCTAGATGTCAGGGTCCCAGAGCAATCAGGAGAAACTTCGTTACGAATTTAATGTACTCCCCGCCACTCCTTTTATCTTGTCAAAAAAAACAGGATAGTGGAGGGAAGGGCCGCTCTGTCACTTACTACCCACTGAGTACAATAAGTAAGCTCTTAGAGCCGCAGTTGCTTCCTCTCTGAGACAGGGCAAAGAATATCTAATTGTCATTTCTAATACTTAAAATATTAGTAGAAAGCGATGAGCTTTGCAGTCCAGAAGCTGCCACCTGGTAGGCACTCAGAATTACTAATTTCCTTTCTCTCTTCCTCACTGGGGATGGGGGAGGGAGGCAGGTAACGGAACCAAGGAGAAATTCTAAGGCTATCTGCTTTGAGAGTGGGTTTTTGCGACATCAACATAGCACATACAGTACTCTGACACTGTTGGAGCAAATCACCAGTGACTGAGCTCTCATTTTTTCTTTTTAAATGATCTGTATGTTGTTTTGTATTGTATGCTGTTTTTATATTGTATAAACTAAAGACAGGGCCTGTGACAGCGCCTAGGGAATCTCAGAGGGCTGGGGGACTGCATAGAGGACAATGCTGGTGAGGAGGATCAGCGACATTGGAGATTGCATTTTCCTCCCCTTGAAAGCAGCAGGCACGGGACCGTGGGTGCAGGAGGAGAAGGGGAAAGGAAAGAGTGACAATCCAAGCTCGTAAGTACTGGTCAAAGACACCCAGTTTAACAGGAGGAGATGAGGGACCGAGCCTGCTGGCGGCTGTCCGGGAAGGCCATACCTGGGCAACCGGCACAAGGACAAACAGAATGACTGCGTGGTGCGTGATCATGAGGCGATTTTTACACAGGAAGTTCCGGAAGGTGGTGAGGGAGTGTCCGTGGTTCTGGTCTCTGGTTCGGTACCACTCACAGAGGTACATGGCGTAGGAGTCATAGATCATGTACGGAATCAAGAACCAGACATACTCTCGGGCAAGCCAGTGCCTAAAAGAGAGCATATGAACAGTCCGTGAGATGATGACGGATGTCAGCTTTGTACCTAACGGGCTATTTTTACTCCAAACGGCTCTTCCTCATTGGGGGAAGGCCACTGGGGAAGACAAGGAAGATGCTGACAGTGATAAATAAGGCAAGTGAAGACTTTTCTCTGAATTACGGGCCAATTGCTAAATGTCAGAGGCAGAAAGCCGGGACTCACTCAGCACCGGGGGGGTTTCAGGAACCAGCTGTCACCATTTCCCTGATTGAGCTCCTCCCTTCCAATGCATTTTCTGGCATTTTGTGATATAAGCTAACTCTGATATAGATATCTCTACAAATGATTCATTAGCCACACCAGGAAACTTGTTTGGAGATGTCCCAAATGCCCAATCCAATATTTCCAGTTTAACTCTACTTTAGTTGCTCAATAGTTGGGAGTTGCCTTGCATATCTGCTTGCAACCCCACTTTTGGGAGTTTCTGGGAAGCTACCCTGGCCGTCTTTCTTTACAATTCTGTGGCTAATCCCAATTCCACTCATTAAGAAAAAGACATCTGGGGGGCGCCTGGGTGGCTCAGTCGTTGAGCGTCTGCCTTCGGCTCGGGTCGTGATCCCAGGGTCCTGGGATCGAGCCCCGCATTGGGCTCCCTGCTCTGCGGGAAGCCTGCTTCTCCCGCTACCATTCCCTCTGCTTGTGTTCCCTCTCTCACTGTGTTTCTGTCAAATAAATAAAATCTTTAAAAAAAAAAAAAAGACATCTGGAAAGGAGCCCGGAGCTCAAGGACTACCTTACAGCAGATACCAGAAGAGAAGCTAGTACAAAAGACACGTTCCCATTTACTTGCCCAAAGGGGTCGAACCCATATTTGCTGAACCTAAATGACTGTTTAACACAGTTCCAGAGCAGATTAGAAGGAAAGTCTCTAATGTCTACAATTTTGTTCCCAAATGAGAAATAATCATTCTACAGAAAACGTGGGAGAAAATAAAAACAGGAATCATAGACTCTTGCTGAGAAGGATTAGGCTTCACTCAATCAGCACATTTTTACCGAGCACCCCTGAGTTGGACAGAAGAAACAGTTTCATGGTTCTCAACTACCTGAACCCCAGAACCCCGGAATCACCTGCAATGCCTTAGACTCTGCTGCCCCAGAGACTCTACCTGCTTGGCCTCAGAAGCTCAAATCTGTATTTTTAACTTTGTCTCCGGTGTTTCCTAAGAAGCCAGTCCAGTGAAGTGCAACACTGGCAATATATTGTAGAGAGAATGCCATTCGAGTTTCTGTCCCTGAATGAGTCCACACTTCTCATGGCATTACTGTGTCATTAAGAAGCAATAAAACAGGCAAACAAGTAAGTAATAGCAAATATACTAGATGTGTATGTGAATTCCTTAGCCAGCTTCCATTTAGGCAATAAGGATATTTGCGATTATTTATTCCACTGCTCATCTACAGTCTCCATTTGCTTTCTTGAAGCAATTCCAAGCAAAATAACTATGAAGAACTAGTAGGCTTAGCTGAAATACAACTGACCTCTCCCCTCCAGGAGCCTAGGATTTTAATGTTTTGCACAACAGTACCAATTCAATGGGATCTGAAATTGTGGCTGATAGGTAGGACTCTCCAAAGACTTATTAACAAGAGGTCTGGATTATAATCTTAACTACCACCAGTCTGGGACTTAACTTTCTTTGTAGCATTAAGATAATAATTCCTGTTTTTTCCTTCCCTGACAAAGTTCTTGTGTGGAGTAAAAAAATAGAAGTGTGAAAGTCCTTTTTTTTTTTTTTTAAGATTTTATTTATTTATTTGACAGAGAGAGAGAGATCACAAGTAGGCAGAGAGACAGGCAGAGGGAGAGGGGGAAGCAGGCAGAGGGAGAGGGGGGAAGCAGGCTCCCTGCTGAGCAGAGAGCCCGATGTGGGACCCTGAGATCATGACCTGAACTGAAGGCAGAAGCTCAACCCACTGAGCCACCCAGGTGCCCAGGCCTTTTTTTTTTTTTTTTTTAAAGATGATCTAGGTGCCTTTAGAAGAACATCCTTATGCATACACGCAAACGCAGAGGGCAGAGAGATGTGTCTTATCTCCATTTTGTGACCAGAGACTCTAAGGCATAAAGATACACAAAAGAGGAACCTGAAAACCAAACTCAGGTGTGCCACCAAGATCCAGCCACTACAAACACAGAGCTTCTGAGGGGAAGACACAACAGGAGTGCTACAGAACTAACGGTGTGCAAATATCTTCTGAAATGTATAGTGGTTGCCCGCTGCCTGCCCTCCTATCAGCTCAAAAAAATACTGCGAAGTCACATTTGTCACTTTCATCTTTGCAAAGGAGGCTGGTTTCAAGTTTGATGTGACAAACTGGGAGAAAAGAACTTGTTGCATGATCAGAAAATGCTCAATGAAAATTAAAAAATAAAGCCAGCCAAGCCAATGCTGTTAGTCTTTGGTATATATAGTCAAGATCGCTTGACCCGTCTTCTCTCAGCATCTATCATTCACTGCCAGTAGCTGGTTTTGTCTAGAAAGAGGCATAGGAAGGAAAGCACAAAAGTCACAACAGCAGGACTAATCCCAAATAATATCCAGACACTAAATTTGCAGACTACAGGGAAATGGATACCCCACTCTTGCTCCCGTCCCATTCCGGGGTCAACTGGTAAAAAGCAGGACACTTTGCAGAGTCAACACAAGGACTAGGAAAGGCTGTGAGACTTTCCCTGCACATTTGACTACCACTCTTTGACGAGGAAAAAGTAAGAGTGGTTCTAGGAAGACAGGTGAAAACAATGGCTTTTTAGAAAAAGAGGTGGCGGGGGACGGGGGAGCACAACTGCCCAGGTCTAAACACTATACAAAGCAGACCGCCCTGGTTTTTATGATTTGTTTCACTGGATGCACATTTCCCGACCTGCCTCAGGACTGAGCTGTAATTCAGGTATAGGTCAGTTTCCTGAAAGCCTTGGAAACATTTTCTTTGCCTTTAAGCAAATCCAGAGGAAACATGGGAGCAGCCCTTGTAAAGAGAGGGTTGGTGGATTTGTTCCTTTCCAGAGGGGGCTCTGCTAACCACACTAGAGGTATGTTGGCCAGAGAATGCTCCAGAGCAGGGCTCCAGTGAAATCGTTTAAAAGACCCAAAGACCAGACCCTCACTTCCAAATAATTTTCACACTTAGGTAGCTCAGAAAGAACTTGAATCCATGGCCCACCTTAAATCAGACTCAAACCCTGTCATTCTCCAGCCTGTCTCCAGTTTACTTTCTCCCAAGTGGGCATGGCTGAAAGAAGTAAAGAGGAGGAGGGGCTAATTATGGGGCCCAGGTTCTCCCATCAATCAGCTACCTAACCGCATGTGCTGATAAAGAACTAGCGCCTGGGAGCCACTCAAACCGGGAAACTTCGAAAAAGTTCAGCGCTGTCATTGATGCTGCTTTCACCTGGCGTCGGAGGTTACCTGTCCGAGATCACGTCGCTACAGGAGCGGATGATGACGATCCCTGACCCGGTGGCCAACACAGCCTGCACTGAAGAAACCAGCCTAACGTGCGGCAGAAAAGAAAAGGGGGAAAAAATCCAGTCCAGTGGACACCATAAAGCCCAGAGCCTTCAACCTGCCTCTCCCCTAGGCTGCCAGTGCGGTGAGGGAGAGGGTCCGGCCGCCGCCGCACTTCCAACCCAAAGCAGCTGGCAGAAGTGGACCAGCCGCTTCCCGCCCTGTCCTGACCCGCGTGGGCGCCCCCCTCCTCCCTTTCCCTCCCCGGGAGGACGCCGGGGTCTTCCGAGAGCTCCGGCCAGCGCCCCGGAGGGGCAAGGCACCAGGGAGGCAGCCCCCTCGCTTCCTGTCGCCCCCCTTTTCCGCCCTCGGCGCGGCTCAGGGGCGGGCTCCGACGGGTCGGGGCTCCTGGCAGCCGGCGCGCGGCCGGGTGGGGCGGACGGCGCCCGGCCTCGCCCCTACCTGGTGCTGATCATCACGCAGTCCGAGTCGCTCCAGGCGGGCCGCGCGCGCCGCAGCCCCCAGGTGCAGAGTGCGAAGAGCCCCGGGAAGAAGATCGAGCCCGAGGCCAGCGTCAGCAGCATGGGTGCTAGCGGGGTTGGTCGCCGCGCTCGGCGCCCTCGGCGTGGCTCAGGTCGGCTCCGCGCGGCTCCCCGACTGGCCCGGCCCGCCCGCCCCTATTTCTACCCTCCGCCCTCCGCCCCCGCCCCGGCCCGGGCCCCGCCGAGACTCCGGCAGCAGCCGGGCGCTGGCCCCGAGCCCGCAGCGCCACTCTCCGCGTGACCAGGCCGGCAGCCGCGATAGGCGCGAGCCGGACGAGCGGGGCGGGGTCTCGCCGCCGCCGCCCCTGGGCCCCGAGGCTTACCCGGGTTCCCCCGGCCGGCCGGCGAGCGGGCGGCGGCGGCGGCGAGCTGGGGCGCCGGAGGTTCCGAGGGCGCCGACGCCGCGCCCCGCACGAGCCTTCCGAGCGGCCGCGGGGAGGCCGAGGCTCTCCGGGCTTCTGTTCCGTCACCGCGGACGCGTCCCCTTCCCTGCAGGACCGGCCAGACCGACGAAACGCCTCGCACCTGCCCCCACTGCCCTCCCCGGCTCCGCAGCCCCAGGCGAAGGCGGCAGGGTGGGGAGGCCCCGAGAAAACCCGGTAGAAAGATGCCTTCGGCCGAGATCCCCCGCCCCACCACCACCCCGAAGGTGGGCGAGCCCTCCGGGTCCGGCCGTAGCATCTTTCTTCGGCAGAAAGAGAGGACGGGTGGGCTTGTGGCCATCCCCGTCTGGCTTATCTACCAAGCACTCTGGCGTCCAAACAGGAGTCTTAAGGAAATGATCCCTCTGTAGGCCAAAGATGGCTTTTCTGCGTCCTGCCAACTGCTGTGGTCGCTCCTAAAAGCACTAAATCCTACTATAGAATCCAGTAAGTCCCTCTGTCCAGCCGCCTAGCGAGGCGGAATACCAGGTCTGCAGACTTTCTATGGCACTGCGGTACTGCCCCTCGCCTTCGGGTCAAGATACTAGGCAGTCGCCCGGACTGTGGACAACGTTTTCTTTTTTGAAAGTTCTCCACCCAGGTGCCCTAAATTTGAATGGGCTGGAAACGATTCATCTTCACTGAGCACCAGTGACGTGGGCCAATACAGTAGCTTCAACATTACTGGCTTCTCTCCCCCTTGGGACTTCCCAACGTTTTATTTTGCTTTGGTCTCTATCATCCTCAGCTAACGTGGGCGGGAGGGAGGGAGGGAAACAATTAATTCATTTATGCCTACTGTGATTGGAAGGCTCTGTGTCTTTCTTCCCATGATCACCATGCCAAATGCTGAGGAAAGCCCCATAAGAGGACTGACACTGTCTGAAACAGTGGGGCTCAACCTCTCTGGGCCACTGTTGACTCATTTGTGAAAGGAAGAGGCTGAACTAAAAGCTCTTTAAGGTTCTCCCAGTTCTAAATTCTTAGGGTTCTGTGACTTTTATAAGACAACAGATGGTTGCAATTGGATGCCAATTACATTTCTCTAACAGGGCAGTTACTGATGTAGAAGCAGGTATAAACACAGCTTTTAACATCTTACATATTGTTAGGTTGAGGGATTTAACCAACATTAAGGAAACAGAAGACTCAAAGGAAAGTCTGAAATTTCTTCCAAGTAGGGTAACATCTCTAACTCCCAAATTCACTGCTAACATACTTGGTGAACTGAAAAAAACACTTCAGTTTGGTAGCAAGGTATCTGGAAAATACAAAGCTTTCTGTATTTTCACATTTGCATGGGGACAAAGGACAGCTGTATGTAAACTTTTCACGGTCTCCAGAACAAATGCTTATGCGTCCCACTTTCTATTCCCTACCTATTTATCCATCACCTGCAGCTCCAGCTTTTCCAGAGAGGGACAAGTGGTTATCAGTCTTCCCTGCCTTCTCTCCTTAAAGGGATCAGCAACATGGACCACGGATGCTAACACTTTTAAGTGGTGGGAACCATTCTAGTCCCTATGTAAGTTGTCTGTACAGCTCTTAAGGAGTCTATGAAATGAAAACAACATAGGTTTCACATACAGAAAATAGCAAGCAAAGTCAGTTTCCAACACCGGGCTCGTGAAGTCACCAGAATGTTAAGCTTGAATCACTAGAAAGCCAACAAGCATAAATATGAGCCTTGGCTTTTCAACCCCTTAGGCAAATGATAAAGCCTTCTTAATACAAACTTCTACTCACCCTTCAAAAGTTTTGAATTGTGTTTCGTTCTCCAGGAAGGTTTCTATTTATCTGTTTCTTTTAGGCACATTTATAAATCTCCCTCTAGATCACTAACTGTTAGCTCTTTGAGACAGGACGGCGTCTTTTCATTTTTTTCCCAAGTCTGGCACATTCCCAGGGCTCAAGAAATATTTGATCCTTTTTAAAGCTAATATTTACTATGTGCCAGGCACTGTATCAAGCATTTTACAAGCATTATCTCATTGGATCGGGCACAAAGAATCTATCATCATCTGTGTGTCTGTGTGCATGTACATGTGTGTGTGCGCGCACGTGCATGCAAAATAAGACCCAGAACAACGAACAAAAAAACTGGCCCAAGTTCACCCGGCTGGTGACAGATTTGGGATTTGAACTCATTATTTGCTGCCTTCAAGGTCAGTGTGCTTAACGACTATACTGTCTTCAAACTCAATAAGCAAGGGAAGAGTAGTTGTTTTTCACAATATAGTTTGTGATTAATAACCACTGTTCCTAATTTTTTCCTCATAAATTTAAATGTGTGGAGTGTAGTTTATGGGCTCTGATGCTGCTATTATTATTTTTTTTTTAAGATTTTATTTATTTGACAGAGAGAGAGATCACAAGTAGGCAGAGAGGCAGGCAGAGAGAGGGGGAAGCAGGCTCTCTGCTGAGCAGAGAGCCTGATGCGGAGCTCAATCCCAGGACCCTGAGATCATGACCTGAGCCAAAAGCAGAGGCTTAACCCACTAAGCCACCCAGGGGTCCTTCTCCCATTCCTTTAAACCCTGATCTGGCTACCATTAGGGAATAGGATAGCAGAACTCTCCCCATTCTGCTCCCTGGTTTCTCTAGCCTTAAACTGAAAATACCATATTTACTTTTAAGAGACTCTGAGAATACTCAGGTGAAGGCCAAGAAGATGTGCAATGTGTGGGCTGCTACCCTTGGTCAAGGACATTTTCTTCCTATCCAGATTCATACCTGAGACCTCTTTGTTTCAAGCTCCAGAACTTGAGACCTTGGAGGTCTCTAGCCACCCACCTACTTAAAAAAACAAATCATAACAGAGAAAATGAAATTCTATTCTGAAATGAGTTCTTTTGCTTAGAACTGCACTTCATTTCTGTATTACAGGCTTCGGAAGCAGAGACTGAGCAAGAAGAACAAGGGAAGAAGTATAACGATGGGAGACACGAAAAGAAAGATACAGCACAGGAAGAAGATCCATCAGAAGACTGAGTTCGGAACAGTTACGGGGAATAAAAAGGGCAAGATCCATCTCCTTTGACAATCAGAGATACGGATCCCGGACAGGAATTCACAACAAGTGAACAAGAGGAAGGAGCAAGCTGTGAGACACAGGGAATGGTAAAAGGAGGTGTATAAAGAGGAAGAAAGTGACAACCTTTTCTGGAATAGCATTTCCTTTAGGCTGGAACCAACCAAAGCCATATTGCGTTTGAAGATCTATGGCACAAGGAAGGAGGCGGCTTGTTTTGAGGCCAGAATGTGGCAGGAGGAAGTTAATCAATTGCCTTCCTCCTCTTTCTCCTGTACCTGTTTGCACTCCACGAGAATACCTGCTCTTTATGGCCTTGCACTGACACTTGTCTATACATGTCCCCTTTAGACTGCAGGCCTCTGATGGGCAAAGCAGGGGCTGTCTGTCCAGAAGGCACGCGTGACACGCAGCACGGGGGGAGCATTAGGGGCCTGAGTTCCTGCAATGGCCGTGCTTCACGAAAAGTAGGGAAAACGACTTAACCTCTCTCTAAGATACGGGTCCCTCTACCTACCTCACAGGGTGGTTGTAAGAGTTAGATGAGAGATTTTCAGAAATACGTGTAAGTGATGTGCCTTTATCTTGGTCACCTGCAGCAAGATTACTCGCTGTGAAACTTCCGGGTAAACATCAGTTGGATCGAAGATGATCTAGGCCTGGCCTTCGCCAGCTTCCTGGCTGCCGCTTCCTGGGTTTTATCCTACACTATTTGCAAAAGCAAACTCTAAGAGGCACAGTCACACACCCCCAGCACGTGGTTTCTACAAACAGTGACCACAGCTGCACACCACAGGGAAGTCCTTGCTCTGGTACACAGTGATAATGATCCCTGTCAATAAAGACCATAATCTACACAAAGAACTGATTATATAGTACTTGCCTTTGTGCATTGCTTGGTATTTTTAAGGCACTCTCACATATTTCTTTTGTGGTAAGTGCAAAAATTTGCTTGTCTGCAACGAGCCACACCTAACTAAAAGGAGCGTGAGTTCTAAACTCAAGTTTGAAAAGATATTCAAGGGCGTTGAACCGTTAAGGAAATTACCTCTGAAATGAGTTAGAACCAGCAAATTGCTGTGAACAAATTCAGCTGCCTTCCTGAACCATCAGATCAATAATTTTTAGTGACTTCAGGTCGTGAATAATTCCCTAACAGGACTGTTTTGCTTAGTCAACTAAACTCTGATGGTATTGTTAGTTTTTTGACGGAAAAAAAATATGTTAGGGCGCCTGGGTGGCTCAGTCGGTTAAACAACTGACTCTTGATTCCAGCTCAGGTCACGATCTCAGAGTCATGAGATCAAGCCCCAGCCTCAGGCTCTGCATTCAGTGAGGAATCTGCTTGAGATTTTCTCTCTCCCTCTCCTTCTATCCCTCCCCCCAACTCACGTCCACTCTCTAAATAAATTCTTTTAAAAAATACGTTAGGAAAGAAATATATGTTAGAAAGTTAAACATGCCCACTATGGAAAATAATCACAAACAATGCCATCACTGAGATATATTACTCTCAGGTATTCACATTTTGCTAAAATTCTTTTTTTAAAAAAATATTCTATTTATTTGACAGAAGGAGACACAGCAAGAGGGAACACAAGCAGGGGGAGTGGGAGAGGGAAAAGCAGGCGTCCCACTGAGCAGGGAGCCCGATGCGGGGCTCGATCCCAGGCCCCTGGGATCACGACCTGAGCCAAAGGCAGACACTTAACAACTGAGCCACCCAGGCGCCCAGGTAAAATTCTTCCCAGTCCTCTTTAAAGGCATTTATTATATTTTTGATTGAGATCGTGCCTTAAATTAATTTTGAATACTATTTCACTTATAAGTATTTCCAATGTTATTAAAATCTTTACAAACCTCATTTGTAACAAGCAGGAAAGTAATTTGATTTTTGATTATAGATTATCTTTCAAAGTGAGTTATCACTTGTTTTGAAAGGAATTCTTAACTCAGGGAGAGTGGGTTTGTCCACGGATATACACCCTGGCACAAAAATATAGACAAGGTCTTCAGCTGCTCTCGTAACTTTAAACTTAAAAATAGTTAAGAGTCAAAAAAAAAAAAAATAGTTAAGAGTCCCTTGGGGCGCCTGGGTGGCTCAGTGGGTTAAAGCCTCTGCCTTCGGCTCAGGTCATGATATCAGGGTCCTGGGATCGAGCCCCGCATCGGGCTCTCTGCTAAGCGGGGAGCCTGCTTCCCCCTCTCTCTCTGCCTGCCTCTTTGCCTACTTGTGATCTCTCTCTGTCAAATAAATAAATAAAATCTTTAAAAAAAAAAAATGAAAAAAAAATAGTTAAGAGTCCCATCCTTATTAGCATTTGGTTTCTGTCTTTAAAGTGGGAGTGATAATATCTACAGAAACTCAAGCTGCTATTTAAGTATCTAGTTTGTGCTTTTTATAGGCTGAGCTCTATTAACCTATTTGGGAAACTGTAATTACGTAGGCCCTTGGTGCCTGGTCAAGCAACCAAGGCAAACCATTCTTTGTGAAGCTAGGTGTGTAGTGCCTCGTACCACGCACAGGCAGTTTCCACCCCGACAGCTAATTACTTCTCGCCAAGATTATGGCTGAAAACTGAAAACAATGCAGAGAAAGCTAATTAGTCAAGGACTTAAGCTTCTTATTCGGGACAGGATCTTCCTTATACATAGCAACCAGAACCTTGGCGTCAAGCACTCGAGCCCAGGCTTACCTAGCAGGCGAGCGTCACCACCTGTCTGTGACAGACCTCGCAAACTATTAGTGAGTCGAGAGGCTGAATAAACTGTTGAGTTAGGGGCCAGACTGAAATGCATTTGCCCTGGAGGCAGAGCAAGTTCCCATGATGTCAGGTAATGTGACGGAGCTGCCCAGCAGAGGTCTTAGAAGGATTCAGAAAGTTTTATTTATTTATTTTAAATTATTTTTTAAGATTTTATTTATTTATTTGAGAGAGAGAGACACAGCGAGGGAGGGAACACAAGCAGAGGGAGTGGGAGAAGGAGAAGCAGGCTTCCCGCTGAGCGGCGAGCCCGATGCAGGGCTCCATCCCAGGACCCTGGGATCATGACCTGAGCCCAAGGCAGACGCCTAACGACTGAGCCACCCAGGCGCCCCGGATTCAGAAACTTTTAAATCCTACCGCCATGTGAAAGACAGGAAGCACTTGCTAGTCAAGATTCTGCCACTTTCTTTCTTTTGTGTGTTCTAAGTCCACTGTTTCTTTATGCAGCCTCTGTGGCTTGATTTGCTCCTCTTTATATGTTTTCTTCTATTTCAACTTTAAGTACCACGTTCATTCCAGTCTGCTGCTGTTGAACACTCTACTATTGGAGTCCTGGCCAATAGAGCAGCACACACATGAACCTTCAAAAAAGATTTTAACATTGAAAAGAAAGAGAATATAGTAATTTATCCAGAAAAACTAAGAAAATCAACTGAAATATAGAATAAAAGGATGAGGTAAAGTGGCTGGATACAAGATCAATCCACATAATTGAACAGCTTTTCTATAAGACAGCAAATATCAATTAGAAAATGTAATAGAAAAGGAGGACCGTTTATAGTATTTTTAAATTTTTAATTCTAGTACAGTTAACATACAGTATTATTTTAGTTTCAGGTATAATACATTTTTTTAATTATAAAATCTGCTAGTGGGGCACCTGGGTGGCTCGGTCGGATAAATGTCTGCCTTCGGCTTGGGTCATGGTCCCAGGGTCCCAGGATCAAGCCCCAAATAGGGCTCCCTGCTCAGCAG
The DNA here is from genome assembly GCA_028646535.1 of Procyon lotor. Lineage (NCBI taxonomy): Eukaryota > Metazoa > Chordata > Mammalia > Carnivora > Procyonidae > Procyon > Procyon lotor. The sequence continues at coordinate 10,641,701 of CM053619.1, read as the reverse complement.
GAAGCCTGCTTCTTCCTCTCTTTCTGTTGCTCCCCCTGCTTGTGCTCTCTCTCTGTCAAATAAATAAGTAAACAAAATCTTTTTTTAATTTAAAAAATTAAAAAAAAATCTGTTAATCTTAGGTCTAACAAGAAATATGCAAGACCTATATGGAGAAAGCTACAAATCTTTACTGAAGGCTATAAAAGCCTAAACAAATAGAAAGCATGGTCCTAAAGGGAAGATTCAATACTGTAAACATGTCAATTTTCCTCAAATTGATCTTTAAACTCAATACAATTCCAATGGAATTCCTAACACAATATTCATAGACTCAGAAAGCTCTTTCTAAAGCTCATAGGAATTAGAGAAAATGTGCAAGAATGGCCAAGAAATATTTGAATAAACAACACTAGGGGGAAGGGAGGAATTTACAATATATCAAAACATCCTCAAATTACCATAACTGAAACAGTGTAGAAGAAACAAATAGATCAATGGAATGAAACATAGTCCTGAACCAGACCCACCAAATTTAATCTGTGGCAAACATATACTTGTGAGGAAAGGAAGGACTAAGAACACCACAGAAACCATTAGCTTTCCTTTGGAAAAAATAATATTAGTTGAATACTGTCCCTGCAGAATGCCCGTCCTCCCAGAACCTCGTGACCTTATTTGGAAATGGAGTCTTTGCAGATTTAATTACGGTAAGGATTGAGGTGAGACTACAGTGGACTAGGGTAGGCCCTAAATCCAATGAAAGCATCCTTAGAAGAGACAGAAAAGGACACACACAGAAAAGGAGGTGACTCGAAGATGGAGTAAGAGACTGGAATGATGAATTTATGAGCCAAGGGATGCCAAGGACGGGAAGCTAGGGAAGAAAGCCTTGACAGTTTCTCTCTCAGAGCCCCCCAAAAGGAATCAATCCTAGCAACACCTTGATTTCAGACTTTTCTGGCCTCCAGTACTGAGAAAATTAATTTCTGTTGTCCAGATGCACTCAGTCTTTGGTAATTTGTTATGGCAGTCCTAGAAAACTAATACAATGCCACACACCAAACACAAACATAAATTCCAGATATATAAAAGATTTAATATGAAAAACATTATAGATGTATTAGAAGAAAAGTTTGAAAAATATTTTTATTTTTAGAATTTACAGGCCAGAGAAAGCCTTCCCAAACAAGGCATAAAACCCAGATGTCATATAGAAAAGGACAGATTTGTGTATGCTAAAAACAAAATTGTAGGGGCACCTGGGTGGCTCAGTGGGTTAAGCCTCTGCCTTCGGCTCAGGTCATGATCTCAGGGTCCTGGGATGGAGCCCCACATCAGGCTCTGCTCAGCAGGGAGCCTGCTTCCCCATCTCCCGTCTCTGCCTGCCTCTTTGCCTACTTGTGATCTCTATCTCTATCAAATAAATAAATAAAATCTCTAAAAAAAAAATGTTAAAAACAAAATTGTACACCAAAGGGCACTAGTTACAAGTTAAAGACAAGTAATAGTTTAGAAAAAAATATTTGTAGTATACAGCAAAGTCAGGGTTAACATCTAGAATAGCTAAAGAAATCCTACAAATCATGAGGAAACACAAATGACTTCAAATAATATAAACTGGAAATACACAGAAGAAATACAAAAAGGCCAATAAAAGCTTTTTAGTAAATATTTAAAAAACTGATAATATCCAGTGTACATAAAGATAGAAGGATATAGGCACTTTGCTCAATACTGGTAGAAGTATAAATATGTGGGATGCCTGGGTGGCTCAGTTGTTAAGTGTCTACTTTCGGCTCAGGTCATGATCCCAGGGTCCAGGGATGGAGCCCCACATCGAGCTCCCTGCTCAGTGAGAAGCCTGCTTCTCCCTTTCCCACTCCCCCTGCTTGTGTTCCCTCTCTCACTGTGTCTCGCTCTGTCAAATAAATAAATAAAATCTTAAAAAAAAAAAAAGGAAATAAAACTTTTAACTGGTTTTCCAATGTAGACCTAAAACAAAATATTCTTGACTGGTGGAGAAGGGATATCAACTGTGTTATCAGTGGTTGCAAAATTGGAGAATATTATGTGTGGGAGGGTTGTTCACAAGATTTTTATATTGCAGAAGGAGGTTTAAAAAAGATTTTTAAAAAAAATTTTTTAAGTTTAAGAAATATTCAGTGGGATCCCCCTTCCCTTAAAATTGCACGCAAAATGTGCAAACGTATATTTTTCTGGGGGAAAGGATCTACATAGAGTTCATGTCCTCCTAGGGATCCAGACTCGGGAAGGATTAAAAGACACTTAGGGATGAGAGATACAATGAATTAATGGTAGCTGCATTATGATGATTGTACTAGTTAGTTAATGTCAATTTCACAAAACAAATGTTACTTTTGTTGTAAAGTTTAGGACTTACACAAAAAGAAAAAAAAGACACAAAAGGGTTTGTCATTTTGGCTTCTATAATTATCACCTTGTTGAATAGGTGAAGGTATTACTGAATGTGAACCCAAAGTAGCCAGTGGAAGGGTTCTAAAAACATCTGGGAGCTAGGGTGCATGACTGAATGCCTGAGCTATGATCGTGGGAACAGGCGAGCTGCTGAAGCTAGCTAGAGATTATGATCTGCTTAGCAAGAATGGGCATGCACAGAGAACCTGAGTACCAATCAAAACAAAACCAGATGTCCAGCCTATGGGAATGAGCAGAACACCTGAATGTCAATCAAGAACGAACGGTGGTATTCAGGATATTCAAAAAATTGAGGGTTGGTCAGCAAAAGACTGGATCCTCATGAAAAGCCATGTACTAAAAATAGTCCTTAAAGCAATGCCAAGAAAACATTTTTTGAACAACATTTCTTGCAGAAATCAAACTAGATTCCGCCATTACAAGTTGATGTGGGAACTTTGCCACCCACAGTGATAATAGGATCTCTGTGTGATGGGGTTTGAGGAGTCCTAGGGGGGTATTTTGGAAATTTGTAGGGAGTATTTTTGGTTAAGACAATGTTGGGAAGGGTCTATGCTACCGGCTTAGTGGATAAGGATCAGGTAATTCAGACATGTTGCAGGTTTGTTTTTTTTTACAAGAAATTCCACAAAAAGCTCAAGTGTTTAGGGGAAGGTCATTATGGAGGGGAAGCTTAAATGAAGAATGCTACGGTCCTGATCTTATAAAATAACATACTCTGCT
>CM053619.1:10509452-10638039 GCA_028646535.1 Procyon lotor | reverse complement strand
CCAATTCCTTCTCAGGTAAAATATCTGTTGGGGGAAAGGGAACGAGGAGTTCTAAAATTCTATTTTGACAACTTGAGTTAATATGGTGCTCTAGAATCGTACTTTATTCCACTAGGGGGCACCATTTCCTCGCGTTTTCTGCAGGCTAAGGTTGGACATAGCCCGTCCTCTTTGTTTTTATTGTCATTGCCTTAAAAATAGAAATAACTTTATTATAATTACAGTAGCAACGGATAGCCAGTATAGAGCAATTAGTAAATACTTATAGTCAAAAAGAAGAAAAAAATTAAAATCCTTTTCTTAGATTGTAACTGTTGCTACTGATTTCGTAGATTACAGCTACTAGTATAGATTACAAAGCTAATGTTTATCCTTCCAGACATTTTTTCTAATGAACCTACAAACTCAGAAAAAAGGATTTGTTTATCAAAATACAGTATAATATAGATGCATACACATATCTTAATGTGATGAATTTTCACCACCATTCAGATCAAGAAATAAGACATTAGGGGTGCCAGAGTGTCTCAGTCATTTGAGCATCTGACTTGTAATTTTGGCTCAGGTCATGATCTCAGGATCCTGGGATCGACCCTGTGTGGGGCTTTGTGCTCAGCTAGGAATCTGCTTGAGATTCCCTCTCACTCTCCCCCACCCCTTGCTCCTGTGCCCTCTCACTGTCTTGCTTGCTCTCTCGCTCTCTCAAATAAATAAAATCTTTAAAAAAGGGAGAGAGGGTGGTCAGTCAGTCTGTTAGGCATTCAACTCTTGGTTTTTGGCTCAGGTCATGATCTCCTGGTTGAGAGATTCAGCCCTGCATTGGGCTCCATGCTCAGCGCGGAGCCTGCTTCCCCTCTCCCTCTGCCCCTTTTCCTGCTGGCGCGTGCTCTCACTCTGAAACAAATAAATAAAAAGAAAGAAAACAGTAATACAACATCTTTCTTAAAATTTTTAAAAAGATTTATTTACTTTAGAGCATGCCGGGGAGCAGAGGGAGAGAATCTCAAGCAGATTCCCCATTGAGCATGGAACCCACCTTGGGGCTTGAACTTAGAACACTTACCTGACTAAGCCACCCAGGTGCCCCGGTCTTTAGGGACCCTTCTTGCTTCATCACGGTAACTACCTTCAGCAGAGATAACTACTGTCCTGCTGGCTTCTCACATGAGAGAATAGTCTCATTTATTTTTGCATTTGTGCTACCGAAGCCAGCACTCATTTATTTTTGAGCTATATAAATGGAGTTGTACAATATGTGCTCTCATGTCTGGCTTTTTTTGGTGCAACATTATGTTCGTAAGACTAATCCCTGTTGTTGGGGGTTGTAATCATTCATTTTTGTTGCTGTATTTTGTTGTATGAATTTGTCACAATCCTATATATGGGGGTCAGAGAACTTTCTATAAAGGGCTGGGTAGTAAATATTTTAGGCATCGTGAACCATTCTGTTTCTATTGCAGCTATTCAGCTCTACATTTGTAGCCCAGAGGCAGCTGTGGATAATTTGTAAATGAATGGGCATGACTATGTTCCAATAAAACTTTATTTACAAAAAAGTAGATACCAAGCTGGAATTTGCGATAGTTGCCAACAACTGCTATACTTCTTTTTTTTTTTTTTTTTTTTTTAAGATTTTATTTATTTATTTAGAGAGCCAGGGGAGTGGTGGTGGCGGGGGGGAGGTGGAGAGAGAGAGAGAAAGAAAATCTTAAGCAGACTCCACCCTGAGTGCAAAGCCCATCACGGGGCTGGATCTCATGAGATCATGACCTGAGTCGAAATCAAGAGTCAGACACTGAACCCACTGAGCCAGGCAGGTGCCCCATACTTTTTTTTTTTTTCATAAAATTGTATCACGCTATGATTAAATGTTTTGAGACATTACAAATAGTAACATAAAAGAATTCCAGAAAGTGAAATAAAAGCTGTCATTTTCCTTCTTTATTGTAGTCTCTGGCAAACATAGATGAAGTTGTGAACAAAATTAGACTGAAAATAAGGTAAGTAAGACCGTATGATTATTAATAATTACTGAAAAGCATGCTGTTAACTTAGTTAATCACATTCTGGATCACACGTATCTGTTAGAACACCGAAATCTCAAGTTTGCGGTTTATGACAATTTTTTAAAAAATAATTCTTTTATCTAGATTTCCATATGAACCCCATGGCAAAGAATTTGATTCTTTGGCCAGTCTTTAATTATTTGTAAAAAGAGAAGGAAACTTTAGCAGGCTGTTCAGAATGGTTGGTCATAAAAGGGGGCAAAAGCATTTCTACTGGGGCGCCTGGGTGGCTCAGTGGGTTAAAACCTCTGCCTTCGGCTCAGGTCATGATCTCAGGGTCCTGAGATCGAGCCCCGCATTGGGCTCTCTGCTCGGCGGGGAGCCTGCTTCCCCTCTCTCTCTCTGCCTGCCTCTCTGCCTATTTGTGATCTCTCTCTCTGTTAAATAAATCAATAAAATCTTTAAAAAAAAAAAAGGCATTTCTACTGTAGTTTTAATGGTTTTATTTCCTTAGCAGATTTACCTTTTTTTGTACTCCCAAGGCATACACATGTATCCCTTGGCCACATACCAGCTAACAGGATGGCCAGATCTGCTGGTTGGCATTTGTGGTGGCCCAAGATTAAATGCTGTGATTAATCTAGGATGTGCTTGTTGGAATTAGACAACAAGTGTCCTTCCTGCCCAGTAGCCTGCTTCTGGTTTACCCGCGTCTGGATTTCCAGTTTTGACATATGGTGAATGTCTGTTCACTGTAATTAATATTACAATGGTTGATGTCATTACTTCAAATATAGGTGTTTTGCTTGATTTTTGATGAGGAGAAGCCTTCATTTTGAATCTGGGAGATGATTTCTTTTTCCCTTATGAGCTTCGGGTCTTTCAGTGAGGCCCTTTGCTATGAACGTATTGTTTAGTTGGGTGTCTCTCTCATTGTTTTGGTGGACTTCAGCTATAATAATTCTGGTAGAGACTGCTAAGTTGTCCAGGATTTGCACAGAAAATGGGAACTCCCTCATAACCCAAAAAACACTCCAAACCAGCTGTTTTCAGCTTTCTCCTAACATACCTTTAAAAGATTCTTTATGTGAAAAATGAAATTGACTGATGTAAATTTCTCTGGTTGACAGGCCACTAAAAAGGTTGGAGCCTGAGGTCACAGACCCACGTCCCACACAGCTTGCACAGTCAGGGCCCGGAGGGTGAAGCACTGATCTCATGTAGCACTTTGGCTCCTTAGCCCTTTAAGGTTTCTGGGGAAGTTACTAAAGATTTTGCGGGGGGTAATTTGAGTTATCTGGCTTGTTCCCGTAAAGTTTCAGCAACATCGTCGTTCCTGGTTTTCACCATTGAAAAATTATTAAATGTTACACTGGCCCATTTGGACAGCTCTGAATATTAAGTAAGAATAGCATTTTAAAAAACAGGGACTACTCATCCGTCTGTGCCAGACTTGGCTTCTTACACTACTGTTGCTGCCTTAGCTGGGGCCCAAGGCCTCGGTCTTCTTTTTAGATCATTCTAACTTGTCTGGTTTTCTGGACGAGTAGGTGCAACCAGCAGAAGTGGATGGGCAAGCTGTCACCTTTTTATCTTTTGGTCACCCTAGAATGGAGGTTGTTTTAATGATTTTTATCTTCTCTTTCCCTAGGAGACTGGATGACAATATTCGAACTGTTGTAAGAGGTCAAACAAATGTGGGGCAGGATGGCAGGCAAGTAAGTAACTTACTCCTCCATATTAATCATACTCCTCTGATTTCTTCACGACCCAACAACCAAGCACCAAAATGTTGATCTGCCTGCTCGTAGAGAGCACTTTCTTAGAGACGTGTCTCACACAAAGCAGGAAGTGTGCCTGACTTGTCCCACTGCCACCGGAGGTGGGCTGCCCAGACTGGCAGCGAGCTCTCCCTCAGTGTCCGTGCAACCAGGAACCTACGGTAGCGCAGCTCCCGCAGGCTAAGGCCATGTGAGCCCAAGTGAGAAAACCAAAGTTGGCTGGTCTTTCTCCTCTGTGTCAGACATATTCATTTCCAACTTTTGTAGTTCTTTTGGATCTAGCTAAGAAGGGCTGTTGCAAGGGAATGAAGGGGGAAGGGAGCGTATAGGGTGGAGGGATTCGTCAGTGACCAAGGGGCCAGATGTTATCTGTCAACCATTTTCCTTTTTATTTGGATTCTGTTCTCTTTAGGCATCGTATTTCAAAATTGGCTGTCATACCATGGGTGCCGAGCACGTCTTTGTAGTCTTACTCTCATGCCCTGTGTGCTCTTCCCTCTTCGGTACTGACTCAGGTCGCTGTGTGCCTCTGTAGTAACTCCACTTCTGTTATTTGTCCTCTTCAACATTTTGTGGTGCAACTCATTTCTTCAAATACACATTGTGCTACCCAGATGGGGGGGAGGGGAGGAAGTGGGAGGTAACATCCTGCTAATAAATGTCCTGATCGCTCAAACTCCTATTTCTTCTGCTAGTAGCTTACTGGTGTTATGAGTCTCTTTCTTTTTCTTTTGCATTTTTAGTTTTATCCATGTCTCTCTTTCTCCTACATTTTACGACTTTCTTTTCCTCCTAATAATCATCTTCCATTGACCTATTTGTAAGTATCTATCCTCTTCCTTGCTGTCATCATCAGTACTTCTGCATAGACATATTAGTTTCTTATAGCTGATCCAATTTCCTGGTCCCTGCATGGTTCTTAGTGTTTATTGCTTCGTTTTGGTCATGTAGGTTTCTCCCATGAGGCATCGCTTCACAGGTGAGGCCTGTGTTCATGGGCCCCTGGGAGGTAATAAAGAGTAACAAGGTGGCCTGCAAACACTCCAGCCTCCTTCCGCCGTTGGGCTTTCCTTCTGTTTGTCTGGCCCTTTCATCTACGTCCTCAGAAACCTCAGTGGCCTCTGTCTAGGGAATTAAATCAAAGTTTCTTTGCTTGGCATTTAAAGCCTCAGTCTGCCTTTCCAGTTTTGCATCCTGCTGAGAGACTCGTGCTCTACAAGCACGCCCTGTGCTTCCGGAACCCATGTGCTTTTTTTTGCCTGAGATTTTCTCTCTCCTCTTTTTCTTCCAGTAACTTCATCTCAAAATCTTACCTAAGGTCCCCCTCATATACGACATCCTCCATGAAATTTTCTATTCAGCTCACCTGGACATACAAGAGGAGTCAGAATTTTAGACCTAGAGGGGACGGAACTCATCTGGTCCACACTTCTCGTTCCACAGATGAGCAAATTCATCCTGATATCCCTCAGCTAGATGTATGTGCTTTCCGCCCACAAACTCCCAGGCCTGGGAGTTTGACTTCCGTGGTCCCCTTTGACTTACTAGTAAACACTTCTTGTCTCCTTGGCTAGTTTATTAGTTCCTCGAGGCAAGAATCAACTCTTCCTCATCTCTCTATTTCTCTCAAGACATAGTTCACGTGCAGTAACATTTTATTCAATTGTATTAAACATTTGGTCTCTGTGAGACTATTTATTGGAAAGAAACAAAAGGCCTTTACCATAAAACCTCATTTTCATCAGCGTGTGTTCCCATAAAGCTGTCAAGAGCCTGATCTGTGGGTGACCAGTCCCGAATGACTGCCATTTGAAATAACCCAGCTCTTGAGTGTGATTCGGCCTCCGCTTAGAGTGGCTCACGAAAGAATACTTTATGGGAGTCTCAGGTATTTCAAATTCCAAGGATGGGAACATAATGCAAATGATTCATCAGGATTTTTCTGTTGGCTCATGCTCTGTCGGTCTGTATCTTTTGGTTAGTTGTTAGTGTTTGAACCTGTGGTCACAAACCAGCAGCAGTGGAGAGCTGGGCCCCAGATGGGCCAGCCGGCGGGAATGTCGGCCTTCCCCACCTTCCGGGATTAATAGGTTACAGGTTGCTGCGGCGGGGGCAGGTCGTATTTCAGAGAGCAAGACCACGTTTTCAAGAATGTTTAGATAGCATTTCAATCTGTGGTGGAATTTTGTGTTCGTCTCCTTAGAATCCAGACAGAAAGGAAGCCCAGAAGAAATAATTGCTTTTCCTGTCATCCCCTCCATCTGTCTTTTCCAGCAGTTTGTAACGCAAGCTGATGGCGAGACTTTTTTTTTTTTTTTCTTCCCAGGGAGCTTTTGGGTCCTGTCCTTGTCAACTCCTTAGGGGTAAAAGTCTTGCTGTCCAGCCCTGGCTGGCTGGTGGTTTGCCTAAGAGAGACTCTTACTTGACTGGCACAGACTTGGGAGAGTTATGGATGTTCCAAAATACTGAGTTTTATAGGTCAAGAGGCCCCAGATTCCCCTCTTCCCTGGAATAGAGGAAAAGTCCGTCTTCAGAACCTGTTTCCTAAGCTTCTGAGCAACACTCGGGAGAAAGGCAGTATTACAGACAGAAGGAAATTTCATCTTGATTATGTTCCACCGGAACTGATGTGCTTTTTAATCTCTAAAGAAAAGGGAAATGTTTACTTCCCGTTCACGGTGTCTTAGAAGATATTCTTAGCAAAAATTGTTTTGAAAAGCAGTGTTTCTTGCTACAGAATCATTTCTGAGGAGGCAGTGATTTAGAAATTGAAGAACACAGTAGGTCGCTTTCTTTGATTTTTGAGATTTCCGAAATTCCAGCCATGTGGTTCACACTCGGTTCCACATTTCGGAGAGCTTGTCGTTGTTGACCACCTCCTACGTGGCAGACTTGAACTGCTTTAGTCTGTGACCTCTTCTAACCAGACTGTGATGCTCATACAAAGTTAATACGGCACAGAATTCTCCCCATTTTCCTCTGCTGAAATCATCAGGCAAAAGCTTTAATTAAATGCCCACATGTTTCAAACCCTGTGGATAAGATGAGTCAATTCAACTAATGCACGATCTGATATGCTATGAACCGTATGCAGCTTCCTGAGAATTAAAACAGACAGCTTGACCGCGGGTGGAAAGAGGTGAATAGAGGAGTAGCTTGGAAAAGAAAAGGTTGGCGTGTGAAATTTCAAGAGTGGCCAAAGCTTGACCAATTCCCAGTGTGCTCACTGAGAAACACCCAAAGGATCAGCCACTGGGCTTCTGTCTCTGTCTACTGCTGCATCAGAGCAAGACTCAGGTTTGGGAGGGGAAGAAACCGTTAATCGCCATCTCCGGCTCAGCTCACCAGAATTTGATTGGAAGAAGCTTTAAGTATCCATGGTACCATCTTGCACCCAGTCCAGGAATCCTTTCTGTGACATCTGTGACAATTCATTGGCCTGCTTCTGCTTGGACACTCACGGTGATGGGCAGCCCGCTGTTTTGTTCTACTCGGCAGTCTCGGTCTATTCCAATTTTGAACAGCTTTAATTGTAAGACACTCCTTTCTTAGACCGAACTGAAATAGTAAAATAGACCTCATTGTAACTTCTCACTGCTCTTAGTTCTGCCAGCTGGACCGGTGTAAGCCTAATCCCTTTTCCTTATTATAGTTTCTAAAATTTTAAATGGCTATTATGTTCCTTTCTTAGTGTTCCTTTTTCTAGGCTGACCATTCTTAGTTTCTTCAGCTCTGTGATCTGATTTCCAGACCCTTTATCATCCCGGTTGCCTTGCTGTTTGTCAACATCGTTGTTTTTTTTTAAAGATTTTATTTATTTATTTGACAGAGAGAGAGATCACAAGCAGGCAGAGAGGCAGGCAGAGAGAAAAAGAGAAGCAGGCTCCCCGCTGAGCAGAGAGCCTGATGCGGGACTCAATCCCAGGACCCTGAAATCATGACCTGAGCCGAAGGCAGAGGCTTTAACCCACTGAGCCCCCCAGGTGCCCCTGTCAGCATCTTTCTTAAAATGTGGTTCCTGGCCACGAGTAGACATACTGTGTGGCCACAGGGTGGGACGTCTCAACCTCCTTGTTCTGCACTGGGGCTGTGAACATGGGAACTGGGGGCTCAGGGGGACTGAAATTCATTATTATGATTCCTGAAGTTAATTGCTCGTTTTTGTGTGAATAGGTTTATTTCTTGAGAGAGTACTCATCGATTTTTCTAAATTCCCTAAGGAGTCTGTGACTCTTCAAAAGTTAAGGACCACTGGTTTAGACACCGTTCTCCCATCACCTTAGACCGGGTGAAGTTTCTGGCTGCTGTGTCCCGCTGCTGGCTTCTGCTGACAGCCAGGTTGGCAGTTCTCCGACACCCCCCAGGTCAAGAGTTGCAACCAGATGCCCACAGAGCTAGGGAAGTGACCTAAATGGCTTCAGCAGGCCAGCGTGCATCCCCACGTATCCCGTGGGCGAGCGAATGCCCTGTCTAAAGGGGACAGCCACGGCCCAGTTCAGACCGGCTGCGGTCAGGCCTGAATGCAGACCCGGAGATGCCAGATCCATCAATTTTTCAAGAGAAGCCGGAAATCCGGATTTTTATGTGACTCCCCAGATTTTTCGATGTTGGCTTCGGGTCTTCCACAAATACTGCTAAGGCCAAGCAAAACACACGTGTGCCAACAGTTTGTAACATCTGCCCCAGGCCTTTTTTCATATGAACTGCTTTTCAACTTTTCCCTCCTCTGTTTGTTTAAGAGATTCTTTTGAGATCAAGTGCTGGACTTTATGTCCTCCCCCCACCCCCCGCCCCGCCATGCCCCCACGTTTCATCTTGCTAGTTTTGCTTGATTGTCCCAGCCAGTTGAGGCCTTTTGGAATCTTGATGACCTCCCTGTTTTATCATCAGCAGACTTGCCGGGCGTGCCTTTTCTGTCTTCGTTCACGTTACAGAGGAAACGGTGGAACCAGATGGGTTCAGAGCCATGTGGCACACTTTGAGAGACTTACTCTTCTCTTCCTTATCCTCATTTTGGTACCAAGTGCCAGCCCCAGAAAACAAAGAATTTCTTCCTGTCCTTGGTATCTGTCCAGGACCATGGTTCTTAAATTTTCCACGTCTCCATTTGCCTAAAAAGGGACTAATCCTACTTGCCTTCTCTTGTCACGGAGAGATCCTAAAGATTTATTAACTAAATCAGTAAAGCATCTTGCCTTCCAAGGAGAAAGTGTTCTTTGCTTTTCATCCTCAAAATTAGCCTATCATCTAATTCATGCATTAGAATGAAAATAGCTGTGCTCCCCAAGACCCTGAACTAGGTAAATGGTGGCAGTTCACAGCATAACATTGATCTTTGTTACGTGGGGCTATGAACTTGTATTTGTCAGCTCTCTAGCAGGATAGTTTGAATTTTTCCCCTCCATCACTTCAAATTTATTCTCTCTCATCCTATCTTTGGGAGGTAAATGAAGCCCATTGATGGAAGAAAATAAACAGCTTTACTACTAAAGGAACCATAAATAGTTTGAAAAGGAAAGGGAGGGGGCATGGCACTTGCTTCCTCCTGCTGAAACATACTGAATCTAAGGCAATTGAACTTTTAAAGCATACGCTCAGATTTTTCCAGTAGTGACCCAGAATGGTTAGGCATTTTTTTTTTTTTACATTTTTTTAAATTATATTTTTTTCAAAGTGTCTGCAGAAGACAGTAACCTTCGGAAATTGCTAAGACATTAGAATGACCTGAGAGTGCAGGAAGCACTGTGACCACCCAGTGGGGCAGGGCTGGAGTCAGGGTTCTCGGGCTCTTTGCCTTGCCTGCAGCCTTTCCTAGGGGAATGGAGTCCCTGGTTTTGATCGAGGCTCCCCAACCAGGATTTCTGACATCTGGTGCAGAGGGCAAGGTTGGTTTGCCTTTATTGGACAAGTTGACTCTGAGTGAGTGTTCAGTTTGGCCAGTTTGTAGAGCTGTACCGACCGTAGTGGAAGCAAAGACTTGGAGGGATTGGGCCTCTCTTAGCACCGTGCTTCGTCCCGTTTACTGCACACAAGCCTTCGCAGCACGCTTTGGCGGAGTGACTTGGCCGCTGAATATTGGAACCCCTTGCCTTATCTTCTAAAAACCTCTGGTTTGGGGGCACCTGGGTGGCTCAGTGGGTTAAAACCTCTGCCTTCGGCCCAGGTCGTGATCTCAGGGTCCTGGGATCGAGCTCCGCATTGGGCTCTCTGCTCGGCGGGGATCCTGCTTCCCTCTGTCTCTCTCTGCCTGCCTCTCTGCCTACTTGTGATCTCTCTCTCTCTGTCAAATAAATAAAATCTTTAAAAAAAAAAATCTCTGATTTGAAGAGTACACCCATAAGGAATTCAAACAGCTGTCTTCTCTCTCCTCTGTGTACAGTGAAGGACTGAGCATTTCCTTTGAATTCTCTAAACGTTGGGGTGATTGGACATTGTCATTGATGTAACACGGGATGGCAGCCTGGGTCAAGTGAAAAACCTTTTGAATTTAAGCTTTGGCTTTGCCACTGGGTGTGACTTTGGGCAAGTTACTGAGCTTCTCTGAGCCTCGGGTTCTTCAGCTACGATAAGGAGGCAGTCGTGCGTACTTGAGGGTGGGGGGGCTCAGTGTGCGTAGCAAATGGCCACTGGTAATCTGAGAAATTGTAATGGATTCCTTCCTGTCTGCTTGAACAGCTCTGCCACATAGGAGGTGGCCCATGGGTGTCCCCATCTCTCCGTGGGAAGCCTGGCCCTCCTTGGATTTCAGGATATTTGGTTGCCTTCAGCTCTCTGATGGGTTCAAGGAGACTTAAGTTTTCTCCTTTTATGTATTTTCTTCTCATCATCAGCATGAGAGCAATGCCCTTGCCCGCTTTCTGCATCCTCGACAAAAGCATAGCTGACCAAGGGCTTTTAAAGTAGCATGGTACGAGAAGTTCGTTAAGAAGATTTTAGATTCCACATTGCAGCTAATCGTTAAGAAGCCACTACTTTTCAAGGTTTGATGTAGTTTCAAGGAGGAATTATCAGTGAGCCCCTGAAAAAGGTATTAAAAGATTTCTTTTCTAACTACTTATCTGCGTGAATCCAGATTTTCATCATAGTTTTCAACCACAACATGTCACAGCAAAGTCAATACCGAAGCATACGTGTGAGTCCTGCTGGCCTCTGTTAAAGTAGACACTGAAGATAATTGCAAAGGCACAGAAACAGTGACACTGTTTTTAAGAAATTTGTTTTGTTTGGGGGGGATAGTTTTTTGTTTTAAGATTTATTTATTTGAGAGAGAGAGAGAGCGAGAACACAAGCAGGGGGGGAGGAGCAGAGGGAGAAGCAGACTCCCCGCTGAGCAGGGAGCCTGATGCAGGGCTCGATCCCAGGACCCTGGGATCATGATTCGAGCCAAAGGCAGACACTTAACCGACTGAGTTACCCAGGTGCCCAGTAGAGTTTCTTTTCATAAAAATATTTATGTTAGCATGTGATGAGCTTATTGTTGTTTTTATTTATTTTTATGTTTTTAAGAGATTTATTTATTTGACAGAGAGAGAGATTACAAGTAGGCAGAGAAGCAGGCGAGAGAGGGGGGGAAGCAGGCTCCCGGCTGAGCAGAGAGCCCTATGCAGGACTTGATCCCAGGACCCTGAGATAATGACCTGAGTCGAAGACAGAGGCTTTAACCCACTGAGCCACCCAGGGGCCCCTTATTGTTATTTTTAATAGATTAATAGATAAATGGTTATTAAATTTCTCAGCATTAGTTTCTAATATAGTATATATCAGTAGATACAATCCCCCAAAACAAAATCTCTTTGGGGCCCTCAGTAATTTCCAAGGATATGAAGGGACCCTGAGATAAACAGTGATTCTGATTAGTATATTTGTTCATTCACTCACTTGGTAAATATTGAGTGTGTGCCTTCTGTGTGCTGGGCACTATTCTAGGCATTGAGGATAATGCTGACAAACTAAGCAAAAAGATAGAAATTGTGACGTTTATTTGTTTCCGGATTCTGTGGCCGGTAAGGAGTTAGACCCATGACCTTGGTTCACTAACCATGTTTGCCGGTAAATGGATATAGAAATTTACCATATGACTTTTCAGCTTCTACTGATGATCAGATGGCTTTTCCATCTCATCAGTTAGCTTAGCTTTTTGTTTTGCTTTTTTTTTTTTTTTTTTAAGATTTTATTTATTTGAGAGAGTGAGAGAGAGTGAAAGAGAGAGCATGAGTTAGGGGAGGAGCAGAAGGAGAAAGAGAAGCAGACTCCTTGACGAACAGGGAGCCCAGCATGGGGCTCCATCCCAAGGCTCTGGGATCATGACCTGAGCCAAAGGCAGACTCCCAATGACTAAGCCACTCAGGCACCCCTTGGTTTTGTTTTTGTTTTTTAATTTTTAACCCTACTTTCTGTGTCACTATATATCATCCTTTTAATTTATTGCTGAGTTCTGGCATTTTAATCTGGGATTTGCAT
Organism: Procyon lotor; assembly: GCA_028646535.1. NCBI lineage: Eukaryota > Metazoa > Chordata > Mammalia > Carnivora > Procyonidae > Procyon > Procyon lotor. The sequence continues at coordinate 10,625,792 of CM053619.1, read as the reverse complement.
TCATATTCAAAAACTTCATTCCTTTTTTATGACTGAATATATTCCGCTGTGTGCATATACCACACTTTGTGTATCGTTCATCCGTTCATGGGCACTCGAGTCGTTTCCACCTTTTGGGTGTCGTGAACAGTGACAGTGAACGTCGACATGCAAGTATCTCTTTGAGTCCCTCCTCTCAATTCCTTTTAGTATATACCTAGGCATTGAATCACTGGATTATACTGTAATTTTTACTCTGAAAAGAGTAAATACTGAAAAGCATTTAATTTCTTTGGCCACATTTCCCCCCTATTGTTCTACACTTTAATAGATTTATTTTTCCACTAGATAAGCATACGTTCCTATTTTATCGTCATTTACTCCATAGAGACTGTGTGTTTCAGGTTAGCCGTAGAGTCATAAAAGTTTTTGTGTTCAGTACCTCCGAACGGTGATGCTGCCCCCTCCAACCAGGAAAACTACCCCGATTATTGCTTTTATCTAGCAAGTCCAGCAGTTGGACTCTTTCCTACCTGACCTTAGAAACACATCAAGTCCCACTTGTGTGCAACATGACTACTGGAAATGGTTTTAGGAAAACAGTGTGCCAAGAAGGAACACTGAAGTTTGTTATTCTTCGGAGCCATCCCCATATAAATGGACACTCTTGAGGAGCCAAGCAAGGAGGTCAGTCGTCGCTTTTGCCATCTGCTTGTTTCCATGTCAAAGGCAGTCACAAGTTTAAACTAGAGTCTCTGCATCTAAAGAGGAAAATGCCATTCATCACTACTGTAGCTGCTCTGGCCGTTACCCAGGCTACTCTCGCTTCTGACTGCTAGTAGCTGGTGATTTGGGAAGGAAAATTCCATCCTTAGTTTGAGGTCGCACATTAGAAAAATTGCTGACAGTGTGAAGCTTTCTGGGTTCCAGGTCCTTGACACAGTAAGTCATTCAGATATGTTTAAACAATGGATGGAAATTTGAAACTCTGTCTTCGTGTAAGAACTTGACCTCCTTTTTCCTCTTCCTTTTTTCATCCATGGAAATACAGAATTTAGAACAGCATGTGTTCAGTGCTGTGGTTGCTCTCTCATCCTTTCCATTTATAAATCCCTGCGAGTCTATAATAGAGCTATAAAATTTCCTTTCCTGTAATTTGGACTCTGAGGTCTCCTCTAGAAGGAGATTCATTTTGCAAAACTAGAGATAATGCTTTTTTTTTTCAGTCTGCTTTGCTCTGGTGCTCTACAGTCATCTAGATCGAAGCTCTAAAACATGTAAGAAACTTACCGTCCTTCATATAATATTGGATCACACGCCAGGACTTCTGGCTCTCAATTCCCATGTTATATTGTAAACCCTGCACAGATGCTCTTCATCTCTAGGTATCGTATGTGATACCTAGAATATGGATGTTAGACAAACCATATTAGTGCTCCTGTCATAATGGCCTCCAACCAGAAGGGTGACAAGTTCTTCTGGAGTTGTGCTTACTGACCGGTAAATTTGGTGATCCAAGTACTGCCTTTTATAAAGCAGAAGAAGAGGTGAACTCTAAGGGGTCTTTACGCCATCTCACACCTAATTACTCATCTTTGTTTGCTTGTCATTTTTTTGTTTTGCAGTTTTCTTGTTCCCGGTCTCATAAGAACAGTCGGGACAGATAGCCCACTGTTACTCATGTGGTAATCTCCTTTATGGTAGGCCAAATGCTATACTCTTTGTTTTATTGAATGCTTGGAGATGCTGATCTTTGGAGATTTCCGGTGACTGATTAGCATCTTGTGGTCAGGTTCCAGTACATTTCTTTTTTAAGGATTTTACTTAATTATTTGAGAGAGGTGGAGGGGGGAGAGAGAGAGAAAGAGAGAACAAGCAGGGGGAGGGGCAGAGAGGGTGAAACAGGCTTCCCGTTGAGCAGGAAAGCTCAAAGTAGTCCTAGATCCTAGGACCCTGGGATCATGACCTGAGCTGAAGGCAGATGTTTAACCAACCGAGCCACCCGGGCGCCCCAACTTCCAATATATTTGTTAGCCCTGTAGTTACCCTCATCGCTAGAATAAAAACTGAACTGTCCTAAGACTAGTCCGTCTTTCTTGACTGATTCACTATAAGCAGACACGTTTGAGTTGCTTTGACAGAAGGTAAGTTCGGAGACATTTGTCTGGATCTGTAATGCTGATGTTTTACTACAACATAAATGTGTTTCTCTTACCCTCTACAACATATTGTTGCACATATTACTTGATCTTGATGAAGGTGTGGATTAGCCATGTAGCCATTTTTCAGGTGAAGAAACAGGCTCAGATGAGTCTGTGACTTGGCCCAAATCCCACTCAGTGAATCAAAGATCCAGATTTTCTGATTCCCACGATGCTGTGTACTTGCCCATCCCAAGTTCTCTTTTGAAACAGTGACAAACTTTAGATTTGGGAGCCACATTTTCTACTTCAGAGCCTGAAAGATTAAATAGTGGAAGTGACTGTGGCGTGGTTGACCCTCAGGGTCCATCTCAGCATGATGAGGAAACTGGGCCAAAAGAAGAGTTCAAGGATAAGCAGAGAGAGCTGTGTGGTCTGTGTACATCTGGGGTGTTGGAGAGAGTTCAGTGAAATAGCAAGAGATCATTCAGCTGAAACCCCCAAGTGGGGGAGAGCCCTGTTGCCTAAAGGGCATTTGGTACAGAAGGTATCTCCAAAAATCAGCCGGAGGAGCATGCAGAGGCCAGCACAAAAGGTCGTTTTCTTCTGAATGAAGACTCATGATCTAGGTGAGAGTTTCTAAGTGATCAAAATAAAGAGTAGCAGTAAAATATGGGGGCTTCAAATTTAACTTGGCAACCGGGAAGTCCGAGCTCTTTGTGGGAAGCTATCCTTTGTAAAACTTGGACAGATGGTTCCTTGAAGCGTGCCCCGTCTCCTAAAATACTGAATTTCTGTACCTTTTATTTAGCTGGGATGTTTGTTTAAACACTTTGTTCTCGTTGCCCTTCGGGTTGTTGCTTTCAGTGGGTCACGTTTCTGCAGGGGGAGCTGTGCTCAGAAGCGTTCGCCGCTCCCGCTCCGTCAGGGCGAACGTGTTTTAAGTTACGGGCGGTAACAGAAGCGGAACTTGAAAGTGTCAGGGTTTAGTCTTGTCTGGGCCCTGCTGCGTTTGCGTCCCAGGCTCGTCCTGGGATTTTAACTTCTGGCTTGTCTTCCAAAAGCAATCAAAATGAGCTCTTTGGTTCACATCCTCAGTGGATGTGGTTTGCAGAAATCATAAATAAAAGTGACTTAGGTGGAACGGAGCATTTTAACAACTAAAGTGAGAATGACTCCTTTTGCCCTTGACATTCTTTTGATTCACAAACTTGGCAAGAAATCTCTGCTTTAAATAAAACCGCTTTATACTTAAGGGTTCTGAACGGCCAGTGGAGGAGTTAGTGTTGACACCAGTGATTCTCATCTCATGGGTGCCCACCTGGCATTTGCCAGTTTCTGCCAGACCCAGAAGGTCCCCGGTGTGTTCTGGGATACGGGGAAACTGCACATGCAGGCGTCCATCGCCATGAGAGTCCTGTAGCCTCTGCTACTGTTGGCTGCCCTCGTGGGGATGGGCTGCATTGTGATTGTTGCTGCAACTTCTTCAAACACCTCTCCGCCAGTGGCAGATGCCCTGTTGCCATAGCAACAGCTCTTGGCGATGCCAGGGATGGCAGGCAGGATCAAAACAAGGGACATTCCATAAATAAAGGCTACTTGTCCCTAGCTGTCTACCTCCGGTAGATGTCCCTTGCTTTCCAAATGATTCTAACATCTTTACTCGTGCCCTCTTTGTGTCATTATCTTAGTTATTTCTGTTTCTTACATGTATTCCTTATAAGCTCTTTATTTATTTATTTTAAGATTTTATTTTTTTATTCATGGGAGACAGAGAGAGAGGCAGAGGGAGAAGCAGGCTCCTGGCTGAGCAGGGAGCCTGACGTGGGACTCGATCCCGGGACCCCGGGATCATGCCCTGAGCCCTAGGCAGACGCTCAACCATCTGAGCCACCCAGGCACCCTGAGCTCTTTATTTTTTAAAAAAGATTTTATTTATTATTTGACAGAGACACAGCGAGAGAGGAAACACAAGCAGGGGGAGAAGCAGGCTTCCTGCTGAGCAGGGAGCCCAATGCGGGGCTCCATCCCAGGACCCTGGGGTCATGACCGGAGCTGAAGGCAGACACTTAATGACTAAGCCACCCAGGTGCCCCCCTTATAAGCTCTTTAAAGACGAGTCCCCATCTAGTGATCTTTTCTCCTCAGTGTCTAGTATAGTACATATAATAGGCTTACTTTTTATTGAAGAAGTGAACAAAAGATTGAGACTTTTTCTTTTTTTCCTAGAGGATGTCTCATTTTCAGCATACTTCAAAGGTACAGTTTCCCTGATCCATGAGCCATCCTTCTGCGTGTGCCTGCAGATGTTGAACTTAACCAGCTTACTTACAAACGCTAAAGGATGGGTCAACAGCCTTTGGCCGTTGAAGGGACAGTCGCATTTGAAATATTGTACTCTATCTGGGAGATCTGGGAATGGTATTAATAATGGCCATTTAGTGCGTCTCTTTTATGAGCTGAGTCCTCCATCAGGTCTCTGTCGGGTGCAGAAGACAAAATCCCAGTTCAAGCGGGCTTGGGCCAAAAGGGGAACTATTTGAAAGGCACTCTTGTTTTGAAGAAGTTGAAGTCAGACTGTGGAAGCATAGTGTCTCAGCTGAGCTTGTCAAACAAGTCAAGCCTGGACTGGAATAATGCTCAGAATTTCTGTGTCTGTCTCTCTGCACGTGTTGGCTTCATCATCCCTACATGGAGACCAGTCTCCTCCCCTTACTGGGGAACCTTGCTGCTCTCCAGCTTAGCCTCTCATCTTGGGGCTCCCACCAGAGAGAGGTAAACACTCTTTGCCAGTTTATTCTAGAAAGTCACAAGAAAACCATTTGGCCCAGCTTGGACCAGGCCTGCTTCCGAGACAGCAGACTTCATAAGAACACCATGAGAAGAAGATTCCCAGAAGGAAGGAACTGGGTAAACAGTTCCAAAGACGTTCACGAATAAGCCCTGTTTTCCTTCCTAACAAAATGTGTTTGTGGTTTGGAGCTTCTGTTTTAGAAATGGTGAGCTTTCCTCCTCCCTGCGGTGGTGACAAATGGGATCTCTTAGGGGCCTCCTGTGGACTCACAGGATAAAAGCGATACAATTCTCTGATAGGGCAAACTACAAAATTACATGCATCTAAGAGCCAAAGGGGATATTAATTTCTTAAGCATTTCCATTGGCTCAGATCTCCTCTGTCTACACAGGTGGCAAACGACAGTTCTAGGAAAAAAAAATTTGAAAGATGAAAGAAAAAAGCCAGAGTCTACGGCGCCAGATTTCATGCTGCTTATCTTCTGTGCACGTGACCTAACGTGTCTTCGGTATATTGTGTTCAGGGTCTACTTCGGGAGGCAAGGAAAGTGAAGAATAACGGTTACAGTTAATGATGCACAAAAATATAGAGATAGCGTAATTGGGTCTGCTCTGCCTTCTCAGCTAGCTCAGTGGGAGGCTTTGCCTCTCCCAGCGGTAGAATTAGAGTTTCTAAAGAGGACCGCTGTAGTGACTGCTGCTTAGTAACACCCTCGAATGCTGCAGCCATGCCCCTGTGCTCGGCTTAGACATTTCGGTAAGGGGAGATTGAAAGCAGACATTTTTGGGTGATTACTTCTGTTTTTAATCCACATACAGCCTGGAATGGGAAAGTAGCCACATTTTCTTTTAAAGAGTGTCTAGGGACAGCGCCAGAATCTTTCTATCAGCACATTTTCTGATTAAGCAGGTAGTAAAAGTATTTTAGCATTACTTACAAATAAAATCTCAATCTTTTGTAAGTCTCTAATGATTCTTCCAAATGACAAAACGCTCCTCTTCCCGTGTCATTGATTATATTAGAGATTAGAGAGCAAACATCAGGGTGCCTGTTGAGAATGGACATGCTTGACCGAATGAGCTTCAGAAGAACCCCATTGACTTCTGGAAAAGGAATTGTATCAAATTTCCTCAACTTCGTACGTTGTTATAACAAGCAGAAGTATTCCAGTCTGGGGGAAAAAAAAATCTGGCAAACAGTTTATCTTTCTTTAAGACTGTGAAATGTAAGATTGTGGGAGTCTTACTTGTTTGCTGGAAGAAAACTGCGGTTCCTTGAGCAAAGACAGCTCTGGTAGGCTGCCAGATTGAGAAGAACTTCGGCTGGGAGCTCTCTGAGAAGGGCCCCTGCGTGCTTCTTCACACCTTACCTCCAAGTGTTGAACTTGGTCCTTTTAGCCTTTCTTAGGTGAATGTCAAGTGTCTTAGGATATTTGGCTAGAAGGTGGTGCCTGTAATCCCATGAGAACATCACTGTGCATGACATGACCAATAATATCACAGAATTCTGGAAAAAAAAAAAAATCACAGAATTCTGTGCAAGCTATGCCCCATGTCCTTGGTCTACACTCTAAAGGACATTTACAGCCTTGTTTGAGAGCTAATACTTTTTTTTTTTTTTTTTTTTGAGAGAGAGAGAATGAGAGAGAGAGCACACGCGCGGGAATCGTGGGGGGATGAGAGGGGCAGAGGGAGAAGAGAGAGAATCCTAAGCAGGCTCCACACTCAGCTCAGCACAGAGCCTGACGCGGGGCTCAATCCCACAACCAGGAGATCATGACCTGAGCCAAAATCAAGAGTTGGACGCCCAACCGCCTGAGCCATTCAGATGCTCCAAGAGCTAATACTTATACACTAAATAATCTTAGGACGTAGTAAAAAAGTTCGTCTCTTCTCTGATTGTCCCATTACCACTCATCCCCCCACCAACCTCCCGAATCTTATCTTCTGTGCATGTGACCTAACGTGGCTTTGGTATATTGTGTTCAGGGTCTGGCATTTGACAGTTTGAGTCATTCCCACACTTGGCAGGTGCAAGCATCACTCGTCTTCAAAATGTTCAAAATGTCCTCCCTTCATGCCATCTGTTGCCCCATTTTTCTTGTCTCCTCGTAGCAAACGCTTTTTCAAAAAATCATCTACATCAGGGGTCAGCAGCCTTTTCCTGCTAAGGGCCAGAGAGTAAATATTTTGCGTGGCGGCCCCTACTCTGTGCTCGTCTCCACTTCGTCACGTCGTCACATCGTCCCAGTCCACTTCCATCCCCTCGACTCCACTGCAGCTGCTCTTGTCACGGTCGTCAGCAACGTCCCTGTTGTCAAGTTCAGTGGCAATTCTAGATCCCAATGTACATAAATTTTTAAAGAATATTTATTTCTTTGAGAGAAAGAGCGCAAGCTGGCGGTATGAGCAAAGGGAGAGGGACAGGCAGACTTGGTGCTGAGTCTGAGAATTTTCTGAGCCCGAAGAATAATCCTTGATTCTTTCCTTTCCCTTATTAGCCACATCGAGTCATCAGTGAGTCCCGCAGGTGAGATCTTCCTGGAAATCCCAGTCACTCGGCTTCTTCCCAGCACTGCTGGCAGCCTGCCCCAGGCCTGCCCTGTTTGTCACCTAGACCACGGCAGCCCGTCCCAGCAGCCTCTGCGCGGCCCCCCGCCACGTAGCAGCCAGGGCGGTCTTTTGCGCGTGTAAACTGTTCGCTGGTCCCTCGTTTAAAACCCTTCAGTGGCTTCTCATTGCACTTTGAACAGAATCCCGTGATTTTACCGGACCTTTGAGGTCCCTGAGGCTCCAGCGCCTGCCTGCTTCTCCAAATGGCTAGCACTTCCCACTCGACAACCCTGCCATCCCCTGCCTTAACTTCTGGTCCTTCCAAACACCAGGGTCTTTTTCTGCATCAGGATCTTTTCTTTGTTGTTCTCTCTACTTGGAATTCTCTTACTCCGGATCTATAAATCCCAACTCTTCCTGCAGGTCCCAGTTCATCTGTTCTGTCTTCTCTGACCGCCGTCTCCCTTACTCCCACCTTCCTGCTTCGTTCCTCCGACACACCTGTCCCGCTCTGAAATTTTCTTCTTTCTCCAGTGAGTTGTTTTTCCAGTATCTCCCCCAGCCTGCCCCTTGTCGGAGTAAGTTCCTTGAGGACAGAGAGAAGGACCATGTCCGTCTCATCTGCCATTGGGTTTTCAGTGCTTAGAGGAATACCTGATACGTGAAAGACATTCCATAAATTTTTGTTGATGGGGCGCCTGGGTGGCTCAGTCATTTAAAAATCTGCCTTTGGCTTGGGTCATGATCTCAGGGTCCTGGGATCGAGCCCTGCTCCCTGCTCAGTGAGGAGTCTGCTTCTCCCTCTCCCTCTGCTTCTCCCCCTGCTTGTGCGTGTGCTCTCTCTCCATCAAATAAATAAATAAATATCTGTTGAATGATAGAAAGAATGAATTAGTGAAATGCTGACTAATGCACTAGGTACTATAAACTGCCACAGGAATTCAGAGTAACAGTTTAGATACAGGTTGTCTTCAGTCACAAGACAGCAAAGGTCTCTGTGGCTAGAAAAAGAATTTGTGACAAGAGTATAGATTTGAAAAATAGCATTTTTAAGGTACTCCCTACTCTTACTGCTATTCTTTTAAAACATTCTGGCTTAAATCGTAGCTTGTAAAGTTGTGGTCTTCTTCAGGGTGAATATGTGGGCCTCCCTTCCTTCTCTTTCTCTCTTCCTACCAAACAAATGAACAAACAAAAGCTAGTGTTGGCAACAGGCTCTCTGGGCTCCCACAACATTCTGTACATATCTTTAGCATATCTCAATGTTTTTACTATTTATTATCCTATTAGCCTTTTTATAATACAAGCTTCTTAAAAGCAGGAATTACATTTTTTATCCCTGTATCGCAGCACCCAAGAGACTCTTGTTTTGTATGATGGTTTTGAGGAGGTGAATGTTAGGAATGAGGAAGAATTCTTGGGGGAACAGGGAGGTGGAACGAGCAGCCAAGGATTCACTCAGGGAGGGGCTCAGGGTAGGAAGCGTCAGATGGTGGGCAGGCCTCGTGGTCGTGAGGAGAAGGAAAGGCATGGTCAAGGGGACATTGTATATGCATGTCTCTGTGTCTGCGCAGAGATGCAAGCATGCATTTGTTTGGCAGGTCTTGAGCCCTGGAAATTAACCTAATATTTGTACAGTTTTTTACACCTCTTATGTCACGGAATCTTCTCCAGAACCGTGGAAGTAAGTGCCGTCATCACCACTATACAGATGAGGAAACGGATGCCCAGAGAGGTCGCACACACAGTGAGACAGCAGAGGCGGGCTTCACACCGCAGCCGTTTCGGGGGTGCAGAGTCCTAAAATGAGAAGGCAGGATGGCAGGTCAGAGGACCTTCCGGACATGTTCATTGGGTACAGCCGGACACAGAAGTCCAAATCGTTCTGTCTGGGCTTCTGTCTTCTCCCTTCGTCTTGGCTCTGCTCTCCTCTTCCCTCTGCGGCGCGGCACTCTCAGGGAGCCTGGCTGCTTCCCTGTGCGGCCTGAGAGGGCCCACTCGGCTCTGGGCTCACCCTGGCCTTGTCCTTACATTTGGAGAGGGCTCGTGAGGCCTGGGTGGGACAGGCCACTCCTCAGTCCAAAATAAGTAAAATGTGTTTGATGAAATGCAGGATGAGTCCTTCTGGCTGCTGCATCTTTTTCAAGTACAAATGTTCCGCACGTCTGTGGTTTTAGCACCCTGACGACTCCCTGAACACGCTTCCCCTACTCAAGGAAGTGACCGTGGCTTAGCATACTTTTAATGTGTGGCATCCATCTTCTCGGTTTTCCAGTAAGGAGCCTTTGGCTCACTGTTAGTTTTAAGTGTACCTTTCTAACTTCATGTCACAGGTTTCCAAACGGGATACTAGAAACGTCTTTAAGGTTTGTCACAGGTCTGGAATCCCCAGGTACGGTTGATGTTGTTGAAAGTACAGTCTTCTGGAACTTTCAAAATTCAGAGTTTCTCCCAACTAACAGCCACCTGTGTCTCTCTACAAGCTTTGACGGTTATTACAGACGTGTACATGTACAAACACGTCCAAAAAGGCACAGATGTGCGTGTCTTATTTATGTGTTGTTATTAATAACGTAGTAATCCCTAAGGGAGAGAAGAATACAAGAAGACGAAACCAGAGAGGGAGACAAACCATAAGACACTCTTAACTATAAGAAATAAACTGAGGGTTGCTGGAGGGGAGGGTGGGTCGGGAAATGGGGTAACTGGGTGATGGGCATTAAGGCAGGCACGTGATGCAATGAGCGCTGGGTGAATCATTGAACTCTACATCTGAAACTAATAATACACTCTGTTAATTTAATTTAATAAAATAAAAATAAATAAAATTTACACATTTTAAAAAACATGTAGTAATGCCTGAGATGGAAGGAGATCATTTTTTCAATTAAAACTTTGTGATTCAGGGGCACCTGGGTGGCTCAGTTGTTAGGCGTCTGCCTTCAGCTCGGGTCATGATCCCAGGGTCCTGGGATCGAGGCCCGCATCGGGCTCCCTGCTCGGCAGGAAGCCTGCTTCTCCCACTACCATTCCCTCTGCTTGTGCTCCCTCTCTCACTGTGTTTCTCTCTGTCAAATAAATAAAATCTTTAAAAAAAAAAAAAAAAAAAACTTTATGATTCAGGGGCACCTGGGTGGCTCAGTGCGTTAAAGCCTCTGCCTTCGGCTCAGGTCATGATCTCAGGGTCCTGGGATCGAGCCCCCTGTCGGGCTCCCTGCTCAGCAGGGAGCCTCCTTCCTCCTCTCTCTCGGCCTGCCTCTCTGCCTGCTTGTGATCTCTCTCTGTCAAATAAATAAATAAAATCTTAAAAAAAAAAAAAAAAAACAACTTTATGATTCAGGTTAGCAAGAATCCTGTGTATTTGCCTATATCCAAATGCTAGAGTCTGTCTGCTACTTGGGCGCAGTGAAATTGTCTACACAAGCACAGTGAATCGAGGGAGCTTCGAGGTGGTTCTCTTCTGAAACTAGATGTGATTGTTAGTATCGTGACTGGTGCTTCCTGTTTGTCATTTATTTCTCTCATTCCAGGCACTTGAAGAGGCTCAGAAAGCTATTCAGCAACTTTTCGGCAAAATCAAAGATATCAAAGACAAGGCAGAAAAATCAGAGCAAATGGTGAGTTTAGGTTTCTTCCAAACTTTTTTTGCACTCGAAGAGGAAGTTAGGTTTCTGTCCAGTCATTCTAATTACTGGGCTTTTTCTCCCACTCGCTGCCAACCACAGCACCCACATCTCTGAAGCAAGCCCTATGAGTACATTCCAGATCGATTCGAGAGGAGCTGCTAGACATACCGTGACTCACCCTCCCAGCTGCCCTACATTTGCAGCCCTTTTTTAAATAGGAAAAGTTTTCTACTTCTCTCCCCAAAATAGTTTTTCTAGTCATTTTGGATTCCTTTCGCTGGCATTTGTATATATCATGTATTTCTCAGTTGAGATACGCGATATATAACGTGGTGTAGCATGAAAACTGGTAACTGGATCTGCAGGGGGGGAGGCAGCGTCTCCTGCCACGATACGTGCTTATGGTTTCGATTAAGTTCTCCCTTGACAAACTTGTGTTCCCTGGTGATGTACTCACTGACTCTGTGCTCACTGAGCGTCCAGCCTCCCCCACTCGTGCTCCGTGCGGGGCACCGTAAAACGTTAGCCCCCGCGCTCGCGTTCTGACCACGTAGTGTCATGTCTCTGAATTGTCTCTGAATCCTGGTTTCTTTAACTACAGAATAAGAACGATAACACTTGCCTTCAAGGATTGTTGGAGATTTAAACATATGAAGGGCACTAAGCACAGTACTAGGCTCATGACCAAAGTCAGTATTACTGTCATCCCCCCGCCCCCCACTTCTTTTGGTTACAGACACTCCCGAATCCTTACAGTCTTCTCGCCCTACATCTTCTTCTAATCTACTGTGGGAACAGAACTGCTGTCACATCCCTGTGTGTCCCACAGCTCTCTTCAGTGGCCATTTGGCAAGATAGGGAAGGATATGGAGTGGGAAGGGGACGGGTAGTGCCGGGCGCGACCTCCGAAGGGAGGCTGCCTGCGTTGGGATCCAGCCCCTCTACTTAGGACCCGCAGCAAGTCATTGAACCCATCCGTGCCTTGGTTTCCTCAGTGTAAAATGGAGATAATGGTCCTGGGTACATCCTGGGATTGTGGGGATTAAGTGAGCACGTGTGACACCCACGGCCCCTGAGTAAGGATCGGCTATTGCTGTTCTTAGCGTCAGGGCTTCTGTTCCTCTTCCAGGCAGGCCGTGTCACTGGCCTTAGCTACCAAAAGAGGAGGGGACGGAGGAACAGAACCCTTTCATCAGAGGGAAAATATTAATATCTGTGCTTTGTCACAAAATACAACAGGCTTTGAGAGGCGGCTGTACGTCATCTGAGAGAGATTTGGATTTGTGGTTCTTTATCCAAGGATGTGCTGCCTCGGCGCCATCCACGGGCCACAAGCGCAAGAGTTAGTAGATGTTTTGTATCACAGGATATGTGGTGGGGAGAGATTGGAGGTACTGGCAATGGAGAGACCAGTCAACCCTGGTGCAGAGTCCGGGGAGGGCCTGAAGGGTGAGTAGAAAAGGGCCGTTTTTGTGATGAGACACAGGAAGACTATTCAGGATTTAGTGGCCGACTGATGATGTAGGAATGAGAAGAGTCACAGATGACTATGACTTCCAAGGCAATAGTTAAAGACTCCTGATGTTGGCACTGGAGCTAAGGAAGCTCAAAAGAGGTGCAGGGATTTTTCTGTAGAAAAGAGGGTGATGATTCAGTGTTGGAAGTGGGTTATCGGATCCTAGGGCCAAACTCCTGTACTAGTTCACTCTACCACTCCTGATCTTGTTTTTCCCTAAGCTCAGTTATTCCATGAATAAACTCTTGACCTATTCCCGCCCCCTCGCCCCCCCCAGGGCATAGAAGTAGAGATACCCTGATGGCCTGAGAGTTACAGGGAGAACTGGCTTGAGGGGGAAGTCCCCGTGAGAGAGACTTTTACTGCCAAGATCCAGGTCCGCTTAGCATGTTCGTGGGTGTGGAACGAAGCTCTCGGGGTCATCTTCTTTACTTTATGGGTTCACCCGGGTGACCAGACCCTGAGAAACCAGATCGTGCGAACTGAACTCACCACCAAGTTTTTCACTTTTAATGGGAGATAGGTCTTTCCAGGGACTAGAATATCTGTGCCTAGTGTCCAGGGCACTCCCTTCCTTCCAGGTATCAAAGAATCCGGGAAACCAAATTGCTCTTCAGAAAGTTTCTTGGCCATCATGAGCTCAGGCAGTTTAGTGGAACATTCTACCTAGGTGTTAGTAAAGTTGGAGAATCGTTCCCACTTCATTACCATAGGGGCTTTTCTAGTGGCTGAAATATACTTGTATTCCAGGTAGAGTTTATTTCTCTTGGATCTACTGGGTCAACACTGACTGAATTTTACTTCCCCAGTTACCTTCTTGCTCCTGAAGACTTCACATCTCCTCTGTGACAGTACATCTAGGTGTATGTTATGTTTTTAGTCTTATTGAGATTTGAGAGCAAGTCTTTCTTTGCTGGGGATCAGACAGTAAACCCTAGTTTCATGAATAAAGGTCGTTTCAACAGAATTAGCCGCCTAATACTATCCATTTTGTATCGAGCCTTGTAGCTGCCCTGTTGGAAGGCATACTTTCCTGACCTTGTTCCAGATGAGATGTGCCAAACTTGGCTCCTGGACTCTGTAAGCTCCATACTAAATTGCTGTTTGGATAACTCCCTTTGGGGTGAAACATAAAGTTCATTTTGTTCTCACAGCTGAAGATTTTGGACCCCTAGGTAAGGTCTTCTGAAGAAATGCCAAATGAGATCTAAATGGACTGATTGGAAGGTATTTCGATTTCATATGATGAGAATGACTGTGTTTTCTCCAGGGGCTGACCTGAAGTGGTTTTTTTGTTTTTTTGTTTTTTTTTTTCCTTGCTTCATTTGCCTTATTTTCTTGTGGAGCTACCTTGCAAATGGATTTCCATCTTTCTTAACCTTCTTCCTTTTTCTCCTATGGTTTCTCGCCACGTAGGTTAAAGAAATCACCCGTGATATTAAGCAGCTAGATCATGCCAAACGCCACCTAACCACCTCGATCACAACGCTGAACCACCTGCACATGTTAGCAGGTGGCGTGGATTCCCTCGAGTAAGCAGCGTCAGCTCTCTCTTTGGGGTCCACAGGAAATGAACGTGCCACGTAAAGGAAATGGCATCATGGGTATTTTACTCCTCAGCCAGGGAAGGCTCACTATCCTGCCCCACTTTCTGCAAATTGGTCTCGAGTGTATAGTCACCATTTGGCTTTGTGCCCTCCGGTGTTCAAAATGTCACAAACGAAAGTTTGAAGTGAGTTGCAAGTGTGGGAGGGACCCAGACAACACGTGGAGGACAATTCTAGTACAGCTCGTTTAAATGCGGTATAGATCTCTACCATTAAGGCCAGCAGGCTCATTTGGTACCATAATTTCTCCCAATAGCCCTTGCCTTGGCAAGTGTTCCTACTTGCAATGCTGTTGGATATTCTGTATAGAAACAGGGCTTTTAAAAAAGAAAGGAAGGAGGAAAGAGACAAAAAGGAAGGAAGGAAGGCAGGTGGGAAGGAAGTCAGTCTTAATTTATCATTCATCCCACTTTTTTTTTCAACCCACTTTTTCAAAGACAGTAGCATCCTATTCGGTTTATAGAAGAACCATAGGGAATGATGCATGAGGACATTAGAAGCAGTATTAAAAGGAGGAGCTGGTTATTTACCATAAGGAGCAATCCAAAGGCCTCTTTTACCAGCAAGATTCTGACAGGGTTGAGAATTCCCCCTGCCCAGCCTCAGTAGCGTCTCATGTGTAGACAGAGAAAGAACATCTTCACAGAAATTTAGATGCAGCATCTGAAGCTGGAAGGTGGACAGGGTCAGACTCCTTCCTGGTCTCTCCAGGCATTTATGAGCTCCGGCAAACCCTGGTCTGTCCTCCTGCGAGTAGTGATCAGAGATCCCAGCCAGCCGGCGGGAGACTAGAAGAGCAGTTTCCAGTGTCCTTGCTCCAGATGCTTCAGATGCTCCTTCCCACTGGACTGTCAGACCAGGCTGCAGTAGCACCAATAACACTTTGGTTTGAACTTGGTCTTGTCTTTTTAAATTCCTCTTTTTTTTTTTTCTTTAATGCCTTTTAAGGGAAGTCATATATCATACATTTAATTTAAAAGCTCAACCCTAATAAAAAATTTAGATCTACTAATTTGACCTTCCTTGTGTGTGTAACTGTTGCTTTTATTAGCACCCTTTTATTTAAGCTTCATTAACCTTAGTAATAGGGAATGTAGACATGTCTGGGAGAGTTGCTTAACGTTGGCTACAAACCTACAGCTTTGAGCTAACACGTACATGCCTATAAATGTCCTTTGTTGTATCCTGGGAAGATGGGTTTGGTTTGCCCATATGTTCTTATCCTCAGATAGTAACATTCCTGTCCCCATTTTCTGTCTCAAGTCTGCTAATCCTGTAATACCCAACCCAAATCCATAGTCTTCCCAGATTCTTTGCCCCCACCCAATGAGAATCCATCACCCACACATTCTTTTGTACCCCCCATAGCACATAATGTGTATTTCTGTTTAGAACTCACGTACTTGGCTCTATATCTCTTACTAAGCGATGTCACTTGGAGGGGTTTTACTATTTCCACCCCTCCCCCCCAGTGTGCAAGACCATGTACATTCAGTGCCCAGTAAATGGCTACCACATCAAGTTAATGTCTGTTTGGGAGCTCAGAGAAGGTTGTTCCACATCTGTATCTTGTGTCCTTCCGTGTTTTTCTAGATTCTCAGCTGCTTATTTCCTTGCAGAGCCATGACCAGGCGAAGACAGTACGGAGAAGTCGCTAACCTTCTTCAGGGTGTGATGAATGTTCTGGAGCACTTCCACAAGTATATGGGAATCCCACAGATCCGGCAGCTTTCTGAAAGGTAAAGTGTCACTGGAGAAGACAGGCTTCTGCTTTAGGAAAAGATGGCGCTAGGATGCGCTTGAGCACCTAGCTCCGTATGTTCACTGCAGAATCTTCTAGTAAGAACCCTCAGATGTCATCTGATGTAACTCCATGGAATATAGATGTCTGCACCCCTTTCCCACTCCTTACCGTGCCTTCTAAAGTAATCTGTTAGATAGCTGCCGGCCTGGCATCACGGGAGGGGCAGCTGGCAAGTTTGTGAGGGAAACTTCTGGTTGTCTTATTTCCTTGTAACAAACCACCACCACACTCAGTGGCTTACTACAACAGGTATTTCACTCATGTAATTGAACCTGCCTCTGTCAGGAACGTCTCTCCACCTCTGTTCATGCGGCGTCAGCTGGGGTGGGTCAGGAGAGGGCCTCAGGGATCCATGGCTCCCTCTCATGGCCAGCCAGCTGGTGCTTGTTGTCCGCTGGGAGCTCAGCTGAGTTTTCCTCCCTGGGCTGCTTGGTCTTCCTCACGGTGAGGTGGCTGGGCCCCAGGAATGGGCCTCCCAACAGAACTAGGCCTTGGAAGTCACTGCGGGAGGTAATCACACGGCAGCCAGGATTAGAGAGGAAGGAACGTGGTCGCCCCCCGCCCCCTTACTGGGAGGAACATCCAAGTCCCATTGAAGAAAAGAGCACGTGGGACGGGCTATACTGCCGCGGCCATTTTTGCAAAGTCTCATTTGCCACTGGAGCTTCAGATGTGATGCAACGATGACTTCGCCTCTTCTTTTCTTCCTACCTCTGTCGAGTTTAAATCGCAGATTCAGAGCCAGTAGGAAGAAAACCTGATGCTTAGAAGGAAAATGAAGATTCTAAAGGAGAATAAGAGGGGAGTGAACTGAGTGTCTTCTCTATTAGAAATAGCAGCAGTGGGGCGCCTGGGTGGCTCAGTGGGTTAAAGCCTCTGCCTTCGGCTCAGGTCATGATCTCAGGGTCCTGGGATCGAGCCCCACATCGGGCTCTCTGCTCAGCGGGAAGCCTGCTTCCCCCTCTCTCTCTGTCTACCTCTCTGCCTGCTTGTGATCTCTCTCTCTCTGTGTCAAATAAATAAAATCTTTAAAAAAAAAAAAATAGCAGCAGAGAGAATACTGAGGAGGCAGAGATGATCACAATTGACGAATCCTAACCTTTCTTGAACAAAGAAGAGACAAAGAATCTGGCCCTTAGCAGCCAGCCATCATTCTCATTTCTGTCTTCTTAATCAGGCCTGATTGCCACAGGCCTCTTTTTCCTTAAGTTTCTGTATTTTTAATCATGTAAGTAATTATGTAAGTTATACAGGTATGCATTTTCTTTATTTAAAAAAAAAAAACAAGTATATAGATGGAACTGAAGTCTCCTTGAGCTCTCCCTGAGATCCTAGTGCTGCCTGTATAGGCGGGGACAGTAGTGATTATTATCGACTGAATGTGGATTCCTCTCGATTTTTATCTGTGCATTTACAGCAATCTGTAGTCAGTTTGTGGGTTTGGCTTGTTTGGTTTTAAATAAATGGTTTCACACCATATGCTTCATTCTGAAACTTACTTTTTGGTTTTTACCTCGCAATGTATTTTAGAGATTTTTCCACGCAGATATGTACAGATCTACCTCATTCTTTTTTTTTTTTTTTAGTTTATTTTTTTTAAGGTTTTATTTATTCTTGCAAAAGAGAGAATGAGCGCACGTGCATGAGAGAGAGCAAGCACAAATGGGGGCAGAGACAGAGAGAGAAGCAGACTCCCCACTGAGCAGGGAGCTCTGATCCCAGGAGCCTGGGCTCATGACCTGAGCCAAAGGCAGATGCTTAACTGACTGAGGTACTCAGGCACCCTACCTCGTTCTTTAATATTGATACCTGGAATTCTGTAGTATAACATACTGCAGATTATTTAAGCGTTTTCCTGTCACTAGATTGTTTGCTCTTAATTTTTTTTTTTTTTTTTTTTTTAAAGATTTTATTTATTTGATAGAGAGAAACACAGCGAGAGAGGGAACACAAGCAGAGGGAATGGCAGCGGGAGAAGCAGGCTTCCTGCAGAGCAGGGAGCCCGACGCGGGGCTCGATCCCAGGACCCTGGGATCTGACCCGGGCCGAAGGCAGACGCTTAACGACTGAGCCACCCAGGCGCCCCTTTTTGCTCTTAATTTTTAAAAGTGATCCCTTTTTGCACATTGGTAAATATTTCCCTAGGATAGATCATGTGTCATGGGTAAAGTGCAATTAAAACTTTAATAACCACTGCCCATTTGCTCTCACAAGAGGCTTTATCTATTTAATAGTACCACCTGCCCAGTATGTGAGTGCCCACTTCCCTGTACCTTCAACAACGCTTTATATTGCCAGTTTTCCTTTTTTATTTAACTGGTGGATGAAAAATAGCATCGTGTTCCTTTCATTTCCATTTCCCTGGTGACTACTGAGACGAATTTTCTTTTGATTATTGGCCATTTGCGTTTCCTCTGAAATGCCTGTTACCCGTTGCCTTTTTGTCTGTTGAGTTATTTATTCCTTTCTTATTGTTTCTATATATTCTGGACATTAATACTTTGTCAGAGCTGATAGATCTTGCCCGTAAAACCATCTGGATGTGTTACCTCTCTTAAAGGCAGATCTTTGACTCTCACTATGATTTCTTCCATGGTGATTAATTGGTCCATTCAGGTTTGTTCTTCTTTTTCTTTTGTTTAAATTGTGTTAATATATACATAAAATTTACCATGTTAATAATTTTCAAGTCTGCAACTCAGTGGCATTAAGTATATTCACAATCTTATACAACTGTCACCACTTCTATTTCTTTCTTTCTTTTTTTTTTTTTAAAGATTTTATTTATTTGACAGAGAGAAACACAGTGAGAGAGGAAACACAAGCAGAGGGAATGGTAGCGGAAGAAGCAGGCTTCCTGCCGAGCAGGGAGCCTGATGCGGGGCTTGATCCCAGGACCCTGGGATCATGACCTGAGCTGAAGGCAGACGCCCAACGACTGAGCCACCCAGGCGCCCCACCACTTCTATTTCTAAAACTTTTTCATTACCCAAAACAGCAACTCTTTTTTTTTTTTTTTTTTAAAGACTTTATTTATTTATTTTGACAGAGAGAGAGAGATCACAAGTAGGCAGAGAGGCAGGCAGAGACAGAGGGGGAAGCAGGCTCCCCGCTGAGCAGAAAGTCCAATGTGGGGCTCGATCCCAGGACCCTGAGATCATGACCTGAGCTGAAGGCAGAGGCTTTAACCCACTGAGCTACCCAGGCGTCCCCAAAACAGCAACTCTTATCCATTAAAGAGTAACTCCCATTACCTCCTTTCCACACCTCTGGGAACTTGTGTTCTATTTTGTGTTTCTGTGATTTGCCTAGTGTAAGTACCTCATATAAATGGAATCACCCGATATTTGTTCTTTTGTGTCTGGCTTATTTTACTTAGTACAGTGTTTCAAGGTTCATTGGTGTTGTAGAAGGTATCCAAATTTCATTCCTTTTTAAGGCTGAATATTTCATTGTATACACACACACACACACACACACACACACGACATTTTGTTTCTCCATTCATCTGTGGGTGGACACACAGATTGCTTCTCCCCATTGGCTGTTGTGTGAAAGACTAAGCGAATCTGTTGTTTGGCATTTCTTGTTGCCTATTAAAAATCTGGTCAATCTGATTCTTACTCCTTAATAAGATAATCTGTTTTCATTTGATTTTTATTTTGTTCTGAGAGCATTTGAGATTGGGGAGGGGATCCAGCCAGGAATTTTGCTAGGATATAGGTCTCTTGTCCTCCATGTTGCTCTGTACTTATTATATCTCAATCTGAAGACTCATGAGTTTAAGTTCTGAGAAAATCATTTTCTTCTGTTTCTTTGAGTAATTTCTATGCTTTTCTCTCTGTGCTTTCTCTTTGCAGAATTCCTACTATGTGAATATTTAAACTTCCAGATCTTTCTTTCTCAAGGGAGGAAGAGGAGGTGAGGCAGAGGGAGAGGGCGAGAGAGAATCTTAAGCAGGCTCCATGCCCTGTACAGAACTCAGTACAGGGGTTGATCTCATAGCCCTGAGATCATAACCTGAGCCAAAATCAAGAGTTGGACGCTTAACCAACTAAGCCACCCAGGTGCCCCTGCTGCCATATTTATTAATTTTTCCTTCATACTTTGCATCTCTCTCTCCCTCCCTTTTTAGACTGAGCTCCTTAGCTCACTCTTACTGTTTTATTTTTTTTTCTTATTGTTTTAATGTATTCTTCAGTTGTGCCCATTCTGCTGTTGGGTCCGACTGTTGAGTTTATATTTCAGCAATCCAACTTTAATCTTCAGGATTTGCAGTTGATTCTTTTTTCACAGGCATGATATTCTCTTAAATCTCTCAGGGAATATAGATTATATGTATTTCATTATCTATTTATTTGCTCGTAAAGATTTTACTTATTTTTAGAGGGGAGAGAGAGCAGGGAGAGGAGCAGAGAGGGAGAGCAAGCAGACTGCTCTGAGCATGGAGCCCAATTCAGGGCCTGGTCACACGACTCTGAGATCATGACCTGAGCCGAAATCAAGAGTCAGCCACTCAGCCAACTGAGCCCCCCGGGTGCCCCAGATTATATGTATTTTAAAGCTCTGATTTGCCTGTTCTGTTTCTTTGTCCTCTGCTAGAAGGTCTTCGGTTTGTTGAGCATGGAGACTCTTTTCTTGGCATTAGCTTTTCTCCAGTGTTTGGTGATTTCTGGCTGAAAGCTCATTTTTGGCTTTGAGATTCTCTGTCATCCTGATGGGGGTGGGGGGAGACACGCTCTTTTATTGCCGCCTGCTAGTGAGGGGGAGGGGATTACGTGCTGCTCAGCTAAGGGCCACAGATAGCTCTTCTTAGGTGAGCTGGGGCTGGAGCTGGAGAAGCTGCCGGGTCGATATGCTAGTGGCTCACCTGCTGGGCTTGGGGGCTCCCTGATCTGCCTGGATGTTGTCAGCCCCCTGGCCACTGCTGGGGTCCTCAGACCCATACCCATTCCTTGACCTGAGCATTCAAGGCAGGGGCGCAAACGTGGACACCGGCTTCGTTATTCGTCTCGCAAGAGCCCAGCATAGCCTCCTGGCATTTGCTTCAGGGTCCCTCCTGCTCATGGTATCTTCTGTCCTCATGCCTCTCATTTTTGAAAAGCAATTTTCAGCAGTGTTTTCCTTCTTCACGTCTGTGCCACCAGGCAGTCTGGACTTTCTAGTGTGCCACTTCTTTTCTTGCCCGTTCTGGATTTTTATTAAAACCTTTTTATTATTTCTAAGGATCTGGGGCAGGAAGGGCAGGTTGCAGCATGTGCTCAGCGTGCCATCTCATAGTGGAAATGCCAGAGAACTATTAGGGAATGTAAGAACAGAGCTTGGCAGAATACTAGGGAAATCACCACCCTTTCCCCCATCCTTCCTAACTCCTTCACACTTAGAACTGGCCGATCGCCATATCACACTGGGGGCATAGAGTAGCCAAGAGAGTAGACAAACAGAGGCTGCGAGCCGCCAGAAAGAAGGAGGCTCCAATGAAGAAGGCAGACTTGTTCTCAGGGGATGGGGGAGGAGAAGGGAGGGCGCTGTCATCTCCCCTTACCCTTGTGACAATCCAGAGTTGATCTTTTTTTCCTATTCACTCATTCTTTCCTTCATTTACCTAATAGATACATACTATGGACTTCCTATGTCCTAGGGCCCTTGCTGGGGTATGAAGGCACAAAGTGAGAAATATATACCCTCTGCCCTCAGGGAGGTCACCATTGTTGTGTGCAGAAGAGAGACACTAGTAGAAAATTTTAGTGTGGCGTAGATACAATAAAGCTGGTAGATGCAGTACAGGCAAGAGCCGGATCTCAGAAGAGGAACTGAAAAGACTCAGCCTTCAGGGGCTCAGGGCAGGGGTCACAGAAGAATTTGGTTTTCATCTGATCTTAAAAGAATAGGTAGGATCTTACCAGCAAGACAAGAAGAGAGGAGAAAAAAATAGGAGAGGGAGAACATCACTGTGATACTTTGGGAGACAGTGGAGTGTGAAAGTCTGCATAGGTAGGTAGGGTCACATTTTATACACCTTACGGAAGAGTATTATCTATTGTTTATTTTGTGGACAGTGAAAGATCTTAAGCAGGAAGGGGCACGATCTCATTTGTGTTTTGTAAAAGTCTTATGGACTGTAGGCATAAAGGACTGGAGATTGAAGCTATGTTATAGACCAGAAAAGATAAGAACCTTACCAAGACAGTGACCATGAGGTCAGGGAGAGGGGAGGAGTTGGTTACACAGAGAGAGAGAGAGATGAAGTCAGACTAGAAGTCATTGGTTGACCTTCCTTTCTGAGCAGCACAGTGTCTCCTTTGTTTCAGTCAGTCAGTTGGGGCACCTGGTGTCTCAGTTGGGGCACCTGGTGTCTCAGCTGTTAAGCATCTGCCTTCGGTTCAGTTCATGGTCCCAGGGTCCTGGGATTGAGCCCCACATCAGGCTCCCTACTAGGCAGGAGGCCTGCTTCTCCCTCTCTGACTCCCTCTGCCTGTGTTCCCTCTCTCGCTGCCTCTCTTTCTCTGTCAAATAAGTAAAATCTTTTAAAAAAAAAAATCGGTTGTGTTGGATAGGCATTGCTGGATGACAGGAATACAGCAGAACTGAATTCTATTCCTAAAAAAGCAATGTAGGGACAGATAAGTGGATGCATTCTTTTAGGACTCTGCTTTTTAACATTTTTCAAAGAGGTGGTTTTTATAATTTGAAAGAACTTTGTGATCACTGTTGTAAGACATTCTCCTTAAAAAAGAGAAAATCTGACATTCTGGCAATGTATTTCAGTGCTCTGAACATTCGTTATTATGTAGGGTTGCTGCCAACAGGAGGACTTACTTTTTCTTTTAGTTTGTTTCGCAACTTCTGTTGGCAAAAAATCTGTGTAGGTTAATACAGAATAAATATGTGCTATTAAGTAACACTAAGCACAAGAGAAGAAATCTCTGGTTTTCAGTGCTTGACTACAGTTATTTTTCAAGAGGTACTAAAAGTTTGAGGAAAGTCCAGATTTCTTATTTTTAGCATCTTTTCTGGTGAATTCTCCTCCCTTATGTTGCACAGTGATGGTAGAACCATCTGGAAATGATAGAAATAGCTGTTTGTTGGGGGGCAGGGGAGAAGGCAGCAGAGTTATGCTCTGTGCTTTGCTTTAGTTTCTCCAGTTTAATAGCTTGCTGTCTATAAATCGTACAAGTCACATGAAAGGTTGTACTCTGAAACCTTTGTACATTGGAAATATGAAGTTCATGGACTTTGATTTGAATACAGCTATTTCTTCCAGCTACCCCTCTGGAAAATGCTTAAATATTAATGTAGCATTGAGGGAAAGATTTTTTCCTTTAATATCATCTTTACATTTCAGAGCCTCTTGGCTTAAGAATATCCATGAAAGCAAAAATGTTTCTGGTAATCGGTCAATATTTCCTGAGAAAGAGTGGAAGATTCTTGCACTCTCTTGAAACCCGTAAAACTTCGAACTAACAAATATTTCTCAGGGCTATAGCTAACGTCTTACAGTGGGAGAGATACTTAGCAGGCTGGTGGGGGCGAGGGGTGTCATATGGTGTAGCAATGAAAGCAGTTAGAGAATGAAAGGCCTGACAAGCTGGGTGACTTTGACAAGTCCGTTCTGAAAGAACTTCAGTTTCAGAAGCCTAAGGGTTGTGCTTCATTGTCCCACTGACTCACACGTAAGATTCTGGATTCGGATTCTTTATAGAGACTATCTGTTTGGAAATAGAGCATCTGACTAATCTGACTAATGAGCCATTCTGTCCAGTACAGACTGTGTGTTTGGGAGGTCATTATTATGACCTGCTGAGGGTGTCTCCCTTGGGGCATGCACAAGGTGTCATGAAAGCATCAGGATTACTTTATCTACACATGTCTAAATAATTCTCATAATTTGCTGTATCCTTCTGCCGCCACCCACTGTGCAAACTGGTAACACATGTAGAAAAGGTCACCTTTGTTTTTTGTTTGTTTAATTTATTTGTCGAAGAGAGAGAGGGAACACAGGCAGGGGGAGCGACAGGCAGAGGGAGAAGCAGGCTCCCCACTGAGCAAGGAGCCCAATATGGGGCTCGATCCCAGGACGGCAGGATGATGACCTGAGCCGAAGGCAGACACTTACCCAACTGAGCCACCCGGGCATCCCAGGAAGGGTCACCTTTGAACGATACTTTGTCAAATGGTATGGAAGATGCTAGAAGTCATTGGTTGACCTTCCTTTCTGAGCAGCACAGTGTCTCCTTTGTTTCCTAAGTGTGATCAACCTTGAGTTGTCACCATCTAAGTGGACTGAACTTACTTGGATACTGGGAGGAATTTTTATTGATTCTTCTCTATTAGTTGTAGATAAATTTCTTAATCATTCTTATAAAAATCATAGTAGCTCAACTCTGTTCTGCTCACAAAGTCTCAGCTGGTCCCATCTCTTTACAATAGGAACTTCCTTTTCCTTGTTAGAAGGGGAAACAGTTTGGCCGAAGGTGTGTTCTCTTAGTGTTGACTTCTTTCTAGGATCTTGTTGAGGCAACTGATGATAAAGACTGCTGTTCACATCTCACCCTGAAAATGCATGGAATCGTGGTTGGGGTTTATAGATACTGTCATTAATATCAGTAAGGGGAACGTGGTTGATCTTTTATCTGAGTCACTGATGGACACTTGGAAAACTGTGCTTGGAAACATTTATGTTCCGAAGCCCACTCTTCTGCTCCAACGTTAGCCGTACGTGCACCTTCAGTCCCCAGTGCAGGGGTCTGCTGTTGCCGGCCGGCCGTAAGGGTGGGCGCAGGGGAATGAGCAGTGAGAGGCATCCAGTCCAGGCCTGCGTCCCCACCCTCTTACTTCACAGATCTTGGTTGTGGCCCAGGTAAGGGAAATAACTTGTTTACATGTGGTTCCCTGGTGGCAGAGCTAAGTCTAGACTGTCTCAAGATGCGACTTTGAAAATGGACTGAATGGGGCACCTGGGTGGCTTAAGCCTCTGCCTTCAGCTCAGGTCATGATCTCAGGGTCCTGGGATCGAGCCCCACATGGGGCTCTCTGCTCTGCAGGGAGCCTACTTCCCCCTCTGTCTCTGCCTGCCTCTCTGCCTACTTGTGATCTCTCTCTCTCTCTCTGTGTCAAATAAATAAAATCTTTAAAATAATAATAATACATAAAAAAGAAAATGGACTGAAGAAGACTGCAAGGGGATCTGCCAATCACACTCTGGTACTTCCTCCGTCTTCTGGACTCTGGAAATACCCAGCCTTACCATAGGCCCTGGTTGTCTTTTCAGACACCCCAGCTCTTGCTGGGCGGATTTAGGGGGTGAGGGGTTAAGGTGTAAGGGGCAGAGGGACCTTCATACCACTGAGGTGCTCAGGAGCCCCGAGAGTATGACCGGGAATGTCCCTGCTGTGTGCGGGGAGAACTTCCCTCTCCAGGAACCGTCTCTGTGGCTTAGGAGGGACTGCTGCTCTCTCCTTGTGCTGCCAAGAGGCAAGCAGGAACGGAGGGGCTGGAGGCTCTGGAAGCTCTCTCTTGTGACCTGGCACCAGGGGAGGCCGTCTGCCTGGCCCATCATGTGCAGTCACCAGACCTCCGAAGTGGAGTTTTACAAAAGCTTGCTCTCTTCTCTCCTGTCAGAGCCCACACTCAGGGCGCCCTTCCCACCGTCCAGCTCGAGGTGGACGGCCTGGCTGTGATCTGGGGATGACTCTGGGAACAGCCTTATCTCTGCCACCGAGTGACTAAAGAGGCCGCAGACCCACTTATAAGAGTGGTTTTAAGTTTTGAAGATGGTGGGAAAACCCTGGAAAGTACTTGGAGTAAAGCATAATTATAACTATGCCACAGAAAAGAACCAGATTGTTTGGGGTCCTGCCTATCCCCTCATTAAAAAAAAAAATGTTCTCTGGGGCACCTGGGTGGCTCAGTCGTTAAGCATCTGCCTTCAGCCCAGGTCGTGATCCCAGAGTCCTGGGATCAAGCCCCACATCAGGCTCCTTGCTCGGCAGGAAGCCTGCTTCTCCCGCTACCATTCCCTCTGCTTGTGTTCCCTCTCTCGCTGTGTTTCTCGCTGTCAAATAAATAAAATCTTTGAAAAAAAAAAAAAATGTTCTCATTTGGTTGCCAGCTGCTGCTGAATAGCCAAAGAAACTGTGGTTTTTGAGCTGTTCGCTATTTCTAGAAACTTGAAAAGTTAATTCCAAAGTACCAGGGTGGAGACCATAAAAGGAAGAACACGATTTTATGGCGCTTCTAGCAAAGGTAAAATATTTGCCTCAGGCTCGGGGCACTGAGCTCTGTGGGAGTGGCTGGTGCGAGGCGGCCAGCTCCTGGCGGCTGGGGGAGGACGTGACCGTTGCAGGTGGTGCCGACACGCACACTTCCTTTCTCGTGCCAGCTGCTGCTCCTCTCGCCTCTCATTTCGACCGACAAGTATTTCTTGAGCTCCTGGTAGACATTGCAAACGCCAGGTTAAGTAGTGACCTCCCCTGTGGAGCTCATTCTTGTCAGCCAGCCCGCTGAGTGAACTTCAGCCTTCTTCTGAAAGCTTCTTTTATCTTACGGATCTTTTTCTTTTTACTTTAGAAAACATTCCTTTTGTTCATTTATTGTTATTTTAAGATTTTGTTTATTTGAGAGAGAGCGCGCTCAAGAGCAGGAGGGAGAGGGGGAGAAAATGGGAAGCAGACTCCCTGCTGGGTGCAGAGCCCGATGGAGGGCTCGATCCCACCTCCACAAGATCATGACCTGAGCCAAAACTGAGCCAACCGGGCTCGATCCCAACTCCACAAGATCATGACCTGAGCCAAAACTGAGCCAACCGGAGGCTTAACCGACTGAGCCACCCAGGCACCCCCCCCTTTTGTTCATTTATTGAATCCTGATGTTGACTTCCGGGTTGAAAAAGCAGCCCTCCTGCATTCTGGACTCCAAGGAGCAGGGGTGCAGCTGTGGCAGTAATCCAACATGGATTTCTGTCGGATGGAGCGTTTTTATGTAGCATTTCCCACAGTGTAGCTACCCGCTGATGACACCTTGTAAAGATAAACATATAGTCCCTTACACTAACCAGGTGAGGGTTGGCCTAGAAAAACTTTGGAATATAGAAAATCCATCATGAGAGTAAATCAGATGCCTGGGTTCTGGTATGTGACCTTTCTTACCTAGCTACCATCTTCCCCGCTCCCTGGACGATCTCTAAAGACTTCCACAGTTCTGAGCCTGATCAATCTTTGCATAATTACTTATGGATATATGAAAATGACGCCAGGCGATGACATGTTCTCTTTTCCCTACAGAGTGAAGGCTGCCCAGACTGAGTTAGGACAGCAAATCCTGGCTGATTTTGAAGAAGCATTTCCTTCCCAGGGCACCAAGGTATTGTTTTCCCTCCGGTCTTCGACATTATCACCATTCTTGCCTAATTCACACTCTCTACCGGGACTCTTCCTTTACCAGAAGTGCCTGCTGGCAGCCATAAGTCTGTTTGCTAGAGGTTCGGGGTGGTGAGACCATCCTTGATTTTAAATATCCCAAAGCAATGTTGATTCTTCATCTGTGGTCTTCCAGCATCAAAGAGTGAGGATTTCTTTCTTTCTTTTTTTTTTTAATTTTTTTTTTTTTTTTTAAGATTTTATTTATTTGACAGAGAGAAACACAGCGAGAGAGGGAACACAAGCAAAGGGAATGGTAGCGGGAGAAGCAGGCTTCCTGCTGAGCAAGGAGCCCGATGCGGGGCTTGATCCCAGGACTCTGAGATCATGACCTGGGCCGAAGGCAGAGGCTTTAACCCACTGAGCCACCCAGGTGCCCCAAAGAGTAAGGATTTCTTTCGGTTTAATTTAATATGTGTCAAACCTAGTATCTCATCTGCCCAGCAAATTCCTTTTTTCTTATGGCTGTGTTAAAAAAAAAAAAATTTTTTTTCTCAAGCCACAGTGTTTTTTAGAATCGTTACATAACTTATTGGTTTCAGTTTGGTGAAAAGACAGCAGGGAGGCACGTCCACAGGCTTATGTAACTCTCAGAGCAACACAGAAGACTCACTTTTAATGATCAGAAGCGTGTTCTCTGGGATTAATCCCTTTAGCTCTCGCTGGTGGCATGCCTGTTTGTGTTGTGTCTGCGAAGGCCCTGGTATTTCGCTTATGGGCTGTGGTTACACTTCTCCCATAAAGAGCTTTGCCTCACTTGGTTGTCACTGTGCTCTGGTAACTGCTTCTAGCTCTATCTTTTCAAATTGTAGCAGATGTAATCTTAATGCTTTGCATGTGTTGGGGAGAGAAGAACCTTCAGAAGCTTTTTTTTCTCTATTAGTTAAGCTATTTCAAGAGAAAGAATCATTCAACACAGAAATGAACCAAAGCACACACAGGCAAGCGGTGTTCCACACTGCCCTTGGCGGGTGGAGGTGGGGGTATGTGCATTTACAGAGCCAAGGGACGTTTCCTGGACCCGCTTTATAATTCAATAACTGGAAATATCTTAATCATTTTTCTTTGTGCTCCATGAAAGAAACTTAGGAAGTAGGTGGGGGTAGCTGCCCCGGCTTTGTAGATTACTTCCTATAGGAAATCTGCTCCTGATTTTAATGTCTGCATATATTATGGCTGCCTTCTAGTAATCAGATATTTTATTTGTAAAACATGTTCCTTTCAGGACTTTATATTCTTTATTCGTTTGATATAAATGTGGGGAATGATTGTTGGAAAGCCATTCTGTAAAAAGGGATTGCAGGATATTCGCAAATTATAAACAGCAGACGGTTCTTAGCCCAGGGTCTGCTTTACTATACTCTGGTACCTAGCCCAGTTTCAAGAAGTTTAGGAAGGATGTGAATGAGGCCCAGGTTTATTGTTTAGAAGAAACTAATCACGACCCACTTTATGTCTTTTTCTCAGATCCCACCAGGCAGATGAAGTTAAAATGGTTTTCTTTAACCACTTGCTTCCTTTTTCTGTGGCTGGATAACTTGGTTTTTGTTTTTTTTTTTAAGTTTTCTATTCTCCTTTTCAGTGACTATGGTCTTTTCTTAAAGGCCTGTGTTGCTATTCCTATTTCACAAATAGAAATCAAGACATGAAAATTGTACAAGGTGACCTACTAAGCCCTTTTCAAATGAAGATATCTGAATCCATGAGCCCATAGGTTTCAGCTTCCGTGACTTCTCTATCAGATCAAACACTTTGATCCAGAAGCAAGAGGTGGGCAGTCCGAGTGCTCAGCAGATGACATAACAACCATTCAGCACAGAGTGAGTCAGCGTATTAACAATTTAGCTCTCAGGCAGCTGAG
Source organism: Procyon lotor (assembly GCA_028646535.1). Lineage (NCBI taxonomy): Eukaryota > Metazoa > Chordata > Mammalia > Carnivora > Procyonidae > Procyon > Procyon lotor. Next base: position 10,596,495 of record CM053619.1, on the reverse strand, counting down.
TAACACTTACAAAACTCTTGAACTTCAGTCGAGACAGATCTATTATTGGACAGAGTTTCCCCAAAAGAATCATGAAGCTTTGGAAGAACACTAATCATCACCTAATCGAAGTCCATTTTTTTTTTCATTTATTTTTCAGATGAGTTTCAGTAACTGCGCCAGAGCTACACAGCTATTTGGCCGAGCCAAGAGTAGATTCCAGGTGTTCTTTTTGCTCTAGTCCACCCCGCCAACCATGTTCATTCAGTGAGTTACTATGAAGAAAAGTTGGCGAGGTTGCACTGCTTTCAGTAACAACAAAGGCCTTCCCATCGTGACGTATCAGTATGGCCCCTCAGTAGCCTTCTACTGCCTTTCAGATCAAGGGACTGATACCCTCATATTTTACCTCTGGCTTCTGCCTGGGTTGTTGACGGTCAGCAAAACAAGTCTGGCAGTTTGGAACCTGGTTTTAGATTTTAAATGCCACGGCACTGTTTGGCACAAACGTGGCACTTTAAGAACAGGAATCTGAGTTTGGAATCAGGGGAAAGTGACACGTGGGGAGTGAGACTGGTGTCCTTCTGAACCGTACGGCTCTTCACCGAAGCGGTTTCAGTTTTTGTGTTCAGAAAGCAGAATTTCCTATGACCATTGCTGGCCCTGTTTCCACAGTGTCTCCTTGCTGACTCACAGAGTACCTTTGAGATTGGCTACTACATACTAGCTTAGTAATTCTTTCGTTGAGTAACAAGTAACTGAAATATACATCCACAGCAATAGAGTGTCAGGGGACTGGGAGTCATAATAACGTCAGGAGAGGAACAAGAAGTAGCAGCTGCCAGAGGCCATGAGATTTAAAGGTTGTTTCTGGCTCTTGAACTGCTATGTGTTGTTGTTTTACCAGAGGCCAGGAGGACCCAGCAATGTCCTACGAGATGCATGTCTGGTTGCTAATATTTTGGATCCTAGAATCAAACAAGAAATCATCAAAAAGTTTATTAAACAGCATCTGTCAGAATATCTAGTACTTTTTCAAGAAAACCAAGATGTAAGTATTAACCAAATGAAATTGATGTTACGTTTGAATTTTATTGGAAATTAAATACCCTCGAGTCTACTGATTCGTATTTTTCATAGTATTACTGCCTTAAAATGTTGATGGTTGAACTGTGACTTTTAGGGGCTAACTGTACAGTTCAGTGGTTCTTGACCATTTTGAGGTCACTGACCCTTTGGAGAGATTAATGGGAGCTACAGATCCTCTCCCCCAGAAAAAATATCCCTGTGCATAAAACTTTGCATACAGCTTCAGGAAATTTACAGATCCCTGAGGTCTAATCATAGACCAAGTTAAGAACCTCTGGATCAAGTGAAAAAGTAGCCTAGATTCTTTAAAACTGTGAGAAATAGGGGTCCCTTGGGGGCTCAAGTGCCGGTTGAGCATCAGACTGAATATATATTTCAGCTCAAGTCCTGATCTCGGGGTTGTGAGATCAAGCCCCACGTCAGTGGAGCCTGCATGGGATTCTCTCTCTTCTTCTCTAAAAAATAGATAAGTAAAATAAAACAAGACTGTGAGAAATAAAGAGATTGGTTGTGCTTTTCTTGTTCTGTGTTTTTGTTTATTTCCTGAAACTGTCGACACTCGTTCTGAGCACTGGGTGGATTTTGTTCCCTACCTTCCTAAGGTTGCCTGGCTGGACAAAATCGACAGACGCTATGCGTGGATAAAACGCCAGCTCGTGGACTATGAGGAGAAATACGGCCGTATGTTTCCACGTGAGTGGTACATGACCGAGAGGATTGCAGTAGAATTTTGCCATGTCACAAGGTAGATTCCAACTCTACTGGTTTTATTGTTACTTGAGATCGGTTGGTTGAAATCAATCCCCTGGTGTCTAGGGGTTCCATCTTGTCTTGTGGATTGGCTACCACTTCCACCTTTTTCCAAAAAGTTGTTGTTGTTGGAGAATCATCATTTTGATGAGAACTTCGTTACCTATACTGGACTCTCTCCCTCTAGAAGATCCTTTTCCTGTTGAAAGTCAGTTTTTATAAATCCAAAATCAACCCCTAAACTCCACCTGCAACTGTAGTCCAACTTCTTCAACTTCAGAGTTCCAAACGTAGAGGAGAGGACATGTCTGTGGAGGAAGAGTAAAAACTTCCAGGAAAAAAGTGAAAAAGGGTACACGAAGAGTCCTGTAGCCTGTAGTCAAAGCGCCTTTTTTTTTTCTCTTAAGAATAATATATATAAAACGCAGCAGCTTCATCTGCTCCTGTCTTTGCTCTAAGACTTTCCTGTAGCCTGACCCTTGCCTCGAAGAGCCTTCCTTCCAGACTTATCCTAATCAAGGCTCACCTTCCAGATTGCCCTCGGTTATTCATCACCCTTCCTTTTTTCCTGTCTCTATCGTATATATCAGTGTACAGTGTGTATATCCATCACTGTTTTGCTTCTCTGACTTGCTACACACATCATTCCATAGGGACAAGGGTAGTATCTACTTCAGTGACACTCAGGAAATATTTCCTGAACAAATTCCCTGCCCCTGGTGCAGTGTTTTTATAGTCTCTGGATAGTTAATAATATCGGCGTCTGAATGTTCTAAGCATCCTAAAGACCTTCCATCCTTCATCCTGTCTCTCCAGTTTCATGAACATAGCCCAGGGCCAGAGAGTCCGTTTATATTGAAGAGCTAAAACCCAAGAAAGTTAGATTGGTGTGTCCATGACAAAGCTAAAGCTAGAGTCAATTTTTTTTTATTCTTTACTTGCAGCTGTACCACAGTAGTGGTAGTAACTGGGTTTTATTAGTTATCTATGCCGTTCCTTTTTTTTTTTTTAGGGACCCCTGGGTGGCTCAGTCGTTAAGCGTCTGCCTTTGGCTCAGGTCATGATCTCGGGGTCCTGGGATCAAGCACCACATCGGGCTCCCTCCTTGGCAAGAAGCCTGCCTCTCCCTCTGCCTGCTTGTGATCTCTCTCTCTCTCTCTGTCAAATAAATAAAATCTTAAAAAAGAAAAAACAGGGGCGCCTGGGTGGCTCAGTGGGTTAAAGCCTCTGCCTTCGGCTCAGGTCATGATCTCATGATCCTGGGATCGAGCCCCGCATCGGGCTCTCTGCTCAGCAGGGAGCCTGCTTCTCTCTCTCTCTCTCTCTCTCTCTCTCTCTCTCTCACTCTCTCAGCCTACCTCTCTACCTACCTGTGATCTCTCTCCCTGTCAAATAAATAAAAATAAAATCGTTAAAAAAAAAAGAAAAAAACCCAATTTTTTAAATTTATCAATGAGAGAGAGTACAATTCATAGTAGGCATCTTTCTTAAAATCAGAGAATATAATGAAGTTGCAGGCTTTAAACACATGAGTGGGAGATTTCTTAAGGGATATTGGCTATTGGCTTCATTTTTTTTTAATAGGCTTCATATTTTAGAGTAATTTTAGGATCACAGCAAAACAGAGGGAGATACAGAGGTTTCCCATATACTCCTGCCCCCACACGTGCATAGCCCCCCTACTATCAACATCCTCCACCAAAATGTACATTTGTCTAAATTGATGAACCTCCGTGGGAGACCATTATCACCCAGAGCCCATGCATGTACGCCCAGAGTGTACACCCGAGCTCATTCCTAAGGCTGTACATTCTGTGTGGGCTCTTGTTCTCAGAAGCACATTTGCTACCATAGGTTTAGATAACCTTTAAATGTTGATTCAAGGACAACTGTGGTTGTCACTTTCTAAGTCCCGATTAGCAAAGAAAGCAAATTCCTTGAGAAATTGATAACTAATTCTCTTGAGGCTACAGTTCAGTGACTTGCAAACTAATTGTGCGAAGAAAGCATTCTGCAGGAGGCTGGGAATCTGCTAAGGTCACAAATCTGCCATCGTTGTGGCAGCTGATGGCGACGTTGCCGGTGTTGCTGCCAAGCTTTCATTGTTGGAATTTTGGCTAAAATCCTACAGATACATAATTTTCAAAGAATCGCAGAGGCCCTTTGTTTGGTTTTGCCATTTCTTTGTATGGGAAGATAACCATGGCTTGGTTCGTAAGAGCTCTCAGGTCACTGCTCCCCCACGGCTCCCACTCTGAAGCAGAATGCCGGAGGGGCACACAAGTTCGCAGGCAGGACCCGCCCAAGCACGTGCAGGTCACTTTTCACATGGGGACTCTAGTCTCACGCATGTAGTTCTGGGGTTCCTGCTCTCTGGTTGAAGAGAGGGTGATTGAGCTCTTTGGAAAAGGGGGCTTTGTAATCCAGTAATGAATGACTTGTAACATTATATAAAATATATGCATTTTTGTAAAACACTGAGTCAGTGCTTTATATTTACATTATTAACAAATTACAGAAAGGTTGAAAGATCTAAAAATAGTAGTGACCATGTAAACAAGTCGATCTCCGTAATCCTTGATTTCTTTTGACTAGTGGGTCATTTCACCTTCAAATTCTTATTTAAAGTATGTATTTCTATTCTGCAAACGTTCAACTTGGTAACAGACCTCAGGATTTAAAATGACCACATATGGGGTGCCTGGGTGGCTCAGTGGGTTAAGCCTCTGCCTTCGGCTCAGGTTGTGATCTCGGGGTCGTGGGATCGAGCCCCGCATCCGGCTGCCGGCTCAACAGGGAACCTGCTTCCCCCTCTCCTCTGCCTCCCTCTCTGCCTACTTGTGATCTTTCTCTCTGTCAAGTAAATAAATAAAATCTTTAAGAGATAAAATAAAATGACCACATACTTTTTTTTTTTTTTATATAAGCTAAAACCATTTATCCTATCGTGAACAGGTTGGTTTTTTTTTTGGTTTTTTTTTTTTTTTTTGACAACATTCTTATCTCTTTATTTTGAAGGACAGAACTTGCCAAGATTATGCGTACCAGAGCTAAGGAAATTGAAGTGAAATTGCTTCTGTTTGCTATTCAGAGAACGACTAACTTTGAGGGGTTTCTCGCCAAACGCTTCTCCGGGTGCACCCTCACAGATGGAACTCTGGTAGGACCTTCCGGAGGGAGGCTGGAACACGAAATCGGGGGATCGGGGGTGTTGGGCTTCACTTCAGTCTTTCCCAGTTTGCTGGTTCCATCCAGTGGCTCAAGTGCTCAGTCCCTCATTCCAGGGATTTCATTAAATTATGTGAATGGTGATGCAGAGTACTCTAGGGATTTAGTGTTTTCTCTTATGCAGTATTGCATGTTTTTAGAATGTCCTGTCAGCATTTTATCTAAGTAGTGGCCCCGTGTAACCTCACTTATTCAGTCACAAGTACCATATTACTTTATCAACTGTTGACTTGTATCATATTTAGGGTATGTTTTACCTTAGAGTTTGTTTTCTTAATGTCTTTGGGCAGCAGACCAGGTCAGTGTGTCCCTGTAAGCCTCAAAGCCAAGTATACAAATCCGCATGTTGGAGAAACACTAAAAGATTATAACACAAAAGTACATAGATCTGAGGACTGGGCACCTCTGTTGGAAAGGGGGAGCGTGTGTTGTTAGTTAATATCGCTTAATGTCTACATAAGCAAAGACAAGGTTCAAAGCATCTCTCTAAAAACTTGTTTTTGGAAACCCAGCCTCCTTGCTAACACATCAGTATGCTTTCTTCAGATTTCCTATCCACGAGGAAACCAAATATTTATGTTTTATAGTAATTTCTGTTTGCATCGTTACACACGCACGTGTGCACACACACACACAGTCTTTGAGTTCCTTGAATGCAAGAGTCATGGTTGATTCATCTCTGTTCCCTAGTCATGCAAAAAATACACAGACCTTGTGCAGGCCAGCAGGAATGAGGAGGGAAGGAAAACAGGAGCTAAGGAGAAAGAAATCCAAGTCAAGAGAGTCAGACCTCTTAAATTCCTTTAAAACTGGTAACAACAGAGAAGTGATGTGATTTGGGAGAAAAATCTTTGCACCAACGAATCAAGAGACACTTGTGATCCAATCCGGACCCTGCTAGAATTCAGTGAACTGCCTTCTGTATTACATGGAAAGAAGAAACTATCCTTAAATAACAGAAAACTAAGGGAGATAAACAAGCCATCAAACCCAGAAGCCATAAAGAAAAGTAACTGAAAGATTTCAGAACATAGAAAAAGAATGAAAGAGACCATTAATGTAATTAAGGGATAAACAACAAACTAGGAAAAAACAATTTAAGCTGTAAGACCAATATTTGATATCCAAAGTAAAAAAATTCTTTAAAAGCAATAAGAAAAAGGCAAGTAACCAACTAGAAAGATGAGTACAGAGTCTAGTAGGAAATTCACTGAAATATAGTTGGCCAATATGCATGAAGAAAATAGAATAGGATACTCATTTTCTTACATCAGGTTGGCAAAAAAATTACAAGACTAACAATATAGGCTTTTAGTGCTAGGAGACAAATTGGCGCAGCCTTTTTAAGGAGAGCTAATTGTCATTATGTATCAAAAGTTGAAATGTGCATGCCCTATGAGACAACAGTTTTACTTCTAGATATGAGGTCTACAAAAAATCCATACCTGTAGAGGATGGTATACCAAGAAAGAAGTGAATTGCAGCTTTCAAAGCAAAAAAAAAAAAAAAAAAAGATTTCTTTAATGTTTATCACTGAAGTTAAATAAAATATGGTTTATCCATACTGTGGAATAGTGGTAGAATGTGGGATCAATCTAGATGTACTATCATAGAAAAGAAATCTCTCGGGACACCTGGGTGGCTCAGTCAATTAAGCATCTGCCTTCAGCTCAGGTCATGATCCCGGGGTCCTGGGATCGAGCCCCATGTCGGGCTCCTTGCTTAGCAAGGAACTTGCTTCTCCCTCTGTCTCTCACCCTGCCTATGCTCACATTCTCTCTCTGACACATAAATAAAACCTTTTAAAAAAAAGAAAAGAAAAGAAACCTCTTAGATACATTGTCAAATGGAAAATGGAGGCTGCAACCAGTATATATGGTGTAATTCCACATCTAAAAACCAGAAAGCATCTTTATGGATGTAAACGTGTAAGAAATAGGTCTAGAAATGGTAACAATGGATGTTCTGGGGAAGGAAGTTGGAGTGAGAGTACGTGGAGAAGCACAGATTTATTTTTTCATTTTATTCTGGTATTTTGTTTGAATTTTTCTTATGCAAATGCATTACATAGATTTTTAAAAATATTTTTTGTATTTACCTGCTTTAATTATTTTTCAGTTTTTGTTTTTTTTTTTTTTAATGAGGGAGATGAGCCAAAACAGGGACTTCTAAACTGTTTAACAAATTCTAATGTGGAATCCACATGGGATGATAACTAACATTTTTTGAACATGCTCTGTGTGTTCCGCACCGCGCTGGGTGCTTTTGTCTGCGGTCGGTCACTTGGCCTCATCAGCTATAGGAGGGAGGTGCTATATTCGTTTCATATTCACCAGTGGTCGCACAGCTAATATGTAAATGCAGAAAAACAGCCACTCTGGTTGAAGCAGGGAAGTAAGAGCAGAGACTGGGCCAGGAGTCCCGTTCACTTCTTCACCCTTCACCTCCGCTACCTTCTCTAGCCCCCACGCTTTTAGTCCTAAAATCCTGGGACGTCAGCCGAATTCCCTCCTTTGCCTCCCTGTAAGACCTGCCTCCGAGTGGGTGTATAGGGAGCTGGTCCCGGGACACTGGGCTCAAGAGTGGTGGCGGCGACGCTCAGTTTTAAGGCAAGACCATAAGGCCCTATGTACTTAGGGCCAGTCATGACAGTATTGAAATGAAATATAAGGAACCACAGAGCATTCTTTCCATACTGAAAAAATAAAAATACATATGTATACTCCTCTGCTTGTGACTCCAGGTTCAAAATTGGTTTCTTTTTAGGAAGAAGGAAAAAAATAGGCCATGAAACAAATGAAAATGCCCTTAAATCAGACGCAAGTCACAGAAGGAAGTAATAGGTAACGGAAATGCAATTCAAAGAATAGGTCTCTCTCGTGAGAAGTATTTGGTTGACTTCAGCAGCACCTGATAACCTCACGTTGGCCCTCCCCTCTGCCCTACCCGAGCCATCTTTCTGGCCTGGTTTCATACAGAGACTCCTGCAGCTCTGGGCTCAGCCCTACAGTGTAAGCATTGAGCATAGACCCCACCTGGGAGTACCCCCCTGTGCGCCCCTGGCTTCCAGCCGCGCAGGGGCAGGGGAGCCTAAGGATGGGTTCTGTGAGCCAGCATTCAGCTACCGTATGGGAAATAGATCCCGACGAAGGCTGCTTGAATAACACTAGTGCCAAACACCTGTTCTGAACCCTTGTCTCCTCCTTTGGCTGGGCCTTACTTGCTGGTGATTTTGCTTTGATATTTAGGGAGCTATAGGATTACAGGGGAACAAACGGCCCTGCTGTATCTGAGGACCAGGATAGCCCGTAAACCTGGAGCTGTCCCGGGACACATCACGTCTCATTTGTGCGAGGAAATGCCCCATGGGCCCAAAGAGGTAGAGGAATGTGGGTCAGGAAGGCTCCCTCTGGACAAGGTGAGCCTATTGAGCAGGATAACCGTGTACAGACCATGAGAAACTGGCAGGAGCTGTTTGAAGACAACCCTTTTTTTTTTTTTTTTAATAGAAAATAGGTACGGGAATGTCAGGCTGGCCTGCAGTCAGCACCTTCTGTCTGAGGGAGGAGAGGGCTTGGAGGGGCTTGTGTCTCGGGGCAGTGTGGCCTCTCTGCACTCAGGCTCACTCTGCAGGGCCAGGCTCCTGGACTGAGCCTTCCGTCCTGAACAAGGAAATAGCTGTCCTTTGATGTTTCAAAGCATCTTATAAATGGTGTATTTGACGGTGAAGGAAATGTATTCCTTCATCTGAGTAACATTCTAAGAGATTAACTTCTGTTGATTTGTTTCTGAGAAGAGAGTAGTACGGGATCAAGATAGGAAAGGTAGACATTATAGCAAGAATGGAGACGAGAAAACATTCAGAGGAGGATTTTGGTGTGCTCATTTTATAAAGTCAAAATCACACTTTTTTGAAAGATTCATTTATTTTAGAGAGCGAGTGAGCAGGGGCGGGGCAGAGGGAGAGGGAGAGAGGATCTCAAGCAGCCTCCTCACTGAGCGTGGAGCCCAGTGTGGGCCTCAGTCTCAACCCTGAGATCATGACCTGAGCCAAAATCAAGAGTCAGGTGGTCAGCCGACTGAGCCACCCAGGCACTCCTGAAATTGCACTTTTAAAAGGCATTTTTTAGGGGCACCTGGGTGGCTTAGTCACTTAAGCATCCTACTCTTGATTTCAGCTCACGTCTTGATCTCAGGGTCATGAGTTCAAGCCCCGCTTTGGGGCCGGTCATGGAGCCTTCTCAAAAATAAAGAAAATAAGGTTTTTTTATATCAAAATATAACTCATACAATAAAATTTCACATAACACTCATGTTTAAAGTGTACAATTCAGGGGTGCCTGCATAGCTCAAGTCAGTTAAACATCTGACTCTTGATTTTGGCTCAGGTTATGGTCTTAGGGTTGTGAGACTGAGCCCCGCCTCCACGGTGCGATGCCTGCTTGAGATTCTCCCTCTCCCTCTGCCCCTCCGCCACCTCAAAAAATAAACTATACAATTCAGTTGTTTTTAGTATATGTACAAGGTTATGCCACCATCCCAACTATCCAGTTCCAGAACATTTCCATCGCCTCCCAAAGAACCCTCCCCCACTGTAGCCGCCACTTCCAGTTTCCTCCTTCCCCCAGCCCCAGCCAATCATTAATCTACTTCCTGTCTTTATGGATTTGCCTCTTCTGGACATTTCCTGTAAACAGAACCCTGTACTCTGTGGCCCTCTGTGCCGGGCTTTCTTCACTTAGCATAGTGATGCGGCATGTATCAGTACTTCAGTCCTTTTTATGGCTGACCCATGTTCCCTCGTTTGGGTTTGCCTTTTGTTTAGCCATTTATCCCTTACTAGACATTGGAGTTGTCTCCACTTTTTGGCTGTTTAGAGTGCTATAAGCATTCATGTACAAGTTTATGTGTAAGTGTCTGCTTTCAGCTCTGGGAGTACGCCCAGGGGTGGACTTGCCGAATTGCTGCATCACATGGTAACGCTGTTTGACCTCCTGAGGAACTGCCATTGTTTTCCATAGCAGCTGTGCCATTTTAACGTTCTCACCGCCAGTGTAGGGAAGTTTTGATTTGTCCACATCTTTGCCAATATTTGTTATTTTCTGGGTTTTTTAAATTATTTTTTTTTAAAGATTTCATTTATTTAACAGAGAGAAACACAGCAAGAGAGGGAACACAAGCAGAGGGAATGGTAGCGGGAGAAGCAGGCTTCCTGCCGAGGAACCTGATGCGGGGCTCGATCCCAGGACCCTGGGATCATGACCTGAGCCGAAGGCAGCCGCTTAACGACTGAGCCACCCAGGCGCCCCTGGATTTTTTAAATTACTGTTATAGCCATCTTCACGGCTATAAGGTAGTTTCCCATGGTGGGTTTTTTTTTAAGATTTATTTGCTTTTATTTTAGAGAGAGAGCAGAGGGGAGGGGCAGAGGGAGAAGGAGAGAGAGAATCTCAAGCAGACTCTCCACTGAGCATGGAGTCCAACGTGGGGCTTAATCTCACCACCCTAAGATCATGACCTGAGTCGAAATCAAGAGTTGGATGCTCAACTGACTGAGCCACCCAGACACTCCTCTCGTAGTGGTTTTGATGTGCATTTTCGGACATCTTTTTTAGATGCTTATTGGCCATCTTCTTGGAGAAATGTCTATTCAGTTCCTTTTCCCATTATTTAATTAGGTTGTTTGTCTGTTTGTTTTGTTTTGTTTTGTTTTGTTTTGTTTTGAAGTAACGTGGGGCCTAAACTCAAGATCCTTAGATTAGGACCTGAGCTGAGATCAAGAATCAGACACTTAACTGACTGAGCCACCCAGTCAGTTAAAACACTCAGGTAAAAACACCCAGGTTGTTTTTCTCTTTTATTGTTGAGTTGTGGGAATGTTTTTAAAAAGTATTTTCTATGGGCGCCTGGGTGGTTCAGTCAGTTAAGCAGCTCCCTTCAGCTCAGGACATGATCCCAGGGTCCTGGGATCAAGCCTGGCGTCAGGCTCCCTGCTCAGCGGGAAGCCTGCTTGCCCCCTCTCCTTCTGCCTGCTGCTCTACCTACTTGTGCTATCTCCCTGACAAATAAATAAATACAATCTTTAAAAAAAAACAAAGAAAGCTAAGAGGCTTGATAAAAAAATATTTTCTAGATATATTCTATCATTTATCAGGTACACAATTTGTAAATATTTTCTACCATTCTGTGGGTTGGCTCTTCACTTTTTTTTTCCTCCACTTTTTTTGATAGTGTCCTTTGATACACAAAAGTTTTCCATTTTGATGAAATCCTACTTTTCTATTTTTTTCTTTTGTTATTTGAGTTTTGGTGTCATCCCTAAGGTCACAAGCATTTACCTATGCTTTATTCTAAGAGTTTTATAGTTTTTGACTCTTATATTTAGATCTGTGATCCATATTGAGTTTATATATGATGTATAAATAGAGTTTTATAGCTTACTTTTCTTCATATGTCCTATCTTAAGGAATTTCTCAGTCATTATATTTCATTATAGAGATGGGCCAGAATTTCCCTTACTGTCCTTTTCTTGTTGGGCCCTTAAGTACTTGTTATTTTTTCACTATTATAAACAAGGCCACAGTGAACACATTTTTGTTCACATTAGAGATTGTTTTCTTACGATACAAGTTGAATTACAGGGCCAAAAGGTAGGAGTTTTTTCAAATTTAAGATAGCCTCTGTTTTAAACTGTTTTCTGTATTCTTGTCTCTTGTGAATGCACCTGCTTAGTCTCCCAGCACGGAGTTTTGGTCTTAGTGATGGTTTGTAGATTCAGAAGAAATAGTTACTCTTTGTTTTCATGCAATTCGTAGTGCTAACATACAGATGCCTCATGTAAAGGGGTAACTGCCAGATTAAAAAAAAAAGGCAAAGCAATCTGAAACTGTTTTTTTAGAGTAACATGTGCTTCCTCTAGGTATAGGCTCAAGAGAATTGAAAATTTTCTTATGTTCATACAAACACTTGTACATGAATGTTCATAGCAGCACTATTGACAATAGCCAAAAAGTAGAAATAACCCAAAACTCTTTTAATCGACATATGGTTAAGCAAAATGTGGTATTTCCATGCAGTGAAATATTACTTAGCCAAAAAGAAGGATTTAAATGCTGACACATAACACAGGATGATCCTCGAAAACACCATGCAGGGGCGACTGGGTGGTTCAGTGGGCTAAAGCCTCTGCCTTCCGCTCAGGTCACAATCTCAGGGTTCTGGGATCGAGCCCCGCATCGGGCTCTGCTCAGCCGGGAGCCCTCTTCCCCCTCTCTCTCTGCCTACTTGTGATCTCTCTCTCTCTCTATCAAATAAATAAATAAAATCTTGAAAGAAAGAAAGAAAAGAAAAGAAAGAGAGAGAGAGAGGGAGGGAGGGAGAGAAGGAAGGAAGGAAGGAAGGAAGGAAGGAAGGAAGGAAGGAAGGAAGGAAGGAAGGAAGGAAGGAAGGAAGGAAGAAAACACTGTACAGAGTGAAAGAAGCCAGACACAAAAGACCACATTTTGTATGAAATGTCCAGAATAGGCAAGTTCATAGAGACAGTAAGTGGGTTAGGAGTTGCCACGGATTGGGGGAAGGGAAGGATTGGAAGTGATAGCTAATGGATATGGGGCTTCCTTTGGGGTAAAAGGTTCTGAGATTAGATGGTGGTGATGTTGGCACAACTTTGTGAACATACTGAAAATTACTCAATTGTAAGTGACCTAACACGGTGACTTTGGTATTAATTATATATCACAATTTTAAAATATTAAGGGTTTTAGGAAATACTGAGTTTAGTTATAAATCACCTTCAGTCTTTAGATAATTAGTCTACCAGAAAAAGGACAGAGAGAGAGAGAGAGAAATACATGCTTGTTAAAGCTCAAACAGAATAAAATATTTTAAAAGAACAATCTCTTCCTTCTTAATTACTGTAAATACCTCTCCCCCGAGATGTCCACTGCTTAATAGTTTGGGGTATATTTTTTGAGACTGTGCTCCAAGCCTACACACACACACACACACACACACACACACACACACACACACACAGAATGAGAGAGAGAGAGAGAGAGAGATACGGGTTTTAATGGAGTGTTTCTCATCCAATCAGGGTTTATTCACAAATAAAAAAAAGGAGGTTTTTAAGCTCTCGGTTTGTGCAGAGCCTTGAGAAAGGTGAAAACTTGAATAGACAGGTTCCTATGGTCTAGGGGAGAAAGAAGCCTGTACAGAAGTGTCACAATATAAGATAGGAGCGTGGTGAAACCAAGAGGGGGTCCCAGTAATATTCAGCCAGGTGTGCAGGGCCCTGTGTATACAGTTGTATCAGCGGAAGCCTCCAGACCATCTCTTTCAGGACAAATCAGGAGTTGGGCTGGAATAAAGTATATATGGAATGAGAAATGTAGAAATTGTGGAGTTTTCATCTTATAACTGAAAGCTTTCTCCTCCAGGGAAAGGAAAACAGTTTAAATTTCAGCGTTCCTTCTCTGATCATTTCAAGTGTCCAGCAAGGGCCTCAGAAAAGGCTTTGTGCAGGTGGACAAAGATTAAAAGACGCAGGCAGACGACTGACTAAAGCCAGGCTCTCAGACAGCTTGGCCGTCCTGGGGACCTTATTGTTTTGGAGGTGTTGGGGATCCCATGTGGTTTAATTAGTAGGACTTAACTTGCTGTATGAAGAATATTTCTTTCCTGTATGGACTTGAAACCAACTGTCATCACAGCAAAAAAAAAAAAAAAAAAAAGGAATTCCTTTAAAATTGGAAAGTCGTTCACTTCTTGGCAACTTTTTTGTTTTATTTAGCGGCCCCAGAGCTCATGGAATATGTCATTCGAGTTATTTAAAATCTGAACCCAAACTTGTAATTCTTTATGGCCTATCACAGCTGCAGAGCAGAAATGAAAAGTGTGGTCTGCTTGGCTCTGACAACAGGGCTCTTGCACGGAGGGCTGAGTGATGCCGGCGATTGCTTGCTGCGAAGACTTCTTCTTCCATCACAGCAAATTAGTCTGAGCAGTAACATCGCCCTCCAACCAGCAGGAGTCCGTGTCCTCCCATCAGCTTCTCCTAATGTGATGGTTACCAATAGGCCAGTGGTCGGGGCAGTACTCAGTACCCAGGCAGTACTCGGAGAGCCTCATTGGAGGCCTGGGCAGAAGGGAGAAGCTCAGGGAGCCTGTGCCTTTGGAATGTGATGGCCCCATTGTTTTCGATCCCGGAGGTATCCCGGAGAGGCACGGTAGCAGGGACAGGATCTTATTGGTGATTAAAAGGAGTTCTTTTTTACAGAACTTCTTAGCCCTGTGCTCCCACTTCTTTCCCACCTGAGAGTTGCTCCAATGAGAGGGGCACGGCCACAGTTCTGCACCCTTAAATCCTAATGAGAGCTTGTATCTACTGAGCTTGCCCCGAGTGCCAGACATTGTGTTGAGCTGTTTATGGGCGTATCTCTTGCTCTGTGTACAAGGTCTCTTTTGATCCTCACGCCGCTCTGCGTGTGGTGGGCATTCAGGGGAAGAGCTGAGGCTTGGAGAAGCTAATAAGCAGCTTATCCAAGTGAGAGAGCCTGTACTCAGACCCAGGTCTGTCGTTTGTTAATGGTGACACCAGCCGTGTAGTTGCTCAGGCCAAAAAGTGAGTGATCCTTGAAGCCTTCCTTTCCTTCACCCTCACCTTCGCTTTCTTCACCAGTCCTCTTGGGTTTATGTCCTAAATGTTCCCTGGATCTGGCCACCCGTTTCTGTCTCCACAACACTAGCTTAGTCCAGTCCTATATTGTCTTTGCCTGGAACCCAGCAGCGGCCTCTTCGACTGGTCTTCCATTACAGTCCATCCTCCCTCCCTATAGCACTGGGATGGTATTTTAAAAATGTAAATTAGATCAGATCCATTCCCCGTTTAAAACCCCCAGTGACTACCCAGTTGCTGTGAGAAGAAAAACCTCACCCTCACCATGGCCCACAAAAGGCTCTGCGGCCTGGCCCCTGCTGCCTCTCTGGCCTCATGCCCCCTGTCGTCCTCTCTGTCCCCCAGACTCACCAAGCTCATTCCAGCCTTTGCACTGGGTCCCCTGCTGAGACTGCGATTCCCAGATCTTTGCCTGACTAGCTCCTGCTCATTCTGCTCTCTGCTCAAATATCACCTCCTTGAAGAGGCCTTGTCTGATCACCCTGTATAAAGAAGCTTTTAGAAATATTGTTCTTTTTTTTTTTTTTTTAAGATTTTATATTTTTGACAGAGAAAGAGAGAGATCACAAGTAGGCAGAGAGGCAGGCAGAGAGAGAGAGGGGGAAGCAAGCAGGCTCCCTGCTGAGCAGAGAGCTCGATCCTAGGACCCTGAGATCATGACCTAAGCCAAAGGCAGAGGCTTTAACCCACTGACCTACCCAGTGCCCCAGAAATATTGTTTTCAAAGATATATTGCTTTCTAAAAATAGCCTAATTTTTTTTTTAATTTTATTTATTTGACAGGGAGAGCACAAACAGGGGGAATCATAGGCAAAGGGAGAGGAAGAAGCAGGCACCCCGTGGAGCAGGGAGCCTGAGGCAGGGCTTGATCCCAGGATCCTGAGATGATGATCTGAGCCAAAGGCAGACGCTTAACCTACTGAGCCGCCCAGGTGCCCCAAAAATAGCCTAATTCTAAAAATAAACTATTTTGCTTTAAGTTTATAGGGATTTTTTTCCCCATATCAGGCAAAGCAAGCCAAAGTTTGGAGTATATAAATTTTAAATATTTCCTTGGTTGTTAGACCATGTTGTTTCTCAGCAGGATACCATAAAAATCACTGTCCTACTAATGACTGCCTTGACCTAATGCATTGATCACAAGGCTTTCCTCATACACTGAGTCTTTATCTGGCAACATAACCGCATCCAAGTGTTTGGGCCAAAAATTAAGTAGTTTACATGAATGGGAGCAGAATAGTCTTAAAGCCTAAACCAGACACCAGCATGGCTTGTGTGTTTTGTGTTTAAGTTTCTTATATATTTCTGGATTGTTTTTGTTAGTTTGTTTTGTTCTTTTTCTTTTTTTTTCCCCCTTGGTGTATCTTCAGCTGATGTCCTGGCACTCGACAAAGTCATTCATGCTATAGTCCATGTGCTGTCCCTCTTGGCTTAGGGGTTAGTTCAAGTTGCTCTGCTGATAGATGCAAAAGTGTGACAAGTACATTTAGAAACACCCTTTCTGGGGCGCCTGCGTGGCTCAATGATTAAGCCTCTGCCTTCAACTCAGGTCATGATCCCAGGGTCCTAGAGTCGAGCACCACATCAGGCTCTCTGCTCGGCAGGAAGCCTGCTTCTCCCTCTCCCACTCCCCCTGCTTGTGTTGCCTCTCTCGCTCTGTCTCTCTCAAATAAATCTTTAAAAGAAAGAAAGAAAGAGAAAGAAAGAAAAAGAAAAGGAAAAGGAAAGAAAGAAAAGAAAGAGAGAGGGAGAGAGAGAGAGAGAGAGAGAGAGAGAGAAGAAAAGAAAGAAAGAAAGAAAGAAAGAAAGAAAGAAAGAAAGAAAGAAAGAAAGAAAGAAAGAAAGAAACAAACACCCTCTCCACCTGGCTTCTTAAGAGTCTCCAAAGATCCATTCCTTGCCCCTTCCCCTCATCCCCAGCACCAGCCAATCCCTTTCCTCCTCCTTGTCCACTTAGTTTTCTTTTAGCTCCCTGGCATAAACAAAATCTTGGGGCCAGATTTGTTTAAAAAAAAAAAAAAAAAAATCCAGAGAGCTGCCTCGGCTCTGTTGTTGCACTGGAATTATCATCACCTGCGTCTCTTGTATGCACTATCGCTCCTTATTGCCTTTCGTGCCCCCTTTTTTTCTTTCTGCATCTGATCCTTCTGGTAGTCCTATAACTGCAACCTCGTGCAGCAGACGAGGCTGCTGCGGCCGAGAGAAGTTGGGTGATTGGCCAATGCTGTGGAGTTGGAGCTGAGACCCACACCTCCTGCCTCCAGCCTTCCCACTCCAGCCTAGGCGCCCGCTCAATGACATGTTTTATTGATTTATTTTTTAGATCTAATTTAATTTTTTTTTAAAGATTTTATTTATTTATTTGACAGAGAGAGATCACAAGTAGAAAGAGAGACAGGCAACAAGGGAAGCAGGCTCCCTGCTGAGCAGAGAGCCCGATGCGGGGGCTCGATCCCAGGACCCCGAGATCGTGACCTGAGCCGAAGGCAGAGGCTTTAACCCACTGAGCCACCCAGGTGCCCCCAACGACATGTTTTAAAAGAGTGGTCAAAATCAGGTCCTGACAACTGATCTTTCCCAAGGAGATTTTGTTGTGCTTGTTGTAATGAGGCTTATTTGGGAAGAGATTTCTGTCTATAATCCAGAACACGTAAGATTAGCTTTATAGTTGGTTCTTGAATTCCATCCCATCCAGCATTGTGATTCATTCATATTTAGGAAGCGTCTAGGAAATGCCAGGCACCCAGATAGAGGAGGGGAAACAAGACAGACATGATCCCCCACCATCACGGAATCTAGTGGGAACAAGACAAATAAACGGACAGTTGCGATATTCTAATAAATTCCTGGGTAGATGGACATACTGGCTGGGATGGAAACATGGAGCAGGGACATCTGTCCCAAACTTAAGAGACGGGAAGGGCTTCCCAGAAGAAAGGACTTCTAATCTGAGGGCTGAGAGATGAATGAGAGTTTTAACTCTCATTGGGAGTTGGGGTGGGGTGGGCAGTAGGTTTCAGGAAGATGGGAAATACTATGAAGGCTGGAAGGTAAGAGATGTGGTCCATGTTATCTCAGTTCTTGCCCATTAGATCAGATTTTATGGTTCAGCGGTTGGAGAGCCTCGGAAAAAGCACATTAATGGGGAAAGACATTGAGAATATGCTCAGAAAATACCTACCTCTTTCTCACATCCTCTTAACAGAAAAAACTCGAGTCTCCACCCCCGTCCACCAATCCCTTCCTAGAAGATGAGCAAACACCAGAGATGGAGGAACTGGCGATAGAGAAAGGAGATTTAGATCAGGTAAGTCCGGTTTGCCTTTCCCCATGCCTCCTACCTAGCGTTTGCTTCTGAAAATGGGTCTGCCCCCCCTCCGTGTGGCCCTTTGGCCATTGACCATGTTCAGAGGATTACAACTTTGGTGGTCTTTATTGAAAGCCCTTATCTGAAAGTTCCTTTTGAAAACGGAGCCTTTCCTGCCTGCCTCATCCATCATCTCCTACACCTGCCAGCCTCACTCTCGGTTGGGTTCTCTTCTGGCCGGTGGTGACACGAGAGAGGCTGCAGGATCCCCTGTGGAGTTCTCATCAGCTAGGGAGGGGCCTTCACTCGGTGCGAGCTCAATGTGCCTTCTAGACGGCGTCGGGGAGGCCTGGAAACATCAAGTGGTCACACTGGCATCTTTGGAGAGTTACTTCTCAGAGCACGCTAACACTTTAATTTCCTTCGGATTTTCTGTCCAACTCCAAATTTCCTCTCCCTTCATCCTATAGAATGGTATTTTTGTTTCACCGTCGTTTTACGGCAGAGCAGTTAAAGCAATAAATCAGGCCTTTTCCTGTCTGGATTAGGGATCCTTCTTTTTAATTTTCCACACTTGGCCGCTCGAGGGTTATTTTATAGTGTTGTTTTGCTCCAGACACCCACCGAAAGGGAGGCTGGCTGGGAAGACCAGCCCGGGAGCCCCACAGCCACACGCGTGCCGCTAACCCACGTTCCTCGCCCGGTAAGGATAGGTGCACAGTCAGGGCAGGAGCCAAAACAGCATTTCCAGGAGCAGTTCTGAAGTGATGCAGTAAAATGTGTCTGGTCCACGGATTAAATAATTGTAATAACACGGATACCTCACGTTTTTATGGGCTTTATGGTTTCATAGCCTTTTACAGGCCCTGTTCATTTCATCTTCCCAATGCCTGCCTCTCTTTTTATAGGATTTTCTCTGAGCTGCAGTGTGTGCAGCTCAGAGAGGTTAAGTGATTGGCCCAGGGTTACAGTTTGGGCATGGACGAGCTAGGACTGGGAGCAAGATCTAGAAGTCAGAGACTAGAATTCTCTCCATGGAGCTTTTTTTACCACACTGGGCTGTTTCAGTAAAAAGCGGAGGCCACAGAAACGAACCCCATGAATACAGGTGAATGAATAAAACTGGAGGACACCTTAGGGCTCTATCCCAGAGATCTGTGGGATTAGCTATAATTGATTTGAAGCTATCATATCAGCTAGTGTGGGAGATAACAGAAGATGTCTTCTAACTAAAGAAGTGTATCTTTTGAATATGGAGAGGAAGGACCGGGAAAGAAAGAGTCTGGGTGTAGAGCTCGTTCTTCTGGTGTGTCCTCCCCCCACACTCCATCACCTGCACCCCTTGAGCTTGCTTTGGGTTGTAGTGCCCTGTTCAGGGCCCTGTGGCTGTCATTGTCCTAGTGCCGCCATGAAAAGTCACCCCTTCAGCTAGTCCTCTAGCTGAATCATTAAACCGGATTATGATAGAGGCCCCCAGTACTACAAAATTTGTTTACTAGGTGAAATACAATTTGTCTCTCTCATGGAACTCTTTGCTCATCCTGGAAGCTAGAGGTTATTGTTGTAAGGACCAAGACTACTCATTCTAAGATCACAGAGCACAGATACAGGAGGTAAAGCAGACTCTGGTCCACCATTAACTGACCACGCGGTTGATTTTTTACTCCCTCTCGGCTTGCCTAGTGTTTTCCTCTTTAGAGAGAGCCCATGGTTTTCAGACTATATTCCTTGTTGCCCCCGTCACGTGTCGCTTGGTGGGGGGAGGGAGGTTGGAAGGAGACCAGGGTTCTAACTCCCTCCAAGCTCGAGTTCTGTTTCGAGTCACTTTTATCATGGAATTCCAGGTAAAATTTCCTTCAAACCAAGGGTTTGAGAGCTGTTTAAAAAGAAAGTACCAAAAAGCCCTGGCCTGTATGATGCCCCTGCAGTTTCACTGGCGGTGGCCTGACAGCGATGACACCCGTACACCGCCCCCAGCCTCCCCAGCCCTTTTCTTGCTTGTGGTCCATCAGGGGGCAGCTCCAGGTGCTCCCTCTTCCGGGCCACTTACTGCCTTCTGGAGTTGGGCTGCTTCCTTCAGGAGGAAGTCCACAGGAAGCTAGGGCTGAGCTGAGCCAGAGGTGTGGGGGAAGGCCCCCAGCGGTCGTCTGGGTTGCCCAACCCATTGTGTCACGGCCAAGGTAAGTAGACAGTTGGCCTTCAAGGCCAGGGTCCCTCCCTGCTCACTCGGGCAACGGAGGCTGTTGAGAAAGGAGTGTGAGCTTGAAAAAAGGTCTTCAGTTTGAGCCACCAGTTGCCCACACACTCCCCAGTGATGGAAAAAATGGCACCCGGAAGGGGACTGAGGGTGCTCGAAGAAAAAGGGAGAAGCAATAAGGAATTCCTGGTTGGAAAATGTACCCTTCTTGTGATCCAAGCGGTTAGATTTAATCTGTTTACGTTGGATGGTAATAAAAGGAAGTAGGGCCAGCTGCAGAGCTCCTTACTGTGACAACAGTAACCTTCTATTATTCCCTCAAACTCCGGGAGGAAATAACTGAAACATCTGCGGCTCTTGGACCAAATTCACACACTCACACAGGCAGCCCGAATGCTACTGCTCAATGGCCTCGTGTGTTCTCTCAGCAGAGACTCACCCCTTTGGGGAGCCGGACAGGGCACAGGGAGATGCCAGTGCGAGCTGAAATTCTAGCACCTCTTACCTAAATAGGAGCGCGGTCACCAAGAAGCCATAGGCCGGAGGCGGCCCTATGGAAAAAAAGCGAAAAGGGAACTTGGGGCAGTCCCCCCCCGCCCCCCCGTTGTTCCCCTTTAGCTGCCAGCTCACACTAAAAATGCTGCAAGGGACCGGGAGCTGGGGTGTCGGGTCTCCCCTCGCAGCCAGGAGTGGCATTAGTGGGCGGAGGCGGGGAGGAGCAGTCACCTGCCCGTAGGGTTGGGACACTCACACTGTCTGATGCTGTGGCTCCCTGAGGGCCAAGTTCGGAGTGCTCTGCGGGGCCTCATGGAGCACACGGTCTGCAGAAGACTGACCGAGATGACTTTGTTGGAATGGCATAGAGCTGTTTTCTTTTATCACTTAGAATCTCTTACCCATATTCTGAATGAGCTGCTCAGACTTCTCTGGACCCAGATTTTTTTTTAAAGGTTTTATTTATTTATTTGACACAGAGAGAGATCACAAGTAGGCAGAGAGAGAGGCGGAAGCAGGCTCCCTGCTGAGCAGAGACCCGATGCGGGGCTCGATCCCAGGACCCTGAGATCATGACCTGAGCCGAAGGCAAGAGGCTTTAACACACTGAGCCCCCCAGGCACCCCAGACCCAGATTTTTTTTTTCAAAGATTTTATTTCTTCGACAGAGAGAGACACAGTGAGAGAAGGAACACAAGCAGGGGGAGTCGGGGAGGGAGAAGCAGGCCTCCCGTTGAGCAGGGAGCCCGATGTGGGGCTCGATCCCAGGATCCCAGGATCATGACCTGAGCCAAAGGCAGATGCCTAACAGCTGAGCCACCTAGGTGCCCCAGACCCAGATTTTTGTTGTATATCACTTTTGCACATACGTAAAAAGGAAAATAAGAACCAAATAAATAGATTAAGATATTCCTAAAACCACTTCATGTTCAGAGCCAACTCTCTCGTACCACTTAAAAAAAAAAAAAATTACTTTGTGTTTTGAGATAATATAAACTCCTAAGTACTTGCGGAATGCAGAGAGGTCCCATATACCCATCTTCCAGCTTCCCCCGGTGGTCACAGCTACCGTAACTATGGTGTGTTGTTAAAATTGTGACATTGATTCTAAGCCCTATTTTACTCAAGCGCAAATGCCCGTGTTTTCCCACACGCTGTCTGCTGGGCTATCCAAAGTGTTGGTGACATGTCCTTGTTTGAGTGCTCCACGACTGTCCCTGGGGTTATCTGCCAGGCCCTTGGCACCCATCTCCCAAGCTTTTTATTGTTACTTTTTAATTTTTTTTTAATTTTAAAGATTTTTATTTATTTGACAGAGAGAAACACAGCGAGAGAGGGGACACAAGCAGAGGGAATGGTAGCGGGAGAAGCAGGCTTCCTGCCGAGCAAGGAGCCCGATGCGGGGCTCGATCCCAGGACTCTGGGATCATGACCTGAGCCGAAGGCAGACGCTTAACGACTGAGCCACCCAGGCGCCCCATTACTTTTTAATTTTTTTAAAAGAAAATAGCTTTAAGAATATTATAAGAACTCTCAGATATTTTTCACCTGGGTTCACCAGTTGTTAATATTTTGCTATATTTACTTTATCATTTCCTTTTTTTCGCCCCCATTCCTCCTCTCCCTCTCTCTCTACCATCTCCCCCTGTCTCTCTCTCTTTTGAAATAGTTTATAAGTTAGCACATATCATGTCCTTTACCTCTAAATATGTCTGTATGTATGTCCTAACAAGGTCATTCACTTAAATTACCACAGTTCAAAATCAGAAAATGTAGTATCAGTACAGTATTACTATCTAATTTATGAAGCTTAGGGGCGCCTGGGTGGCTCAGTGGGTTAAGCCTCTGCCTTTGGCTCGGGTCATGTTCTCAGGGTCCTGGGATCGGGCCCCACGTCGGGGGGGGTTCTCTGCTCAGCAGGGAGCCTGCTTCCCCCTCCCTCTGCCTACTTGCAATCTCTCTCTCTGCCAAATAAAATCTTTTTCAAAAATTAATTTATGGAGCTTTAATTTCATAATGTAGCCGTTCTAAGGTGATAAACTAAAACATTGTCAATAATTGGAAAATTGCACATAAATTAGTAAACAAAGCCAAATACAAAATATTTGATTTAAAATATGTTGATTTAGGGGTGCCTGGGTGGCTCAGTCCTTAAGCATCTGCCTTTGGCTCAGGTCATGGTCCTGGGGTCCTGGGATGGAGTCCCACATCAGGCTTCTTGGTCATCAGGGAGCCTGCTTCTCCCTCTCCCACTTCCGCTGCTTGTGTTCCCTCTCTCTCACCATGTCTCTATCAAATAAAAAAATCTGTTAAAAATAAGTAAGTTTATTTATTTTAAGATTTTATTTATTTGTTAGAGAGAGAGAGCACAAGCAGGGGGAGCAGCAGGCAGAGGGAGAAGCAGGCTCCCCACTGAGCAGGGAGCCCGATTTGAGACTCGATCCCAGGATCCTGGGATCATGACCCGCACCGAAGGCAGACACTTAACAAACTAAGCCATCGAGGTGTTCCGAAAATATGTTGATTTAAAACACAACATTCTGTATTATATAAACTCCCAATTTATAATTACCAGAAGCTATCTTGTAGAAGTGTGAATATTTTTGGCACAAGAAGAAAAATATAAATAAAGAGGATAATTATAATCCTTATGATGACTATATCTGGGCATTGTGGCTATAGTTTTCAGTTCTCAGGATATCTGGTCTTATATAAGTCAGACAAACTAAATCACATTTACCTATTCATTTAACAATCACCATATTGAAAAGAATGAAATAATAGATAACTGATTTGGAAAATACAAAACAATTAGGTAAGGACCACCCCAACATAGTCTTGTACTACATCATGGATCCGCCATTTTAAATCAATAGGAGTGTGGGAGAAACTCCCAGGGCATCTGTGAAATGAAGTGGAACTTTGGATCCAGCCAATTCAAACTCAGTGAGCCCAAGCTGGGGAGTCTCTTACGGGCTCAACCTCAGACCTGACTTTGGCTGTGGCTTCTGGCTGATAAGAGAAACAGTCCGATTGTAATTATTTTAGGAAGGGACCAGAGTTTCTAAAAATCTTGCAAAAAAAAAAAAAAACAAAAAACAACCCCAAAACATGGAACTCTCCAAACGTGATAAAAGAGAGAGCTAAACAGGAGATAGAGGGGATATGTCTAAGGTGGACATTTAATATCTGGTGTTCATTTCCAGTTTTCACAAATGCTTTTAACCATTACGGTGTTTCATTTTTAGAAGTTCCTAGAGGAAGAGAATCATTATTCTGTTTGTCATTAGGGGCTTAGTTTTTCCTATATTTCTTAAAAGATATGAATAGTTCAACAGGTATGCCGTGGGTATCAATTTATGTCCAAATTGTCCTCTAGCATCAACTCTAGCAAGGGCTAAGGGCCCTTTTGTTGGCATTTGACCATAAATAGAATTGACTTTTTTTAGAAATAGAAAGAGATATGTAGGAGGATCTTTGCTTCTTTTTTTCAGATATTTTGAAAAGGACTTAGGAAGCAAACGAGTTATTAAATGCTTGCCTACCTAGATGGCCTATCAGTGGTTTTTAAGTATCAACTGGGGACCAGTGCTGGCCCTAGTTTTTATGGTCCACTAAATGGCAAAAACTAAAGACAAAACTGCTTGCCTGCCTGCCTGTCTCTCTATCTGTCTATATATCTGTCTATCTGGCATAAGGCCACCAACTGTCTTTTCATAGGAAGGACTGCTTTCATGCGGCCTTTTTTTCCCCCGATAAAATGTTTGGGTGTAAAATTCTCTTAGGGACTGGCGAGAATGGAAAGTGGCAAAACAAAAAGTTAGCAATGCTGTTGGTCCCTTACCGTTTTTTTTCTTGCATTTACTCGTCAGTGCAATTCAACAGTCCAGGAGCCATTGTGGCAAAGCAGTGCTATATTAGAGTTCTGGGGCGTCTGGGTGGCTCAGTTGATTGGGCGACTGCCTTCTGCTCAGGTCATGATCCTGGAGTCCCAGGATCGAGTCCCGCATCGGGCTCCCTGCTCAGCAGACAGCCTGCTTCTCCCCCTGCCCCTTAACCTGCATGTGCTCTCTTTCTCTCTCATTTTCCTTCTCCCTCAAATAAATAAATAAAAATTTAAAAAAAAAAAAAGTGTTCTAGTTCAGGAGATAGGAAGCTTCACCATCTGCCTTTGGGCAGGCTACTAGAACTCTCTGAGCCTTCCTTTCTTTAGGTGTAAAATAGTAGTACTAATTCCCACACCAAGGGTTGTTGTGAGGAATAGATAAGATGTTATGTCATATTAAAGTGCTTGGTCCATAAAAACAATCACTAAACGGAGGCTGTGAAAAATACATCACATGAGGGCGCTTTATAAATTCTAAAACACGAGGGATGCCTGGGTGGCTCAGTTGGTTAAGCAGCTGCCTTTGGCTCTGGTCATGATCCCAGGGTCCTGGGATCGAGTCCCATATCAGGCTCCTAGCTCAGCAGGGAGCCTGCTTCACCCTCTGCCTCTGCCTCTGCCTGCCTCTCTGCCTGCTTGTGTTCTCTCTCTCTCTCTGACAAATAAATAAATAAAATCCTTAAAAAAAAAAAAATTCTAAAGCACGGTACAAATGTAAGGTACTGTTATTAACGAGGATTTAAATTTTTAAAACATCAGTCAGATGATGAATAGCTTCCAGAATGAAAGCGCCTGTGTTATCAGAGTAGCAATAAATCTTTCACCAGACGGGGCAAGTCAGTGATGCTAACAAAGCTGGCTCGTTGTGCACAAGCTGGCTTGAATCATAATGCAAGACATAGTCCCAGTTCGGTCCAGTTACATTGAGTGCTTCTTAGCTATGTCAGGAATCAGCTTTGAAGGCATATATTCTTTGAAAGTGCTTGAAAACTTGCAAAGATGGATCAACTGTAGGTTTCTTTCTTCTTCTCCCCCCCCCCCCCATAGCCAAAGAAGCCAAAAGCCCCAGACAATCCATTTCATGGCATCGTTTCCAAGTGTTTCGAGCCTCATCTCTACGTGTACATTGAGTCCCAGGACAAGTGAGTGATGAACGTTTTGCTGTTTTTTACTGTGTTTCTCCTTCCTCTGGTGATGGTTGGGGCTCACAGGGTACACCTCCTTCCAGAGGCTGACCCTCTCTGGAAACCTTCTAAGGGTATCTATGTATCTTCTGAGTGTTATCATTTATTGTATCCATATATCTTAGAGTTTGACTCTAATAAGATCCCAAATGGATCCCAATAACCCCTTCCTATGTGGGCACTGAGCTCTTACATAGCTACAAGGCTTGACCATGTCAGGCACTGGAAAATGGAGAAAGAAACCTAATCTTTAACATACATGTTTTCAAGTATAATTTGTTTAGGTTTTCATTTTGAAATAATTTAAACTCACAAAAAAGTTACAAAAAATTCTCATAGATCCTTCCTCCAGAGAATGCTACCGTTTTATACGTAATCCCAGTTCTCAAGAGGGTAACATTGTTCCATGAACATCCACTCTCTGGCCCAAGATCCCATCATGCCTTTGGTTGTCAGGTCTTTGTAGTCTCCCTTAACCTTAAATACTTCCTCAGTCTTTTGTTTGTCTCTCGTGGCCTTGACACTTCACCGAGTATTGACAAGTTATTTTCTGCAGCTCCCCCAGTTTCAGTTTGTGCGATGTTTGTTCTTGATTAAATCCAGATCATGCATTGCGGGCGAGTACCCCATTACAGATGATGTTGTGTCCCTCTGGGTATGTCCTATCAGCAGGCACGTCATTTGAATGGGTCCCTTTACTGGTGCTGTTAACTTTGATCCCTTGCTTAAAGTGCTGCCTGCTAGCTTCCTCTGCTATGAAGCTACTATTTTTCTCTTTGTAATTAATAAGTATCTCGTGGGGGAGATACTTTGGGACCATGTGAATATCCTGTTTCTCCTCACACTTTGCCCACTCATTTTGACATCCCTTGATGATTTCTGACTGAAGCAATTATTACTGTAGGGTTTGCCAAATGTTGATTTGCTGTTTCCATCATTTCTCCTCTACTTTTTAATTGGAGTTCTTCTGTGAGGAAGCCCTTCCCCTTCTCCCGCCGTGTGGATGTGTTTGTTTATGTCAGTATGGACTGGTGGATCCTTGCTTTCTTTTGTGGATTATCATCCATGTAATATATACACTTTTTTTTACAAACTCAGGAGTTCCTGAAAATTTTCGCAAGTTGCTGCTGCCAAGTTTCCTCACAGGCAGAGGACTGTCTTCAAGTTCCAATGTCCATTATTCATACACAGGAGGAAGACCCCTCCTCACCCCTGAGTCTCTGTCCACAGCCAGAGGAACTGTTAAGGGCCCTTCCACACTGGAAGGCAGATTCTGGAAGGGTCAGGTTTCTGGAGACAGGCTGGCCCTGGCTCTGAGATGTGGCCTTGTAGCCTGAAGAACGCTCTTGGGAGGACCAGACAGTGGCTCACGCAGGGAGCACAATGGCGGCTGTGAGAAAGTTCTCTAAGGGAGTTCTCTGGGAAAGCATTTAGGCGCTAGAGTTTAGTTGTCCCCCCCTCCTTTTTTTTAATGCTTCTGTTGTGAGTTAGCGAACTCTTATTTCCGAATATGTTTCAGACATAAACTATAAGATTCGGAGACTATTTCCAGTGGAATCGCTGCCTGGAATGTTGTTATTATTCACCTATTTGATTTTGTAGATCGTGTCTACTCTTTTTGTCCCCAATTACAGAATGTTTCATATTAAAGTCGTAGAAAATGAACTTTGTAGAATAGCCATCTGTGTTGACAAAAACAGCCTCCTGCCTATCATCCCTCCTAAAAAAGAGTTGCTTTCACATTTTGCCTTGTAAAGCCAGTTTGCCTCGGCCTCTCTATCCATTGGGCTTCTGTCTGAAGGCACACAGAAAAGGCAGTAATTACTTATTGCTCTTTGCTCCTTTGGAACACCCTGTCTTCTTATGAAAAAGAACAAGAACCCTTTCCCTGGGGCGCCTGGGTGGCTCAGTCGGTTAAGGTCATGATCTCCAGGTCCTGGGATCGAGCCCCACTTTGGCCTTCCTGCTCCGCAGGGAATCTGCTTCTCACTCTCTCCCCCTCCCCGTTGCTCATTCTCTCTGTCTCTCAAATAAATAAATAAATAAAATCTTTACCAAAAAAAAAGTTCTTTCTCAGAGAGTTAACAAGACACCTGCGGGGACAGGTAAAAGAGCCGTTATTTACCTATGAGATTAACAGATCTTAGCGAAGCCCACCTGGATGACTATTTTTGGACAAAACCCCTTCTTCCCTCATCAACCCAAATTCTTATTTTTAGAGAGGTTTAAAAGCTGTCAGATCCCGAGCTGAAAGTGCATATCTGAGATAACCACGTACTTTCCCCAAACCCTCCTGGTCTAGAGAGTCGTTTTTCTGAATTATAATTCCGGTATCTACTCTTTTCACATGGCCTTAATTCATATAAAGTGTACTCATTGTTCATGATACTTTGGGCAGAGGGCCAGACCTCCTTTCCTTAGGGACTCTCCATTTCTCTATGAAAAATGAAGTGCTGGCCACTCAGCCTGCCGCTTGGCCTCACTAGGATGTTTCCACAGCCCCGGGGAAGTGGCAGGAGCTACTCGGAGGAGAATTGCGTAGGTTGTGCCATCGCCGTTCCAAAATAAGCAGCGAAGACTTGAAGCAGAAAAGAGAGTTCAAGAAATCCATTTCCTCATCTTTTAAAGCGGAGAATCAGACAAAATAATGCCTAAAGCAGTGGCTATTAACCTTTTTTGAGTCACGGATCCCTTTGGGAGCCCGATGAAACTGTAGACTGTCTTGCCAAAAAAAAAAAAAAAAAAAAATCACATAAACCCACACACTATCTTGAGTGCAATTTCTAGGGGTTCTGCAAAGCCCTTCCTCCCTTTTGTCCAAGAATCCGAAGGGAAGAAACTCAGGTAGGGACTGATTTGGCACCGATTTCGTTCTCGTAGCTCTGACTCAAAAACTCTGCAAGGGAGGAAAATCTTAGACCATTCACGAGCTCCCAGATGACAGAGACCCAACACAGAGTAGTGGAAAGAGCGTGGGCCTGGATGCCGGACAGACCTGGATTTGAGTCAGAGCTCTGTACTCACTGGCCTGGGACCTCAAGCCTGGTACTTCACCTCTCGGAGCTGGTTTTGTCCTCTCTCCAGTGCAGTTAGTAATGTTCCCCTCGCAGGATCAGTGGCGAGGCTGCGATGGGCAGACATGTTGGCACTTGGCACGAGTGGTCAGGAGCCGTGCCTGGCCTGCCCTGCCCTGCCCGCCTGGTGCTCTTGTCCCAGACCCGTCAGCGCTGGGGCGGCCTGATCATTGTTGCCAGCTTTTTGTTGGGCCTGGCGTGGCCCTCTCATCTCCCACCTGCCCAGGGAAAGTTCTGGCACCTGTGCCAGCCAAAAGCGGGACCTAAGGAGGAGAGAGGAAGTAGGGATATCCCCAAAGCCATCTCCTTAGCGGATTCGGCTGAGCTGTCCTTGCATGCTTTAAGCAGCTTTCTCAATTTTTGTTTATGTTCCGGAGGGAAGTTCATGTACCTTTCCGTCTCGGGAATGCAGAGGTCTTCTCTGGCCGACTCTTGGAAAAGAGATTTCTCTACATAGACACTTCCTTCAATTTGTAGGCAAGAGTGCCCCCATGACTCCTCAAGACTTCAGCGTGTGTTTCCTATAAATAAGCCCACAGCACACTGCCTCACCGAGGTACACCTGTCAACATCAGGAAGTTAACTTGATCCATTAGTCCCATTTAATCTGTAGACTCCATTCCATTTCGCCGGTGGTCCCCGTCATGTCTTTTCTAGATCCAGGATCCGTGCCAGGACCACAGGGTCCATTTACTTGTCACGTCTCTTTGGTCTCTTCAATCCAGAAAAACAACTCATTCTTTCTTTATCTTTCATGACCTTGGAATTTTTGAAGCGTACAGGCCAGCTCGTTTGTGGAATGTCCCTCTGTCTGGGTTTGACTAATGTTTTCTCATGATTTATGATTTATGCAGAAGTGGGGCTGTGTTCTTCTCAGCAATCCACATCAGGAGGCGCACAGTATCAGTTTGCCATACAGCCTGTGGTGCTCATTTTTATTTTACTTTAGATGGAGTCTGCCAGGCTTCTCTCTTCATTAATAATGAATTAATAACAGTTAATAACTGTCAGGAGAAACGTTGAAATCATAGAGTCTTTTTTTCTCCCGCTTTTTCACCTCCCGCTGATACCTGAATCATTTATTTATTACTAAGAATAGTTGCTGAATGATTTTTTTTTTTCTCATACCATCATTTCTTCTGCGTTTATTAGTTCGGAAAAGCTTTCTCTTTTCCCCACTTATTATGTCAGCCTGTACTCGTGGATTCCTATTTTATTCAGTGGATTATAGCTGTGATTACCTATTTTTAAGTTTATGTTGGGATTAACTTAAACCTACATAAAAGTTTCAGAAATAGTGCAGATTTCCCATATTCCCTTCTCCCAAATTTTGTGGGGGTTTTTGAAGATTTTATTTATTTGACAAAGAGAGAGAGAGAGATCACAAGTAGGCAGAGAGGCAAGCAGAGAGGTGGGGGGAAGCAGGCTCCCGGCTGAGCAGAGAGCCTGATGTGGGGCTCGATCCCAGGACCCTGAGATCATGACCTGAGCCAAAGGCTCAGGCTCAGGCAGAGGCTTTAACCCACTGGGCCACCTAGGCTCCCGCTTCTCCCAAGTTCTGATGTCAGCATCTTACATAACCACAGCAGTTACCATGCCAGCGAGTTAACACTGGTACAGTTCTATCTACTAAACTCAGGCCTTATTTGGATTTCCCACCGGTTTTTCCACTGATATCCTTTTCCTCTGTCAGGATCCATCATTATTTTATTGCTCAAATTGTCCCTGATTTGGCCACTGGGACCCCTGCAGGTTGGTTTTTCATGCTTTTTTGTATGTGCCTATCATTTCTGGGACCCTTGCTTTCTGGTACAACAAAATATACCAGGCTCATCTGGTACTTTCCTACCCCAGCCCGGGAGTCACCCATTTTTCCAGGCTCTCTTGTTTCTTTGGCAAGGAATGATATTTAGAAACTAAGTTCTGGGCATCGGGTATGTTCATTACTGCTTGGATGTCATGCTTCTAGGTCCTTGCAGCTGAAAGAGCTAAGGAATGTGTGTGTATGTGTACATACATGTATAAACACATTCATCTGTGTCTATTTTTATACCAATTTATATATGGAAACCTGTGAGTTTATGCTGACTCTTAATTCTGACCCAGCACAACAGGGTTTATTTTTGCCTTTCTCTTTCCTCGTCTCTGACCACATGCTACAGCAGTGAGAAACTTGGCCCCCCAGACCTTCCATGTATTTACTTATTTGCTCCATTACCTGTGTGTAATCCATCTCCCAGTTGTGCTCAAGCCAGACCTTGGCTCCCCAACCCCACTGGCCACACCAGAGCCAGATCCTCAGCCCCAACCCAAGGGCAGAGGAGAAAGGGGTGCAAATTAGCTTGAGTACCCTTGAATTAAGTTCCTGGGGAGCCTAAACAGCATTGCCCATGCTCACCTCCTTCCTTTCTCTGCGTCAAATACTGTTGCTAGGGATGCTGACTGCAAATCCACCAGAAGAAGCTGCCTTGGTCGTTCCTCTGCTGAGACTGCTCTGCGGTGGTCTCTCTTCCAGGGTCATTTCACTGATCGGCAGAACCCCCGGCAGTAGTTCACATGACCCCCTGACACGCTTTTACGGGTCTTGGACAGAAAGCTCTCGCTGCAGGGGAGGGGGCGAAAGGTACCACCCACACCCACGACGTGTTCCTCCAAGGTGGAGACAAAGTGAAAGCAGCCACAATGCCGTCTGTCTGTAGAGCGCTTCAGTGTTGTAAAGTCAAAGCACGGAATAGCAGCTAGAGCTGGGCTTTGGAGTCTGACATCTGCAAGTTCCGATTCCAGCTCCAACAGATTCTGTGACCTAGGGCAAGCTGTATTATTTTGCTCAGCTTCGGTTTTGCCATTTCCAAGATGGAGATAAGCATGCCTTCTCTTCAAGGCTGTCGTAGAAGAGCTTGCATTTCTAATGCCTAGGTTGTGTGTACAACGTGAAGGCGGGAAGCTACCAGTGGTTTGCTGTGGGAATACAGAGGACTGCGTGAGTCAGACTGTACGTCAGACTTCCAGTTCGTGACTTCTGCCTTAGCCACATCCCCTCCTCCTCACACACCGTATCCTACACTCCTTCCACACACCGTATTCAGCGCTCGCCTCCTACCCCAGGCCTTTATCCTCTCACTTGAGTCTGCTGCGACATTTTCTCTCTGGTTTCCTTCATCTGCCACAAATTGTTCACATTGTCTGTCCTGCCAAATTAGCATTTTCTTGCCATCTTGAAATCTAAATATTGTAAGCCTGAGGGTCCTATCTCTGCAAATAGACCAAAGCTTCTGATGCTATGTCTTAACCCCCACACCCAGAAGCACCTTGATCAGCACTTGACCCTATATAAACTCTTACTTGATTGTAATTGTTTTATGGTGTAAAAAACACCTCTTTATGACTCCAGTCAGCAGCTCAATAGACCACACACTGCTTTCTCTAGTAGTCTTACAGGAAGGTCTCGCCAGAACTCGGGCTAGTGTTTGATGCCTGGAAGAAAGGACAAATTTTATTGTTCATTTTTAGTTGAACTCATTTATATCTTATTTGTACGGCACCCAGAGCCTTGCAGATATGATGTGCTTAGTTGAAAATCGATCTGATTGGACCATCTGTGTTGCGATACGTTGTGACAGTGTTGTGACACCGTTTTCCAGTATCTCCTATGGCATAGAAGCATGGAGATGGCAAAGGGTAGCGTGCTAAGGGAGGGAAGCTTCCTCTGACGGGTTTTTATCGCACCCGCACAGAGAACAGTGTCAGAAATAACCTGGGAGACGGCCTGCAAAGTATGGAAGATCTTGAGAGGTTTTTTGTTTTTTTTTAAGTGGAAATTTTCTTTGCGTTCTATGAGCATGATTAATTTATAATCTGATTGATGAGGTTGGCTCTGAAATACAAGGCAGGGGGCGTAAGTATCCTGACCTCAGCTACTAGGGAATCGGACTGAGTGGCTAAAGTGAAAACACTTCAGAGCTCCGGCCCCTGTTGGCGCTAGAGATTTGGCGATTAGAACCTCTCCTAAGAAGACTCGAGTGGAACCTTTTGCTTCCTGTTGCATGTTCTCCTCCACTGCACCAGCCCCTGCCCATGTCCACCTACCTACCCTTCCGTTGCCGTCCTTCGGAAACAGTGTGGGGGGCTGATTAGTTTCGTCTGTCTCCGGCACAGACATAACTGGAAGATTAGCTTCACACATACACGTGAGGGGTGGGCCTGGGGAGAGCCGAAGTGACATACCTTGTTCCTACTCTCAAGGAGCATGTGATAACTTATATGAACCAGAGAAGGTTCTAGTGTAGAGCAAGCACGTTTCACCGTACGAACCAGCTGCAGCTCACCAGTGACAGGCGAGAATGCTGTCTCAAGAAGGATTCTGAAATACACCAAAGATCAATAAAAAAGAGAACTCCTATTGATAGCATTGCCTTCTGCGGGCTCAAGATGGGCGAAGGCCGTCATGTTTCTTAAACATTTGACATCCTTACGCTGGATAGTAAAGTGTTAAAAATAATAATAATGAAGTGTGAGTGTGTTGCAGATAACAGAAGTTGAAACTGAGACAGAGGGTTGGCGTGAGTAGAAGCCATCTGGGCTCAGCCTCCGAATCAGTGGAGAGGTAGAGGAGAGCATCTTGGGCTGGGGAGGCATCCAGGCATCACAGGCAAGGGCCCAGAGTGAGGGACAGAGATGGGGCGGGGGGCAGTTAAGGTGAGTCTGGCCGGAGTGGAGGGTCCCTCTGCAGGAGCAACGAGAGATTAAATGGCAAGGTGTGGTGGGCAGAGGTGGCGAGGAAAGGGGGCGGTGACCCTGCAGCTCTCCCAGGGTAACTAACAAGCTCCTTCCCTGCTCGCTGACCGTCACTACAAGGCCCCAGCCCAGGCCCTGAAGTTCTTTGAGGGCCGAGCGGCGACATCTGGGTATAATCAACTTTCAGTAGGAAAAGCTCTTGGGTAAAATGTCAATTTTCTCCTAGTCCTGCTAATTGATGCTGTGTGTGGTTCTTGTCTTGTTCTTCCTGTTCTATAAATACATTTTGAAAGCGCAGCTGGATTCCTGTAGCCTGAGACAGTAACCCAAAAAGATGTAAAATGTCACGGGCTGGGGACCCCTCCCATTCTTCCTACAGACCGACAGTGCAGGAAACAATGAGTAGAGAGCCCTGCTGGACCTGGGCTGCGATGACTCAGTATGACTGAGGCACACTCGGTGATGTTTGCGGGGGGAATGGGGGGGACAGCTGCCACCATGTGTCACCGTCATGACCTGCAGCTAGCCTGGGGCTGCCACACCCTCCCTTCTCCCAAGACTAATTTTTACACCTTCGATTCTGGAAGTTGTGAGAAGAAAAACTGCATTAGAGAAAGAAATACGTCTTTACTGTTTCTCCCTGCTCAGGCATGCATCCCGTGGGCACATTCAGGTTAACCATAGCAAACTATTTGCTGACGTCAGAACCTTTTGTGTTTTTGGAGACAGGCAGGTAGAGTGGTTACAAGCATGAGGTTTGAGCCAGGCCGTTTGGTTTTGAATCCCGGCTCCCCTACTCCCTTCCTCTATGACCGTGGACAAGGTACTTAACTTTTCTTCACCTTGCTTTTTGGAAAATGAGGACAGGAACACACTTCATCGGGTTACTTGGAAGAGTGAGTGAAGGTCAGTGAAAGGACACTTTTAAACTGCTGACGTGGTGCATGCCTGGGGCATCGTAAGTGTTCAGAAAACGATCATTATTGTTACTTAGGGTTTCCAGTTGTGGAGAGAGGAGATAGTACTAATGTGGTAGTGGGACCAGCGCAGGCATTTAAGTGGTAGCTTCTAGGCTCAGCTAGGCCACTGAATTGTGTGACAAACTTTCTGGACCTTAATTCTTTCATCTCTTAGAGGGTCCCCTAATACCTTATCTCCCCTCACGGAGGCTTGGGGTCAGATGTGACCACGAAATGCCTGAAAAAGTATGGAACAGCACACACGGAAACGCCCGATGTTCTTGCTGCTGTTATTGTCGGAGCGCTGGTGGTAGTTAATGAAGATACGGATCAAAGTGGTCCGGTTTTAAATGTGAAGAGCATTAGGAATGGTTCACTCACAGCAGGCATGCACATTTGCTTTATCTTTCCTGAAATAACATTGCCGGCTTTCTTCCTCCCAGAAACCTTGGGGAGCTGATTGATCGGTTTGTGGCCGACTTCAAAGCCCAGGGACCACCTAAGCCCAACACTGACGAAGGGGGTGCTGTGCTCCCCAGCTGTGCCGACCTCTTTGTCTACTACAAGAAGTGCATGGTGCAGTGCTCGCAGCTCAGCACTGGGGAGCCGATGATCGCCCTGACCACCATTTTCCAGAAGTACCTCCGAGAATATGCCTGGAAAATCCTCTCTGGCAATCTACCCAAGTGAGTGCTATTCTTGCTGATCTGCGTGGGGAAGCAAGATTCTAAATATGCCTAAATATGGGAATCTAAGGAAATCTCCTCTGACATTGTTTACTGAACTGCCAGGAGTCTCAAGGAGGGAAACACTCTCACTGAGTTCCCAAGGGTCTCAGACTGTTTCCTTTCTAAAGGGATTCCACAGCTGATCAAGACCATTAGAGGAAATGCCCACACTGGCTGCCAACACAGATCAGATCTTAACCACCGTAGACCCAAGGGGGTTAGTTCCATTATGTACGTATTTAATTTATATAGATTCAACGATCGGTTGTTGGCCAAAAAAGGTAAGGCGGTGGTAGCGATCACTCTTAAACAGCAGGGGCAGTTTCGTTCCATGAGAGTATGCCCTGGGATGAGGAGCACTTGGGAGGCATGAATCTGCTTTTCCCTCGATCTGATTACGTTCCAAAGTCTCTCTCACAGTGTGTGTCTTGTTGCATAGAGTCTAATGTTTGAAGACATGCTAGGATTTGGGGAGAGGGGTTACCTAGCACGGCCCCTAATCGTAGTGACTTCACTGTATTCTGAGACATTAGAATGTCTCAAATGCCTATATGGCTTATTAATTGAAATTAATGGCTGTTCGGCTAGAGTTGAAAGATTTTTGGTTCTGGGGCGCCTGGGTAGTTCAGTCGGTTAAATGTCCGACTCTCAGTCTCAACTCAGGATTTGATCTCAGGGTCGTGAATTCAGGCCCCACACTGGGCTCCCCATTGGGCGTGGAGCCAAAGACTTTTGGTTCTATAGCAATTTCTATTATGGTAGAGTATGATCTAAAGTAAAGGTTTGGGGGGCACCTGGGTGGCTCAGTGGGTTAAAGCCTCTGCCTTCGGCTCAGGTCATGATCTCAGGGTCCTGGGATCGAGCCCCGCATCGGGCTCTCTGCTCAGCAGGGAGCCTGCTTCCCCCTCTCTCTCTGCCTGCCTCTCCGCCTACTTGTGTTCTCTCTCTCTCTCATAAATAAAATCTTTTAAAATAAATAAATAAAGTAATGCTCTGGAATGTAGTGTTTGTAAATCATCCTTGTGGCTAAATTCAGTAATTCTGGAAGTAGTTGCTGTTGTTTTCACTAAAATGTGTCATATATGGGAGTTTTACAGTATTTGGAGGAAAGAAAATAAAATCCCTATGCTCTAACCAGAGATTTGAAGTAACAGATATATTTCACCAATGAAAATTTCTTTGACTATGATAAAAACATTTTTAAGATTTTTTTAATACTTTTATTAGAATCATCAAGATAATAATATTATTATTACAGTTTAGAAAACACAGAAAAGCAGAAAGACAGAAGTAAAAGTTAACTATAATCTCACCACCCAGAGAAAACAAATTTAACCTTTTGGTATATTTTTTCTGTTCTTTATTTATATATATAATGTGTGTGATTTGGTGTTTTGTTTATTTAACAGTATTGGGACTATACTGCTTGTAATTTTACCCCTACTGCTTTCACTTAACATCATCCTGCGAGCATTTTCCCCACATGTCACAGCAGGAAAACAAATGGGGTTGTTACCAAAACAACTGTTCACAGAAATGGGGGCAAAGTGAAAGGAACCAACAGAGGATTCTGAAGCATCCAGATATTCGGCGGTAATTGTTACGACTTTAAAACTCACTTGAAATAATAAATAAAACTCACTTGAGAGCTGGGACTGTGGACAAAGGGTTGCCACACAGAAAATGGAGGGCCACAGTCCCTGCCAGCAGCACGCGGAAGCAGAGGGAGGGGGAGGCCTCATTAGGACTCAGACTTCTCCCTCCCCTACCTCTCTGATTTCCTGTCACCTCTCCTATTGACTTGACTGAACCCAACGGGAGGCCAGAGGGCCAGGGAGCCAGGGTGATAAGTCTGTAGAGGTCAGTCTCCTGAGCCACAGAGAAGGGAAGAAAAGAGGAACGAATGGATCTAGGAGGCCGAGAGAGAACATTCAGCACTCGTGCTGTACGTTGTCCTCAAAACACTTTACATGATGTCATGCTAATCCAATATGCAGGAGCACCTCAATGAGCTTCTAAAGTTCTTATTGATCATTCTCTTGACTGATCTTTTAGGTTGGGTTCACTACTTTAATTTTTTTTTTTTTTTAAGATTTTATTTATTTAACAGAGAAAGAGATCACAAGTAGGCAGAGAGGCAGGCGGGGGGGTGGGGGGAAGCAGGCTCCCTTCTGAGCAGAGAACCTGATGCGGGGCTCGATCCCAGGACCCTGAGATCATGACCTGAGCCAAAGGCAGAAGCTTTAACCCACAGAGCCACCCAGGCGCCCCACTACTTTAGTATTTTTAAATAACACTCAGAAAAGCATCCTTGAACAGGAGTAGAACTACTGGGTCAAATAATGTGAACATGTCTTTTAAGATCCTGAAATACACCTCCAGGAAGTTTGTATAGCTTCAAGCTCTTGACCCATAGATCAAGAGAGTGTCAGCATCCTCACACCCTTGTAAGTGCTGGAAATGAAGATACTTTCAAATCTGTGACTACCAGTAAGACTGGGCAGTTTTAAGGTTATTTTTTAAATATTTTTTAGTTTTAAGGTAAATGTCACTGAATTCTGCCTTCTTTAAAAAAAAAAAAACTCTCACAGTTGAAAGAGCGGGAGGTTTTAGAACTATTTTTACATTTCGTGAACACGTGATTAGATCACTAGGCAGGGGCGAGGCAGTTGGGGCTTTGGGCAGGAACCATGTCTTAACCTTCACCTTGGTGCCCCACCACAAGCACAGTGTACAAATTCCCGTGCAGAATTTTCTCACCTGAAACAGCGGTGTAACAAGCTTGCGTGCTACTGAATGACCGTAAAAGAATGGTGATCCTGAATAATGATCCTTGCTGTCCAGATCAGGAGACAGCAAGCTAAGCAGAGAGGCCGCTTGGCAGCCTTCACTGCAAGTATCCAAGTCGTCATAGTTAATATGACCGGTTACTGGCTCGCCGTTGGGATTGTTTCTTCCTATTTGTGATGGTCAGAGAACTTAAACAGATGATAGTCAAGGTAAGGTCAGTAGGAAAAGGCTCATTGTTTGTGGGTTTGTTTGGGCCACGTCCAGCCTTTCCTTCCCCCTTTTCTTTGTCTTAAGATGGGCAGTTACCAGTTCAGGAAGCAAATGAGAAGCCCCAGCCTAACCGCTTCCTGTTCTTCCTCAGAACCACAAGCAGCAGCGGAGGGCTGACCATCAGCAGCCTCCTCAAGGAGAAGGAAGGCTCGGAAGTAGCCAAGTTCACTCTCGAGGAGCTTTGCCTCATCTGCAGCATCTTGAGCACAGCCGAGTACTGTCTGGCCACCACCCAGCAGGTGAGCTGCCCACTGCCTCCTTTTCCAGAACCATCTGGGCCTCCCGACTCAGTAGGTAAAAGTGTGGGCCCTCACGAGCCATGTACAGCCTCGAGCAGACCAGTTGGTCATGGAGGAAAACTTGCCGTCCAGCCAGCGGACGGTCCATCTTACAGAAGAGCCTTGTTAAAAGGAGACGGGGTAAGAAAGGCTGACCCGTCTCCTCCCCAGGCTAGTTTCAGCTGCTCAGAGGACGTGCCCTCTTGAAAGTAGGTCAGTAGCACTGTCTCCCGTATGAGAAGAGCAATGACAAACTTAATGATGCGAGGACCCGGCCTCTGGTGGTGATGAGTCACAGCCAGCGACTCCGTTCTCAGAAGTGTGAGGAGGCTAAGCAAAATCCTTTGGGCTTTTACGCGTCTCCTGAAATGTACACAGCTTTCTCAGTCTGCCTAAACAAACAACCATTGTTTGGATGCTGACGTTCAGGAACTGTGAAGCCGGAAAGGGTGATGCCGCTCCTGGAGCTCCCCATTAAGCAGAAGGAAGACCCAGAAGAATTTTCCATTTAGCCTCCAACATGGGATTAGAAGTTCCTTTTCACATTCGGGCTGGAATTCACCTAAGGCCAAGAGAAGGAAAAGAACTGGAGAGGGTTGTGCTCTTCCCTCATTTTCGGGTTTATTATTTACACATGTCTGGATCATGGGACGGTAGTCATAAATTATGGATCAGACAGTACAGCTCGGAGTGCCTGGGAGCCAGAGCGCAAATACAAGAGGCCAAAATAAGTGTTCCCCCAAGAACTTCACCGCTGAGGTTAAGCCAGCCAGAGGCAATAGCTTGCTCTGTGTGGGGACGTGGTCACACTGAGTCACACGGGGAATGACCTGTCAAGGTTTGGCCTTGGAGCGAGACACAGCGATCCCTTTAGCCCCAAGAACTCCCAGGGCAGGACAGCAGTACCTGTGAGGACCTCCAAGGCAGAGATCCCAGAGCTCAAGTGCTGAAGAAACGCCATCTATTAAACTGTTTTGCAATTGTGCAGAAAAGGAAGACGCGTGCACACACACACACACACACACACACAAGTATTTCAAAAAATCAATTAAGTAAATAAGTAATTAAAAATTAAAAATAAAAGTGAGATAACCATGGAGCCAAAGGGGAAAAAACAAAAATAATGACTCTTAATCCCATCACCATCACATAACCATATTAGCAATTTGGAGTACTTCTTTCAGTCCTTTTTCATGAACATAGTTTTGTATGCTATCATCTTAATTCAGTCTCATATCCCTCTGTTGTTTTTAGTAACATCACAGCACTAGCATTTCTCCTGTTGCTATAATATCTTTTGTAGCAACATTATTAATAGTTACGTAATATTTCATTAAGGGATAATACCATACATTATTTCACAGTATCCCTCGTAATTGTTTATGCTGTTTCAGGATTTTGCTTCTAAAGTCATCCTGTAAAGAACATCTAATATGTTTTGCATTATTTTTCTGGAACAGATTCTTCAAAGTTCTAGAAATATTAGTAGATCAAAGATCATTTTGATGACTCATGATAGA
This sequence comes from Procyon lotor, assembly GCA_028646535.1. Classification (NCBI taxonomy): domain Eukaryota; kingdom Metazoa; phylum Chordata; class Mammalia; order Carnivora; family Procyonidae; genus Procyon; species Procyon lotor. The sequence continues at coordinate 10,556,351 of CM053619.1, read as the reverse complement.
TGTAGCCAATTTTTTTGTTATTTAGTGAGGATTTTTTTTTTTTTTTTTTAAGATTTTATTTATTTGTCAGAGAGAGAGAGAGCGCGCACACACGCATGCACAAGCAGGGGAGCATCTGGGAGAGGGAGAAGCAGGATTCGATCCCAGGACCGTGGGATCATGACCTGAGCCGAAGGCAGATGCTTAACTGACTGAGCCACCCAGGTGTCCCTAGTGAAGATTATTTTTACTGATTATAAAAGTCAGTACATTCTTAGCACCTGTATTGTGATCTTTAAATACCATTTTCCCCTAAAAGAAACCAGAGATTCCTGGAGAATTCAGTAATTGTAGGTCTGGGGGAGGAAATGTACAAGGTGAGCCTGGAGCATCACGTCATGCAAAAAGCAAGAAAAATATCAAAGACAGTGACAGTCATTTCAGAAGGATTCAGAAGCCATAATGGGCTTATTGTACAAAAGGATGTGTCTAAGTCCTAATTCCCAGTACCTGTAAATGTGACCCTATTCAGAAATAGGGTCTTTGAAGCTGTGATTAAGTTAGGATCTCAAGAGGAGATTATCTTGCCTTTAGGGTGAACCCTAAATCCAATGACTGGCGTCCTTAGGAAAGGGAGGTCTAACAGACACAGGGAAGGAGGCCACATGAAGATAGAGGCAAAGATTAGAGTGATGTGTCTATAAGCCAAGGATCACCAAGGATTGCCAGCAACCAGAAGACAGAAGAGAGGTGTGGAATAGTTTCTCCCTCAGAACTTCCAGAAGGGACCAAGCCTGCCAACACCTTGATTTTGGGCCTCTGGCCTCTGGAACTGTGAGAGAATAAATTTCTGTTTGAGCTACCATGTTTGTAATAATTTGTTAGAGCGGCCTGAGAAACGAATACAGGAGCCACGCTGAATGAGCTGTGCTGGTCAAAAGTGGGGTGTATAAACATCAATGAGAAGTTACCTGCAATGCATTGAAAACATCACATATGTTAAAATCCATGTAGTTGTGATGGTTTCTCTTTTTTTTAGTGAACTTATTGTCTTCAAAGATCCTAAGGAACCCCTGGTATGAATTAAATATTGATAAATAAAGGGAAAGTTCTTATCCTTTCCTTGCTATTGAACTTACACCTCAGGATAACAAAATCATTGTCAGTGGGAAATATTTCTCCTTTTTTTTTAAGATTTTATTTGAGAGAGAGCGAGCACAAGCAGGGCAGGGGAGAAGGACAAGCAGACGCTTAACTGACTGAGCAACCCAGGGGCCCCAGGAAATGTCTCTTTATAGCAGAATTTCAGCTAATAAATGAAGAAGAAAAGAATTAGAATATCTTTTTTTTTTTTTTAAGATTTTATTTATTTTACAGAGAGAGACACAGCGAGAGAGGAAACAAGCAGGGGGAGTGGGAGAGGGAGAAGCAGGCTTCCCACCGAGCAGGGAGCCTGATGTGGGGCTTGATCCCAGGACCCTGGGATCATGACCTGAGCCAAAGGCAGACGCTTAATGACTGAGCCACCCAGGCACCCTAGAATATCATTCTTTTACACCTCCTAATGAAATAAGGGATCTGGGCATTGACCATCAATGGCTGCTGACATTACAAAAAAGAAAGACAAGCATCGTGTATCTCCTGATAAAAGTACAACACCAGGATACCTGGGTGGCTTAGTCAGTTGAGCCTCTCAGCCTTTGGCTCAAGTCATGATCCCAGGGTCCTGGGATCGAGTCCCTCATCAGGCTCCTTGCTCAATGGGGAACCTGCTTCTCCCTCTGCCTGCCACTCCCCCAGCTTATGCACGTGCTCTCTCTCTCTAACAAATAATATAAGTAAAGTCTTAAAAAAAAAAAGCAGACAACACCATCATGAAATAGTTGGGGTTTTTTTTTTTTACGATTTTATTTATTTATTTGACAGAGAGAGAGATCACAAGGAGGCAGAGAGGCAGGCAGAGAGAGAGGGGGAAGCAGGCTCCCCGCTGAGCAGAGAGCCTGATGTGGGGCTCGATCCCAGGACCCTGAGATCATGACCTGAGCCAAAAGCAAAGGCTTTAACCTAAACACTGAGCCACCCAGGCGCCCCAAAATAGTTTTCTAAAAAAGAGAGAGCGAGAGAGAAGAAACTGAATCTGATCAAGCTTCCACACCAAACTACAATTTACAGAAAATACGAGGAACATGTTAATTAATACCTCGTGGATACAATCAACAAAATCCAAACTATGGGAAATTCTACAGAGCAAAGAATCCAGTTTCCTTAGAAGAAAAAATTGCAGGAAGAGGGCAAAAAGAAACGGAGGGAGAAACCAGCAACAAGAATCCAAGCAGTGAAGAATTGGAAAATAAAAACAAAAAACCAATATTGGCTCATTAATTGTGTAATACTTTTACACCTGTTGATGCATTCCTTCATCCAGGAGCTCTTCAGGAAGCACTTACTGTGGTCAGGACCAGGCACCGGATTTGGTGTTAATTAATAGTAGTGAACAAAGTAGTTTCCTACTGTCAGGGAGCTTAGAACTAAAGGAGGAGCCAAGACAGTAATGAGTTAGCCGAGATATAACTTCAATTTTGTGGCGAGCGCCCGTTAGGGAGTTGCCTACTGAAGTAGCTGGTCAAGGAGGGCATATCTGAGGAGAGGTGACACTGAAGCAGAGACCGAGGGTGGGCAAAGGTGAGGCAGAGCGAGGGAGCTGGTTAGGAGGGGGGAGCAAGGAGTGTTTCAGGGAGAGGAAGTAGGAAGTGGGAAGTATGAAGGCCCTGAGGACATGTGTGTGAACTTGGTATGTTCCAGAACCTTAAGTTAGAGCACTAAGTGAAGCCCAGCAGGCAAGGGCGAAAGATGTGAGCCAGAGAGCCAGACAGGACCCAAATCATAGTTAGAAAGTTTGGATTTTATTTCCAGTGTAACAGGAAAAGGCCACCGAAGAGCTGAGGCCTTGAAAGCCTTCATTGTAATTTGCTTCATCGATCCCTTAGAAAGAAGCATGTGGATTGTTTCCAGTTTCATCACTAACGTAAACAAGATCATAATGGAAGCTTCGTGAAAAGAGGATCTTCTCTGTTTTGTTCATGGAGTAATTCCCTTACACTGTTACAGAGCTTGGCACAAAACAGGCCTTCTGAAAATCGTGGCTGAATTCATGAATGCTGCAAAGAATACCTGGAGACCCTTGTATATCATATTCATTCTCATCGAAGTCTATTTCTGGATGTGAAGTTGCTATTTTAAAGAGTGTGTATATTTAAGTTTCTGCTTTTTAAATAAATTACCTTCTGAAAGGTTACAGTGATGTACACGCCCCTAAGAGCATTTTTTAAATTTAAGACAAAACACTCATTATTCTTACGAGTTTGTGTAATCAGTGGCTTTGGGAGTGCTGGGTGAGTCAATTCCCGGGATGCTTGGACATGTTTTCAATACCTGGTCAGTTGTCTTTTTTGAGGCGGCTGGGAGCATGGCCAGTGTTTCTCTCTTTGGCTGTAGGCTGACAACGGCAGACTGTGTTTCTTTTGTTTACCCTGGTATCCCAAGCACCTTAACATAGTGGGTGGCCCGTCGTAGCTCTCAGTGAATACTGGGACTGACTTTACTGCCACTCTCCACCAGGGGCTTCCAGTGCTGGTGCGCGAGCCTGCAGTTGATGGAGCAGGGAGGATCCTGAAAACTGGGGTCGTTTTGAAATTAACCAAATGAATTGTCAGTGTGTCATAAGAGACAAGGCCAGCCCAGTGCTAAAGGGCACAGGTTCTGGAGGAAGTTTGCCTCCTGGCCTTACTGTAAGGTCCATCTTCTCTTCTGTAAAATGAAGATAATAATAGAATCTTCCTCGTGGGGTTGTGAGAATGAAATGAGTCAGGACATGAAAAGTGCCCAGAATTGTACCCAAATCATCAAACTCAGTAAATGTTATGTGTTCTTACAATGGTACTCCTTTGGATCCTTGTTAAGCATGTTTTTCTCTCTTATTTTTAATAGCTAGAAGAAAAACTCAAGGAAAAAGTTGATGTAAGTCTGATTGAACGAATCAATCTGACTGGAGAAATGGATACGTTCAGCACGTACGTATCTTGCACATACTTGCGTAAGGCCTGCTCTTTACCCCTCACAAAGCAGTATGTCTCAGCCTGTCAGCTTTAGGCCACCACGGAACCTAAGAGGTTTCCAGGGCCCCCTGTTGAATGTGGATTATTCTCCAGCAGCCAGTAAGAAGCATTAGAAGCTAGTGCGGCTGCCTCCCATTTGGCCTGCTCAGATATAGTCATTTTTAGCTTACGGGGTCTTTATTTTTGCCCCATCTAGAATAACCAAAGGGAAGAAATCCTCCCTTGACCATCCTTGCAGGAAGGTCAAGTCCAAGGCCTCCTGTCTTCCTCCCACCCCACCCCAAATTCACAGAGGGCCAGCCCCACCTCCAGTGTCTTAGAACATAAAATGTGAACAGCTTGATTTTAGCCAGGTCGGGGCGGAGGGGATGGTCGAGGTGGAGGGTGTCTGTCTGGGAGTTCAGACTGTAAAGCCTTCTCAAAATAGTTCTTTTGGTAGAGTGTTGCCTTGGCGGTATTTTTGTTGTGGTCCGTAAATGAGATGAGGGTAGGCCAGTAATAAGGAAAAATCAAGATTCTCTTCTTAGGTCATTTCCTCTCCTTTTCTCAACTTTTTTTTTTTTCCAAGTTCTGATTTAAACATTTTGAGCAGACAGGTGCGTTTGGAGTAAGAAGTGAAGGAGGGATTCTGGGCAGAGTGCTTAGGGAGACCACCTGTGGGATTTTGTGACCTGACTGGGTGGGGGACACACCCGAGTGAGACCAGGACGTGCAGCGAGAACAAAGAGCCACAATACTCCTCGTTGTCATCCGTTCCCTTTTGAAATCAAACTCGAGTTTCTCTGATGAAATGATGAATCTAATTTTGATACAGGTACCTAAAAGACTTGGCAGGGACTGTGTTTCAGTCATTCAAAAAGTTATTTCTTTAAAGTGATGACCACCAGTGGTGGTGATGGCAGTGACAGGAGGACGACGCACGTTCCTTGGCTCCAAGGGGAAAATCAAGAAGATCCAGAATAGAAAGTGGAGTAATAAAGGCTTTAAGAAGATAAATTATATTTTTTTGTACTCACTACTAGGCCAATGGGAAGGTCAATTTGTACAACCTTTTCTCTTTTTAAGATTTATTATTCAGGGGCGCCTGGGTGGCTCAGTCATTAAGCGTCTGCCTCCGGCTCGGGTCATGATCCCGAGGTCCTGGGATCGAGCCCCACATCGGGCTCCCTGCTTAGCGGGAAGCCTGCTTCTCCCTCTCCCACTCCCCCTGCTTGCATTCCCTCCCTCGCTGTATCTCTCTCTGTCAAATAAATAAATAAAATCTAAAAAAAATAATAAAGTGGTGACCACCATCATTTGTTTGATTTGCAGTGTCATCTCTAGCAGCATCCAGCTGTTGGTCCAAGATCTGGATGCTGCCTGCGATCCTGCCCTGACTGCCATGAGCAAGGTGAGGTTTGCGGAAGTGCTGCTCCTTAGACCTCCCAGAGTGACCGCAGGTGCTTGCTATCAGCCCTGGTCTGTGGCTTCTTCGGGTTCTTCACTGCTCCAGGTGTCAGCTGGGAGGAGACCGGAAGTCCTCCAGGAGATGAGTTTATCTTGGGCCTTAGGTCAGTTGCTTATCCTCTGAGAATGAGACAGGGAGCATGTGTGTTTGGTAAGTCTACAGGAGATGTCCTTGTTTAGCATCTGACACATGCAAAGGAATGAAGTTGAATCCTTACCTCTGGGTCTCTCCAGAATGGGTGTTTTTGTTAGTGCTTATAGCGATGATTGCCAACTCTTTGTGACCTCCAGTATCAGCACAATATTATTTGATCACGTTGTGGACCTTGGTTTCCTACTGTCGTGGCGGTGCCTCGGTCAACCTCCGTCCCCTCCTGGAGCACACGCTGCCTCACGTTACTGTTTGGCTTTTATGTGCCCTTTTCTTCCTAAAATAATGCAAATCCCTGAATTGCATGGACCATACAGCTTATTGAAGACTCTCGTTTATTGATCCATTAAGTTGAAAATGGGCAGTTCTGCCTTGATTTTTTTTAATCCCAATAACATAAAACTGTCCAGTCTAGAATTTCTAGAGCAGGGGTCAGCAAACTACAGCCTGGAGCCCAAATCATACCTGTTTTTAAAAATAAGGCTTTATTAGAACACAGCCATGCTCCTTCATGAATATATTATCTGTGGCTGCTTTTGTGGTACAATGGCAGACACACTTGATGAGTCAGTCAGTCATGAGACCATCTGGCTCAAATAGCCTAAAATACTGACTGTCTGGCCCTTTACAGAAAAAGTTTGCCAACGCCTGTTCTTGAGGTATCGGACTCTTGTAGCATTCTTACAAACTCTGGAGAAAGAACTTCTCTGGAACTCACTGGCCAGTAGCAGAGTACGGTGGAAAAAAACACAGGCTTTGGAGTCAGATGGACCTAACTCTCCTCGTTCTTCTTTGGGGGTATTGGGCAAGCAACTGAACGTCTGTGGGCCCAAGTGGGCTCCTCAGTAGGTGAGATGCGGCTCGCTGCCCCCCAGCATTGTGAGGATGGAGCATGAAGAGGGTGACTGGCCTGGTGCCCATCGGTGTTGCTGCTCTTTCCCTCTCGTCGGGAGGGGTGGCCGTGTCACAGGGTTGTGTAAGCACACATTTGGTCTGCGTTTCGTTCTGTAGCAGATTGTAAATATTTAACAAAAATAAGATGAAAACCAAAACTTAGGCTGCAGGGGTTTATGAAGCTAAGTGGGGAGTCCTGAGTAGCTGATGTCACAGAGTTTCTATTCGAAAGGTTGATCCTTCCGCCAATCAGATGTGAATGTGTATTTCCAGGATTCTCGTTTATGAGTAGTACGTGAGCAGGCAAATTGAGGCCAACCCACTTTCTTAAAGGAACATGGCTCTGAAGATTCATTCTTTGGGCTCTGATTATCCCCTAGCTGCTGGTGAACATTCACTGATCTGTTCCAGCTGCCATCTCTCCTGAACTGCCACACACTTTAGATTGGAATGCAGCTGGTAAAAGAATTTTACATTTACCAAAGGAAGAGTGGGTTTGTTTTTTTTTTTTCCCCAGTAAAATAACAGTTGGAGGGGAGTTTAACACTCCAGGTGTTGCTTATATGAACTGTCAGTTCATTAGAGGATTTCCCTCACGCCCCCCCCCCCACCGCCACTCATTTCTCCCCCAGACCCACACCAGCAAATATTAACAGAGACCATACCTCCAGAACCTTCTGTTTATATCAGAGGAAAACCACAGACCAGGGAACGCAGCAGCTGGGAGGCCATTACTCTGAGTCTTCTGGAGTTCTAGCGAAATGAGATCCACGTGATGAAAATGACCAGATATAAACAAGCCAAGTGGTCACAGATTGATTCAGCATGCACTCAGTTATTTGTGCCTGCATCCTTCTTTGTGTGGTTTCTTTTAGGATTTTTTAAAACTTCTGTTTTGCGATAATGCTTATTTTTGTCTCCGATTCCATCATTTTTGCCGCTAGTTGGACAGTTCAGTTCAGACTCTACCCAGCACAGTGCTGGGAGCTGCAAAGCTGGGAAAGACATGGACTTCACCCCAAGGTGCTTAGATTCCAGAAAGTGTGGGATGAGAGATGTGAGATGAGAGGAGTGCTCAAATAACAGCAGTATAAGGTATGAGGAAATCACTACCATAAGAAAAGTACAAAATATGCCCTCTTTTAAAAGAGGAGAGAGTTCATCTTCCCTTCAAGTTCCCTTCAAGTAGGGAAATGAAGACAGTCTTCTTAAGAAAGTGGCTTTTTTTTTTTTTTAATTTTTGAGAAATAAAATTTCTGTCAAATTTTATTTGACAGAGAGCACAAATAGCAGAGAGAGAGGGAGAAGCAGACTCCCTGCACAGCAAGGAGCCCAATTCGGGACTCGATCCCCGGACCCTGGGATCATGACCTGAGCTGAAGGCAGAGGCTTAGCGGACTGAGCCACCCAGGCATCCCTTTGCCCATTTTTAAATTGGGTTGTCTTTTTGTTGAGTTGTAAAAGTTCTTTTATAGTGTGTATACTAAATCCCTTATCAGATTTATGATTACAAGCATGTTCTCCCTTTCTGTGGGTTGTCTTTTCACTGTTTTGATTATGTCCTTTGAAACACTAAAGGTTTTAGTTTTGTTGAAGTCCAGTTTTTATGTTTTTTCTTTTGGTGCTCGTACTTTTGGTGTCCTAAGACACCATTGCCTAATCCAGAATTACAAAGATTTACACCTGTATTTTCTTCTAAGCTTTTTATAGTTTTAGCTCTTACATTTGAGCCCTCAATCCATTTTGAGTTAATTTTTGTATATGGTGTGAGGTAAGGATTCAACTTCATTCCTTTGCATGTAGATATACAGCCATCCCAGTACCGTTTGTTGAAAAGACTATTCTTTACCCATTGGATGGTCTTGACACTCTTGTCAAAAATCAGTTGACCATAGATACACAGGTTTATTTCTGGACTTCCAGTTATATTCCATTGATCTCTATGTCTGTCTATGCCAGTACCACACTGTTTTGATTATTGTAGCTTTGTGGCAGGCTTTAAAATCAGGAAGTATGAATCCTCCCAAGTTCTTTTTCAAGATTGTTTTGGCTATTTTGACCTCTTGCAGGGGTGTCTGGGTGCCTCAGTCAGTTAAGCATCCAACTCTTGATCTCAGGGTTGTGAGAGTGAGCCCCATGTTGGGCTCCACACTGGACAGGGAGCCTGCTTAAGATTCTCTCTCTCCCTCTCTCTTTGTCCCTCCCACCCCCGTCCCTCTCAAATATAATAATAAATTGATCTCTTGCAGTATCACTACTATTTTTGCCTCACCCACAGTCTTTTTATATCTCTCTCCCCTGTTAAGCTTTGAACAACTTGAGGGCTGTACCTACTCATTCTTGGCTCTCCAAGGCATAGCTTAACTGTAGTGTTGCCTGAATGACTTTGAAGGTAAAGAGAGCAGGAAGAAGAAAGAACTAAAGTTTGTGGACACCCATTTGACCAAAGAATGATGACATAGCAAGATATAGATAACTCTAGGATGAATGTAGACATAGAGGATAAGAAATGGCAGGGTCATAGACTGAAATGTTCAGGTGCATACAAAGGCTGTTGAAGATATGGTGCTCCTTGTTAGTACTCAGGAACAGGGCTCTCCCTTTTTTTTATATATATAGATAGAGATTTTATTTATTTATTTATTTATTTATTTATTTATTTATTTGTCAGAGAGAGAGAGCATAAGCAGGGGGAGCAGCAGGCAGATGGAGAAGCAGGCTCCCTGCTGAGCAAGGAGCTTGACGTGGGACTCGATCCCAGGACCCTGAGATCATGACCCAAGCCAAAGGCAGACACTTAACCAACCGAGCTACCCAGGCATCCCAATAACAGGGCTTCTCACTTTAACGAGTAGCATCCTGGAGCTGATTGAAGGAAGGTCAGAAATAAGAAATGCCCACATCTAGCTCCCCAACTGTAGACTAGAAACCTGCTGCTGGAAAAGGAGAGGAAAACACAGAGTGTCACAGTTTGGTAGAAAATACACAGGAACAACAACAACAACAAAAATACACAGGAACAACCTTAAACAGGCCAGGCCCATATGGAGGAAGTGAAATGTGATGAAGAGTTTAATGGTCTCTCTGAAGTTCTAACTTTGAGATTACAGTAATGTTGTGGGTAAGTTATGTCAAAATAACCTTTCAGACTGCTTTCCCCTCCCATATTGCTTTATTTTCTTAGGTAAGCTCTATGAGATGATAGTAAGTTATTATTTATGGAGCCCTTTACCAGGAATCAGCACCCAAATGCAGAATCTCATTCAATTCTGACAATAAATTGATTAGGTACCTGTGTTATTTCCTTCTTTCTTTCCCAGATAAGGGCACTTACTCAGAAGTTAAGTCCCTTGTCCCAAATCTCTTAGCTAGCATTTGGGGGAGCCAGGATTCATATTCAAGTCTCTCTGTGCAGGATTGTACTACAACATACATACTAAGAGTAAGTCCTTTTGGCAAACGTGGAAACTGAGGCAAAAGTAGCTTAAGTAAATTTGCCTTAAAGTGGAAGGGCCCTACGTCAGTGTATGCGTGGTACTGCCGGGTTTATGTAATATTCCTGCTTCCCTGATCATGAGCTCTTCAAGCCTTCACAAGCATCTTGCTTGATACTGGTCTTCAGCCTTTCTTGATCTGACATCATGACTTTGCTACAGGGGAGAAAAGGGGCTAAGCGGCCAACCCAAGTATTTCAGTCTGCATATTTCTCCCTGAAAAGTAACGAACTGTCATTCTAGTGCATTTATTTTCTTTTTCATAATACACCCAAAGCCATGTAGCCTTAAACAGTGAAGCCAGAAATAAAACCAGAATCTCCTGATTCTTGAAAAGGCAATTACTTGGAATGCTTTAGTGGAAATACAAATTTCTATCTTTTAAATGTAAATTCTATAAATCCTTAGTAATTAGCTATTGTAATTAGGCCTTTTAAGTAGGATTTTCAAAAAACTCTATGGCTTCCTTAAAAAGAAACCATTGGTCCCATGGTACCCTCCTCACTATGTCCTTTTTCCTAGGGCTTCTCACATCACTAGGTTAAAAGAATCTCTCGCTCCAAATCAAACACACTTCGCCTTTTGCCCATTAATGGTAGTTTTATGAAAAGAAAAAAAAAGCAGAAAGAAACTGAACAAATTAAATTTCCTTACAGTTTGTCATGTAATTTCTATTAGGTTTCAAGATTGTGAACATGTACTAATTTAGGAAGCTGCATTACTATCCCCCAAAGACATTTTGAAATAGCTAGAACAGTCCTCAAATCTGTTCTCATTTTCCTCAGCCATTAAAATGTAAATTAGATGTATTTCAGGAGGCCCACAGAACTCCATGGTTAAGAAATCTTCAAGGGGCCCCGGGGTGGCTCAGTCCATTAAGTGTCTCCCTTGGGCTCAGGTCATGATTCCAAGGTCCTGGAATCAAGCCCCACGTCAGGCTCCTTGCTCTGTGTGGAGCCTGCTTCTCCCTTTCCCCACTGCTTGTGCTCTCTCTTGCTATTTTAAATAAAATCTTAAAAATAAATCCTCAAGTTCACTTTTTCACTTACAGTCAAAGCACCTCTTTCTTATTTTATGAGATTTATTTTTCATTATGACCAAAGCAAATCACCTTCATTATAAAAAATGCAGATTTTTTTTTTAAGATTTTATTTATTTATTTGTCAGAGAGAGAGAGAGAGAGAAAGAGAGAACAAGCAGACTGAGGCAGACGGAGAAGCAGGCTCCCTGCTGAGCAAGGAGCCTGATGTGGGACTCGATCCCAGGACCCTGGGATAATGACCTGAGCTGAAGGCAGCTGCTTAACCAACTGAGCCACCCAGACGTCCCAAAAAATGCAGATTTTTTAAAAGAAGAAAATTTAAATCACTCACATTCCAATTGATGGACTTATGTCAGTCTTTTTGTGCATATATTTTGAAAATATTAAGTTCATACTTTACTGTTTTATAACTTTTTCCCCATTTAGCAGGTTTTAATGGTTTTCTGTGTCTAATTCAGAGCTACGGTGATTATAGTGGTTGCATAATATTCCGTAGTACAGAGTATTTGTTGTTAAAATCGCAACAATAGGTTAACATTTACCATGGAATTAATACCTGTCAGGTACTATGTTAAGAGCACTCCATATGTCATCTCTCAGTAACTGTTTGGATTACAGATATTATCGTCCCAGTTTTACAGCCAAGAAAACCGAGGTTCAGAGCAGTTGGGTAACTCAGCAGGTTGGACAGACAGTATTAGAACTCTGGACTAGCAGACTCCAGATTTCCTCATTTTAAGTATTCTAATGTACTCTTGCCCTTAAAATGTATGTGATCAAGTCACTTTTGATAATTATTTCCAATTATTTACATTTAAAAACAGTCTGGCAGGGTGGGTGCCTGGGTGGCTCAGTCAGTTAAGCGGTTGCCTTTAGCCCAAGTCATGATCCGGGGGTCCTGGGGTGGGGTCCTACATCGGGCTCTCTCCTCCGAGGGGAGCCTGCTTCTCCCTCTCCCTCTGCCCCTCCCCCTACTTATGCTGTCTTGCTCTCTGTCTTTCAAATAAGTAAAAGCTTGGGATTGGGTAACAGGGTGATGGGTATTAAGGAGGACAAGTGTTGTGATGAGCACTGGGTATTACACATAACTAATGAATCATTGAACACTATATCAAAAACTAATCATGTAGGGGCGCCTGGGTGGCTCACTCGTTAAGGGTCTGCCTTTGGCTCGGGTTGTGATCCCAGGGTCCTGGGATCAAGCCCCACATAGGGCTCCCTGCTCCGCGGGAGGCCTGCTTCTCCCTCTCTCACTCTGTCTCTCTGTGAAATAAATAAATAAAATCTTAAAAAAAAAAAAACCAACTAATCATGTACTATACAGTAGCTAGCTGAACATAATAAAATAAATAAGCTATATGAAAAGAACATCAAAAAAGTTAAGTAAAATCTTAAAAAAACAGTCTGGGAATGGACAGTCTCGTGTATGTAGGTGAGTATGTGGGTATTTTCTAAACATTCATAATTATTAACATCAGATTAATTGCCTTAAAGGGAATTGCAGAGATCAAAAGCTATGTGAAATACTAAAATTTTTGGTAGATATTTTCAAATTGCTTTTAAGAGAAGGTTGTACCGGGACGCCTGGGTGGCTCAGTTGGTTAAGCAGCTGCCTTCAGCTCAGGTCATGACCCCAGGGTCCTGGGATTGAGTCCCGCATCAGGCTCCTTGCTTAACGGGGAGCCTGCTTCTCCCTCTGCCTGCCTCTCTGCCTGCTTGTGCGCTTTCTCTCTCTCTCTCTCTCTGAGATAAATAAATAAAATCTTTAAAAAAAAAGAAAGAAAGAAAGAAAAGGTTGTACCAAGGGTGCCTGGGTGGCTCAGCCGGTTAAGCGTCCAATTCTTGGTTTCAGCTCAGGCCATGATTTCCCTCTTGGGAGATGAAGCCCCACACGGCACTCAGCAGAGTCTGTTTCCCCTCTGCCCTCCCCCCACTCCCCCACCCCTGCTTGCATGCACTCGCTCTCTCTCTAAAATAATACATATATATTTTTTTTTTTTTTTTAAAGATTTTATTTATTTGACAGAGAGAAACACAGTGAGAGAGGGAACACAAGCAGAGGGAATGGTAGTGGGAGAAGCAGGCTTCCTGCAGAGCAGAGAGCCCGATGCGGGGCGCGATCCCAGGCCCCTGGGATCTGACCTGGGCCGAAGGCAGACGCTTAACGGCTGAGCCACCCAGGCGCCCCAATACATATATTTTTTAAGATTTTATTTATCTATTTGACAGAGAGAGAGTGAGAGGGAACACAAGCAGGGGGAGTGGGAGAGGGAGAAGCAGACTCCCCGCTGAGCAGAGAGCCCAATTCGGGGCTTGATCCCAGGACCCTGGGATCATGACCTGAGCCAAAGGCAAACGCTTAACAACTGAGCCACCCAGGTGCCCCTAAATAATAAATCTTAAAAAGAGAAAAGGTTGTACAAATTGACCTTCCCATTGGCTTAGTAGTGAGTACAAAAAAATATAATTTATCTTCTTAAAGCCTTTATTACTCCACTTTCTACTCTGGATCTTCTTGATTTTCCCCTTGGAGTCAAGGAACGTGCTGCTTCTTGTCACTGCCATCACCACCACCAAGTCAGCTGTGATCCTACAGCATCATATATGGATTTTGCTTGCTCCAATGCCTTCAGCTAATGTCGAGTTCGTTTAGTTAGCTAATGTCGAGTTCGTAACACTTTTGGAAAGCAGCATGGTAAAGTGGAAAGAACGTGGACTTAGGAGTTAGATGTACCAACTTCTAGATCTCAGCCCTCCTAACTTACCAGTTACGCTTTATTAGGCAAAGCACTTATTATCCTCAAGCCTGTCTTATCTATACAGCAAAAGTAATATTACCTCCTTTACTGTATTATTGTGGGCAGTAAGTTCATGTGAAAATGTCAACCACATGATGCTTGGTACATAGTAGGTGCTCAAAAAATGTTCCTGCTCCCTTTTTATTTGCCATACAGTGTTCGGTCCACTGCTGTGCACACAGGAGGTTCCTATAAATATCTCAGGTGTTTGTTGCAGGAGTAAAAGTAGCCCAGACGGGCTTTAGAGTGCCTGTGAGTTGCCTGAGCAGGAGCTGTTGCTTGGGCCCAGCGGCCCAGCAGCCTAAACCGCAGCAGTAGACTCCCGATTGCCTGAAATAGTCCCAGAATCCACATGTCTCAATCTGTGTTCTCTATCTCTCTAGTTCCATGATCCAGATTTATAGGTAGGAATTTGAATTTAAGGAAAATTAGCTTCACAGGAGGCCTGTCTCCAAGCTTCATACAGCAAAAATGTATGGGAAAAAAAGTATGTAAAAAAAAAAGTACGTTAAAAAAAAAGAAAAATGTTTTTCTCTTCATACAGAGAAAAACAAGGTCCAAAGTAAACTCGTCGTGGAGCTCTGTTCTCTGATTGGTGGACTGGTCAGAATTCTCCACCACAGTGGGCTCTCTCTAGGAAGTGGTGACCTCCCCAGCCTTCCCTGGAAAGTGGTAACTGACATCCATCACACACTCGATTCTCAGGTGGCAGAAACCAGGGTTGTGCCCCTGGCCCCACGGTCTCTCTCTGTAGCTTAGTGCGATCATTCCTCCTGTGCTGTTTCTATGAATCCTCTATCTTAACCACAGCTTCTTTTGCAAACTGTTTTTCTTGTTTATACAGGGGCAGTCCTGTGCAGTGCCTTCTAAACAAAGTACAAAAGGAAAACCTTTTAAGTAGGGAGGGGTAAATTTTAAACGTCAAAGGCAAAGTTTACCTGGAAAAGTTGGACTTTTATTCCTACTGATGTCTTTTCATGTTTGTTCCTCTAGTACAAGCTACTTTTTGTTGCCTTTTTCTTTTCTTTAAAGATTTTATTTATTTGACAGAGAGAGAGAGATCACAAGTAGGCAGAGAGACAGGCAGAGAGAGAGAGGGGAAGCAGGCTCCCTGCTGAGCAGAGAGCCCAATTTGGGGCTCCATCCCAGGACCCTGAGATCATGACCTGAGCTGAAGGCAGAGGCTTTAACCCAGTGAGCCACCCAGGCACCCCTTGTTGCCTTTTTCGAAAGAGAACTTTGCTTGGTCACTGTATATTTCATCAGCATCTCCCTGAGAAACAAGGCTTACCTTGCATTAAGACACAGTAAGTGTTTTTGTTCCTTTTTTTTTTTTTTTAACGAGCATGTAGGAAACAGCCTGATGCTGTAGTGCTTAGGCTTTAGACAGACTTGGGTTGTCTCCACTCTATCATTCGCCAGCCGTGTAACTCGGGGCAACTTACCTTACCTCGTTAAGCTTTTTTACTTCCTTCATCTACAAGATTGCCATGAGAACCCAGTGAGCTCATGTGTGAATAGTAAATGAGATGATGTATGCAGAGTGCCAGGCAAAGGGTGGGTCCTCATGTGCATGTCTTGGGCCATTCAGATTCTAGTTCAAACCTTAAGTCATCCGGAGTGGGTGATGGCCAGCATCAACCCATCCGAGGCAGCAGCTGGAAAGAGTCATTGCTAATTACATTTTGTAGATTTTTTCTTCTTCAAATAGTAAGACCAACATCGACTTTCATTGTTCTCCAGTACTCTAAATTATTTTTGTCTGTCATTAAGCTGACTTAAATTTAAACTCACAGATCTACTCTGCTTTTTGCTAATACTTCTTTTAACTTGACCAGTGGAGTCGTGTAACTGGCTAACGCATTAAAGCAAATCAGATCCTTTCACATATATTCCAAAGGGGGCCGTGTGCTGACATGGCCAGTGGTGATCCAGAGGGTTAGCTCACCAGCGGGAACTTGGAGTCCATCGTCCCACGCTCCGTCTTGCTTCAGAGTTGCTTTGTAGCCAATGACAGGGCACGTCCCCACCTCCTTTTATGGTTGTCTTCTGTCAGGTAATTATTTATTACCTTTTTGAGATGTTGAAATACAAAATGCTGCCAACTTGGAAAACAATAGTCATTACCGTGGAAGAGCTTCACGGCCATTGGACGAAGGGGGCATCAAACTCCCTTCCCAGATTCCCGTGTTTACGCAGAGCATTCTGCTCCAGGTGTTGCTACAGACCTGGGGAGAAGGAAATGACATATAGACATTAACAGCATCTGTCAGTTTGGGCCTCACCCTGTGAGCTCATTTAAGCTCCTCACCTAGGATGCTCACTGTTTGGATGGGTCAACTCTCTGAAATCAGATGGGAAAAGAAGCCTTTTGAATAAGATAAAAAGATAATGCGGAAAACATTACACATATAACCGAAGCATTTGAATATAAAGTCAATTCATACAGAACTTTCCACTGTTGCTCCATTGTTTGTTTCTGATTCTCCCCAGTAAAAAATTTGGGGACCTTTTTCTCTCTGTCACTTTGTTGTGGAAACTTGCATAAGACTGAACGTCTCTGGGCCTTGGTTTTCTTATCTCTAAAATGAAGATGGACGTCCCTTCCTGCTTTTTTATATGCTTACACATAGCTGAAGCTTTTAAAATATAAATATCTGCTGATTTGACGAAACATTAGGACCAAACGTAGAGCCCCTCAAGCTTCCCCGGGTGCTGGGGAGTCCTTCATGCATAATAGGATTCTTTTAAACAGGTTCCTTCAGTATTGAATTTTTCCTTTCCCCAAGAGCTCTATAAAAAAAGGTGTTTTCTTGCCAGAGACATCAGGGCCTCAGAACTACTGCCCTCCTTCCATGAACATATTATATGGTTTGTGTTTGGCTTCGGATCTTTTTAACAGCCCAGCTCCACTTGGAGAGGCTGACTCAGCAGAACTCCTCCGGCACATTCCTGCTCTTTTCAGGATTAAAGTGCCCATTTGCTGCCAGCCTCGGGGCAGGCTCTCTTCTCCTTCTGTCTCCAAGGCGGGAGAGGCACTGTAGCATTGCGTCTTTCCCTGTTTTACTATAGACGTATCCCAGATGGTCAGAGGTTGAGCCACGCAGGTCTCTCATTTGTGTTCATGGCCTGCTCAGGGATCACTCGGCTGCTCTCAGTGGTGCTGGTCCGCCCCGCGCCTGTCATCCACGCAGTCCTTGCCCTCTTTCCCGCCCTCTTCCTCATGCCACTGTCTTACCCTCTGATCTGCCCCTTCATAATTGCCAGGGATCTTCATTTCTTTCCCAGGATGGAAACCCGGACAGAATCTCAAAGGTTTTAGGAGTAAGGTTTGAGTGTTTTATTTTGGAAAATTTCAGTTGCGTGCAAAAGTAGAGGAAACAGTATAACAAACCTCAGGGACCCGTCACCCAGCCTCACTAATCTTTCATCTCCTCCTCCTAACTCCAGGTTATTTTGAAGTTAAGCCTCACGTGTCACATCAGGTCCAATTCCCTTTTTTTCAAAATCCTCCCCTCTTCACAATTTACTTGAGATAAAGACCTAAGTAACCCTCATCCGGGTTTCATTTCACTTAGCCCAACCGCCTCCATGCTCCCAAGCCACCAACCTCCTCACAGGCGGCTGCCCCGGCCCTGTCATCCCATGGCCCCCTTCTGACAGAACAGCCGCAGGACCGTCCAGTTCACCTGCCTGGTGAGGGCGCCTGTACAAGGTGGCCACTGGGATGGGAAGGGAAGGCTATTTCAGGCATGAGGGGGACAGATTAGGAAAAGATACCTAGGTCACACCTCACTGGCCAGGATAAGGTGGGCTTACTTGTTTCTACCCACAGTCAGCCACAACAGACGAGATAAGACTGCCCAAGATAAGATAAAATGGCGGCTGTGAGAGCAAGCTCTGGCCTCATTGCCGCTCCGCCTGCCCCTTCCCCGGGAACGGGTCAAGCTGTCCTCCTGTGAGGGATCTAAAGGCTTCTCTTCCCCGTCTCCATTTTCAGATGCAGTGGCAGAATGTGGAACACGTTGGTGACCAGAGCCCTTATGTCACCTCTGTCATCCTTCACATTAAGCAGAATGTTCCTATCATCCGTGACAACCTGGCTTCCACGCGGAAATACTTCACTCAGTTCTGCATTAAATTTGCAAAGTAAGTCCTGGAACATTCTTTTTCTTCTTCTTTTTTTCTTTTTCTTATGTGGGCTCCACGCCCGGAGCCCAACACCGGGCTTGAACTCATGACCCTGAGATCAAGACCTGAACCGAGATCAAGAGTTGGACCCTTAACCAACTGAGCACCCCCAAGGTGCCCCTGGAACATTCTCATCACTGGGTTATTTTGAATGCCATACTTACCACCTGTATGCTCACGATCTAGATGTCCCGCCATCCAGCTGGGGCTTATCCTAGTGCCTGTAGGCAAACTAATTTTTTGTACCCCGAAGAAGCAGAATAAAACTGAATCCACTACTTAAAAAAGTCACAGACAGCAGTAACAGCGTGAAGACATCAAGCATAAGAAGATAAACTCAGAAATGAGTTGGGGAAACTGTTACTTTGATGTGGACATAACAGTGCCCCTGCTTCCCCACAGGTTGGGATAATTAAAATTATTTTTCAGTGATTTCATGAATATAGTTTATCTCTCCAACTAGATTATAAGCTTTTTTAGGGTAGGAACCTTCAGTTCTATTTCTTTTAAGCCTCCTCTTCCTCCTTCCCCATAGTACTTATTACTGAGGCTGCCAGAATTTATCTGCTTCTGGACATCCTTGAGTCCAGGGAAGGTACTAGAAACTGGGCAGAGCAAGGCAGGGGTTCCATTGCCAAAGGAGATGAAGTGAATGCTTGCACTGCGTTTCTTCCCGCTACATTCTCGTGTGTGGCCATTTCTGGCTTGACTTTTAGAAGTAGGAAGATAAATGGTTTGGTCCCTAGCCAGGCAGCATCTGGCCATAGCACCGTTTCCCCTGAGGCCAGGCGATGTAGAGGGTCAGTGCCTCCTCTGACCAATGAGCAAACAGGCGTTTTGGCACACGTCTCAAGGAAGGGGCTTCAGGAAGGCCAGTCTATTCCAAGCTACCGTATTTAGGTTCTCCTCATCCCAATCCTAAGGGGGTGGGGGGGACTCAGGGCTCCAAGTTTCTGTCTTCCCCAAATCTCTACCAGTTTGTATTCAATTAAGGCTCTCTCTCTCCCTCACAAATAAATCCCTAAGGAACAGCAATTATGGAGGGGCTTGTGGCATTAGCTTCAGTTTCTAGTTTGTCAAGAAAGGCTCGAGTGGACTCTCCGGGGAGGCATTAATGTTTGCAATATGGCAGATGACCCGGGAGTTGACGTCCCCTTCCCTCCCTGAGTGCTCTTCAGCGTGTGTTAAAGGCACTGCTGACAAACCACGTTGTGACACTCCCATACCCTGGGTAGAAACAATGTCTCTGTAAAATTTGACTGTGGCCAAAACTCTCTAATGTGGCTGCACACTGACGGTGCGGACGTCAAAGTGAGTAAAGGGTCCATCTGCTTAGCTAGTCTCAGCATCAGCCTCACATTCTCTCGAGTCCTTAAATGTTATTACTAAGCTCCTATTTGGGTGAGCTAGGAATAGGATGCCCGTCTCTCACATCTGGAAAATTTTAACCCCTGACAGAAAAAGTGGTGTCCTGATTTAATCCATGGTACCCTCTCTTCCTTGAAAAACCCCAGCCAGGAGCAGAAACTTCAGAGGTATTGCTATGGGAAGATTCTTCCCCAGCAAGGGCCGCCGCCCCCCCATACGACTGGAGAAGCCCCAGCCGTTCCCCTTCACACCGCTGGGACTTCTCCCCTCCCCGTGACACGTTCCTGGTCCCTGTATTTTCCTCACCCCACTCTTGTAGCCTCGCACCGGGAGCCGACCGATTCCAGGGTACAACCAAAGCCTACTCTAGAGGGAAGTAACTTAGGTTACAAACCACGTGTACCATTGCAATGGTACAGGAATTCAGTCTCACATTGCTTGTTTGGCCTGGCTCTGGTTTCGAGCCCTGAGGAATCCCTTTACATGCTCCCCATTCTCCCTCCTGATCACCAAACCTCTGCCCCCCAGATCTGATCTCTGGAGTTTATCTTTCTTTCTCTTTAACTTCCTGTCTTATCTCACCAATGTGAAGCCAGAGATGTTTCCTTCTGCTTCCATTTGGTCTCTGAAGCGATAGCAGTCTTTCCTGTTTAGGTATCAAGATCACCCCTCAATTAAAACTACTATTTGAGGGGTGCTCAGTCGGTTGAGCATCCAGCTCTTGGTTGCGGCTCAGGTCATGATCTCAAGATTGTGTGATCGAGCCACTTCCTCTGCCCCTCCCCCTCTCAGATAAATAAGTAAATCTTAAAAAATAAAAAAAACTGTTTGAACCACAGGTAGCTTCCCTTATCCACTAAACCGATTCTCTTTCATTGAATAATGGGGCAATAAGACAAATCTCTTAATAGGGGTTTAGAGGATAAAATGAGAAGTCAAATGTGTTAACTTCTGGTAAAGCGCTGGTAGCAAGCTGGCCTTCAAACGTAACAAACGTGGTAGCTGCTACCATTTTAATTTGTTATTATTTATTATTTATTCAACATGTAGCCATTTGAGCACCTGCTATGTCCCAGACACAGAATTAAGTGCTTTGGCTTAGTAGACATGGTCCCTGTTTTCGTATGCCTTACAGTCAAGTAGAAGGAAATAAACATGTAAGCAAGTAAGTATAGCAAAGAGGGTTATATGCTAGGCTAGAGGTCTGTGGGCTTTATGTAGAGTATGGTGCAGGTGAACAAGGAAAGGCCCCGTAAGGAGACAGGTCCTTGAGCAGAGTGCTAGAGATGTGTGTGTACTGACCCTCAAGGCCACAGGGAAGGGCATTCTGGGCACAGGGAGCAGTGTGAGCAAAGCTACAGAGGCATTACGTGGCCTGAAGAATCAAGCATAGAGTGCCGCAGCTCAGCATGATAAGGCTAGGGACGGAGAATCAAGACAATCAAGGAGGGCCTTGTCCACAGCCGTTATAAGAATTTTAATCAGGGAAGGGTCTTGAGCGTGTTTACATCTGCAGCGAATCCCTCTGGCAGCTGATAGTTGCAAAGATGAGGCTGAAGTCAGCAAGACCAGTTAGGAAAGAATTGAAAGAGCTCAATTGAGGAGAGTAAGGGCAGCAGCGGTGGGCATGATCAGCAGGGCGGGGAAGGGAGTGCAGGGGAAGGGCTGGGAGCTGATACTGGGGCGAAAGGCCACAGGAGCAGCCTCAGAGCACTCCTGGTTTCTGGCTTGGATAACCGGGTAGATGAGCTCGGGTCCACTGAGCCTGGGTCCCGGGGTGGGGCGAGTCCTGGATATGCTGGAATTGAGGTGCCAGTGCCCTTCCAGTGAGGTGGATCGGGTATTCGAGCAGGCACACGTGTGTAGAGAGATCAGAGAGCGGGATTCATGGCCCCGAGAGCAGCTTTTGCAGAGGGGGAGAGGAGGGTGCTAGCCAGCGCTTTATCCTAACCTCCACATCCTGTTTTATTATCGCCCCTTCCTTGGTCATGGGCCCTGTGTTCTCCTGGTCAGTCCACCCTGGGTCTGGCCTTGGTTATAGGCATTTCTCATTCCCACACCTTCTCTTCTGCACCTGTACAACAGCTTTCCCTACTCAGGCCCTGCAGGTTTTTTTCTAAAAAGCCCTCCTGACCTATTAAGATTCCTTCTCCCTTTCCCCAAACCAGCTTGCCCGTTAGTCCCCAGTAAATTTTTCAGAGATCATGAATTTTTTTCCCTTGTTCTGACAGTTACTCCCTTAGCAATTATTTTCTATCTTTGCATTTAACATCCTGTAACTATCTCACTATCGTGCCTGTTAGGGTGTTTTCAACTGCTTGTAATAGAAGCTGTGACTTAAACTCACTTAAACATGAGGCGAGCTCTGTATTTCATATAACCAGAAGGTCAGAAGTAGGACACATCCAAAGATGGTTGAGTCAGTGGTTCAGCAATGTCACTAAGGACCCAAGTTCCTTATTCTACTCTGCTCTCTTTGGGGCTGGCTTCATCCTTAGAATGATGGTAAAATGGCTGTAGGTGTTCAATCCAAACATAAGAATGCCCTGAAGGAGGAGAGAAAGTCTTTCCCCGGCCATGCAGTGAAGTCCATTCCTCCAGTCTGGTTGGCTGGCTTAGATCGTGTCCGCATCAGGACCAGCAACAGTCAACATGGAAATGCCATGCTCTGGCTGGCTAAGGCTAATTAGAATTCCCCTCTGCAGTTTGGGAGGGATCAACTTTTCCCCAGCATCCCAAGACCACATATACCTGAATAAAACTAGGATTTGGGCTGGAAAGAAACAGAAGGCAGTGTTGCTGGGAGGCCATAATAGCATCTACTTTGATTTCTCAGTTTTCTTGTAGAAGGAAGTAGGGCCTTAACAAAAAGTTTCTGCAGTTCTTTACCAAAAAGAGAATAAGCCTGGGGTGCCTGGGTGGCTCAGTCTGTTAAGCATCTGACTCTTGATTTCAGCTCAGGTCGTGATCTCAGGACCATGAGATTGAGCCCCGCATCGGGCTTTACACTCAGCGCGGAGTCTGCTTGTCCTTCTCCCTGCTCATGCGTGCTCTTTATCTCAAAAATAAAAAAAAAAGAGAGAGAGAGATAAAATAAGCATAATTTGTCCCTGATTTTTTTTTTTTTTTATCCACAGCTCCTTCATTCCCAAGTTCATTACCCATCTCTTCAAGTGCAAGCCAATTAGCATGGTGGGAGCAGAACAGGTGAGATGAATCAGCATTTTCTTGTGGCTTTTGTCATAGGTCACACACAGATCTTTCTAGTAGGGGTTTACTCTGGAGAAATCAAATTGCCGACTTCCCCTGTTTGGAGACAGAAGGATAACCTAGCAGCTTAATTCACCCGCTTTTTTAAGTCATTTTTGTTGAGCACCTACTACATACCCAGGCATTGTGCTGGGCATAGGCATACCACGGTGAACAAGATGGAAAAGAGCTCTCCTTCGAGGTGCTCACACCAAGTAAGAAGAGACAGATAAGAAGTGAGTTAATAAATAAATGAGAAGAGAATTTTACCCTACGTATGCTAGAGGGTCTAAAACTAGGTTCCGTGAAAGAATATCATAGGGGCATGAGAGAGTGATGGCTTCAGATTGGACGCTCCACGAAGGCTCCTTCGGGAGCTGGCGCTCGAGAAGAATGAAGAGTGAAGCGTCCACAGGGAGCGGCAAAGACTCTGATTATTTTGGATCAAGGAGGGCCTTGTCCGCAGCTGTTATAAGAATTGGGCTGGGCAGAGACCACCTCAGAATTAGCAACCAAAGAAAGGCTTATCCTTTTGGTACTGAGACTCCAGTCACCTCACCCAAGAAGCCCTCCGTGATTAACCCCGCTCTGTTCACTTGAGTTCTGTGCTTCGAGACCTCTCCTCACCGGCTGTGTCACCTCAAAGCACTGATGGCTTGAGTTATATGCTGCAGCGGAGTCCCCTCTTTTTTTTTTTTTTTTTAAAGATTTTATTTATTTGACAGCGAGAAACACAGCGAGAGAGGGAACACAGGCAGAGGGAATGGTAGCGGGAGAAGCAGGCTTCCCGCAGAGCAGAGAGCCCGATGCGGGGCTCGATCCCAGGCTCCTGGGATCTGACCTGGGCCGAAGGCAGACGCTTAACGACTGAGCCACCCAGGTGCCCCAACGGAGTCCCCTCTTTTCGGCCACCACCTACCTATCCAAGACTGTCCGAAATTTGAGCAGCTTGAATTTGGAGAACAGTTTAAACTACCTTAGAAACAAAACCAATACTATTCAGCCCCTAGTTCTTGACAAACACCTATTCAGATATAAGCTATTCGTGTCCTGATCATACACGATTGTCCTATATTCATTAAAATAAATCTTCTCTAGACCTCTGTGTAGCAGCATTTCACTTGTTTCGGTTACTTTTTATATATCAAAGAACTCCCAGCAACATTTTTAAGTGAGTGATGTCATTCAAGACATTTCCGTAAGTCCTGCTCTTCCACCAAGTTAGTCAACTTGATAGAGGCTCAGCTGTTTCCCAGCTCCGTGACTCGCCCTCACCCTGGGCCCTCAGTGTTGCTGACCCAAGTCATGTCTCTGGAAGGCGGCAAGTTGGCCTGTTCCCCAGTGCAACATGGGTCCCTCATGAATTATCACAGCCGGAGATGTAAGAGCTGTAAACATCAGGGACCTCTTGACTCTGATACGTGCACTGTTTCTGTACTCTTTTTGTAAGGCCCATCGCCTTCCTAGCTTAAGAAAAAGCAGCGTGGTGTGAGCATGAAAGTCCTGGGGTCCAGAATCCTGAAGGTCTGCAGCTAAATCCTGTCTCCACAACCCAGCAACTGCTCATCCCTCGGCAAACCTCCCAGCAAGTTAGTTTCCTCATCTAGAAAATGGGGATTGCTCGTAGTCATACCTTACAGGGCAGTTGTGAGGATTGAACAACACTGTGCACATCAAGTCCTTGATGCAACATCTGGCACATGTGAGCCCTCAGCAGAGGCCGGCTCTTCCTGATTTTCGCTTGCTCGGGCCAAGAACATGACTTTGTTTCTGCTTTCAGCACCCGCCCCACCTGCTAATGATCCTGCGGGCTGTCTGGCTGACCAGCTTTAAAAGCCAGAGTCCAAAGTATTGTCTCAGAAAGCTTCCTGGGAGGTTGCATGGGTCCAGACAGACACCGACCGTACAGTCTCAGTGTTTTGAAATTCTTGACCCTTGAATGTTACAAGCATAGAACTAGTTCTTTCCGTTGGAGACCGCAGAAGGATGCCCCAGCATGTCTCCACCTTCATTAGTACCTCTCTGCTGGGAATTCGTTCTGTGCACCTCACTGTTGGGTACTATCAGAGAGGATGTGCAGTAATGATCTGTGTATCTAAGAGAAGCTTTAGAGGTCGGAGTTACTAATGTGTCTGTCTGCCCCTGGAACACAAAGTTGGCCTGTTGGGAACATGTTTTCGTGAGTCTGCACCTTTGCCTGGGCCATGCTGGCCAATTGAGTGTCTAATGACCATGATATTTTCATATTGTCACAGAAATCTAATACCTGCGTTCCTCTGCTTTTCTCTCCTTCAAAAGAATGTTAAAATAATCAGCTTGGAGTCAAAGCCATATCTTCCGAAAAATAGCAGTTTGGCCAGTATTAACTTCTGCTTTGAGATGTGGATGAGAAAACCATCTGTGAAGCTGGGATTTTACTTTGTTCACCAGGCAAATGGAGGTGCGGGATAAGGGAGCCCAGCCCGGAAGAGGGCACGGGTGGGAACTGAAAGGCAAGGTGACCCTGATGGATTCCCGTATGAAGTTCAGGTGTAGCCAGGTCCACGCTTGGCCTGAGTACCTGGGCTGACGAAGCAGGCGATCCTCGCTGTCCTATTGCTGGAGGCGTGGTTGCTCGGGCAGCAGAACCATAGGAATCAGGAAGTTAACAAAGCCCACCTCGGATTCTGACTCAGGTCTTGTAGCAGCTCGAATCCAAGCTTTAACAAAAGCTGTGGAATTGAAAGCCAAGATTTTGCCTGATCTCAGCTGCCTTTGCTTTGCCACAAAGACACTAGATCCTAAATTTAGATTAGCTTCAATACTTGTGCAGAAAATAGGAAAGGAGACATTTCCCTGCTCTTTATTCTCTTCCTGATCCCTACATAAAGTGAATTATTTGTCTGCGGACCCCACAGTCCTCTTGAGCAAGGGCACGTGGAACTGAACCATACTGATATTTATAATGCGTCTTCCTCGATAGCGATCATTCAGATATCTTAGGGGATTTGCAGGGTCATTAATTAGTTTTATGGCGATGGTATCTATAGAATCCATTTGCACAAACTTACCATAGG
Organism: Procyon lotor; assembly: GCA_028646535.1. Taxonomy (NCBI): domain Eukaryota; kingdom Metazoa; phylum Chordata; class Mammalia; order Carnivora; family Procyonidae; genus Procyon; species Procyon lotor. Next base: position 10,530,568 of record CM053619.1, on the reverse strand, counting down.
GGAAGCAGCACAATATGGTGTGCGGAAAAAGGACCTCAAGACTTGAGGTCCAGTCCTTAATCTGCTGTTAATGGTCCCTGTGATTATGAGCCATTGCTTCCCTGATCTAGGCTCAGTTTCCTCATGTTTAAATAAGAGCACTGAAAATCAAACTGTCACACGTCCCTTCTGGAGCTAGCATATTATGGAGTCTGAACTATTTTAAGCAATGTATCACCTGTGAAGTTATTTTCTTTTCCTTTATATTATCTTCATATACATACTGACCTTGTTTTTATTGTGGTAAAACATACATAACATAAAGTTGACTATCTGAACCATTTTTAAATGTACAGTAGTATTAAGTACATTCCCATTTTTTTTTTGCATGTAGCTTTATTTATTGAGGCACAAGTACCTTCCCATTGTTGTGCAACCATCCACCTCCAGACCTTGTCATCTTCTTAAGCTGAAACTGTTTCATTCCCGTGAAGCAGTAACTTCCCATTCCCTTCTGGCAACCACCATTCACCTTCCTATCCCTGTGAATATGACTGCTCTACCTACTTAACCTGAGTAGAATCGTACAGTATCTGTCCTTTTGTGTCTGGCTTATTTTACTTAGTGTGTCTTTAGGGTGTATCCATGTTTCAGAATTTCCTTCCTTCTTAAAGCTGAATAATATTCCATCACATACACATACACACACACACACACACATATACATGTATATGTATAGTGTATATATATAGTGTGTATGTATATATATGTGTATATATATGTATGTGTATATATACGTATATATATGTAGTGTGTGTATATATATACACACATATATATACACTGCTATATATATATGTGTGTGTGTGTGTGTGTGTGTGTGTGTGTATTTTGACCATACTGACTTTTTAAAAATTCACAGAATTCAAAACCATCTGGAAAAAAATTTTTAAAGCAAAATTTAGATTTTTTTTTTTAAGCCCAAATACCAAGGAAAAGGAAAAAGAGAATCAGGTAGTATGTGCATGATGGCAGTTGGAAGAGTGAGAAAATAGGATGGTTATTCCTGGGCACAGTTCTCAGTAAATCTCTTAAGTGTGGAGTTCAGCACGCCTTTTTAAAAAGCAAGTGGATCAATAATAATGTAATTCCCATAAGCGATGGATTTAAAAACTCCACCACCACCACCCCAGCAAAGTAGGAATAGAAGGAAGATGGTTGACTCTGATAAAGGTTGTTGTTTTTTTTTTAAAGATTTTATTTATTTGTTTGACAGAGAAACACAGTGAGAGAGGGTACACAAGCAGGGGGAGTGGGAGAGGGAGAAGCACATTTCCGCGGAGCGGGGCCTCCGATAAGGGGCTCGACCTCAGGACTCTGGGATCATGACCTGAGCCGAAGGCAGACGCTTAACGACTGAGCCACCCAGGCGCCCCTCTGATAAAGGTTTTATACAGAAACTTAGGAGAGGGGTGTGCATTACAAAGGCTAAATCCATTTGTCAGAATTCTACAATTCAGAATCGTACATTCCAATATATGTACATTTTACCCCCAAAAAATTAAGCGAGGGATACAGAGCACTGACAGCAGGGTTTCTCACCCTCTGCACCGTTGACATTTCAGGCCAGAGCACCTTCCGCTCTGGGGCTGCCGGATGCCTTGCGGGACGTCGGGTAGTGCCCCTCCCCACTACCCACTAGCCGCCAGCAGCACCGTCCCGATCGTGACAGGGGAAGATGTCTCCAGACATGGCCAGACATCCGAGCACGAGTGAGGGTATGGCCAAACCACCCCCGGTGAGAGCCGCTGGATTAGAGGCATGGGTGCAGTGTGATGAGAATGACAGTGTCTTTGGTGGCAGCTGTGTGGTGGGTACATAAGGAGTCCTTATACTATTCTGTGTCCTTCATATAGATTTAAATCTCTCCATAATAACAAAATTTACCAAAAAAAATAATAATAACCATGGAGTTACCCTACTCATGAGTAATCCGAAACAGAAGTTTATTTTGAGAATTGATGTAAAACCCCATGCTTCCTGAAAATAAACTAGCTTCCTTCTATATTTTCTGATTGTAGAACTTACGTTCAGGGGCACCTGGCTGGCTCAGTCAGTCCAACTCTGGATCTCAGCTCAGGTCTTAATCTCAGGGTCGTGAGTTCAGGTCCCATGTTGTGCTCCATGCTGGGTATGAAGCCTACATAAAAAAATAAAAAATTTAATTTTAAAAAAATTTTAAAGAACTTATGTTCAGAAAAACTGAACTTTCTCCTTCCAGTTTTTGTGTGCATGGGCCAATGTCCCAATCGTGACGCTTTCTACCTTTTGCACAGAACTTTTCTTTTTCTATAGAGCTTTATGAAATCTCTTAACTAACCCAATCACTCGTTTTCCTCTGTCTCACGAAGCTGTGGCCCACCTTGATTTCTGTGAGTCCATCCTTCCCATTAAGAGCTGGAAGCCTTTCTACCGCTCAGCCGAAAGGGTCCTCCTGCTGTGCCACACAGAGCAAGGACACAGACCACAGCCCCCCCCTCCCCCGGGAGTTTACAAGCATCGGCAGGGTCATCAAGGCCCTGGAGGTGGGAGGACCAGGCAAGCTTCTCCACTTTTCATTAAATCAGTTAATGAAAAAAAAGTTACAATAAAAAGCTTAATGGTCAATTATAGAAAGATTTTTTCTTCACACTAGGAATAAGACAAGATTGTCTCCTACCACCATTTCTCTCTAGCCATTTCTCTCCTGTATTGCCCTTGAAGTTCTATTGTTAAGAACAATAAGACAATAAGGAAATTAGTTCTTTTTTTTTTTTTTTAAGATTTTATTTATTTGACAGCGAGAAACACAGCGAGAGAGGGAACACAAGCAGAGGGAATGGTAGCGGGAGAAGCAGGCTTCCCACCGAGCAGGGAGCCCGATGCGGGGCTCAATCCCAGGACCCTGGGATCATGGCCTGAGCCGAAGGCAGACACTTAACGACTGAGCCACCCAGGCGCCCCAAGGAAATTAATTCTTAAAGAAATAAAAAATAGGTACAGATTAGAAAGAAAGAGGCAAAACTGTCATTTTTCACAGAGAATATAATTATGAATGACAGTATCCCCAAAAACCTACAGGTAAACTATTAGAATACAAATTTAACAGAATATGAGGTCAGTATTAATTTTTCATATTTTTATATACCAGCAACAAACCATTTGAAATGAAAAAATTTAGATGAAACCATACATAGTAGCATCAGGAAGCAACCCAGGAATGAATCTATCCAAAAATTTTCAAGTCTTCTTTTTTTTTTTTTAAGATTTTTATTTTTTATTTTTTTAAAGATTTTATTTATTTATTTGACAGAGAGAGAGAGATCACAAGCAAGCAGAGAGGCAGGCAGAGAGAGAGAAGGAAGCAGGCTCCCCGCGGAGCAGAGAGCCCAATGTGGGACTCGATCCCAGGACCCTGAGATCCTGGCCTGAGCCGAAGGCAGCGGCTTAACCCACTGAGCCACCCAGGTGCCCCAAGATTTTTATTTTTATTTGTCAGAGAGAGATGTAGGCAAAGGGAGAAACAGACTCCCCACTGAGCAAGGAGCCTGATGCGGGACTTGATCCTAGGACGCTGGGATCATGACCTGAGCTGAAGGCACACGCTCAACCAACTGAGCCACCCAGGCATCCCCAAAATTTTCAGGTCTTCTAAACAGAAGACAATACAATATTAAGAAACATTAAAATGTCAGGGTAGCTCAAGTTCCTAGATTAAAAAACTCAGTATTAAGATGTCAATTCTTCCAGAATTAATCTCTAGATACAGTAAACCAGCAAGGGTTGAGTTGTGGGGAGGTGGGGTGTGGGAGTATGGGTGTAAATTGATAAGCTGATTCTAAAAGTTAGGTAGAAATGCAAAAGACTCGAGAATACCTAAAATAGTGGCGCCTGGGTGGCTCAGTCATTAAGTGTCTGCTTTCAGCTCAAGTCATGATCCCAGGGTTCTGGGATCGAGCCCCACATTGGGCTCCCTGCTCCTCCCTCTCCCACTTCCCCTGCTTGTGTTCCCTCTCTCGCTGTGTGTCTCTCTCTATCAAATAAATAAATAAAATCTTAAAAAAAAAAAAAAAAGAATACCTAAAATAATCGTTTAAAAAAGAACAAAGTCGTAGGACTTAAATCTCTGGATATTAAGACTTATTTTAATGTTACCGTAATTTGGGCTGCGTGGTACTGGTGCAGACAGGCCCACAGCACAGAATCCAGTTCAGAGGTAGACCCACACATATATAGATACTTGATTTCTGCCATAGTGGCACTGCAATTCAGTGGGGAAAGGATGATCTTCTCAGTAAATAGCCCTGGGTAATTGAATATCCACAGGGGGGAAAAATTGATCTTGACCTTTCCCACACACCATATACAAAAATCAGCTCCACCAAGGATGTGGAGAAATTGGAACTCTCCTACAACTGCTGGTGAGAACGTAAAATGCCGAAATTTGGGGAAGCACTTTGGCAGTTTGTCAAAAAGTTAAACATAGAGTTATTGCCAAGGGACCCAGTAGTTTCATTCCTAGATAACATACCTAAAAGAACTGGAAAACTCTGTTTACACAAAAACTCGTGCACAGATGTTCATAACAGCATTGTTCATAATAGCCGCAAACTAGAAACAACTCCAATATGTATCAGCTGATGAGTAGAGAAACAAATGTGATATCATCTCGGAAGGGAATATTATTCAGCCATAAGCAGGAATGAAGTCCTTCCTCGTGCTACAACATAGATGAACCTTGGAAACATTACACTAAGTGGAAGAAGCCAGATATAAGAGGCCACACGTTGCGGGATTCCATTTACACAAAATATCCAGAACAGGCAAATCTAAAAGAGAGTAGATTCATGGTTGGTGAGAGCAAGGGGAGAGGAGGGAACTGGATGTTTTTGCAAAGAGATATGGGGTTTCCTTGTGGAGTGACGACATGTTCTGGCACCAGATAATGGTTATGGTCGTACCACCTTGTGAATATACTAAAAAAACCCTGAAGTATGCTTTCAGAGGGTGATGATTATGATTACATATGAATTAGATCTCGATTTAAAAAAATTCCAGGTGGATTAAAGCTCTAAAAGTGAAAAATAGGGGCGCCTGGGTGGCTCAGTAATTTGGGCAGCCAACTCTTGATTTTGGCTCAGGTCACGATCTCAGGGTCCTGGGACAGAGCCCCACGTCAGGCTCCATACTCAGTGGGGAGTCTGCTTCGGGATTCTCTCTCTCCCCCTGCCCCTCCTACCGCTCTCACACGCGCGATCTCTCTCTCTCTCTCCAAAATAAATGGATAAATCTTTAAATCTTTACTAAATAAATACCTTCTAGGAATGTGCCTTTATCTTCTTAAGGTTTTCATCACTAGGGATAGTCCTAAGGCCCCCCCCCCACGAGATTTGTAGGAAGCGCTTTTTTTTTTAAGAGAGGGTGGGTTGGGGGGAAAAAAAGAGGGTGGGTGGGTAGAGGAAGAGAGAGAATCTTAGAATCTTAAGCAGGCTCCACACCCAGCATGTCAGGCTCCATCTCACAACCCTGAGATCATGACCTGAGCCAAAATCAAGAGTCGGATGCTTAACTGACTGAGCCAACCAGGTTCCTCTATAGGAGGCTCTTTAAGGAATGAATCTTCCTGGGGACACCTGGGTGGCTCAGTCCTTAAGCAACTGCCTTTGGCTCAGGTCATGATCCCAGGGTCCTGGGATCGAGACCCATGGCCGACTCTGCTCAGCAGGGAGCCTGCTTCACCTCCTGCTGCAGCTCCCCCTGCTTCTGTGCTCTCTCTGTCAAATAAATAAATAAAATCTTAAGGGAAAAAAAGAGAGAGAGAAAGAAAGAAAGAAATGAAACTAACCCTCCAGGGGTGCCTGGGTGGCTCAGTCAGTTAAGTGTCGCATTCACAGTTTCGGCTCGGGTCATAATCTCGAGTCATGAGATCGAGCCCCACATTGGGCTCCACACTCAATAGATTAAGTGTGCTTGAGATTCTGTCCCTCTCCTTTTGCCCCTCACCCACTCATGCTCATGCTCTCACTCTCTCTCTCTCAAATAAATCTTTTTTAAAAAGAAAAAGAAATGAACTCTTCAGACTTTCCACGTCTCAGTGATGACCTTCAGTAACACACAAACGACCTAAACTATACCACCCCAAAAGTTTCCTCTGAGGCTCAAACAAATTTGGCTGATGGCCACCTCTTGCCCAATGCATCCTGCCTAAGGAGATGAACTATTAGCTATTTTCAGAGATGAAAACTAGCAAATTTTTAGGATAAAGGGAGCCTTTCACCTGCACTTCCCGCAGACAGCCGCAAAGGCTGTCGGACTGCCTCTTGCCTTTTCTGACCTCATTGCTTTTTGTAAAACCTGAGACCGACGTTTCCATCTGTCCAGCTGTCTGATGAGAATGGAATTTTATTGTGACTGACCAGGGACTGAAAATGTCATATCTCTCAAGATACAGGAGACCCAAAGAATTATGTCAAGTTCATTCAGAACTCTTCCTGTCACTTAAGACTATACAATTATTTATGCATATACTATATCTCTGGAAAGTAGGAAGTATAGAAAAAGTAGGAAGCATCCCCATATATTTTAAAACATAATCATTTTTTCCCACCAACAAATAATGCAGGCTTTGATTTTGACAAGGCTCTGAAAATTTGCGGCATGGAAGATACAGTTGAATCCTTACCAGGCATCAAATAGCATATTAAAAGAGAAAGGGTGAAAGAGAAAAAAAGAAGAAATATTCCCAGTTACCAAAAGTGTAGAAACTAATGTCAAGAATACTGGCTTAACACTTAACTCCGTCATATCTTAACATGTTCCCACGTTTACTTTAGATTGTTTTAATAAAGTAAATCACTACAGTTTTTACTGAAGCCCTCTGTGTGCCCTAGCCAGACATTCCCTTCCCTTTGTACCCAGGGGTAACCGTTTTCTGTGTGGTTTTTATCGTTCCCATGTGTATTTTGGTATGTCGCATCTGTGTATATTCTCAAATTATATGTGATTTTGTTTGCATTTTAAAACTTTACATAAGTGGTACTATACATATCACTTCCTGATTGGCTTTTTTTTTTACCTAGCAGTTTTTTTGAGATTTATCCATGTTGATTTATGTTGTTTGAATTCCTTCATTTTAATTTCAGTATCGTATTCCATTGCACGAATATGCCACCATTTGTTTATCCATTCAGCTGTTGATGGACACTTAGATTGTTTCCAGTCTTTTGCTTTTACAAGCAGCGGATACAGGGAGCATTTTTCACACGGGCAAGAATTTCACAAAGGATATAAGTGTGAGGGCTGTGTTAACGGGTTATGCACATCCCTGGGTAGGAAAACATTACTGGATTTCCCCCAAAGTGGCTTTAATTTGTATGCTTACCACAGTGTGAATTTCATTGCGCCATATCCATGCCAACATTTGGTAGTATCAACCTTTTTGCTTTCGTCTCTCTGATGATCATGAAATGGCATACAGCATGTAGCTTTAATTTGCATTTACTGGATTTCTAATAATGTTGAGTATCATTAATAACATTGAGTATCATTTCAGATACCTTTTGAGCACTTGAGTTTCCGCTTTTGTGAATTGCCTGTTCAACTCTTTGCCCCGCTGTTGGTGTTGTTATTGCTGTTGGGGTTTTGCTGGCCTTTTTTTGTTGTTGCTGCTTTGTAGGAGTTGCTACATATTTTGAATATTATTCCTTTGCCAATACCGCAGATACCCTTTTCTGATTTGTGTCTTTCCTTTGTTTATGTATCTTTTGATATAGCCTCATTTTAAGGTAATAGATTTTTCGATCTGTCCTGTTTCACATTCTTCTCTGCCTATAAGTGAGAAAAATAATCTGTTTTCTTCTAAAGGTTTTTCTTGTCACATCTAGGTTTTTAATCTACCTGGGATTTGGCATGCTTATTCTTCAGAGGCATGTATTGGGTTCCCTCAGAGCAAGAGCAGTGATCATTTCTAGTGGGCTCTGAGAAGTGTTCTGATGCTGGGCTCCTCGTGTGGGCCTCAAGCAGTCTACCCTCATCTCTCCTGTGCATGCTTAGGTACTTTAATTTTTTTTTGAATATTGTTATTTATTCATTTGAGAGAATTCATTTCAGAGAGAGAGAGAGGGAGAGAGAGAGCACAAGCTGGGAGACGGGCAGAGGGAGAGGGAGAAGCAAACTCCCCGCTGATCTGGGAACCTGATAGGGGGCTCGATCCCAGGACTAGGAGATCATGATCTGAGCCAAAGGCAGATGCTTAGCCGTCTGAGCCACCCAGGCGCCTAGCTTGGGTGCTGGACTCTGTAAGCCCAAAGCCTTTTCAAAAAACAGATACTAGGAGAGTTAAGAATTTTCATCTCTTCTTTAAAAGGGGGGGTTCGGCGTCTGGGTGGCTCAGTCGTTAAGCATCAGCCTTCGGCTCAGATCATGATCCCCAGAGTCCTGGGACTGAGCCCAGCATTGGGCTCTGCTCAGCAGGAAGCCTGCTTGTCCCTCTCCTCCCACTCCCCCTGCTTGTGTTCCCTCTCTCGCTGTGTTTCTCTCTGCAAATAAATAAAATCTTTAAACAAACAAATAAACAAACAGAATTTTCATCCCTGAAAACCAAGAAGAGCCCAAAATGCCCTAACAGTTGAATGACGGACAGCTTGACCAGCCACACTACCACACGGAATTACTCTTTCCTTAGTGTAGCTTCCTCACCGGTTTCTTTTTTTTTTAATTAAGGCTTTAATTTTTTTTTTTTTTTTTTTTTTTTTAGAGCAGTTTAAGGCTCACAGCAAAATTGAGGGGCAGGCACAGGAAGTTCCCCTATGCCTCCCTGCCCCGCAAAAGCTTAGCCTCTCACCCATCAGCAATATCCTGCCCCAGACTGCTGCATTTGTTCCACCACTGAACCACGTTGACACGCCGTCACCACTCAAGAGTCTGTAGTTCACATTACGGTTCACTCCTGGTGTTACATTCTCCGGGTTCAGACAAGCGTACAGTGACGTGTATCCATCATTATGCTGTCATACAGAGTAGTTTCACTGCCCCAAAAATCCTCTGTGCTCCACCCGTCCATCCCACCACCAGCCGCAATGCCTGGCCACCACTGATCTTTGTATGTTTCCCATAGTCTTGCCTTTTCTAGAACGTCATAGAGTTGTAATTACGCAGGCTTCTTTCACTTAGTAGTAGGCCTTTAAAGTTCCTCCATGTCTTTTCATGGCTTTGTAGCTCATTTCTGCTTAGCGCTGAATAATATTCCACTCTCTGAATTAGCACGGTTCATTCAGCTACTAAAGGACATTTTGGCTGCTTCCGAGTTTTGGCAATTATGAATAAACCTGTTAGAAACTTCTGCGTGGGGGCGCCTGGGTGGCTCAGTGAAGCGTCTGCCTTCAGATCAGCTCATGATCTCGGGGTCCTGGGATCAAGTCCCGCATTGGCCTCCTTGCTCAGCAGGGAGCCTGCTTCTCCCTCTCCCTCTGCCTGCTGCTCCCCGTGCATCTCTGTCAAATAAATAAATAAAATCTTTTTTTTTTTAATGTTAAAAGAAAAAAAAGATTCACCATTAGCGTGGTGGTGGCAGTGGCAGTAGGACTGTCACCCCCCTGCCACCTCTGGTGGGTATGCGATTCTCTTCTCCTAAACTATTGGAACAGGCCAGAGTGTATTTGCCCTTCGAGGTTCAGCCATTTCCCTGCCACTTGGTTGCCGACAGCGCAGCTGCTCAGCGGTACCTGTGGAGTCAGCAGGAAGCAGTGTGAACTCGAAGCCAACACTGTTCCACGGCACATATCCGGGCGGCAGGAAACAGAGATCAACGTCCTGTCCACCTCGTCATCCAGTGCCTGTCCGTGATGGGAGATGCAGCTAACCCCTGTCCATGATGTGACATACCTGCGGCAAGTTATTCAATCTCCAGAACTTTGATTTTGTCATCTATAAAACGGGAACAATAAATACCTATGGGACAGGCTCTTGCAAAGATTAAATGAGACAAAACATCCCTAGCATCTCTCCTGGCACTTGGTTCACAATCAGGAAAGTTAATATCCTTCCAAACAGTTGGCATCCCAGAGAACGGAAGGAAAGAAGGAACAAAGGAACGAAGGAAGGAAGAGGCAGAGTGTTACCAAGATACTGATGTTTTAATTTGGTTTTGTCCCCTACATCCTCACTAACATCCAGAGAAATTAAAAATACAGCAATACTGGGCCACCTGGCTGGCTCATTCGGTGAAGTGTACAAGTCTTGAGCTCAGGATCATGAGTCTAAGCCCCATGTTGGGCATAGAGTTTACTTTAAAAAAAAAAAATTTAGGGGCGCCTGGGTGACTCAGTTGGTTAAGTGTCTACCTTCAGCTCAGGTCATGATCACAAGGTTCTGGAATCAAGCTCTACATTGGGTTCCCTGCTCAGTGGGAAGCCTGCTTCTCCCTCTCCCACTCCCCCTGCTTGTGTTCCCTCTCTCGCTGTGTCTCTCTGTCAAATAAATAAATTAATTAAATCTTTTAAAACAAAATTTATATATATATACCGAGTTACCATTTGTTGCCTGTTGAATAAGCAAGAATTTTATGACCATTTTCAGTGCTGATGAGGGTGTAGCCTGCACTCCTGGCAGATATGTTAATAGGTACACATTCCATTTAAGAAGCAGTTCGAGATCTGGATCAAGAACCTTACAATGTCCTTATCCTTTGATCTGTCCTAAAGACTCTGCTAAGGAAATACCTTTGATAGACTTAGAATTAGGATGTACAAAGTTGTTTGCAACAGCATTCATTAGGTGTAATAATAAAAATCTAGGAGTGCCTCGGTGGCTCAGTCAGTTCTGTCCAACTCTTGATTTCAGCTCAGGTCGTGATCTCAAGGTCATGGGATCAAGCCCTACGTCAGGCTCTACACTCAGTGCAGAGTCAGCTTGTCCCTTTCTGCTCCTCCCTGTGCTTGTCCTCTCTCTGTCCCTAAAATAAATAAATAAAATCTTAAAAATAAAAACAAAGTTATGTATACACACACCATGGAGTATGAATAGCCATTAAAAATAATTTTTAAGGGGCGCCTGAGTGGCTCCGTCGTTAAGTGTCTGCCTTCAGCTCAGGTCATGATCCCAGGGTCCTGGATGGAGTCCCATGTCGAGCTCCTTCATCAGTAGGGAGACTGCTTCTTCCTCTACCCCCCACCCCTGTTCATGGTCTCTCTCTCTCTCTCTCTCTCTCTCTCATAAATAAAATCTTTAAAAAATAATTTTTAAGACTGCCAAGATGGAAAAATAAAATACAAAAAACTTCATACACTAACTGGGAAAACCAGGTTATAAAACTGTATACTATGATTCTAACTTAGTGGGGCGGTGGTTATTTTATTTGTTTATTTTAAAGTAGGCTCCATGCCCATCATGGAGCCCAACACAGGGCTTGAGCTCATGACCTTGAGATCAAGACCTGAGCTGAGATCAGGAGTCAGATGCTTAACCTACTGAGCCACTCAGGCTCCCCTCTAGTTTAGTTTTGTATCCACACACATAGACTGGCAGGAATTATACCACGTCTTTTCTCTAGCTTTATTGAGATGTAATGGACCTATAACATTGTGTAAGTGTAAAGGAACTGGGTGTTGATTTCATACATTTATGTACCGCAAAATGATTACCACCTCAGCGTTAGCTAGCCCCTCCATCCTGTCACATAATTCCCATTTCTCTTTTGTGGTAAAATCACTAAAGATCTACTCTCTTACCAGCTTTCAAAGGAATATACCACATTTAACCGTGTCTCCCTTGTTTTTTCCCGGGCAGTAGGAGTTGTAACGAATGTTTTTCCTTTTATGTTTTTATTTTCCAAATTCTCTCCAGTGCCTTACATTTAAAATCAGGACACTGTTACTAATCGACGTAGGTATGCTAAGTGTTGTGTGATGTTCTGCTTCATTCCCACAGCTGTTGCTGGACACCCATTCCCTGAAGATGGTCCTGCTCGATCTGCCTTCCATTGGCTCCCAGGTGGTGAGGAAAGCGCCTGCAAGTTACACCAAGATTGTTGTGAAGGGCATGACCCGCGCGGAAATGATCCTCAAGGTGGGGCTTATGTCTTCCTCGGGGTTTCTGTTAAAAGGGGCTGGTTGTCTGGTGGCTTATTGCAGGTAGTACTGGTTTTGAAAGTGCAGGTTAAGGCCTGTCCGCGTCAGTCCCAAAGGATTGCCCTCATTCTTTGGCTGGACTAGATTTTGGCCTCATCAGATACTGTTGAAAGTCAACAGACAGTTCCTCAGGCGATCAGTAATTCTTTCTGACAAATGAAGTTTTCGTTGTAAAGGGATTCTCTTGTAGTAGGATTTGGCCAAGATTGGAAATTAGGTGGGTTGTCGCCGTGAATCAGTGTCTCAGTCCAGGATCTCTTTGCTGCTTCTCAGCAGGAATTTCCGCCCCGGTATCAGTTACTCCCTTCCACATAAACCTCTTCAGCTTTCCGTGCGCTGCAAGTTTACAGGAACTCCAAACAGATGTTGCGCTAACTGAATCTACTCAGCAAACGGGCGCTGTAAAGCCCCAGGCAACAAATTATTATATGCGAGTGATGCTGTTGAGAAAATCTGAAGCCTTGAGCACCTGCACCTGATTTTCACTTGCCCTTGTTGAGAAGGGGGGTGGAGGGCTCTTGGGGGAGAGGAGAAGGCTCGAGAACAAATGGAACGATCAGGAAATGGTCCTAAAAGTGCAGGGCCTGCAGGCTCGTCAGCTCTGTCTCCCGAGCAGAATGGCTCAGACGATGGCAGGAGCGAAGAGTAGCTGTGGCACCCACGACATCCGTAGGAGCAGGTGAGGCTCTGGCCTCCGGAAGTCGGAAACGGCCTCATCCGTTTCCCCCCACAGCTGGCTTCCCCACCGGGGAGGAGAGCGTGGAGCTCGGGAACCTGTCTGCCAGGAGTGTCCAGTGAACTGCTCCTTGCGCCTCTGTGGTCCACTCTCGGAAGCTCACGACAAAACCAGGAAGAACATCAGACACCGCATTCCAAAACCAAAGAGGAATGAACTTGAGGCTCACAGTGCCATTAGTTTCCTTTTTTTTTTTTTTACGATTTTATTTATTTATTTGACAGAGAGAGAGAGATCACAAGTGGGCAGAGAGGCAGGCAGAGGCGGGGGGGGGTGGGGGGAGCAAGCTCCCTGCTGAGCAGAGAGCCCAATGCGGGGCTCGATCCCAGGACCCTGAGATCATGACCTGAGCTTTAACCTGAGGCTTTAACCCACTGAGCCACCCAGGCGCCCCCATTAGTTTCCTTCTGTTTGTATATTTATCAACAGTTTTTAAATGAATGTAGTTAAATGAAGTTCAGATTTTAAGTCTTGAAAAGTGAGGCAGCTTTGGGATTTTTGTCCTTTTGTCCTCATTCACTTAGATTTTTTTTTTTATTTAATTTAAATTTTTTTGTTTTTTTTTTAAGATTTTATTTATGACAGAGAGAGGTAGCGAGAGAGGGAGCACAAGCATGGGGGAGCTGGAGAGGGAGAAGCAGGCTCCCCACTGAGCATGGAGCCTGATGCAGGGCTCAGTCCTAGGACCCTAGGATCATGATCTGAGCCAAAGGCAGATGCTTAATGACTAAGCAACCTATGTGCCCATATTCCACTTAGTTTTATGGCTTTTGCGACCCACCCCTCAGGGATGAAGGTGCCTTGGGACAGAAGGAGCAGGTATCATGAACCCCATCTAAAAACAGGAGACTCTCCAATACAGTGTTTCACAGGATGGTCCCGATATGTAAAAATCGCCTGGGACCCAGCCCAGGCCTTCTGAGTTAAAATCTTCAGGAAGGGGACATAGAAATCTATATTTAAAAAGCAATCCAGGGGCACGTGGATGGCTCGTGGGTTAAAGCTTCTGCCTTTGGCTCAGGTCACAATCCCGGGGTCCTGGGATTGAGCCCCACATTAGGCTCTCTGCTCAGCAGGGAGTCTGCTTCCCCCCTCCCCTCTCTGCCTGCCTCTGTCTGCTTGTGATCTCTCTATGTCAAAAAAAAAAGGCAATCCAGGTGATATTTGTGATTTAACAAATTTAAGAAATAGTGCTCTCATTGGATTTGGAGATGAAATACACCATTGGGATATTTCTGAGTTTAGGATTGCTGTCACCTAAGGAAATCTTGCAGAATCTGTTTTGGGGTCAGCTTGCAAGTGGGGAAAAAAATGATCGTTTGCCTTCCAGTCGTGACTTTCCCTGCAGACCTACTCCTGTCTCTCTCCCCCGGTAGGTAGTTATGGCTCCTCATGAACCATTGGTGGTCTTTGTTGACAACTACATCAAACTCCTTACGGACTGCAACACAGAAACGTTCCAGAAGATACTGGACATGAAGGTCAGTTCAGTGCCTCATTTTGCCCACACTCGCACATCCTTGTCACCCTCAGTGGTTCCTCACTGGGGCAGGGCAGGGGTTTGGACACGGGCTCCTGGGGCGCTCTCTCAAAGTGCCTCTGCTTGACCCTGTGCTGCAAACCCAATGCTAAGAAGTCTTCTGGGAAGGAAGCTCCCGGGCAAAATAAGCTCCCGATGCTGCTGGTACCTCCATGCCCCTTCGAGAACCACGGTTCCATGGAGGCTGGGGGCAGAGGAGTGCAGCGGGGAGGGAGTAATACCCTTCCCCACCCTGTCCCTTCTCTCTCGACCCCCCTTCTTTCTCCCCTTTCCTTTTATTTGTTTTTGCTTCCTCTGCTTTTCTCCCGAGCTGCTCCTGGCGGGGCTGGTAACTGCCCTCAAGGAAGTGTTCATCCTCCACCTGGAGTAATTATTCTATTTGCATAACCTGCTACTGCACTTTCCCCCCAGGTCTCTCTGGGGCCAGATTTCATGATTATCCTCCTTTGTCTTTCAACCTCAGGGGCTGAAGAGAAGCGAGCAGAGCAGCATGCTGGAGCTCCTACGGCAGAGGCTCCCCACGCCGCCTTCAGGTCCGGAAGGCTCCAGCTCCCTGTCCTTACTGGCCCCGACACCAGAACAGGAGTCCTCGCGCATCCGCAAACTAGAGAAACTGATTAAAAAGAGACTGTAGGAGCATACAGAGGGCACTTTGGTCCCCTGGCCCGTGACCCTCAGCACCGCCCCCCCACCTCTCCTGTGCTCCCCTTGACTCTTGGATCATCCGTCTTGATACTTCCTGGGACATTTGGGTGGCTAATGAGTCTCTCCCACGACCTGTCTTACTTCGAGTCCTGATCAAGTAGCCAAGCAAGGGCAGGGTGACGAAAAGGCTCCTTCGTTGGCCTGGGATTCCTACAGCAGAGGCGGTGGTGGGCAAGAGGGCCCCGCAGTCCAGTTGTGTTCCCGGGCTGCTTTCAACTCGTCCTGCTGTCCCTGGCCTCACTGCCTCACCTCTGCAGTCACGTCATCTGGCTTGTGGTCCCATCTCCTGGGCCTGTGCAGGCATCTTGGGTGAGAAAGCCTGGACCCCACCCCTTCCTCCATCTGCTGCTGTTTGAGGTTACCTCTGCAGCCAGGCCCTAAGACTCGTCCTCCCTGCTCCGTGGGCTTGGCTCTGGGGCCCGAGGTCAAGTGGCAGATTACAAGTGCAGGACATTGGCCTTGCCTTATGAAGGCAGTGGAGGCAGGAGCACTCTTCCTTGTAGATCCATTTTCCTGGTACATAATTGTCATGACTGAGCCAGTGCATCCTTCCCATTTCTCCATTATCTGCAGTCCCCTGTCTGTATACATCTAAGGAGAAATTCCCACCTTGTCTCTCACTTGAGAAGATTGTTTGTGTCCCATGTGCTGTGGGGCTCCTTGCTTGGGTCTGAGGGCCGACCCTTATCTGTCCACTCACTGCACCATGTAAGATTATTTTCTCCATGTCTTTTTTCCCACCCTGCTCCTGACTTCTAGGGAAGGGATGGCCTTCTGCAAAGAGAAATTGGGACGTTTTCCTAGAAAAATTGTCCTAGGCTTTCTCCTCAGATGAAGCCGTGGGACAGCACAGGAGGCCTGGGTCCTCTAATCCGCTTCCTGCCCATTTATTTTCAAACCCAGATTACTTTCCAGAACGATCTGAAACAACAAAGGCGATGTGAAGTGTCAGAATGACCTATGATTTGATTACTAATGGGAAAGAACCCAGGTTCGTGGATACCTTAGGAACAGAATGTTGACCTTAAACACCCGCTCGGAGCCTGGAACACACCCTGACCCCTGACCCCTGACCTCTGGCCGGCCCGTCCTGCCCACTGGCACGCAGCCAGCACAGCCTGGCAGAGGAGGACTACCTCCTAGAACTGTTGTGGTCCTCACATCATCCTGCGGCGCAAGAACGGGCCGGGTAGCAAGTGACTGCCCGATTTGCGAGGTTTGTGGGGGACCGAGCCCCAGCTCACCGTGACCCCAGCCTCAGGGTGGCCACTCTTGGTGTGGGCGTTCTTCAGGAATTCCGAGCACGTTGCTGGCCAGGTGGGGAGAGAGCTAAGGAGGAAGGAGGAGCTGAATGCACAGAAAGGCCTTGGGATAAAATCGGGATATCAAATAGCACTCAAAAATAAGTTTTCAGGATAGAGGAAGTTTCCTGAAAATCCATAAAACTTGGGATAGCCACACAGGAGGACACTTTGAAGTTTGAAAATCAGACCAGGAACTGATCATTTCCCCCCTTCTTGTTCTCCCGTGCCCTTCCCTCTCCCTCTCCTCCTAGACTGTCCACCATCCTGGGCCTCATTTCTTCGTCGGCTTCCAGGCTCCTCTTGCTTGTCCGTGTGACTCTTAGGCTTCGAGCGTCTCAGACTCCACAGCATGGAGAAGAAAGTATGGCCCTTGGCTGAGCTCTCAGGAAAAGCTCGTTGAATAAGGAAAGGGGGATAGGGCAGGGAGGGGAGTGGGCTAGCAGGCGGCCAGGGGCAGGGCGGCCGAGCAGGACTGCACTTTGCCGGGACAGCTGTCGTACCACTCTGGTGACGTCCTACCACCCGCCCTAATGGAAGTTAACCTCTTCCTGCTCTTGAAAGGGGCCGATGGGCCCATCTGCAAACAACACGGCCCCTTGGGCCATCTGTCGTCAACCTGGGGAGCCGGGGAAGCCGGCAGACTCCACCTGGTTCTTGTCACTCTCGGTGTTTATCAATGCACACTTCTCTTTTTGGTTCATTCCTGAAGAGTCGTTTTCTGAACATCTCCATAACGCATTGAGATGTCAAGCCGCGCTTTTCCCCCCAGTTGGTGGTCACAGCCAGGGAAGTTGCTCTCTTGATTTATGACGTTGTCAGGAATCTCCAAGGAGCCAACAGATGTCAGGAGGAGTTATGTTAAATGCCTCACGAAGGGGTCTGAGTGCTGCATATGCATCCTCTAAAGACAGAGCATGTCTCTCAGCTGGGGGTGCGCATCGGAATCGCGCGGGGCCCTTTTTACACCTATAGTTGCCTGGAAATTCTGATTCAGTATGTCCAGAGTGAGGCCTGCCACAGAAGTAATTATGATGTTTACCCCTTTGTTAAAAACCACTGCAATAAAATTAGATACTGTACCCATTTCTTCCCCCGCCCCCAGCTTTCTCTAACTTAAAAAAAAAAAAACTTTGAAGCCACTTTATGTGAGTAAAATAAATATTGATAATTTATAACTGAGAAAAATCTGCTGTTCTTATTATGGACAGACTTCCTGCTAGCTGGCTTGGAGGGGCCGAGGCTGGAGAAAGTTCCATTTGGATCATAACAGTGGGACAGGAACCACAATGGACAGAGTGTTTTGACCTCCAGGTTCAGTTCTGGAATTGAAATTGTCACCACTCCCCTTCCTCTCTTAAGGAACAAAGAACTAGTACCTAGGACTTTGCCAGGTCCCCAGAAAAAGGTGCCTGGTCTCTCTTGCCTAGGATGGCTCCTCGGCGCAGATCAAACGGGACTAAGAGCAGACTGCCAAAGACCAGGGTGACAGTCGGGCCGGCGGGGTGAGCAAACAGGTCTGCGGCTGCTGCCTGATGCGGGGCCTTTACGCCGGCCTGCCCTGTGTGATATTAAAGTTGCTGCTGGACAAGAAAATTTGGTTCCCTGTTTGCGGAATGCTAGGGAAAATGCCCAAAGGTCACAGCTGGAAATATAATTCCTCTCCCTGGGAAGAGAAATCTCCAAAATAACTAGCTTGATACCGGTAAAAGCCAGTGTTGCACACTTCTCGTCTACTCCAAGGCAGATTTCTAAAAATAAAATCATTAGAACTGCATCGAGCCCCTTAAATGATAGCCTTGGAAACAGGGTCGCATGAAAAGCCGGAGTGCAGAAGGAGTCCAGGTTGCACTGTCTAGCAAATCCAGATTTCCAGTCTCGTTCTAGGATTTATCAAAATAGATGGCCTCTCAGACCCTCAACATTCCATACCTTTGGGAGATCTCAGTTTCCTTAAAATAAAGGGACTGCGCTTTGTGTAAATATCTTTCATTCCCCCCCCATCTGGAAGTGATTTCTCGGTGCATATTGGAGCATGAAGTACTACAGTTAATTAAAGCATTACTGGATGTCATTTGCTAGGGTGTATTTCCTCACTGTTGACAGAAACCAGAACGGAAGATAGGAAGGAATCAGGAAGCCTGGGAGCCGTGGGCCCCCCGCAGCGTTTCCCCTGCCCCCTGCCCCCTGCCGAAGACCAGCGCCTCCCCCTGACTGCTGATGGGAGCAATGCCTGAAGACAGCCCCGCTCACCAGCGTAGTCCTAGTAAGTCCGGGCTGTGCCAACCGCCCAGACACCTTCTATAAATATGTATAACGTGTGCAGCTTCCAATTTGGACCCCTTCCCCTGCCCTGAATTTCTATCCTGTTGACTTTCCCCTCTCCACCGTGCTGTTCCAGTCATAGCCTGCTTTTCCATGTGACTGCACATGAGTTCTCTCCTGTCCACAGTAAGTTAATCCTGTTTCCTTAATAACTGGGTGGGCATTTTGTAGTGAACTTTTTGGGAAGTCCGATGTTTCTTTCAGCAGTGGAAAATCTGTCGCAGTGCTTCCATTCGGTCGGCTTGGAGATCATTACCTACTTTCCATTCTTTATTTTCACCAGCTCCCCACTTCAGCAGGGTACCCAGAGATCAATCTGACGAAAAAGGAAACCTTTCCTTACAACCCTGTAGAAGGGCAAGGCGGGAGGGTTCACCTGCCCGGTTCTCTTCCTTCTCAACCTCCGTAACCGGGCGTGGGAGGTCCTGCAGAGCAGCAAGATGGGAAGGAGGCATCCAAGACCTGGTCTCCAGGACAGGTTCTGGCACTTCGACATCAGATGAGTCTTGGGTCCTCTGAACCTGAGTTTCCAGGGTCTGTAAAAGGGGATTCTAATGAATCGGGCTGTGAGGGTCACCTAAGTCTAGATGGTGTGCCCGTGCTCTGTAAACCGTAAGGCAGTGGGAAGCAGGAAGCGTTCATCGTCACTGGCCAAGCCTGAGCCCCCGGCAGCCGGCCTGGCTGGATGGTGGGCGGCCACAGGGCTTGTTCGGTCGCTGGACTGACTTGAGCAAAACGGCCAGTGGACGACATGACCGAGCTGCCGTGTGCCGGCTGCTGCTGCCGCGGGCGTCAAAATAACAACTAGTCTTTGCCTTTTTAGGTCATGCCCATGATATCCGACTTATTCAAAAGCTTAAGCACTCTCCCAGCCTCTATTCCCTTTGCCCGAGCAGCTGCTATTTTCATAGCATTTAGGGATAAACCTGCAGACACAGAGAGGAGAGCTTCCTCCCTCCCTCCTGTTGGCTGGGCCGCCTATTGTGGAAAATGTGGCACGTTTCCTCCGAATGCAAATTAGAAGGGTTGCCAAAGGCTGCCTTCCAAACGAATTCTTTAGATACGGTGTCTGGTGTCCACAGACCAGATTTCAGCTCGCCATTCATGGCAGGCAGGGACAAAACTCTCGCCTGCCCTCTTCCCCCCACCCCTTCCCTTACCTACAATGACCAAAAAAACTGCGCAAGAGCGATCTTGGGACAGGCAGAGGTTCACCAGCTCTTTGGCTTACTCTACAGTTGCCTCTCAAAGAAGTTTAGACCTTTCCCAAGGCCAGCCGGATCCCCATAATCTGGGCTTTCGGTTCCCTCTGGGGGTATGGATCCGGAGAGTGCGAAGTGATAGAGCGATATTGAAGTTGGACAGAGTGGTGCTTTGCCCCCTGGGAATGTTTATCACTTAATCTGAGGGCTCTGGTAGCTTCTCAGTAATCAGATGGAATCTGCTCACTGGCCGGGCCTCCTCCTGTTTGGGGTAATTTTTCCAAAACTACGAAATTAAGAACAGCTTCTCCAAAAACTTCCCTTTACTTCTGAGGCCAAGACAAGTATTTGCAAAGCGGGCCGCCACTTTCAGGGGTACCAGGTGAAACGGGGAGAGAAACTCTATCTCCTTGTGCGTGTTTGCTTTGCGCTGCTGGAAAAGGAAGGGGCGGTTCTCAGGGAGAAGGAAGCAGCCCAGCTGCTGGAGAGCCCGCATTCCACAGAATTCTTCACGAGCGAAAGCCCCATGGTTGGGCTGCCATTAGCAGACAGAGGGAAAAATAACAAATAGTGTGTAAAGAAAACGTGAGTTCGCACAGAGACACCCCACAGCCTCATACCCCGTTGCATCCCTGGCGAGGCTCTTAAAGGATTCGAAGTGGTGGCAGGGCAGCTGGCTGGCACGGTTGTTAGAGGAGGGCACTGACTCTAGGTGAGGGCCCGGCTGGTTCGGTCCCCGCCCTGGGTTGCCACCCGGCTACTGTGTGGCAGGCAGATACTACCTTTGATCATGAGGGGGCCTGAGAGGTCTGTGCTATTCCAGTGCCATCCGGGAACTACTTACTGACGATTGACTGTGTCCCGATGTCTTGGGATCAAAATCCCTGTTAAGTAGGTATGCTCGGCTCCAATTTTATAGATGTGGAGCTGGGACCAGAGGGCAAATGCCACCGAGGCTGTGTGGCTGGTAGGTGGTGGTCTGCGGCCTTGACTCCGGCCTCCGTCCGCCCATGCTCTTCGTGCTACACCTGCGGTTTTCCAATGCACGAGACACGGTTGTACACGGGATTTTCGCTCTACGAAACAGAAGCATTTTTATGGATGCATTTTCCGAGTTCAAATAACTTTCGAAGCAAATCTGTGACGACATTGAAACTATTCCAT
>CM053619.1:10457095-10508952 GCA_028646535.1 Procyon lotor | reverse complement strand
TCCGGAGCGATGTCCCTCAGCGGAGCGGACTAGAAGTTCCGGATTTTGTGCTCCGCGGCTCTGCGGCTGCTGGGAGCCGGCCCCTCCCCCCGGGGTCTCTCTTTCCGTCGCTTTAAATTCACTTTTTCCACTCCTACCTTTCTGAAAGTGGTTGATTTTCTGCTCCTAGAATTGCTGTTCTTATTCTCTTCTCTCTGCTATTGTGTTTGCCGGGTTTTAGAGTGGTTTTCAGCCTCTTTCTGGATCCCAGTGCTCTCCGTGCCTCCTACACCTCCGCCATCTTGTCTTGGTCTCCATAGTGTCTCTTGATAAGCAGACATTTTAAATTCTGAGGAAGCCATTTTAGTAGATTTTTTTTCCTTTTTGTATCCTGCCCAAGGAGTCTTCCCTTACTCCTAGTCACAAAGATAGTCTTCCGTTTTCTTCAAAAGCTTTATGGTCCTGGGGTTTAAGGTTAGGTCCATGATCCATCTCAAAATAATTTTGTGGAGGCGCCTGGGTGGCTCAGTGGGTTAAAGCTTCTGCCTTTGGCTCAGGTCATGATCTCAGGGTCCTGGGATCGAGCCCTGCATTGGGCTCTCTTCTCATCAGGGAGCCTGCTTCCTCATCTCTCTCTGCCTGCCTCTGCCTACTTGTGATCTCTCTCTGTGTCAAATAAATAAATAAAATATTTAAAAAATAATAATTTTGTGAATAAGGGTCAGATTAGGGTCAAGATTCATTTTTTTCCAAATGGATTTCCAGTTGTTCCAGCAATTTTCATTGAAGAGACATTCCTTTCCCCATTGACTTGACTTGGCACTTTTTGGGAAAATCAACTAACTATATACGTATGAATCCATTTCTGGATTCTATTCTGTTGCATCAATCTATTGGTCTCTTTTTCCACAGATACCACACTATCCTGGTTATTGTAAGCTTTTTATTTTTATTTTTTTATTTAAAGATTTTATTTATTTATTTGACAGAGAGAAAGAGAGAGGTCACAAGTAGGCAGAGAGGCAGGCAGAGAAAGAGGGAGAAGCAGGCTCCCTGCTGAGCAGAGAGCCCGATGTGGGGCTTCATCCCAGACCCTGAGATCATGACCTGAGCTGAAGGCAGAGGCTTTAACCCACTGAGCCACGCAGGTGCCCCTATTGTAAGCTTTTTAAATTTTTATTTTATTTATTTATTTGAGAGTGAGCGAGCCCAAATGGGAGGTGGTGAGAAGAGGCAGAGGGAGAGGGAGAACCAGACTCCCTGCTGAGTATGAGGCCCGATGTGGGGCTTGATCCCAGGACCCTAAGATCATGACTAAGCCACCCAGGCATCCCTCTGGTTATTGTAAGATTGATTGATTGATTGATTGATTGATTGATTGATTGATTTATTTATTTACTTACTTACTTACTTAAGAGAGAGGGAGAGAGATCACGAGGAGGCAGAGGCAGGCAGAGAGAGAGGAGGAAGCAGGCTCCCCACTGAGCAGAGAGCCCGATGCGGGGCTCGATCCCAGGACCCCGAGATCATGACCTGAGCCGAAGGCAGACACTCAACCCACTGAGCCACCCAGGCGCCCCTATTGTAAGTTTTGTAGTGAATGTTGGTATCAGGTAGTTTGTGTCTTCCAACTCTGTTCATTTTGAAGATTATTTTGACTGTTCTAGAGCCTTTGCTTTTCCATATACATTTTCAAATCATCTTATCTATTTCTTCAAAATAGCCTGCTGGCATTTGGATGGCGATTGCCTCGGGTCTGTCAAGTCTGGCACTCTTCTGCTCGGTAATGACAGTCATTAGTATTGATCCACACAAGAGCGTGTGTGGCCACATTACTCTGTAACGGACCCTTCTGTCATTCAGTACGTGTGTCCTCAGTCCTCTCAGACATGGGCAAGCTCTCAGTTTTGTCCAGCACAACTCTATACATGGTGAATGCTTGGAATCTGCCCCTCACCTGTCTGCTTTTATCCCTAGGAGCTAAAGTGAAATGTAAATGACAGAGATCCTTTGTGCACCTGCTAGATGAGATGTCAGGGTTTATCCGCTTTCCAGGTAAACTGCCCTTCTCCCCCTGGTGCTTGCAGACAGGTGCTTGGAAAGGCTATCTTTTCTCCCTTTCTAAGAAAGACTGGCATGTCTTCCCTCTCAGCTGGTCCTCCTTGCCTGGGTGCTCATCTGGCAGGAAATGGCCTGCCCACATTTCTATTCCTGATTTTCGTGAAGGTTGCATTGAGGTTATGCTGAGCCAGCCAGCCAGCTTTGAAAGAGAAAATTCACATCCAGCGAAGGAACACGTTATTTTAAAAGAGTTTATTTATTCATTTATTTGAGAAAGAGAGAGACAGAGGAGTGTGAGTGGGGGGAGGAGCAGATGAAGAGGGACAGACAGACTCCCTGCTGAGTGGGGAGCTCAATGCAGGGCTCAGTCCTATGACCCTGAGATCATGACCTGAGCCAAAATCAGGAGTCGGATGCTTAACTGACTGAGCCCTCCAGGACCCCAGGAATGCATTTTTGGTATTTTGGGGTTTGCATTTTTTTTAAAGATTTTATTTATTTATTTGATAGAGCAAGTGAGAGAGAGCATGAGCAGGGGTGAGGGGTAGAGGGAGAGGGAGAAGCAAACTCATGCTGAGCAAGGAGCCTGATGCAGGACTCCATCCCAGGACCCTGGGATCATGACCTGAGCCAAAGGCAGATGCTTAGCTGACTAAGCTACCCAGGCGTCCAGAATGTAGTTTTGAATAATCATAAAAATCTCTTGCAAATAGAGATTGGGGAAGTATATCCCAATTTGATGGATGAAGAATCAGAGAGATGCAAAGTGACTTGCTCAAGCTCTCTGTGTTAATTAGCCACCAAGTCAGGCCTAAAACTAATGTGAGTTCCCTCCTTGGTGAGTCCTAGGTAGAGACTACAGCAGGTGGAGTGTCAGACAGAAGAAACTTTATTTGCAGCAAATAAGGAGATCACAGGGAATAACTTCGAAAGGTGTAACTTGCAATGCTGTGACTCCCCAAGCAAGGGCAAGTGGGTCTCTTTAATTTGGGGTTAGGATCAATATTCAGAAAGAGGAGTGTTGTCATTGTTTGTTGAGGTGGGCATCAGGTCACACATGGGTACTAAGGAAATGTGCCTAAGCGTGTGTACCTTGTATGTTACATTAGTGAGGTTCAGTTCTTGGGGTTGTGAGTTCTAGCCCCACGTTGCAGGTGAGTTTGCTTAAAAAAAAAAAAAAAGCTGGAAAGAACTTAAGGAACCAAAGGTGAACGGGTACATGTTGGTGGGCAGTAAATGTCAAGTCTTGGAGTCTTGCTGGTGACAAAACCCACATTCCTAGTTCTACATCTCTTGCAGGAAAGCAGTGGATTTTTTTTTTTTAAGATTCTACTTATTTATTTGACAGAGAGAGATCACAAGCAGGCAGAGAGGCAGGCAGAGAGAGGGGGAAGCAGTCTTCCTGCCGAGCAGACAGCCCGATGCGGGGCCGGATCCCAGGACCCTGAGATCATGACCTGAGCCGAAGGCAGAGGCTTAACCCACTGAGCCACCCAGGCGCCCTGAAAGCAGTAGATTTTACCCTGATGTTCACCAACTGACCGACAGAAGAGATGATAGTATTTTTATAATTGTTGCATTTTCCATGTTTATACTTTGTCCTTGTGGTCTTAGTGGCTGACTATCAAGTCACTATATTGTTTTGAGCAAGTAAAAGCTGAGGTTTCTTTATAAGAATCAAGTTTTCCCTTTGGCCAGAGCTTGATGTGGGCATGCCTTGGAGAGCTTGTGACTTTACCCCTTCCTGCTACCTGCTCAGCCTGGGTGCCTGCGGGGGGCTGGGCTGCTGGTCCCTGCTCCCTGCTCTGTCCTGCCCACCGTCTTCATGACACCGGTTTCTTTCCCAAGGCCACCAGGCAGTTTCCACTGTTCAGCAGCACTGGCCTTAGACTTGGGCAAGGGTAGACCCCGCCTTGGGTCTTGTGCTTCACGGGACCCCCCTCTGATTCTCCTCCAGTTCTTTCCCTCCGTAAGGGACAGGAAGTCTGTGGAATCAAGTGGTCCTGCTCACCTCATCCCTCTCCCCCATCCTTTAACCTGTGCACAGTCTGAGTCCCTAGCATCTTGGTTTCATTGCCCAAATGACCCCAGCCCCTGTGTAGGGCCTGTCTGGGCCTCTTTCCTGAGTCTGTCCTCCCAAGTAGCCCTGGGTCAAGGGCAGCATAGATGGCAACTTGATAGGCAGACTGAGGTATCCAGACCTATCCATTCAAGGACCTTGTCAGTGCAGGGTGGATCTGGGAATGGGAAGAGGAGTGGCAAGCTATGGGCTGGGTGCAGAACCCCAAAGGCACTGAAATTTGAAATTAAAATCTAGCCTTCCAGATTGTTATGAAGGTCTGTTTGTCAAGGTGGGCAATAGTACATATTTAATTTAACATAGATCAATTTAATTTATAACTTTTAATATTTAGACATACGGTATGTAGGCCTCCGTATCTACTCTTGCCCTGGGCTTTGCAACCGTTAAAAGCAGGTCTGTTCTTTATCTTTCCTTCTTTTATTACCCACTCCAACCACTTCCTGATTTCCACTTGTTAAATAACAAAAATTCAACTGAATACATTTGAAGATCGAATTGGCCTTCTCAGTCTATTCATGAATTGAACAGCATCCCAATATCTAGCAAATGGCGAGATGCTCCACTGAACCAAACAAAAGAAAGGTTTTTAAAGACAGAGAGAGGGGAAAAAAGGAAGGGGGAAGGAAGGTGGGAAGGAAGGAGGGAAGGAAAGAAGGAAAAAGGGAAGGGTGGGAGGGAGGAAGAGAGGAAGGAAGGAAATTATCAGCAGGGAATACATTTAGGCAAGATTGTAGGCAATCTTAGGCAAGATTGCCCTCCTAAGGGAAGTGGAAGGGTTCTATCAATTTCCTAGTGTTGACCAGGTAATTCCACGTTAACTGGTTACAGTTAAAGGTTACATTCCTGGGGATTTGAAATTGCAGTTGGGTTAGGTATAAAGTCTTGGTTGGCTGACTTGGCCTAAGGGATGCCATTTTGGGCCTGTGGTTTTCTTTTATACACACTTCATACCTTATGTTACCTTAAAAAAAAAAAAAAGTTAAAGGAAAACCCTACAACCAGTTAAATAAATTGCACCATATCCATATGGTGGAGTCCCTGGCAGCTTCTGAAACAGAACAAGGCAGCTTGATTTAGACTGATTCGGGACAGAGGCCAAGAAAGTGCTCATGGAGAACAGTGCAGAGCAGTGTAAATGGTTCACTCACACCTGCTACCCCTTCCCTCGCTTCCCTCCAGCCCCACTGAGCTTGCTGCTGCTTTAACACATTGTGACAGCTCAGCTCCCGTCTTTCTGCCTGCCGCCCCCAGAACACTCTTGCTCTAGATGTCCTGCCTTCATTCTAAAGGGTCCCAGAATATGTCACCCCAAAATATACCTCTTTGGAATATGGTTTATTTTGAGCTAAAGGCCACTGAGAACTAGCAGACACAGGAAAAGCTCCAAAAAGCTCTTGTAAAGGAAATTGATATTTATAAATGAAATTTACATTTGTAAAGATGTCTCCCTCTCCCTCACCAGAAGAAGCGAACTCTTAATTCAAGAAGTCACTGGCTTAAATCTGCATGACAAACCTTACTAGACAACCCTTGCTTACCAGGCTCCCCCTGGTCACCTTCCCCTATTCCCTTGCCACCTAGAAGCACCAAATCCCTTTTCTTTTATTTAGCCTAAGGTAATATACAAGCCAAGCACCTGGCCCCCCTTCCTTGACCCCACTTTTTTCTCTGTAAGCCCTGGTGTAAGGTAATTAAAACTTTTATTCTCTTGTAAATCTGTCTTCTATTTAATTCACAGGTCCTAGGTACCAAATCTTGGAGGATAGATACAGTTCAAATATTACCTTATGAGAAGCCTTTCCAGACTACTCTCCCTGACTGTCCTCTATTTTCCTCCAGAGCACTTATCCTTTGACATCTCCATCTAGTTGTCTGTGCTTCCTCTGTCTGTCTCTGCTAGAGTATAAGCTGGAAACTTTGTTTTGTTTACTGCTGTACCTCCAACACTTAAAGCAGTGCTTGACATAGGACAAGCACTCAGATAAATACTTACTAGGGACACCTGGCTGGCTCAGTTGGAGGAACGTGTGACTCTTGGTCTTGGTGTCTTGGGTTTGAGCCCTACATTTTGTGCAAAAATTACTAAAAATAAATTTTGTTTTATTTTTTTAAAGATTTTATTTATTTGACAGAGAGAAACACAGCGAGAGAGGGAACACAAGCAGAGGGAATGGTAGCGGGAGAAGCAGGCTTCCCGCAGAGCAGAGAGCCTTATGCGGGGCCTGATGCGGGGCTTGATCCCAGGTCCCTGGGATCTGACGTGGGCCGAAGGCAGACACTTAACGACTGAGCCACCCAGGCGCCCCTAAAAATAAATTTTAAAAAATAAATCCTTATTAAGTAACTCATGTGTAAACAATATATCCCATATATAGGGTGTCTGGGTGGCTCAGTTGGTTGAGCATCTGATTCTTGGTCTCAGCTCTGGTCCTGATCTCAGGATTGTGAGTTCAGGCCTTGCATTGGGCTCTATGCTGGCATGGATTGTACTTAAAAAAAAAAACTCATATGTATACACAAATGCGTGTGTGTGTGTGTGTGTGTGTGTGTGTGTATGCCTGGCAAAGTGCTAAAAGGATATATAAGAATCAGGTAAAGTGGTTGTCTCTTTGAGGGGAAGGGAGAGACTGTTTTCACTTTATCTTCTTTTGTGATGCTTGACTTTGTTGCCCAATGCATATAATACTTATTTTTAAAATGATTTTTTTTTAAGTTCCATAAATTCATCAGCAGGAGTAAGAATTTTATTTTACTTTATTATTTAAACAGACCTTTTAAGAGTAAGAATTTAAAAAATGTGATTGAGTCCCTTGGTGGAATTGATTTTACTTTATGGGAATGAAAAGCAAACAAGCTATGGTCAAATGGGACCACGTGGATGTTGAGCAAAAAAGTTGCCAAATACAGATAAGCAGATATATAGAGACAGAAAGCAGATTAGTGGTTGCCACAGGGTGGGAAGGAGGGGGAAACAGGAAGTAATTACTTAACGGATGTGGTGTTTTCTAGTGTGATGAAAAATTTTGAAATTAGAAGTGGTGATTGCACAACACTCTGAACACAGTAAATGCCTCGTGCCGTACACTTTAAAATGGTTAATTGTAGGGGCGCCTGGGTGGCTCGGTGGGTTAAGTGTCTGCCTTCAGCTCAAGTCATGATCTCAGGGTCATGGGATCGAGCTGCAAGTCAGGCTCCGTGCTCAGCAGGAAGTCTGCTTGATATTCTTTCTCTCTCTTCTTCTGCCTCTCCCCACCCCCTCTAAAATAAAATAAATAAAATCTATAAATAATAAAATGAGCTCATTCACGTTTTAGAAACTGAGCAATTACGGGGCGTGTGGGTGGCTCGGTGAGGTAAGTATCTGCCTTTGGCTCAGGTCATGATCTCAGGGTCCTGGGATGAAGACACTCTGCTCTGCAGGGTGTCTGCTTCTCCTTCTGGGGGGGCCCCCACTTTGCATGCTTTCTCTCTCAAATACATCAATAAAATCTTTTAAAGATAAATAAATAAAAAAGTATAGAGAGGGGCGCCTGGGTGGCTCAGTCATTGAGCGTCTGCCTTCGGCTCAGGTCATGATCCCAGGGTCTTGGGATTGAGTCCCCACATCCGGCTCCCTGCTCAGCGGGGAGTCTGCTTCGTCCTCTGCCCCTTGTCCCACTTGTTCTCTGTCTCTGTCTCTCTCTCTTTCAAATAAATAAATACAATCTTTAAAAAATAAAAAAGCATAGAGAATGTTACCATTTACATAAAGTTTAAAGCACAAAAAACCAACATTATATTTCATTTTAGGTATATAGTAGAAGTATAAAGAAATGCAGGGAAACCAGAAATACTAAATTCTAGGAAAGGTTACGTCTATAGGTTGGGAGGTGATCATGACCAGAAAGGTTATACAAGGCATTTCCACTGTATTGGAAACATTTCATTTTTAAAAAAAATTTAAATTCCTTTTTAAGTAGTCTCTACATCCAATGTGGGGCTGAAACTCATGACAAGATCTTGATCACAATCAAGAATCACATACTCTACTGACTGAGCCAGCCAGGTACTGCAGAAACATTTCATTTTTTTTTTTTTTTAAGATTTTATTTATTTATTTGAGAGAGAGAGTGAGAGAGCATGAGAGGAGGAGAGGAGGTCAGAGAGAGAAGCAGACTCCCCATGGAGCTGGGAGCCCGAGGCAGGAATTGATCCCCAGACTCCAGGATCATGACCTGAGCTGAAGGCAGTCGCTTAACCAACTGGGCCACTCAGGTGCCCTCTTTTTTTTTTTTTTTTAAGATTTTATTTTTTTATTTCACAGAGAGAGACACAGTGAGAGAGGGAACACAAGCAGGGGGAGTGGGAGAAGGAGAAGCAGGCTTCCTGCCGAGCAGGGAGCCTGATGTGGGGGCCGGATCCTAGGACCTAGAATCACGACCTGAACTGAAGGCAGACGCTTAATGACTGAGCCACCCAGGTGCCCTGAAACATTTCATTTCTTAAGCTGAGCAGCAGGTACAAAGTGTGTGTGTGTGTGTGTGTGTGTGTGTGTGTGTGTGCGTGTGTGTGTGTGTGTGTGTGTGTGTGTGTGTAACTTATTTATCTTGTTTTTAGAGAGGGAATTAGGGGGAGGGGCAGAGGAGAAAGAGAATCTTAAGTGGGCTCCACGCCCAGCGAGGTGCAAATGCAGAGCTTGATCTCAAGACCCTGAGCTGAAACCAAGAGTCGGATGCTCAACCAGTGGAACCCCAATACTTTATATTGTTCCTTATATCTTTGGGTAGGTCTAAAATATATTTTTTAAGTTTTTATTTTATTTTATTTTAATTTATTTATTTTTAAAGATTTTATTTATTTGACAGAGAGAAACACAGCAAGAGAGGGAACACAAGCAGAGGGAATGGTAGCGGGAGAAGCAGGCTTTCTGCCGAGCAGGGAGCCTGATGCGGGGCTTGATCCCAGGACCCCGGGATCATGACCTGAGCCGAAGGCAGACGCTTAATGACTGAGCCACCCAGGTGCCCCTAAATTTTAATTTTTATTCATTTACTCAAGTAATCTCTACACCCAGCATGGGGCTCGAACTCACAATCCTGAGATCAAGAGTTACACGCCCTTCTGACTCAGCCAGCCAGGCAGGCGCCCCTAAAGTGTTTTCTAAACGATTCAAAACTTCACACAACTCCAGCCTGTACATTTCATTTCCTTAGGATCCTATTATCCGCTAAACGGTGTCACCTCCATTCATATGTTGAAATCTGAACCCCCAGTACTTCAGAATGTGACTGTGTTTAGAGACAGGATCTTTAAAGCGGTAATACAGGAAAATGAGGATATTAGAGTGGGCCTTAGTTCAATGTGACCATTAACCATTATAATTGGGACACAGACTTGCACAGAGGGACAACCAGGTGAGGACACATTGAGAAGAGGGCTGTCTGCAAGCCAAGGAGAGGGGCCTTGGAAGAAACCCCTCCTGTCAGCACCCTGATCTTGGACTTCTGCCCTCAATAAATGTGGGAAATAAATTTCTGTTGTTTAACCCCCTGCAGTCAGTGGTACTTTGTTGTGACAGCCTGAGTAGCCTCAACCCTTCCCTCCCACCCCATTCCCGACCCACTCCATCCCCCTTCCCTATAGACCGCAGCTTTACCTTCCCACTTCCTATTCTCCACCTGGCCGAGTGACTTCCTGGTATGCTTAGCCACCAGCAGACAAATACAGCCCAGAGAAGAGCCGGTCTGCCACCGACTGAAAGACGGATCCGATCCTCCCATCTCCTGGTTTTAGCATTTTAAATACTCTCCACACCCAAAGCGGGGCTTGAACTCAAGACCCTGAGATCAGGAGTCACACACTTTACTGACTGAGCCAGCCAGGTGCCCCTTGTTCTTAGCATTTTAAAAATCCAGCTTCAGACCTGAACCCGGACCCTGTAGGAGCCGGGGTTCCAGAGGGAGAAACTGGCAGGGAAAATGCCAGGAGCTTGGAGAACTGTTTGGGTCGACCCAAGGCCGGGGAGTTTGGGGGACCCACGTGCCCCACCCCGGCCAGCTACATCTCGTGCTGGTTACTTGTAGGGGTTCTGGAACCAGACTTCTGGGATCGCAATCCTAGCCCCCCTACTTATTTGCTGTGTGACCTGGGGTGATCCTTAACCTTTCTGTTTGTCAGTTTTCTGTTTTGAATAGTTACCATCATGAGTGCTTACATCCTGGAGTTGTGGAGAGGATTAAGTGAGTTTTTGAAAACCCTTTAACCTAGTCCCTCATGCCTGTGAGATAGGTAGGGAAACCTGCTTTTTTGCTCCTTTTCCTGCTTCTGTTCTTGCTACGACCTGCACCCTCGCTTTTTTATAAGGGACGAGGAGTTAGTGATTTCCTTAGGGTAGATAAGATCTAAGGAAGGACCAGGTGTCGATGACAGGGAAAAAGCTATCGTCTGTGTAATTCAGAGGACCTGCACTAGACATCTGGACCCCAGGTGCCCCCCACCCCCCGCCCTGGTTCTAAGGAACAACACCTAGGCCCTCATCTTTGTTCTGACCAGTTCCTGGATGCCTGAGAGGACATGTACATCAGGCCACCATGCTCAGTAAAAACCCCCAGACCCCAAACAAAGACGAGACTCCCTCCTTTCCTTTGGGAGTTCCTTTCCTCCCACCACACCTGCATTCTCTCTACACCTTCAGTGAACTCCGTTTACCTCCTGCTGGCACACTTTTGATTTCTGTCCTTGCACCGCCAGGGACCCTCTTGGCTGGTCCTGTGGGACCCTCCGGGTCCCCAGAGAAGGCCTGCCAGCATCACATGTATAGCGTTGCATTTTGTTCTGTCCTGCTTTGCTTTAAACTTGATGAAAGAGGGGGCACCAGGGTGGCTCAGTCAGTTAAGCGTCTGCCTTCGGCTCAAGTCATGATCCCAAGGTCCCAGGATGGAGTCCCGAATCCGGACTCCTTGCCCAGTGGGGAGCCTGCTTCTCCCTCTGCCTGCAACTCCCCCAGCCTGTGCTCCTGCTCGCGCGCTCTCTCTCTCTCTCTCTCTCTCTCTCTCACACACACACACACACACACACACGCACACACACACAAATAAATAATTAAAATCTTAAAAAACAAAAACCTTCACGAAAGAGGGCTTTGGCTGCCCCCGTTTTGAACTTCCTAGTTGGCTTCTTCTTGCCCTCTGCTCTCCTTGCTCAGGTGGAAGACTGCAGGCAAAGCATCCCATCCCCTGAACGGAGCCCAAACCACCCCTTCAAGAGCTAAGGGCGGCCCTGAGCCAGCAAGGCCCCGCCCATGATTGACTCAATGAGTGATGGATTTGACCTTGACTGTCTCCCTGCATGTACCCACCCACTTTGCCCCGCATTTTCCTTACATTTTCCTTACATAACCTGGAAGTATTTTTGGCACTCTGGAGACAATGTTTGAGACATCAGTCCACTGTTTGCTCTGTGTTGGCCTCAGGAAGTAACTTCCTTTCTTTTCTTGTTTTGCCATCACTCTGTCGTCAGTGGTGCAGGGCCGAACCTGGTCTGTTCAAAACCCCAGCATACCGACTTCATTCAGATCAATGTTTATTTCTCTAGACAAAAAGGCCCGGGTGAAGTATCAGTGATGAGACATTCTCAACTCCTGACTGGCCCTGGAAGATGACATTTATTCCTTGAAAACACAACTTTCAGAACATTCGATGCAATTTGTGGGAGCCAATGGGAGTGATGCTCGTCATGGCCATACCTCGGGGACCCAGCACCAAGGGTGTTTTTCTCAAGATTTTGCCTTACAGACATAGTGCTGATGAATATTTCAGCCTGGCCCAGAGGTATTGGATATTCCTGGAGTGTTTCCCTTCCTTGTAAGTGCCTGGGAGCATTGAAATGACACCTATCATCCGCTGGGCAGCCCTGAGCAAACAGCCCCCACCAGGACCTTGGCCTCCCAGAGCTCCCCCACAGCCTGGGGGTCTGGAAGCCCAGGAGAGGGCTCTGCTGGCAGAACCCAGGGAGGTGAGATCAGGAGGCTGACGAGGGTTGAATGGACTCCACTCCTCCACCAGCAGCAGAAATGGGGGAGGTACATATACCTCTCAAAGGGACGGAGAAGGGAAATACAATACTAAATTTTTTAAATAAATGCTCTAAGAAAATGGAGGTCAGGGGCCTATAGACAAGTGTTAGCTGGAACAAATGGTAGCTTCTCCTGGCAGCCTTGAGCTTTTTCAGACAGGAACTTAAGGAAGGCTGGTCATCCCTGTGACATGGTGGCATTAGGCTACTAAAAGCCACACTAGATTTCTTTTTTTCAGGTCTCTATGCAAGGGGAGTGGACAAAATCGTTGTGTTCAAAGTTGCAGCTCTTAGAGGCCAAGATGGAGGCCTAGTTCAGTCAGTTGAGCTTCCAACTCTTGATTCAACTCAGGTCCTGATCTCAGGGTCATGGGATCGAGCCCAACCTCGGGCTTGGCATCAGCATGAAGAGTCTGCTTGTGGCTCTCCCTCCCCCTCTGCCCTCCACCAATCAATCAATCAATCAGTTCTTTAAAAAAATAGAAGTGGGATCAGAGGAACCTCCTAATTCTGGCCAACGTGAGAGTCTTTGTCAAAAGGAAGGTAGAAGTCAATAAGACTGTTCCTGCTGAAGTTGTTAGGGGCTCAGAATGGAGCAATGTGTTTGTTCCAATGTTCTACACATGGGCTGAAGAAGAACCAAGGTTGGCACCTGCAGAAGGAGGATTTCTGGTGGTATCCTGATGGTGGATTTCCGCTCCTTCCTGGAACGGTTAACCTTGGTGTACATCCGAGTCCTTGGGAGAACGTGTTCAAATGTGATTCAAGACCAGGACCTATGAGTCTGCATATTTAACAAGCCTTCCTGTGCTTCTGACCCAAGAAGCCCCATCTGAGAAATTAGCTTAAAGTATAAACACGGTCTCTCAAATAGACACACACAAGCGGAAGTCTTCTTCAGCCAAACCCCCACGGTGATGGTCTCCTGCCCAAGAAACTCCGGTGTCTTCTTGCGTTCCCCCAGGCAGCAGGATCCGACAGAAACCGTTTCCGTGCTGTTAAGGAAGTCTTCCAGGCACGACCATCGTCTAGGCAGTGCCTTGTCTGACCTCACCCAAGACACCTTGCAGACTTCAGGCTTCAAAATTACTTTTTGTCCTTTCTCGTCCTAGGGGCGGTTTCAATGAATGTCAGATGGCAAGCTAGTCAGTGCCCTTCAGATGGAAATTCTCTAGTCTGAAGTCCCAGGAGACAGAGCGGAGGCATTCATAGGCTTCTGCCGGAAGCCCCAGTCTATACCCTACATAGGGCTGTGACATAGAGAGTTGGTCCCTACCAGGACTCCAGCTTCGATTCGACAGTGTGTGGGCTCCGACACGCTTACTTGTTCCATTTAGCGTGTCCAATAAATATTGCTTGAGGGTGAATTAATTCCCTTCTTTTAAAAAATTTTTATTTATTTATCTTAAAGGGGAGGAATGGCAGAGGGAGAGGGAGAGAGAGCCATAAGCAGACTCCATGCTGGGTGCTGAGCCCTACCTGGGGTTCGATCTCACGACCCTAGGATCACGACCTGAGCTGAAACCGAGAGTCAGACACTTAACCGACTGTGCCACCCAGGTGCCCGGATTTATAGCTCTTCTATTTTACAACACCGGCTAGGGGAAACATTTCCGGGTCAGACGCAATGTCCATCTGTTGCTGGGTGGACTGAGGAGACCTGCAGGCTCCTCGGCGACTGTCCAGCCCGTCCCCCCAGACGCCACCAGAGAGTCTTACTCTCGTCGGAAGAAAAGAATTCAAGGACGGACCAGACAGGGGTTGAGCGGCACACGTGGAGAGAGAGAGTGTATTCTGGAGATGTGAGAGAGAGTGAGCCCAGAAAGAGCTGTGAGTCTCTATTTTGTGTGTGTGTGACAGAGAGAGACAGCGAGAGAGGGAACACATGCAGCGGGAGTGGGAGAGTGAGAAGCAGGCTCCCCGCTGAGCAGGGAGCCCGATGCGGGGCTCGATCCCAGGACCCTGAGACCATGACCCGAGCTGAAGGCAGACACTTAACGAGCCACCCAGGCGCCCCGGGGTCTCTATCTTTCATTGACAGTTGTTCATGAAGGGGTGAACTGTTTCTTGCTTGCGGAGGGGATTTCTTTGGGAGCAGGGTTTTGCAGTTTTTCCTCTTACTTAGTCAGAATCTCAGGGCTTCTTTGTCTGGGGCCTGTCCGGTTTGGTTGGCTCCCTGGGGCCTCATGTGTGGGATGCTGTCAGGGCAGGTTCCTAACCTTCCTGGGAGTGGGCCTTGATTCCCCCTTTGCTGGCCTCCAGGCATCCTATTAGAGCCCAAATAGCTGCCTGCTCTAACACATGCTCATAAATAACCAGGTAGAGACATAATCGGAGACATAACCGGTTCACATCAAGCCTGTTCGAACATTTTACCTTAGTTCCATCAACCCTTACTTGCCTGACTGTGGCCTCCATTAGGATTCCATCAACGGATTTTGGTTTATAGGTACAAGTGTTCCCCAGCCAGATATAATATTCATTCCCATAAAAGCTTCACATAAAGAAGACACGACTGCTTTACATAAAAGCCTGTTTAAATAGTCTGACTTTCATATTCTTACCAACACTCACGTACGTATGTTCTCCATCTCCTTGCAGCCCGAATGGAGGCTTTGTCAATGGTTTTGGCACCATGGCTCGTGTAAAGGGGTTCCAGGAACTTAACTGCTTCACCTTCTGACCATTTATTCCCTAATGCGCAAAAAACTTTGGATTCCCAGGAAGGAGTCAGGCCAGCCTAGCCCTGTTGTCAATCTTGATCTTGATTACTCTACCTAACCACTGTGCTGGATAGAACTGGTTAGGTTTCTTCTCCAGACTGGGGCCAACAGAGTGGACTTCTTTGGGGCCTTTTAACACTGGGGAGACTAGCAGGGAGTCCTTTTGGTCCTCTCGACCTTTGGTTAGTGCTGTATCAATACCTTTGTTTTAACCTCACCAGTGTCTGCTTCATTCAACCATTTCTTAATAGCCATCTAAAGATTTCCACTCTGCTGGGTGAGTCCCATTCCTTTCTGTTTTCTCTTTGTTTTGCTCTTAATCAATATTTGCTTTATTACCCTTTTTTTTTAAAGATTTTATTTATTTGAGGGAGAGACTGAGGGAGAGAGCATGAGCAGGTGCAAGGGCAGAGGGAGAGGGAGAAGCAGACTCCCCACTGAGTAGTGAGCCTGACGCAGGGCTCGATCCCAGGACCCTGAGATGACCTGAGCTGAAGGCAGAGGCTTTAACCTGAGCTGAAGGCAGAGGCCCCCTCACCTCATTTCTTAATAACCATTTAAAAATTTCCACCATGCTTAAACTGGTGTCTAGGCTCTGCCTTTCCCCGTCTCCCATTAATTCACCTAATGTTTCTACTAGTATCAGTAAGACCCATGAGGGGAAGCTGAGGCAGCAAAATTTGATAAGGCTTCCAGAACTGTCCCTCAGTTTTAGACAGCAGTAAGGTTATATGGGGTGCCCATGTAAAAGGCACCCCATTAACCCTAGCATTTATCATGATAAATGGGCATACACAGCAGTGAATATCCGGGTCACAGTAAAGTGTCCCTCATGCCTTGCTCCTTCATCTGGGGTGCTCTGCCTGGGGGAGGGGGGCATAGACTGTCCCCTTCTCAGGGTAAACAGACCTCACTGTGGCTTTTATCCAGTCCTCCAGGCTGGCTATTCTCTTGGGAAGAAGCAGCTTTGTGTCTGGGTTATGTACCCTATAGTCTGTGCTTATTCCCTAGTGACCTGTGGGTCCCGCATCCACCAAGTGTGCCCTTCCATTCGGCAGCATTCAGAACCAGAGACACAGGGG
Source organism: Procyon lotor (assembly GCA_028646535.1). Lineage (NCBI taxonomy): Eukaryota > Metazoa > Chordata > Mammalia > Carnivora > Procyonidae > Procyon > Procyon lotor. The sequence continues at coordinate 10,492,972 of CM053619.1, read as the reverse complement.
CGCCTGGGTGGCTCGGAGGATAAGTGTCTGCTTCAGGTCACGATCCCAGGGTCCTGCGATTGAGCCATGCGTTGGGCTCCCTGCTCAGTGGGAAGCCTGCTTCTCCTTCTCCCACTCCCCCTGCTTGTGTTTCCTCTCTCATTGTCTCTCTATCAAATAAAAAAAAATCTTAAAAAAAACCCCAAAAACAGAGACATAGTCCTCAAATTCGTTACTTTCATAATCCATTTTATTGACGGTTTCCTGGGCACAGCTGACACCAACGTACAAGATATAACCACTCCTTCACACTTTACCTCCCGGTTTCAGCAGTTTCTTGGTTTTGCGCAACCCCTCCCCCCCCCATTGACTACCTTCCCTCGGACCAGAGAGGTATTAGATATACTCTCCGCTGTCGCTGCATACTTTTTCCCTTGGTGAGTGGCTTCAAGGCCAGCAACCAAAATTTAGACCCAAATCTGAGCTTAGCCTAACATCGAAGGCCAACCCAGAACTCTCTTTTAATTTCATTTGAGGTATTACCGATGATAACCAAAGGACTGAATATTTTGCCTTTTTCTCACTGGTTTGCGTTTCCTTCTGCATTCTGTGAGCCCCGGCCTGGGAGTGGGATCTACCTGTGAATTCCACGGGTGATGTTCACCTTGAGTAACTGACCGCAGCTGCTGCTGCAGACCATCGGGGACCACCTCGGAGTCCACAGCTCCTCACTCTCACCTTTTTATCCTTTTTCTTCCCAAAGCACACTGTTTTCACGAGCCAGGGCCATTCCGGCCCAATCCCACTTTCCTGACATTGATTGAAGGACAATTTTGCTTTGTTCCCTTTTAGACACATAACACTTCTGGCACCATGGGTTTTTCCACACCGAGCACATCTCCAATCCTCGCCAGACGCCAGCTGAGTGTTTTACAGTTTAATTCAATTCTGACGCTAATTGCCCAGAGGTAGCACAGACTTCGCAAATTAAGGGCTCAATCCCACAACCCCTCCCTCACCCCACTACCATTCAGCTGCCAATCACAGGTCCGGGCCTCCCACGCTTCAGACTGATTGGTTGTAAATTAGCGGGGGCGGGTCTGGGGGGCGTTACCAATTTATTACAAAGGATATGTTAAGGGATGCACACGAATGGCCAGATGAAGAGGTGCATGAGGCGAGGTATGTGGGAAGGGGTGCAGAGCTTCCCTGCGGTCTCTAGGGCGTCACCAGCCCGGAAACTCTCCAAACCCTTTAAGTTAGGATTTTTGTGGCGGCTTCCTTCTGTCAGCGCGTTGGGTTAAATACTCGGCCATTGACCAGTAAGTCAGGTCTCCAGCCCCTTTCCCCTCTCTGCCCCCTAGAGGTGGGGGCTGAAAATTCCAACCCTTTAAACACAGCGTTGGTTCCCCTTGGCCACTTGGCTCTTCCATCTCTAGGACATGCCCAGGGGCTTTCCAAAAGTCACTCATTAATACAGACTCAGGTGTGCTTGAGAGGGGCTTGTCACAAATTAGAAAAGATGCCCCTCTCACTCGATCCTGTTTCAGGAGCCTGGGGCAAAACCTGAATTTTTTTTTTTTTTTTAAAGATTTTATTTATTTGACAGAGAGAAACACAGCTAGAGAGGGAACACAAGCAGAGGGACAGGTAGTGGGAGAAGCAGGCTTCCTGGAGAGCAGAGAGCCCGATGCGGGGCTCGATCCCAGGCTCCTGGGATCTGACCTGGGCCGAAGGCAGACGCTTAACGACTGAGCCACCCAGGCGCCCCCAAAACCTGAATTTTATAACAAAAGATGGCCCTATCCTTTTTTTTTTTTTTTTAAAGATTTTATTTATTTGACAGCGAGAAACACAGCGAGAGAGGGAACACAAGCAGAGGGAATGGTAGCGGGAGAAGCAGGCTTCCGGCCGGGCGGGGAGCCCGATGCGGGCTCGATCCCAGGACCCTGAGATCTGACCTGGGCGGAAGGCAGACGCTTAACGACTGAGCCACCCAGGCGCCCCTGGCCCTATCATTCTTACCACTCCAGAAATTGGAAGGGTTTTAGGAGCTTTGGTCAAGAGTCAGTAAGAAGACCAAAATATATATTTTTTGTCCTATCACAGTATCACAGGGGGGAAGAGAGAAGTCTCCCATACAGAAGAATTCCAAATAAATTATGTAGGTACCCCCCTAAAGGAGGAGGAACATAACACCCCACTCCTTAAGTGTGGGTTGTGCATAGTGACTTCCCTGGAGAGAGTAACTTTGGAGTGGGGAAATCTAACAAACACTACCTCAGCCAGATATGATCAAGGCCAACCATCAACTGTGCTAAATTAGGGCAACAGTTATACTCTTTTTTTTTTTTTTAAAGATTTTATTTATTTGACAGAGAGAAACACAGCGAGAGAGGGAACACAAGCAGAGGGATTGGCAGTGGGAGAAGCAGGCTTCCTGCCGAGCAAGGAGCCTGATGCGGGGCTCGATCCCAGGACCCTGGGATCATGACCTGAGTCGAAGGCAGACACTTAACGACTAAGCCACCCAGGCGCCTCTACTCTTGATATTGATATGGGAAACAAAGGCAGAAGAAAAAAAATATTAAATTTCCTTACTACCTGCAGCCCGTTGACAAGTCCTTGAAACGGGCTGACTGAAGTTCCTCTAGGGACTCAACTGCCTCAATGTTAATACTTTGCTAAGGGCAAAAGGCAATCCTAGCCTGACCACTACCCCCTCCCCCCAACCCAGGATCCTGTAAATCTACTTAAATGTATAAAAATTCCTTTGGAAACTTCCTTTATCTCTAAACACCCCCCCCAAGATATGTATTGGCAATCATCCCCCAAGCATATGGCCCACCGATACACATCATTACTAAGGTTTGATTAGATGGTAATAAATGACCTTTTCCCAACAATAGCTAGTCCTCTCAAGGTCCTAGAAACCTTGCTTCCAAAATTCCTTAGAGACTTTCGCTATCCTTAATCCCCTCCCAACTTGGGGGTATATAATAGGCCACTCTCCATGACCCAGGTGCAGCTCTTTCTGCCCACGGGTCCTGTCCCTGTGCTTTATAAAACCACCTTTTTTTTAAAAAAAAGATTTTATTTGTTTACTTGACAGAGAGAGAGAGAGATCACAAGTAGGCAGAGAGGCAGGCAGAGAGAGAGGAGGAAGCAGGCTCCCTGCTGAGCAGAGAGCCCGATGCGGGGCTCGATACCAGATCCCTGGGATCATGACCTGAGCCGAAGGCAGAGGCTTTAACCCACTGAGCCACCCAGGCGCCCCATAAAACCACCTTTTGACACCAAAGACATCTCAAGGCCCTTGGCTTCGAACCCTAATGTCTTTCCTACATCAATATGATGTGAGGAAAATGGCTCCTTGCCTATTGTCTTTCTCCCCAAACCTCTAGCCCCATTGTGGCTGTGAAAAAACAGACAAATCCCAGTAGAGGGAGTTATTAACATAATTTTCACCACCATCACCTCACTAACCCTAAATTCTCAAAGCTGCTGGGATCCTACGGGCTCTACCCCAGTTACCTGCCCCAAAACCAGCCACCAGGAGGTGCGGTCTTACTGCTTTTGCAGTGTGAAAATGATGTTAATAACTCCCACTGAGCCTTTATTATTTAAAAAAGATTTTATTTATTCACTTGAGAGAGCATGCGCAAGCATGAAGGGGGGAGGGGCAGAGGGAGAAGCAGATTCCCCGCTGGGGGGGGGGGGGGGCTTGGCTCCATTCCAGGACCCGAGACCTTGACCTGAGCCTACGACAGACTCAACAGACTGAGCCACCCAGGAGCCCCTGATCTTTTGCAAGAGCCAGGTCTTGGGTCATTTAATGTTCACAATGGGACTGTTATGTCTATTTTGTATATAAAGATACTCAGACTTAGCCACTAGCTACCATGGTGATTTAGATTTAAATTAAGGAAAATTAAATGAAGTTTAAGAATCAGTCTCCTATGACCAAGTGGCTAGTGGGCAGCCCAGCAGTATGATTTTTTTTTTCTTTTCCTTTTTTAAAGATTTTATTTGTTCATTTGAGAGAGAGGAAAGCATGAACAGGGAGGAGAGGGAGAAGCAGGCTCCCCACTGAGCAGGGAGCCAGACATGAGACTCCATCCTAGGACCCTGGGACCATGACCTGAGCTGAAGGCAGATGCTTAACTGAGCCACTCAGGTGCCCCAAGTATGACATTTCTATAATTGTGGGAAGTCTGGTGGACGATGCTAGTTTAGAGACATTTGCTCACATGGCCAAGATCACATCTCCCATGGGTAAGACCCAGATCCCCAATGGAGCCCCCTTCAACCGGTGAGGGCTACTGTGTGTCTGGAAAGCAGGGCTCTCCGATTTGGTGATCATTTACTACGGATTTCTGGCGTTCTCTCAGGAAATTATTTCATAAATTTTATGAGTGGAGGGTAGAGGGGAGGGTTAAAAGTCTTTAGCGTGGCGCTTCCCCTCTTCCCCACCCCCACTCCAAGGCTCAGAGTGGGTGAAAACGGAGAACATCGCAGATGTTCTTGAAATGGTGGAGTCAAGACACCAGGTTGATGAAAGCTTTTAGCTTTTTGTCGCTGTTTCCTTTAGTGACTGTAGCGTTGCCTCCATTTGTCCCTCCATCAATGGAGGATTCGTTTATGGAGCAAATTAGATGCTGAGCTCCAACGAATCCCGGGATCCCGGGTTCTATTTCGGGCCCCAGAACCCATACCTGCCTTCCCTTTGAGTTCTGGGATTGTGAGTTGGCTTCGGGGAATTGAAGCTGCTTAAGGAAAAGAGTGATGTTTGGAATCCAGTATCAAAAAGAGGCCATGGATACCCGTCCCGTGGAGAGGGCTGCTGCTGTGCAGAGGGGCCCGCGCCTACCAGGTGACCTCAGGCCGGACTCCGTTCCGCGCGGCCGCAGGTCCCGGGGCGCGAGGGGCGGGGAGGGGAGAGGCGGGGCGGGCGCCTGGGTACCTGCGGCGGCCGGCAGAGGGCAGCCAGGGAGCGCGCCCGGCGGCAGGGCCGAATCGCCCCCCCCCAACCACAGGTGAGTGGCTAAAGTGGGGCTGCCCCCTCGTCCAGGGCCCAGTCTCGGAGGGCCGGGGGTTGGGGTGGGGAGGATGGCTCCTGATCAGGCCCGGGCGGGCGCGCAGGTCCGCTGCGGAGCGGCGGGCGGGACCCGGGGCTTTCGGCTCCCGGGCTGGGGGCGAGCCCCGGGGGCCGGCGGGGCGTTCCAGGCCCTGGCGCCGCGCTCTGGTCCCCGCCGCCCGCCTCTCCAGGATCCCGGGCTGGACCCGAGCGGTCGCAGGCAGCGCCCCCCGCCCTCCCCCGAGCGGCGTGCGCTTCGGGCCTGGCCTGCTGTCGGCCGGGGGCCCTCTGGGGAGCGCGTGGTGCGCCCCAAGGTGGGGCGCCGCGGTGGGCGAGGCGGGGGCGGCCGGGTGGGGGAGGGGAGTGGGCGGGTGAGCGCGGCTGCAGACGCCAGGCGGCGCTGGGGTGAGTGTTCCCCGCGAGCGAGTCAACAAGTGCCGTGTTTACCGAGCGCCCGCCGCCGGCAGCCCGCCGGGGTGCGCACGTGCGGAGAGGGGCCCGGGTGTGGCCGAGCCGCCGCCCCTCTGCGTTCAGCCTGCCGTCCGAGGGGCTCCCGCCCTCCGGGTGATTGGCTGGGGGCGCCGCGGTGCGCCCGGGCCTGAGCGGTCGCCGGTCGTTAGGTGGTCGGGAGTGGGACTCCCGTGGCACGTGGGTGCCCAGGAGCGTGAGTGCGGGATGCGAGCGTTTCTCACTGGCCAGATGGGATTCCTCTGGTTCACTCTGCCCACCTCTTGCGGTCCGAGAATCCTGCCCGGGGTTGGTTTTCTCACCCACCGGAAACCCGCTCCCAGCCATCAGGCCCGCCTATTTTTCCCAGGCAGAAAACTTGGAGGAAGTGTTGAGATACATGCAAGGTGCCTCGTTGCTTTCAGGACAAGGGCTCGGGGCTCATAGTGGTGCCCATGACATTTGCGCTATTGGGGCGGAAGCCCCCTTTTTTGGGCTTCAGCAAAGGCTCTGCCGGGAGGTCTGAGACTTTTGTTCCCTGCCTGGCAGCTGGGAAGGCTGAGAACCTGATTTTCCCATCTGGGTGGTCTATACCGCCCCCTCCCGCGCCCCCCCCCCCCCCCCGACCTCGTTCTAGGGAGGAGTGTGATGCAGAAGGTGGAAACCTATCCTCAGTGAGATCAGGGCCAGGGCGATTCTGGTGAATGATCAGGTTCTACCTGTGCTGCTTCATGGGAATCTTTGATCTTCCTAGCAGCTGGGGGGTGGGGGAGCCAGGGGTGGCCTTGGGCACCCTGGTAAAGAGCATTGGCAGAGCCGGGGCTGCAGTCCAGTCTCTGCCCCTTCCCTCCACCTTGAGCGAATGTGCCCTTCTCGAGGTCTCCATACCCCTCATCCTCCTGCCTGTGACATCCACTTGCCCTCACATCTCTTGAGGGGGAAAAATCATGCATCAGAGGCCCAAGCTTGATTTCCTCTTTTCTTTCACTGTCACATTTTCCAGACAAGTGCTCTGCACCTGGTGCCTGCCTCTCAGCTCCACGCCTCCCCTCTTAATCCTCCACAGCCTGGCGCAGCCCGGCCCCACCACCACTCTGCTGGAACTGCTTTCCTGAAAGTCATCTTGTTTCCCAACACTGCTCGTTTGCTGGGCTCGTCCTTCCTCCTGGGGAGCAAACCCCTGTGTGAACATCTCTTCTCTGCAGCCTGCTTTGCTGCGATTTCTAGGGCGCCCCGCTCTCCTGTTTTGGTTCTTCTACATTGTTCTTTATCTTTGGACCCCTCTCCCCCCTCAATAGCGGGATGTTTTCTGGGGTGCTGTGTTTAGAGTCCCTGAAGCTTTCTTCAGGAGCCCCACAGGGCTGCCCTCATCTCTAGCTTCTAGCGCCAGGCCTGGCCCCCCTCGGATGCCCCAGGGACCCTCCAAACTTGGCCCATCCAAGTCTGGCCTCCTCCTCCCAGGTGCCTGATCTCATCTGCTGCTCGGCAGTGGGGTTTCCTCCTCCATTATACTCCCTTCTCCCTGAAGTGTGTCTGCCTCTTGCCACCCCTATGTGAACCGGCTACTACTGCAGGCCTTGAATAACTCAGGCCAGACTCCGAGGCCCTTTAGTGGGTCTCTCTGATGCCAGCATCCCGTCCAGCTTCTGCTGCCATCTGCTGCGTCATCTGTAGACCGATGGTCCCTGACTCCTGCTTTTACCCTGTGGCTGACCCTCCTCCCCCAGCAAATTTTTTTTTTTTTTTAAGATTTTATTTATTTATTTCACAGAGAGAGAGAGATCACAAGTAGGCAGAGGGGCAGGCGGAGAGAGAGGAGGAAGCAGGCTCCCTGCTGGGGCTTGATCCCAGGACCCTGAGATCATGACCTGAGCCGAAGGCAGAGGCTTTGACCCACGGAGCCACCCAGGCGCCCCCCACCCGCAATCTTCAGAGGCTCCACATTCCTCCCACACAAAGCTGAGCTCTTCCACCCAGAGTTGAAGGCTCCTTCTTCATGGCCTCACTCTCCCCAACCAATTTCCAGGCCTGCAGCTTCTTCCCTCTCTATCGCCGTCAGCCCTTTCGCCCTTACTCTCTGGGAGCCTGCTGAGTCACTATTGCCTTGGGAAAGCTTTGTGACCCCTCTGGCTGCACCGGAGCCCCTTTCCTTGACTTTCCCTCTTTATCATGCCCCCAGTGCAGCTGTCTGTCCGCTGCTCATCTCTGGCACTTTGGGCTCCCGAAGCCTGTTCCCTTTCTCCCGGATCCCCAGGACCCAGCCCCCTGCAAGCACTCAAGAAAGGACTTCCCACCCACAAACATCCGGGCATACCTCCCTATTATCCTTCAGATTCTGGCTGAAACCGCACCTCTGGCCCAGACTCTTTGAGTCTTCCGGATCGCCGTCAGATCACCGTCCGTCTACACCTTCTCTGGGTTATTGATGGATTCATTACGGTTCATGCCACCCAACTGAATGCTTTATTCTCTGCCATCAGCCTCTGGTTGCATCTGATGTTGCAACATCAGCGGCTGTTTCCTGAGTGGTCATTGGGAGTGGGGCAGGGTGCGGATCTTTCCAGGCGTTCCCTCTGTGTGTGTGTGTGTAATCCTCCCAGTGCCCAGAGGGGTGGGTGCTGCAATTCTGCCATTACTGTCCCGTCCTGCCCAGGAGACCACCAACCCAGAGAGCCGGAGGGACTTGCCTTTGTCGCACAGCTCGTGGGCGGGCAGGGCAGAGGCTGGGAGTCCAGTCTGCCTCACTCCCGAGCTGTTTCCAGTGCTGGGATTTGCCGTTCGGGGAAGCGTGTGCTTCAGCCCAAGGAGGCTTCTGTGTCCTCCGGGCACCTGGCCCGGGTGCGTGGGCTGTGCCTGTGGCGGGGTCAGCTTGTTGCTTTAGGACGGTTAATGGTGGGGCAGATGACTCAGGGAGGCTGTGACATCTGCCCTGAGGCCTTAGAAACAGGCCGTGCGTGTGTGTGTGTGTGTGTGTGTGTGTGTGTGTGTGTGTATGTGTGTCTTAAGTAAAAGTTGTGGTACAGAGAACCCTGCGGGGCCCTCCAGCAGCTGGGGTCCCCTGAGGCACTTTTACCTGCCTTTTTTTTTGGTCAAGAAAATCAACCCCCACCCCCCTAAAACTGTGTACCGCCTTCTGCCTTCAACGAAGGAAGTTTCCTAGTCCTTCCTTCCCTCTGCAGGTCACTGTCATATGAAAATGAGTTCCAGCTGTGAAGTACGGTTGCCGTGGCAACCCCTAGCGTGAGACCCTGAGCCTCTGGCTCCTAGGTCTCTAGACAGTAAGCTCCGAGGGGCTTTTTTCCATCTCTGTCGCCTGAAAACACAAAATACTCCGCTCCGCTCTCCTTTTCGCATAAACATTAAAAAATGTCGCGTCTTTTCCGGCAGCGGTTGCCGGGCACTGACGGTGTCCCAGCAGCCTGTCCCTGGGCTACTGGCACGTGCCATTAATAATACCTTTGGTTGCTGCTGCCTTCTGTGTTAGAGCCTGGCTCGGCTGTCCTGGAGGGGGGCCGCCCAAAGCAGGGCGCCCCACGAGGGCTGAGGGAGGGTGCTTTTGGCAGCGGTCAGAGCTCCTGACATTGACCGAGACGCTGTTCCCTTATTTCATCCTCATCCGAGTGAAGGGCAAAGTCCCATTATTATCCTCATTTTGTAGATAAGGAAATTGACGTGTCTATCAAAGCCCTTGCCCGAGGGCACACAGCAGTGGTCCTAGAAGTGTGGCCCCTGTGGCCAGCGCCCATTACTTGGTGTAGCCCGTGGAAGGACTGTGTTTAAAGACCGAAAGGGTGGATTGGTGAGGTAGGTAGGGTAGGTTGGCTTTCTCAAGATTGAGGCTTAAAGCGGCAGTTTTCAACTATTTATTTATTTACTTGTTTCAGTTTACCACTTTATCCCAGAAAAAAAAACAGTATCCCAGAAAAAAAAAGATTTTATTTCTTCATTTGAGAGAGAGAGCACATGTGCACGAGTTGGGGGAAGGGTAAAGGGAGAAGCAGACTCCCCGCTGAGTCGGGAGCCTGATGTGGGGCTCGATCCCAGGACCCTGGGATCATGACCTGAGCTGAAGGCAGCCACTTAACCGACTGAGCCACCCAGGCACCCCTTCAGTTTACCACTTTTTATGTCTTAAGGGTAAAAGGCTGTGGTGAAAAGGCATGTACTCGAGTGTTTATAGCCATGCCATTTGTAATCGCCAAAACACTGGAAATCACCCAAAGGTGGTAGGATGGACAAATAAATTGGGGGAAAACACATGGTAGAACACTTGACTACAGCGGGGATGAACCATTTATAGGCACACAAACATGGATGTGGCACACAAACCGTATGATTGAGTTTCTTTAGCTCTTCTCCACCAGTGAATGTTCAGACTGTATTTCATGACTCCCAGCTGCCATGAAGACTGTTCCAGAACTTTCTACCTATGCACACATGCCGGGGTTTCCTTAGGGAAGATCCTGAGAAACAGAATCCCTATGACATAGGGCAGATGCATTTCTTATTTTAACTAATTGATGTCCATGTGACTTCCTTTCCAAGCCTCAGATCCTACGGCTTGGTCAACCTGGTCCCCGTATATTTTCCTCTGGTCGGTTTTGGCCCCGCAGGTTGGTCTCCCTGGCATAATTCGAGCCCTGGCTTTGTCCCATGGCTCTTCCTTCCTATTCACATCATCACCCAAAAACGAGATGGGCTGCCCTGCTCACTTCCAAGCACAGGTCAAAGAGCCCCCCTCCTGGCTACTCCGTGAGGAGACTCTTGGATGGGGAAGAAGCCCTTCTAAATATCCAAGACGTTGCATTTCTGGGAATCTGGATATATCCTCGGTGAATGAGAAGGGGGTGGGCGCCAAACAAGAGGCCACTTTATAAACCCCGGCATCACCCCAGCAGCTTGGATGGCCAGATCTAAGACAGAAAGCACCAACACAGTGCAGGCGTGCGCACAGTGAGTCAGGCCTGACTTTTGGGTGAGTCAGGCCCGGCTGGATAGTGACGATCACTCACCCTCCTCGCCAGGCAGACACACTGTAACTTCATAACGAGGTCCACTACCGTCACGGCATCGCCCAGCTGTTGGGCTGCCGTGGTGTCCTGAGTGCTTTTACATAAGGTGCTCACCATGTAACTGTGGTCTTACATAAGGTGCTCTGGTATTTTTAGCAGTGCATAGCTCTGTATGAAAGGAGATGCTTTCCCAGTGAATGCCGCTCACTTTCCAGGCTGGCCTGGCTAACAGAGGGGTGAGGATGTCTGTGCTGAGGGTTATAGCACCAGCTGGATTCTGTGATTTCTCCAGGCCCACCTGACACCCCACAGCCCCCAGACATCACAGCAGCAAGAAAAGGGCCGTTGCCTTGACTTGGCTGATTCTCCAGAAGCCACATCCTAGCTTAGCAAGCATTCCCCAAACCCAACAGAGGGGAGGGGGATGGGAGGAAACTAGAGCTGATCCGGGCCAGCTTCCGCATCCCCAGAGCTGGCCCCCCAGAACTGGGCACCCAGCCTCGTGTCACCTCCCAACTGTCAACAGAAGTCCACGGTTCCAGGTAGAGTGAAGTCAAAGGGATGGCGTGCTGTATTCATGTCTTGGGTCTAGGGTTACCACTGTCTTTATTCTGGTTTTGCTGAATCTTTTTTTTTTTTTTTTTAATTTGTCAGAGAGAGCAAGTGCACAAACAGGGGTGCGGCAGGCAGAGGGAGACGCAGGTTCCGCGCTGAGCAAGGAGCCCGATGAGGAACTCGATCCCAGGACCCTGGGATCATGACCCGAGACAAAGGCAGACGCAGACGCTTAACCCACTGAGTCACCCAGGCGTCCTCTTGCTAAATCTTGAAGTATGACACACATACAGAGAAGTACAGGTAACAAAATTAATGAATTTTCATGGTGTGAACACACCTATGTGACCAACACCCAGATAAAGAAAACAAATCATTACCAACCTCCCAGGAGCCTTCCTCATGCCTCCAGGAACCTACGACACTGACTTCCAACACCTTCTATTCGTTTTCCTTTTTTTGCACTTTATAATGGAATCATATGGTACCAGGTATGAGTAGCCAGGAGGGGGGCTCTTTGGCCTGTGCTTGGAAGTGAGCAGGGCAGCCCATCTCATTTTTGGGTGATGATGTGAATAGGAAGGAAGAGCCATGGGACAAAGCCAGGGCTCGAATTATGCCGGGGAGACCAACCTGTGGGGCCAAAACCGATCAGAGGAAATTTCACGGGGACCAGGTTGACCAAGCCGTAGGATCTGAGGCTTGGAAAGGAATGTCACGTGGACATCAATTAGTTAAAATAAGAAATGCATCTGCCCTAAGGAATCATAGGGATTCTGTTTCTCAGGATCTTCCCTAAGGAAACCCCGGCATGTGTGCACAGGTGGAAAGTTCTGGAACAGTCTTCATGGCAGCTGGGAGTCGTGAAATACTGTACAGTCTGAACATTCACTGGTGGGGGAGCAGCTAAAGAAACTCAAATGTTCATAGCCAGGAATACTGTGCGGCTGTGAAAAAGTAGTTAGAGGCACCTGTGTATCTTAGTCAGTTAAGGATCTTCTTTCAGCTCTGGTCATGATCTCAGGGCCCCGGCCTCCCTACTCAGTGGGGGGTCTGTTTCTCCCTCTCCTTCTGCCCCTCCCTCCTGCGGTCTCTCTCTCTCTCTCTCTCTCAAATAAATAAAATAGGCAGTAGGCCCAAGTAGGCAGAGAGGCAGGCAAGAGAGAGGGGGAAGCAGGCTCCCTGCTGAGCAGAGAGCCCGATGTGGGGCTCGATCCCAGGACCCCGAGATCATGACCTGAGCCGAAGGCAGAGGCTTTACCTGAACCACCCAGGCGCCCCTTTAATTTATTTTTTTAAAAAGATTTTATTTATTTATTTGAAAGAGAATGAGAGAGAGAGAGCACGAGAGGGGGGTAGGCTCAGAGGGAGAAGCAGACTCCCCGCTGAGCAGGGAGCCCAATGTGGGACTTGATCCTGTGACTCCAAGATTGTGACTTGAACCGAAGGCAGTCACTCAACCAACTGAGCCACCCAGGCGCCCCTAAAATCTTTTTTAAAAAAAGAAAAAAGATTTTTATATAACAGTATAGGAGAAGGGCCCCTGGGTGGCTTAGTCAGTTAAGCGTCCAACTCTTGATTTCAGCCAAGGTCATGATCTTTTAGGGTTATGAAATCAAGCCCCAAGTTAGGCTCCACATTGGACATGGAGCCTGCTTAAGATTCCCTCTCTCTCCCTCTCTCCTGACCCCCAAAACAAAAATATATACACATATATATATATATATACACACACATGCATATATTTATATATATATATATAAAATATATATATATAAAATATATTTATATAAAAATATATAAAATATATATATATAAAATAAAAAATATTTATATATATATGTATAAAACAATATAGATGAATCTCTATGATTGTAGGGGGAAGAAAGCAAGTTTCAGAGTGATGAATAGATTAGGATCCTATTTGTAGAAATATATACACATAATCCTTTATATGAGTACACATACATGTAGCACAGATCTGTATGTAAAAGCATATAAAATGGTCTAGAAAAATATGTTCTAAACTTATGATAGTAGATGTTGTCTCTGGGGAACGGAGAAGGGGACTAGAATTGTGGTCGGGGATGATCAAAGGAAATTTATCCTTCTCTGTGATATTTAAAATTTTTAAAACTATAATTAAATTGATAAATTAATTCATACGCCTCAAATAATTCACTCATTTTAAGTATACAATCTGTTTAAATCCATGCAAGGAAAAGTACTTCTATAATTAGAGGTTAATACTAGTCTAACCCCCTTCATGATGGCAGAAGACTTTCTTCAGTGCGTCTCCAAGCACTGATGTACTGTGACACGCTCACTGTTTAGGGCTTGGCTTTTAAGGGGCTTGCGTAGGTAGGAATTCTTCCTTTTTTTTGAACTGAGATTTGCCTCTTTGATGTTCTGCCTCTGGGTCTGTCCCTTTGGAGCCGTCTCAGATCAGTCTTCCCTTTTCCGTGGGCTGGGATTTTCACTGGTGCAAGGTCCCGGTCATGCCCGCCTGCTCTGGGGAGAAATACTCCCCTCTTAAAGGCGTTCCTTGTGGAGTCTGTAGGGTCCCAGGGATCATGCATTCCAGATCCCAGACTGTGCTGGGCACCCAGCTTGAGGCCACCCCCCTAAGTTTTGCAGAACAGGACCCTCCGCCCTGATATGCCTTGACCACGACCTAACACTTCTTCACAATAACGGTCTTGTGAATTATAAAAATAACTCACATTCCCCGTGGAGATTTAGAAAATACACAGGAACGCAAGAAAATAAAAGCCATTGATTCTCAACCCCCAGAGATAACTGTTGTTTAACTGTTTAAAAACTGAGGTCATTCTATATAAGTGATTTTATAACCTGGATTTTATTTAACATGTCTGCTTATCCATAAGAATGATGACTGACATATATGTAACACACTTTTTCCTTAGTTCACGGTTTTTTAATTGGTATTTTTATGTTTATTTTTTTAAAGATTTATTTGCGAGAGAGCGTGTACATGCACTCACATGTGTGCAAGAACGGGGAGGGGTGGAGAGAGAGAATCTCAAGCAGACTCCCCACTGAGCACGGAGCTGACATGGGGCCTGGTCCCACAACCCTCAGGTCATGACCTGATCCAAAATCAAGAGTCGGACTGACTGAGTCATCTAGGCACCCCTATTTTAAAATTTTTTTTGAGATTATATTTGGGGGCACCTGGGTGGCTCAGTCATTAAGCGTCAGCCTTCAGCTCAGGGTCCTGGGATCGAGCCCTGCATCGGGCTCCCTGCTCAGCAGGAGACCTGCTTCTCCCTCTCCCACTCCCCCTGCTTGTGTTCCCTCTCTTGCTGTGTCACTCTGTCAAATAAATAAATAAAATCTTAATAAATAAATAAATAAATAAAAATTGTATTTGTTTGAGAAAGAGATCGAGAGAGACAAGGAGTGCGAGCATGAGCAGGAGGTAGGGACAGAGGTAGAGGGAGAAGCAGGCTCCCCACTGCGCAGGGAGCCCAACAGGGGACTCGATCCCAGAACCCTGGGGTCATGACCCGAGTTGAAGGCTGACGCTTAACCAATTGAGCCACCCAGGTGCTCCGGGATCTTTTTTTTTTCTTTTTTTTTTTTTAACATTTCTCTTTCCTTCTTTCTTTCTTTTTAAAGATTTTATTTATTCATTTGACAGAGAGAGAGAGAGTGAAAGAGATCACAAGTAGGCAGAGAGGCAGGCAGAGAGGCAGGCAGAGAGGGGGAAGCAGGCTCCCTGCTGAGCAGAGAGCCCTATGCGGGGCTCGATCCCAGGACCCTGAGATCATGACCTGGGCGGAAGATTCAGCCCCCTGAGCCACCCAGGCGCCCTAACATTTATTTTCAATTGGATATGTTGGAATATAAGAAATTACTGACTTGTATGTATACAAGAGCATATAAAACATACATGTACAGTTTAAAGGAGGGTAATAAAACAGACATCTGCCTAGCTAGCTTAAGAAATAGAGTACCGCTAGCCCTTTAGAGTTGTTTTTATACCTCTCCTTAAATGGGTCTCCCTCTTTCCCCATCCCCAGGGGACGCACTAACCTGGATTTTGTTATAATTATGAACCTTCTGCCCTATAAATCTTCACCATACGGGTTTATATCCTTAAACAATACGCTGTTGGATTTTTGTACGCTTTTATAGTTTAGCCAGTGGACTCAGGCCAGATTTGTTTTTAAATTGTTACATGTGTGTACTTGTTGTTGACATTTATCCTGCTGTTACATGTAGTTGGTGCCCAGTTTATTTCTCCCTCCCACTTGTTGATGGGCATTCGGGTTGTTTGTGCTTTTCTTTACCAACATCCTCTCTATGTGTAAATTCCTCTAGGATGTACACTTGGGAGTAGAATTACAAGGTCACAGGCCTGTCTGCACCCTCACGGCCTGTTCTTCTGAAGCCACGTGTGTCCCTGAAGCCCTGTACCAGAGTGTTGGTTGCTCTGCATCTTCACCAATACTTGGTATCATCGGCTCTCTTCATTTTTATGGGTTTGGTGAGTAGGAACTGGTATCTTCCTGTGGTTTAAACTGCCATTTCAAGGGGTGCCTGGCCGGCTCGGTTGGTGGAGCGTGTGACTCTTGATCTTGGGGCTGTGAGTTCGAGCCCCACATTGGGTATAGAGATTACTTTAAAAAAATAAAATCTCGAGGCATCTGGGTGGTTCATTCGGTTAAGCATCTGACTCTTGATTTCAGCTCAGGCCATGATCCCAGGGTGGTGAGATCGAGCCCCCAAGGGAGCTCTACCCTGGGCCTGGAGCCTGCTTGAGGTTCTCTCCCCCTCCCCCTCTCCCCCTAACTACTCCCCCCACTTGTGCTTTTCTCTCTTTCTAAAAAAAAATAATAATAAAATCTTTTTTTAAATTGGCATTTTGATGATTACTGCTAACACTGAACATATTTATGAGCGGTTTGTGTTTCCTCGTTTATGCACTTGTACTTTCCTTTATCTGTTCCTTTCCTATTTGAGTTTTTGTCTCTTCCCTCCCCCAGGTGGTGCCCTATTGGATTATTACTGATTAAAAAAAAATTATTACTGGATTCATACGCATTCCTCCCACATTCACATTCTGGTACTAATTCTTTGTTTATTATGTGTAATAAACACTTCTCCCAACTTGTGGCTGGCTTTTTCACGATCTTAATCGCATCTTTTCTTTTTTAAATGTATTTTATTATTTATTTTTTATTTTTGTATCTTTTTTGGAGAGGGAGGGAGGGGGACTCCCTCAGAATCGACCACTATTTGGATTTGCTTCTACCGTGGACCAGTTTTGCCTGTGCTAGGACTTCCTATGAATGTCAAAGTCTTCTTTTTTGTTTAAAGATTTTATTTATTTGACACAGAGAGAGAAACAGCAAGAGAGGGAACACGAGCAGGGGAAGCAAGAGAGGGAGAAGCAGACTTCCCGCTGAGCAGGGAGCCCGATGTGGGACTCGATCCCGGGACCCTGGATGGTGACCTGAGCTGAAGGCAGACACTAAACGTCTGAGCCACCCAAGTGCCCTTTGTCAAAGGCTTCTTCGTCTCTCACTTGACATCATGTCTTGATACTGATCCTTGGCATGTGTATCAGTAGCTGCTTCCTTTTTATTGCTGTCGTGTTCCATCATATGAATATGTACCATTTACTTACCCATTCGCCTATCGATAGGCCCCTGAGCTGTTTTTAGTTTTTGGCTGTTGTAGGCAGAGTGGCCCTGCGTTTCTTGTTGACGTATGTTTTCAGGTCTGTTATATATATTATTACTCTTACATGTTTTACTTCTGTTGGGAGTCGAATTGCTGGGTCATAGGTTAAGCCTAACTTTCACTTTCTTTTTTCTTTCTTTTTTTTTTTAAAGCACGAGATCCATTCAGAAAACTACTCACATCCTAAGTATACTGCTTGAGTAATTTTTGAGCGTGTACACCGCCATGTAGCCATCACCCAGGTCAAGGGGTGGGATGTGGGCCAAGCCCGGCCAGCCGGCTGGGCTGCCATTCTGGGATCTGACACTTGTGCTGAGTGAAGCAAATAGGGAAAACAGTCGAGCCACTGACTTTGCAGTGGAGCTGAAGAGACTTTGAGGCCCCGCCTCTTGTGGCTACTAGAGCTCCTGGTTTTTTTTTCCCCCCATCAGCACCTTTAGCCTTGCTGTTGGTTCCGAGCTATGGGGTAACCCTCTGGTGAGTTCCTCTGTGCTCACGTCAGCCCGCCTTGGTTTCTGTGGCTTGCAGCCAACCACTAGCCCCCAAATTTTACTGGATTGCACCCCTCATCCTGCTAGAACTGTCTTAGCAGTAGAATCCACTTTTTAACCGATCCCTGAATTTTTATATGACCCCATTTGAACCCTTGGGCTCCTGGGCTGACAAGGTGAGCTCTTGAAAAAGTAGTCACTTTACGTCTAATTAAAAAGTTGGTGGCGGGGCGCCTGGGTGGCTCAGTCGTTGGGCGTCTGCCTTCGGCCCGGGTCGGATCCCGGGGTCTTGGGATCGAGCCCCGCATCGGGCTCCCTGCTCCGCGGGGGGCCTGCTTCTCCCGCTACCATTCCCTCTGCTTGTATCCCCTCTCTCGCTGTGTTTCTCGCTGTCAAATAAATAAAATCTTTAAAAAAAAAAAAAAAAGTTGGTGGCAAAGCAACTTCAGACGTTTGGGCTTGGCGAATCTTTTTTTTTTTTTTTTTTTTTCCTTTTCCCTCTAACTTTAAATTTAGTTTGCAGTTTTGGAACAGTTTTCTCTTGGTCCCCGGTGGGAACTTAATGGAGAACGCTGGCTTAATTTAGAAGGTGAAATGTAGGAGTGTGTATGATTTTCTGAATTTCATTTTTGGAAACCAGGTTCATTTCTCTTGCTCCTCCGCGTAGAGCGCTTGGGGGGCCAGCAGAGGGGGTGCTCGGGGCGCCGATCGGAAGGTAGACCAGAGTAGGGGTTCGTCTGCCCTGTCCCTCAGGGACCATTTGCCTAAGAAGGCTCAACATCCAAATCGTTCTACTCTAAGTGCGGCCTCATTGAAAAGTAAAAAAGGAGATGAAGTAACTTCTGGTCACTGTTTTAATGTCATCGAGTTGCACCAATTAGTAACTGGAGACGACCCAGTTCCAACTGGTGTCTGAATTGTCACTGTGCTTGTCCTCATTAATGTCAGGGTCTGGGAAAGTGTTTCATCAAGGGGCAGGGTTCATGGGTGAAGTTCAAAAAAGATCAGAGATGAATGAGAAGTTCTTTCTAGCCCCAAATGATAAAACCTAGGCCGGGCTGTGTCTCGGGGCGGCTGCCTGAGCGGCCTGCATTTGACCTAGAACTTGCATTGGCCAGTTCCTGCAGCCGTCTCTTCCCGCCAGTTCTAATCCTCGGGGCGCTTTTCCTCATTTGCAGAAGCTACCGCTTTGGGGTCTGATGACCCTGGCCTAGACATGAAGAGCTTTCTCCCACCGTCTGGGCTTGTTAGGACCTTACACTTAGGACTTGAGCTCAGCAGAAACAGGACCTGCTTCTTCGCCACTTAGCCTCCCCCTCTCAATTGGCCTCTCAAGGCTGCTGCCAGGCCCGTCACTCAGCCACTTGGAGCATCTTTTTTTTTTTTTTCCTAAAGATTTTATTTATTCGACAGAGAGAAACACCGCGAGAGAGGGAACACAAGCAGAGGGAACGGTAGCGGGAGAAGCAAGCTTCCCGTGGAGCAGGGAGTCTGATGTGGGGCTCGATCCCAGGACCCTGGGATCATGACCTGGGCCGAAGGCAGACGCTTAACGGCTGAGCTACCGGGGGCTGTGGCCATGTTGGATTTTTGCCAAAGTCATTTTTGCAAGCCAAGCATCCTAGGAGGGCACCACACAGAGGACGGCTTCGACTTACGTGGTTGGTGACAGCGATTTTCCAACAAATGGACATTGTCTTGTTTTCATGTTTTCAGTTTACTATAATCATTTTCCAACAAGGGGGAAGAGAAGCACTTCGGATAAAGGGAAACTTCTCTCATTCCACACACAAGTGTGTCGTGGACTGGGATGGCCTCAGACTACCTGTAGACCTGTCTTTGGGTTTGGGTCCCGTGGTGAACTGCGTTGCCCTTGGCAGGGTGACAGGGAATAACTTGGCAGAGGAGGGACCTTGGGAGCAAGCAGGCCCCTTGTGGAATCTCAGTTGCCTTCACAGAATTGAAACTGGGTACCTAGGTCCCTGTCTGGGGTCCCCGAGGCCCTGAGGACAGGCGAAGGGAGCTGCCAGAATTGGACTGTGAGGTGACCTCCCTTTGCGCGGGCCCATCCGGAGCACGGGTGAGGGAGCTACTTAGGGGTTGAAGGTTTGCACGCCACGGGTCCCAGCCCTGGAGCAGGCTCCCCGACGTCACTCTGAGTGCTGAGCTCTGCAGACCGATGGGGAGCACGCACTCTTGGGGGTTAGTGTTGGGGTCTGGGGCAGGCATGTGGGACGGCCAGCCCTGAGTCAGCTTGGGAGCAGCTGCGCTCGGAGGAGGGCCAGGTGGCAAGGGGGGGGACCAGGTTGGTGGGGGTGGGAAGGTAAGGCACCTCTCCAGAGTCTGGGGGGCCGGAATCAGGCAGGTCACCTGCAGGAGGCTGGCCGGCAGTTGTGGGGTTCTGACACAGGCAAGGCCAGCGGGGTGGGAGAGCTTTGGAAGCGGAGGGAGCGAGGCTTCGGCAGAGGGGAGGGGTGGTCCGTAGCTCGCCCGGAGCCAGAAGTGCCCGGGGTCTGTAGGGTGCGGGTGGGCCTAGCATGAGCAGCGCAGAAGCTGACTGCTTCCTGGGTGATCAGCAAGGGGCTCTGGGTTCAGACAGAGGTTTCGTCCTGCCTCTAGCACTCCCTCCCTCTGTGGCCTTGAAAAGTGGCTTCGCCTCTCTGGGCCTCAGTTTCCTCATCTGTAAAATGGAAATTAACGAGTACCTGCCTTGCTGTTGTGAGGACGAAATGAGAAGTCTCGGACAAAGCATTTAGAACGGTGCTCGGCACGTGGGGGAGGGTGATTCTTACTGCTAGTAACGAGGTCTTGGTTTGGCCCGAGGGGTGTCCTCTGGACCTTGGACCCACCGGTGATTTTCGTCAAAGGTGTTGGAAATATTAGGGTTATTGAGCAGGGCTTTCCTCCATTGCCGTGCATGTGGTAGGTGAGCTGACTTGGGGTGTGCACATCCAGGAGGAGGAGGAGAGACCTGTAGAAGTTAAAAGAACTTGTAAATAGTCTCCTAATACTGGTTTTTAGTTGTTTTATGTTGCGGAAGTTCATGGCATAGAGTTTAATGCAAAGTGAAACCGTTTTATTTCTTTTTTTTTTTCTTGAAATTGTTTTATTTCAATGTCATTAAAAAGTTTTGTTTATTATTAGGAAGTAAATGTATTGTTGCAGTGTAAAAAAAAAAAAAAAAAGACCACAGACATTTTGCATTGAAACATGATAAGGCAGCTAGAAGCATAACTTTCTGCGACAAGAGTTTGGGCGGGGTTCATCCTCAGACACCAGGGCTGCTGCTGTGATTTTATATCGAATTCTGTAACCCACATACCTGCCCCATTTCTGCGACTGCTGCGAGCTCAGCAAGTCCGATGTGTCTCTCGGTTTAATCATCAGAGTTCTGGTGGCATCCCTTCTTTCTGCTCTCTGCCTGGCCTCTGTTCTCTCTGATCCTTAAGTTGTTTATTTGTTACTGCGTTCAGCCCCAGGCTGCCTCCAGCCCTCCTTGAATGAGACAGTTATACATTCTGAGCGGATGAATATAGCTTCAGATCATACCCTGAATCAGAGTAACAATGTCAGGAGGTAGGCTCTGCCTGCCCGTGTCCCTGCCCATGCCTCTTTACCTGAGTTTGGGGGATCAGTGGAAGCCTTAAGAAGAGCCAGTTACTGGGGCGCCTGGGTGGCTCAGTGGGTTAAAACCTCTGCCTTCGGCTCAGGTCATGATCTCAGGGTCCTGGGATCGAGCCCCGCATCGGGCTCTCTGCTCAGCAGGGAGCCTGCTTCCCCCTCTGTCTCTGCCTGCTTCTCTGCCTACTTGCGATCTCTCTCTCACTGTCAAATAAATAAATAAATAAAATCTTTAAAAAAACAAACAAAAAAAAGAAGGGCCAGTTGCTGAGAATCCCCTTCCCCAAGCCCAAAGCAGAGAAACCCAGATTTTTCTGGCTGTGACGGTGCATTCTCAGGCCGTGCTGGGGGTTGGTGAGAGGGTGGGTGGGGGACAAAGACGAGCTCCCACTAAGCGCTTCTGTGTGCCTGGTACCAGACAGGGGCCTAGTCCGCCTTGGGCTGCTCCAGCAGCCAGGAGGCTGTCACTCGGGATCATTCTCCCAGCCGTGGGACTGTAGAGTTCTAGGGAGTTTATTCTATAAGTCTGGAGCAGGGGTGTGGATCTACCATAGAATCAGTTTGGACCCAGTCATGGGCCATATGAAGGACCTTCTGGTCTTCTAACAAACCACCCCAAAACCCACCGGCATGTGGCAGTAAGTGCTTACTCCTCGTCACGTATCTTTGGGTTGGGTGAGGTCTGGCTGACGTAGGCTGTGCTCAGTGGAATTTGTTGACTTCACGCTGGGAATTGGGTTTAGGTGTGTTCAATGTGTCTCTGATCCCACTTAGACCAGTGACCACCAAGGTACGTTTGTGTCATGGTGACAGGCCAGAGTACGAGAGAGTGAGCTCAGGGGCACAAGCACATTTCAAGCCATTGCTCGCATCGTATCCGCTGACATCTGATCATGTGATCAGTCCCAAGCCAAGGGACAGGGAAGTACACTGCCCACCATGAGGCCATGGCAGAGTGTGGCTATCTTATGTGATTACTGAGAGTAAATACCAATAACTCAGTCTACTTTGGGATGACTTTCATTCATTCACTCCTTAAATATTCTTTTTCTTTTTTAAAGATTATTTATTTATTTATCTGTCACAGAGAGAGAGAGATCACAAGTAGGCAGAGAGGCAGGCAGAGAGAGAGGGGGAAGCAGGCTCCCCGCTGAGCAGAGAGCCCGATGCGGGGCTCAATCCCAGGACCCTGAGATCATGACCTGAGTCAAAGGCAGAGGCTTTAACCCACTGAGCCACCCAGGCGCCCCGTCCTTAAATATTCTTCAAAAGACGACAGTGTGCTATCACTGTATGGCCTCTGGGGACAGAGCAGTGAACAAAACAGTCCTGGTTCTTGCCTCATGGAACTTATATTCTAGTGAGGGAAACACACACACACACACACACACACACACACACACACACGGTACTTCTGTTGTTAATTATTTAATTACAGTTGTAATCATGACTACAAAGGAGAAGTAAAGAGCCCTGGGGGCCATGTGCAAAAGGGCCTGACCTAGTCCAGGGAGGAGGAGATGGTTGAGCTCAGAAATGAAGGTTGAGGGCGCCTGGGTGGCTCAGTCGTTAAGCGTCTGCCTTTGGCTCAGGTCATGATCCCAGGGTCCTGGGATCGAGCCCCGCATTGGGCTCTCTGCTCGGCAGGAAGCCTGCTTCCCCTGCTAACATTCCCTCCGCCTGAATTCCCTCTTTCACTGTGTTTCTCTCTGTCAAATAAATAAAATATTTAAAAAAAAAAAAGAAAAAAAGAAAAGAAGGGTGAGACTTAATCCAGCAAAGGATCCCTGATAAGATTTACGGCTGACTTCTGGTCAGAGACCATGGAAACCAGGAGGCAGTGGGGCGACAAAGTGCTAACAGAAAAAAATCATCCACTAAGAATTCTACATCCAGAAACTATCCTTCGGAAGTGAAAGAGAAATTAAGACATCCCAAATAAATTGAAACTGGATTTGTTGCTGTCAGCCATGCCCTACAAGAAATACCAAAGGGAGTCTTTCGGGCTGAATGAAAGGACACTCAAATCCACATGAAGAAATCAGGAGCACCTTTAAAGCTATAGATGTATTTTGTTTGTAACTTCTTTATTCTGTCTGCATAAAACAGTAGTTATAAAACTGTGTTGACAGGGTGATAACATTTAAAGATGTAGTTTGTATAATGATAGCAGCACAAAGGAGAGGAGAGGAAACAGAGCTATATCATAGCAGAGTTTTTATATGTTGTTGAAATTGATTTGGTATTCATCAGAGCTAGGTCATTTTAAGTTAAAATGTTAATTGTTATCTTCAGGACAACTACTAAGAAATAACTTAAAAATATGTAATAAAAGAGAATTAAAATGGTATACTGGAAAATCCCTATTTAAGGCAGTCATGGAAGAATGTAGGAATAAAAAGACATGACATAGAGAAAACAAATAGCAGAATGGCATAAATCTTATCCGTAATTGCATTAAATGCAAATGGACTAAAAACCCCAATAAAAGAGATTAACAGAAGGGATAAACCCACCTCTGTACTGTCTACAAGAAACACACTTTAGACTTAGAGATACACGTGAGTGGAAAGTAAAGGAGTAGAGAAAGATATACCACATTAGCAATAACTAAGAGCGAGTTAAGGTGGCCACGCTGATAGCAGAGAAAATATTTAAGACAGAAATAAGAGACATATAAGGACATATAATAAGAGACAAATAGGGACATTTTGTAATGACGAAAGCGTTAACTGATCAGGAAAACACGTCAATTATGTATGCACCTAACAAGGGACCCCCGAAATACTCGAAGCAAAGACTAACAGAAATGAGAGGAGAAAAAGACAATTCAACAGTAGTAGTTGGAGACTTCAAGGTTCCACTTTCAGTAATAGATGGACTGGGGCAGGCAGAATCCACAAGAGAACACAAGGTTTGAACAATGCTCTCAACTAGGTAAGACTGACAGAAGTCGGGGTGCCTGGGTGGCTCAGTCATTAGGCATCTGCCTTCAGCTCAGGTCATGATCCCAGCGACCTGGGATCGAGCCCCACATCGGGCTCTCTGCTCAGCAGGGAGCCTGCTTCTCCCGCTACCATTCCCTCTGCTTGTGTTCCCTCTCTCGCTGTGTTTCTCTCTGTCAAATAAATTAAAAAATCTAAAAAAAAAAAAAAAAAAAAAAAGACTGACAGAAGTCTATACCGCACACCTCCCAGCAGAAGCAGAGTCCACATTCTTCTCAAGGGCACAGAGTTTCCTCCCGGAGATTCCGTATCATGAAACAAGCCTCCTTAAACTTCAAAGGGTCAAAATCCTACAATATTCTCTGCATACAGTGGAATGAAATTAGAAATCAGTAACAAAAGGGAATTTAGGAAGTTCACAAATAGGTGGAAAGTAAACACGGCTAGATAGCCAATGGGTCAAAGGAGTTGCGAGAGGGATTCGAAAATACTTTGAGATGTGAGAAAATGAAAATAGGGCGTGCCCAAACCTCCAGAATGCAGCTGAATCTGTGCCTAGGAGGAAATTTACATTATGAGTGCCTATATTAATAAAGAATAAAGACCTCAAATTAATAATCTTCTATCTTAAGAAACTAGAAGAAGAGCAAACTAAATCCAAAGTGATCAGAACGAAAGAAATAGAAAGATTAGAGCACAGAAAAATGAAAGAATAGAAAAGGCCACCTCTACGTGGCCCCATTTATATAAAATGTCCAGAATATGCAAATCCATAGAGAAAGCAAGGGGATTAGCGGTTGGGGGTGCTGCTGAGTGGAGGGAGAAAGGGGAGCGAGTGCTCGGAGGAGGTGGGCTAGCAGGGAGGATTTTGGTCTTATCTTCAGAGCGTAGCTCCTGGAAAATGGACCTAGAGAGTTCCATTTCGGGTTGCATTTTTTTTTTTTAAGATTTTTATTTATTTATTTGACACACAGAGATCACAAGTAGGCAGAGAGGCAGGCAGAGAGAGAGGAGGGAAGCAGGCTCCCTGCCGAGCAGAGAGCCTGATGCGGGGCTCGATCCCAGGACCCTGAGATTATGACCTGAGCCGAAGGCAGAGGCTTTAACCCACTGAGCCACCCAAGCGCCCCCACGGGTTACATTTTGAAGATCTCTCTGTGACCTTGGAGGAGAACGGGTTGAAGAGGGTCAAGGGTGGGTTTGGGGAGGCCTCTGCATTTCAGGGAGGTTATTGTTCAATGTTCCCCCACTAGATGGAGCCAGACCTTCCCCAGCCACTGATTTGAACCCCTCCTGGGTGTTCTTCATCAGCCCAGAGACTGGCTGAGATCTCCTGGCTTAACTTGTGGTCGGGAATGGGCCTCCTATTCATCCAGCTAACTAGGGCTAGCTGGCCGCAGACAGTAGCCATTGAACAAAAATGGAAATTTACTGCTAGGGCACTGGAGTATCTCATGGAAGCCCAGGTCCCTGGAAGGGCTGAATCAAACCCATGGACCCGAGGGAAATACAGAAGTCCTCTCTTTAGTCTTTGCTTCAGCCTCATGTGGCCTCTTGTTTACCTCACTGCACACCATCCGTTTCTTTCCTGGGTATCCACATGGGGAAGATGGGACCTCCACTAGCTTTTGGGTTTACAGCTTACTGTTCCAGAAAACAGTTGAGACTCTTAGCCCATTTCCCAGATTTTCAAGGGAAAGGACTTCAACATGCCCACTTGGGCGGGATGCACCCCCAGAGGGTCAGCTGGGCCCGAGGGGGCTGGTCACAGATGGGCTTCTGCAGCATCCCCGCCAAAGGCAGTTGAGCAGCGGTGGTAAGGCGGAGGAGGGGAAGGGACATCGGATGAAAGGGCAGGTTCCGGGGTGCCTGGGTGGCTCAGCGAGTTAAAGCCTCTGCCTTCAGCTCAGGTCGTGATCTCAGGGTCCTGGGATCGAGCCCCACATCGGGCTCTCTGCTCAGCAGGGAGCCTGCTTCCCCTTCTCTGTCTGCCTCTCTGCCTGCTTGTGATCTCTCTGTGTCAAATAAATAAATAAAATCTTAAAAATAAACAAAGAAAGGCCAGGTTCCTTTACGGCAGGGTGCCCCCCTAAACCTGACACATACGCTTTGGGTAACTCACTGCCTAGGACTGATCTGCCCCCAGGGATAAACTACGTGAGACCTTCTTCTGTCACTTGAACTGGTTTGCAGACTCATTCTCTGATTGTCCATCTCCCCTCTGCTTTTGGCCTTTCAGCCCTTGACTGGGCTGGGAACGTTCCAGAATTTAGAATTAGTCTTACCACCTTTGTGAATTCTGTCTGTTCCCCCAGAAAAGAAAGACCTAACCGTGCCCCGCTGACCAGTGTGTTGAAAAGGACCCCGGGTAGTGTCATTGTTTCGTTTTCACCTGCTGCTTGAAACTCAGTGACACTGACTTCAGGTGCCTCCAAACCCTGGTGATTGGGGAGTAAATGGGCCTCTGATTGCAGACGGGAGGCCACAGGCAATGTGTGTGACATCCGGTGGGAGGTGTGCGTGAGGGTCGGCTGCCCGTGACCTCACACTGCCCTGTGGTTTCCAGGGAGCCCTGGCCCTTGGCGCCAGGGGGAGGTGGCAGCTGCCAATTCCAGCCCCAAGAAGTGTGATTGATCTGCATGGAGCTTTTTCTCTGCCTGTGAGAAGCAGGGACTTGAAGTCCTTCAGTCAGGCACGGCTCTCAGACATCGGGGCTGGTGGGCGGGGGAGGGAGGGGGGGACAAGGAAGGACTGTGCATACAGATGTTGACTCTGAAGGCTCAACTCTTTTTGAATGCCTGCAGGATTCATAGGAAGCCATGCAGTGTGGCTTTTTTTTCGCTTATGGCTGGGTGCCGGTTGCCTAGAATGTTCTTTCCAATGTTGATAATGGTGCCGGTGGCATAAGCTGGGGGCTTACCGCTGATTAGCAGTCAGGAACCTCTCCATTTAGTCTCTGTTACAACTGAGCAAAGAAAATAGGACAGATTGTTTTATATGCATCCAATAGTTGGTAAAACCTCAGGTTGCCTGGCAAGGGGCGGGGGGCTGGTGAGAGTAGTTTTTCTCTGTACTCCCGTGACTGCTGGCCCGGGCTGGGACAAAAAGCCCAGCCTCTCCTCTCTAATCCCAGACTCGGTTCTTGGCAGGGCGCAGCGGTGATCTGAATGCTTTTGTTCTTCCTCGTTTTCCCTGTCTTCTGCCCACCTCTCCCCGTGTGCCTCCCTCTGGCTCCTTGAAGGACTCGAGATGCCCGCAAGAGTCTAGCTTTCTCTATAGATCTTGCATATAGGCGACATGTAGAAATACGTCTTTGCCATAGAAACATAAAGTAGGTATTGTATGTGAGACCTAGAAGAGGGTGTTTTCTATATACTTAGATACGGATGTTTGTGTCTGTGTGTATGCCATTAAATAGAAACCCACAAAAGCAAGATCAGGAAAAATGCAGACTAACTGGAAGGTCAGAGCCAGGGAGAGAGTTAGAATGCGTGCTCAGGCCAGAGAGCCGTACACAGTTGGCAGCATCTGAACCACAAATTTAGCTCTGAACTCATGAGCGGTCAAAGCAGGAAAACAATATTATTTGCACAGTCCATGTGGTCTATAAGGAAAAGGATAGCAGTCACCCAGGGCTATTCTGGGCCATTAGATCTGCAGGAAATTTCTTGCCCACGTGGTCCTCTATGGGACCCCAAGTGGCACAGAAAATAGGGGACGTGGTGGCGTACTCCTGCTCCCCG
Organism: Procyon lotor; assembly: GCA_028646535.1. Taxonomy (NCBI): domain Eukaryota; kingdom Metazoa; phylum Chordata; class Mammalia; order Carnivora; family Procyonidae; genus Procyon; species Procyon lotor. The sequence goes on along the minus strand of CM053619.1, from coordinate 10,465,390 downwards.
GACAGATGTCACCGAGCGGTCGTGGCCCTTGCCTGCAGAGGCCAGAGAGAGCCTTGCCATCCGTCTGGCATGCGCTCCGGGCAGCTACGCCCGCACCAGGCGTGATGGCAGCATTGGGAGCCACCACAGAGCCTCGAGCAGAGAGCCGCACGCTGGGGACGAGCACTGCGGCAGGTGTGACAGAGGCGGGCCTGTTCCATGTGCACCACAGATCCGTTTGCTGCAAAAGCCCTCTGGGTACCAGCCATAGTGACTCGTCAGGGTGAGAAGAGGGGATGAATGCGTCTGGAAGGACACAGGGACACAGCAGCAGTTTCTGACTCACTCCAGCCACTCCCTCGTTCCTCAGGTGTTCAGCAAACACTGTTTGCCTAACGGGTGTGCCTGGTCTACCATCCTCTCCCATCTGGGGCCCGTCACCGCCTCCGAGACGCCCTCCTCGACTTCCTCTACTTCGGAGCTCATGAACCATGTGCTTTTCTCTCAGAGCCCCTGTCACAAGCTGGTACTGAAGCAGTTATTTGTGTTAATTTGTTTGGTGGCTCTGTCACCCTCCAAGACACGGGCTCCGGGGCGGCAGGGACAGTGGGTGCCTTGCTCACGCCCCCTCCAGCATAGCCTTTGCACGTTCTAGGCACCTGGTCCATAACTGTGGCGTCAATGAGTGAAAACACAAAGACGAAGCAGGTGCAGGCTTTGCCCGGTGAAGACCGGTATAAGGGAGCTGATGCCCAGCACCGAGGGGGTGGGGACAGCGAGGAGCTATATGATCTCAGGGGAGCAGAGGCTGCTTTCAGAGGGGACAGGGAGATCGAGGAAGACTTCCCGGTGTAGCCCCACTGGCAGTGTCTACAAGGATGAGATGGAGGGGAGGGTCATCCGAGGCCCCAGGGGCAGTGGGAGCTAAGGCACAGAGGCAGCGCTGAAAGAGGGAAGGGCCAGGATGATTTTGGGGTGCTGTTAGGGCAGCGGCAGGAGGGGTAGGGAGCCAGCTGCTGGAGCTGTGCCCACAGGCTGACTAGGGCAGCAGAGGGGGCGGCAGCGGGCTTGTGGGTGGAGCAGGGATGGGGTGGGACGGACCTCAGGCAGGCAGGGGCAGGCGGGAGGAGGGCTGGGGAAATCCCACCCTGGTGGGACCCAGGGATAGTGGAGGCAGTACCCGGGGAGACTGTGCAGCCTTTGCTCTTCAGTCTTTACATCCTGCTTCTCCCGTGCCTGTCAACCCTTGGGGACCCCCTCGGGCAGGTTCTGCCTCCCCAGACCCAGCGCCCCCCCGCCCCCCCGGCCATGCCAGCCGCCCTGCTGGCCCGGCCCAGCTCTCGGGAGGGGCTTTGTGCAGCTAGTTCACTGCATAACGCTATTGCCGACATGTGTCCAATTTTATTTTATCTATTTCTTTTAAAGATTTTTTTTCTTTAATTATTCATTTGAGAGAAAGAGCACGTGAGTGAGAGCATGAGCCAGGGGGAGGGGTGGAGGCGGAGGGAGAAGCAGGCTCCCTGCTGAGCAGGGACTCCCCCCCCCCAACATGGGGCTCGATCCCAGGACCCTGGGATCATGACCTGAGCTGAAGGCAGACGCTTAGTGGACTGAGCCACCCAGCACCCCCCCCACATTTCCAGTTTTAACATGGAATATGTATTGATCATATTTGTAGCATGTTTTCTTGCACATGGCTTTTTTTTAATGCCTTTATTTTCCAGGAACAGATTTATTTTCCTCATTTCCCCCCCTTCTGCTTTTTAAGGTGTTTTGCAATCACTTACATAGGGGACTTTTATTTCCTGTTTATATTAAGTATCACATTACCCTCTTTAATGTGCGAGTCACTCTGTCCTTTTCGGCCTCTTTCTTGCAAATCTTACCTATGGATTCATGAAACAGTTGGGTTCCTGCTTTCATGTTCAAGCCCGTTTGGTGAGATTTTGATTGAAGAGGGAGGGGACGCAGCAGTGACAGAGCCTTTTTGCTTGGGATTCCCGCATCCTGGGATGATACTGGATTGAGAGAGGCCAGAGGGGGCACACACGCCCCACAAGTTAGTGTGGAAGGTTCTCGAATCAGCACGCAAGATTTACTTCCTTGCGGCTCTGTTCTGGTCACGCTAGTCTGGAAGACCAGCAAACCTGGGGCGGTTAGGGGTGGACAATGGAGTTTGGACGTGGAGCCTGGCAGGCAAGTCAGAGTCTGGGACGATCTGGGACAGCCTCACGTATCCCTGGGGCTTGAAGAGTGCATGGACCTCCTGTGGTGGTTTGGGTGGATCCCGAGGGGACAGTTCAGTCGTGGGGACAGACAGGGAAGCTGCCACACCATCCAGGGGCCAGGGAAGAAGCCCACACCAGTCAGGGGGGCTCTCTCTGGGCATGCAGCTGCTACAGAGGGCCCAAGTAGGCCTGGCAATGAACACTGGGCATCTCAAGGGGAAGCAGCCACTGCCCTGGCGTCTCCAGGCCAGACTGCTGCTGGCACAGCCCTCCGCAGGGGCAGGTGAGCTCTGGAGCAGGAAGTCCCTTCTAGGGCGTTTCTATTAACATGTCAAGCTCACTCAAATTAGTGTGTTTCCACTCCTTCCCATTCCTGGAGAGGTGCCTTACTCAGGACTCTCGATTACGACTGACAAAGATCTGACTTAAACCAGCTTGAGCAAAAAGGAGATGCTGCAGACCTGGCAACTTGGGAATCAGAGTGGTGTTTCAGGCGTGGCTGGATCCAGCAACTGACGATGCCATCTGGGTCATTTACCTCCATCTCTCAGCTCAGCTTGTTTTCATCCTCCAGCAGTGGTGGCAAGATGGCCACTGGCCATCCCAAGCCAACATTGTCCTCACAGCTTACTCTCACAGGCAAGAGTGTGTTTCTCAGTAACTCTGGCATGAACCCTGGGGGAGGACCCACACGGTCACCCTGTCCTGAGCCAGTCACTATGCTCAGGGGGTGGGGATATTCTAATTGGTTGACCCGTCACGTTCACCCTGAGGGGGGAATGTGGGGCTTTGTAGTGTCTGTGTCAACCCTCCCCCAAGGACTTGCAGGCATGATTTCCTTGGCTTGGGGGAGGACTCATGCGCAAAGACAGGAATGTTGGGCAGATGAAATGTATGCCCGGGCCAGCCTCTGCCCATCTTCAGGATGGTGGTTCCCAGCCTCCCTGGGGATGGTTCCCAGCATACCTGGGGATGTGGCGGCCGCTTCCCACAAACTCAGAGACAACCGTGTCCCATCCTCCCTCGTGATACAACCAGTGTCGCAAATCAGCACTCCTCAACATTGTTAGCTACGGGAGCTTTCCTTGAAATGAAACGTTCCCTGAAAGTCCTATATAGGAAGCAGATGAGAGCTGTGTTGCTCTGGGTTGGGTTGGAACGCATGCTCTATATTCCCTCCATCCTCCGTCAGCAGCCCTGAAGAAGTGGTGTGACACCCCAAGGCTCCTTGGAACCCAGTTTGAGAACCTCTTCGTGTTACTCCCTGTCCGTCCCTTTCAGTGGCCTCTGCTTTTATTCCCCACGAGAGATAGGTTGCTAGATGTGGTGTTTTTTCTTATCATGACCACCTTTTTTCTGTCGTTAACTCGTTTGCACTGTGAAAAAGGTGAAAAAGGAGATTCTTGTCATCTTCCCGCTGTAGGCAGGTGTCGGCGTGTAGCAGTCCCTGGCTACGCAAGGGCTCACTCTGTTATCCTTGTCCTCCTCAAGCTATCTGGGAGGCCATTCCATTTACGGCATTGGTCAAGTTATCTGTTCCTCAGTTTACCTTTTTCTTAGGGAACCACCCCCGTACTTATGGGATGTCTTATGCATGGCCACTATCCAGAATGAAATTTTTTTTAAGATTTTATTTATTTATTTGACAGAGAGAGAGAGAGAGAGAGAGCATAAGCAGGAGAGTGAGAGAGAGAAGCAGATTCCCTGCTGAGCAGGGAGCCTGATGCGGGGCTCGATCCCAGGACCCTGAGATCATGACCTGAGCCAAAGGCAGACGCTTCAACAACTGAGCCACCCAGGCGCCCCTAGAATGAATATTTTGGCTACCTTTCCATGAAAGGTACCCTTTCTAACAGCAACAGCAAAAATCCTTGAAATTCATAAAAGTGACCAGACTACAAAAATAATACCAAAAAGACAAAAAGGTTATAAACATTCCCCAAAGAGGCCTCCCTCTAATAGGAAGTGTCCCCAGTCTGTTCAGTTGCAGAAAAGACTGTGTTGTCAGGGCAATTGGTCACCAGCAGACCGGCCGTGGGCTGCCTTTGTCCGGGCTTCAGTCCACCCGGGAGAATCCAGGCCTTGGTTTGGCTCCAGCTGGGGCCTCCCCGAGGCTGCCACTTATTGACTTAAGTCTGAGTGATTCAGATCTTCCTCAGGGTCGCCCCTGACAACACGTGGTGGGAGGGAGAGTGAGCTCCTGCCCGGGGTTCCACCAGAGACAGGCCCCCCCCTGCAAAGCCCCTCGGCTCCTGGTAGGTGTTTCGGGGTCTCTGGCTCTGAGGGGACAGGACTTTTGTATTTCCTGGAACCGGGGGCTCAGCTCATGCAGGGGTTTTCCCGGAACTCTGCTAAGTCCCAGGGCAGGGTGTGTGTGTGTCTGGGCCGTGAGAGTGTGGGTTAATGGTTAATGGGAGACTTGCTTTTCCGGGTTGGGGTTGCCCAGGTCCTGCTGCTCTGGAGGAAGAGACAGCAAGGGTCCCCCCACTCCCCCTGCCAGCGCTGCTGCTGTGACAGTCACCGTACCGTCGCCCGAGAGACCCAGTGGACAGGGATTGATTCGGGGGCGGTGGGCGGAGAAGATGTGTGTTTCGGTAGAAAGTTGAGCAGCCGCAGGCCCAGGGGCCAGGCGGAGAATGGGACCCATTAACACGACTGAGCTAATTGAAACGTTCCGTTCGATAAAATATTTTTATTGCACATCGCGCTGTCCGTAGGCACCAGGAAAGAGGCGGCAGGCTCTTTGCCCCCGAAGTGCTCACATTTGGGGTCAATCAAGATGGGCCTAGAACATCTGGGAACATCTGTCCCCAGATAACTGTGCGACAGGGCCAGAAAAAGCAAGAGCCACGAGAGGCAAAAATAAACCACCAAGGCAGCGTTTCTTAGGGTGCGATTGTAAGTACACAGTAATATTAAATACGTTATACAGATGAGCATTGGAAACACTTAATGAATTATGTATTTATTTTCATGTCTGTTAGAATATAACTTTGTTTTCTTCAGTCACCGTCTGTTTATGGCAAATGATATGGTTTTCTTTTTTTTAGATTTATTTATTTTAGAGAGAGAGAGAGAGCGAGGGAGAGCGAGGGAGCATGCATGCATGCGCGTGTGAGTTGGGGGGAAGGCCGGAGGGAGAAGGAGAGACGATCGAAGCAGACTCCATGCTCAGCGCAAGGCTCGGTCTCATGACCCTGAGATCCATGACCTGAGCCAAAATCAAGAGTGAGACACTTGACTGAGCCACGCAGGCGCCCTGAGATGGTTTTCTCATTAAGGCGGAGATAGCATTTCCTTTGAAAATAAGTGGAAGTGAAAAACTGAGTTGATGTTAAGGAAAACGTTAAGGAAAGACTAGTGCGGGGGCCATGTGGAGATAGCAGATGCATGAGATGCCTGAGGTTTGGGAACAATGTGCTAGAGGGGTTCAGAGGCCTGGGAGGGAAAGGGCTTTCAGGAGAGTCGGGGAGGCGGGTGGTGGAGGAATAGGATCCAGCCAGGGCGAATCCATACTCACAGTCCAGAAAGGCGGGTGCCGATCTTGGTAGAATTCATTTCGTTATGAGCCCTGTGGGGACTGGAGGGTGGGTTTGGATTATGCTGGAGGGAACTGCAGTCCGGGTGCAGTCTCTGAACTGCATTCAGGGGACAGTGGGAGACATCAGAGGTGCTTGAGGAGGGGAGTGGGTCATGATTGCCCTTGAAGAGACTCACTTGTAGTAGGTCCCAGAACTAGAGGTAGGCTGACCAGTCAGGGACCTGAGTAAAGAGAGTGTAAGAGGCCAAAGTAGGGCCATGGCTGAGGGCAAGCAGCCCAGCTCCCCAGCTTGTGTCCTGCTGTTTCTGGCCGGCAGCCTGGAGAAGCCGGAGAGAGGCCGGTCTAGGGTGGACAGTACAAGGCCTGGTCTCTGCGTGGGGCGGCAGTGGGAGCCAGGCAGAAGTGCGGGTCACTTGTGCATAGAGAGGCCTGGAAGGGGGGTTCGGCCCACCCCTCCCGGTTGGTCCCAGTGGCCTCTTCTTAGTGTCTCCTGGCTGACATGGAATGTTCTAGAGGAAACGGGTGGGGACAGCTGAAGGAAGCTCCTCTCCAGGCCAGAGCACTGAGTTCCTGCAGGGGAAGGAAGCGCGCATTTTCCTGCCCTCCAACTTGGCCCAGGCGGCCTGGCAGGCAGCCCTGGGCGAGGGTTTCATTCATCAGCAGAGCCTGTGGTCATCTGGGCCAGTTGTCTTATTTAACTCTCCCATTTCTTCCTTCTACTGCAGAGAAGCTCACCAGGAGTTCAGAGACCAGTTTGGTTTAAAAAGCAAGGGTTTTTTCTTTCCCCCCCTTGAGGACCCACTATGTTCCAGGCACCGTGTTTGGAATTTTGTGTTAATCAGTGTTTGGAACTTTGTGTTAATCAGAGTTCATCCGGGACAGAAACCTTTTGAGGAAAGGATGTGAAGGAGGGAATAGAGTGTGAGGAAACTGAGCTGGTCCCAGATTACACAGGCGGTTCGCTGCAGAGCCCGCTTCGATACACTTGCTGGTGTAGCAGTGAGACTGTGGACAGGGTCCGTAACTTGGGAGAAGCCAGTCACTGTCTGTGTGGGGGGCAGCCCCCTGCCATGTGTTGGTTCGTCTGTGAAATCCAGCAGCGCTGCCGTGGGGATTCTGGGAGTTATGATACAGCGAGAGTGATGTGTAGATATCAACTGCTGTTCCTACAATTACATAAAACCGGAGTTTACGCAATGCCGAGCATCAATTTTTCTGGGAGACGTTTTGGGGACAGTCTCATTTAGGTTGAGGGAGAAACATTGTTTTAATTTTAAAATAATGAATATATATGGCCTTGCATGGGGATTTGACATCAGAGATAGTTCACCTTTGGGTTGGCTGTTTCTGGCCACACTCTCTGACCTGGGATGGCAGGGGATGGCAGGGGGTTGCGGGGGTGGGGGTCTGTGTTCACTCTCCTCTATAATTAGCCTCATTTAGGTGAAAGCCTGAGAATCAAGGTGCACTTTGCCCCTTTCATGGGCTCCTAGGAGGTCCCGGGACCTCACCTGCTCTGAGTCGGTGCCAGGGAGCCGTGTGTCCTAAATGCCTGTGATCTTAAGTAGCAATCCTCTGAATGACTTTCCAGCTCTGAAATTCAGAGAGGCCTCTTCCTTTCTGGCAGTCCTACCAGGATGACTGTCTTCCTGGCATGTCGGCCTGATGCCTGCCAAGTCCCTGCTTCTTCCTTTTCAGCTCTCCACCAGACTCCTCTCTCCGAGGCCCTCCGGGATTGCCGCAGAGAAGAACTCCAACTGCGCCTGCTCTTTGCTCTCGCCGTTCTTTGCGCAGCCCCAGCGTTTATCAGAGTCCTTGTCTGATTCGCTCGGGATTCATCCTGCTTACGTGTGGCCCGCACTGGGTATTCGCGGTGAACAAAACGGAGGGGGCCCCCGAGGATCTTACAGAAATTAACAGACAAAGAAATGCACGCATTCAAATTGTGATACAGGGGGCGAGGAAAGAATTGGGAGCTAGCAGCTGTCGACCTGGCAGTCTTCTGCGATAGGGCTGTGTCCCCAAGTGGTGGGGACACAGAAGACGTGGAATAAAGGCAGGAACAGTACGCACTTTCCTTGTTTGTGATCGGGGATGATAGCAGATCCTTAACCGACACAAAAACATTTCGAAGGGTCTGATGGTCTACCAATTTAATTTTAATCCTAGTAGCAGTATCACAAGATTCTTGCCCACTGATGAAGATCTAGGTGTCATATTTTTTTCCCCCTCTGTAGAAGAAAATTAAAAATTTGTTTCCAGGGGCTCCTGGGTGGCCCAGTGGGTTGAAGCCTCTGCCTTCGGCTCAGGCCCTGGTCTCAGGGTCCTGGGATCGAGCCCCGCATCGGGCTCTCCGCTCAGCGGGGAGCCTGCTTCCTCCTCTCTCTCTGCCTGCCTCTCTGCCTACCTGTGATCTCTCTCCCTCTGTCAAACAGATAAGTAGAATGTAAAGAAAAAAAAATTTGTTTCCATTGCATTAGCGGCATTTGGTTTTAATGGTTTTAAGTTTATAGAAAAAAAATTGAGCGAAACATACAGAGAGTTCAC
>CM053619.1:10432341-10456595 GCA_028646535.1 Procyon lotor | reverse complement strand
CTGAATATTTTTTTTTAAAGATTTTATTTATTTATTCAACAGAAAGGAGAGAGATCACAAGTAGGCAGAGAGACAGGCAGAGAGAGAGGGGGAAGCAGGCTCCCTGCTGAGCAGAGAGCCCGATGTGGGGCTCGATCCCAGGACCCTGAGATCATGACCTGAGCCGATGGCAGAGGCTTTAACCCACTGAGCCACCCAGGTGCCCCGAATTATCTGAATATTTTTAAAAACAAGCTTTTGATACAGTAATGTCTGCCCTTTTTTGAGTCATTAAGTAAATTAAGGTGATTAAGTAAATCACCTTACAGTAGGTCTAATAATTATTATAATTTTGAAGTAGTGATGAACGTAAATAATATTTGGGGATACTGCAATTCTGTGATATGTAAATATCTGTTGGTCTATTAGCAACCAAGCCACAGGTACTGATAGTATGACATGATGTGTTGCCTATATTCATAGGGAAAGATAATAGACAGTTTTAGTTGCAGGCTAATAAAAATAAAGGTATAATGTATTCCCATCCTAGGTCACAGCTCCCCTGTTAAGAACTCCCAAGAGAAGCAATGGCCAAAGGAGATTGTTGTGGGTTTTTTTTAAAGATTTTATTTATTTGTCAGAGAAAGAGGGAGCGGGGGGCAAGCACAAGCAGGGGAGCAGCAGAGGGAGCTTAGCAGGGAGCCTGATGTGGGACTCCATCCCAGGACCTGAGCTGAAGGTGGACCCCTAATCGACTGAGCCTCCCAGGTGTCCCGGAGATTGAATCCGGGAATCCTCTTTTTGCATCAACCCTGACAGCTCTCCTATATTTAGGCTCCTCCCCCAGTTTCCTGCACCTAGGAACTCCAGGGGGCATTTTAGACCAACTTAAGCATCTGTGCATACATACAAAGGGTCCTCACAGCCGCAGTCCCCACTCCTAGCATAGGGCTCCGGTTTCTGTGGTCGCCCTGTGTTACACGTTGAATCGTGTCCCCCAGAGGGCTTTGTTGAATTCCCACCCCCCAGCATCTCAGAATGTGGCCTTATTGGGAATTAGAGGCTCTGTGGTTGTACTTTGTTCCGGCGAGGTCATCCTGGAGTCCTCTTGGTCTCACTCCAGGACAGTAAGAGGCACAGGGAGACAACCATGCAAACACACACAGGAAGAAGGCCACATGAAGATGAGGACGGAGACTGGAATGATACAGCGTTAAGCCAAGGAGCGCCGAGGATTGCCTTGCGAACCCCAGCAGCCAAGAGAAGGGCATGGGACAGATTCCTCTCTGGGTCCTTCAGAGAGAACCTTGCCCTGTCAGCATCTCAGATTTGGACTTCTGAGCTCTAGAACTGCATAAGCCCCCCAGTTTGTAGTTAATGGATCCAGCAGCCCTAGAAGACTGATACCATGTGGTCTGATGGGTAATGGACTGCTGCCAGTGAGGCCACCATCCCTCCTGCCTGTGCACAGGTTGGGTCTGGCCCCAGGGGTCTGGTTACCCCCGGGGGTGGGCTCCACCAACTGTGACTGCCTCGAGCTGGGACTTGGCCCTGCCCTGTTTTAGGCCTTTCAGAAGTAACAAAAGCGAGCTGTGCCTCTGGGGACACGTAGGCAGAGCTTGTGGCTGTTAAAATTGGAGGGCTGGTACTCGAAGTGAGGGGGGAAGAAGTGGGATGCTTTGCATCTCATTTCGGTTGGAGGCTTTCCACAGCATTTCAGCCTGGGAATGAGAAAACAGATCAGTCAAAGAGACAGGCAGGGGTTTGGGCCCAGCCAAGTGGGCATAGTGGGTGAGGATTTACTTCCCTGGGGAGAAGACCCCGCTGTGGTGAGGAAGTACTCCTCCTGTGGGGGCCCCCAGAAGGGGGCAAAAGAACCACCCCAACTCACCCTGCAGCCAACTCAGACTCACAGTCCACATTCGGTGCTGTTTTGTTGCATGAATGAGGGCGACAGAGCCAAAAGTGGCTGCTGCTTGCTTTTCAGGGGGCCACAGCAGACTTTTAGCTCTGTGATTTAGTGGGGACTGCCATGGAAGGGGCCATGGAGTGTCCAGGATTGGCTGGCCTGGAAGGCCACAGACAAGAAAGGCTGTGGGAATCTGAGCCCCACATGAAAGGAGACTGCGAGCGGGAGCCACAGGATAGATAGGGTGCCTTACACAGTCTTAGAAAATGATTATGGAAATAAATTCACTCCCCCACCCCCCGTGCCAAACTGTACTGTAAGGCACTGGACTCTGCATTTCCCACGTGGGCACGTGATTGGTCCACTGTGCCATCGTTGTTCCTACTTCTTGTACCGAATCCTGCCGTAAACCTTTGTCCAGGTCATTTGTCATTTGTGATACCAGAGGTGCCCTTGTGCCCGGATGTGCTGTTGCTGACCATTCCTCAGGAGTTGGGGTCCTTTCTAGATCTCCTATGGTTCTAGTCGGTGGAAACCGCTTTGCAGGGTGGGCCAGAGGCAGGACCTGCGAGATCTGTGCGGGGAGGGGCGGTGGCTGCGCGTCGTTGAGGAAGTGTGAGGGTCACACTGTGGGGCCTTAGGTTGAGGCCGGGGAGGCCGGGCGTTGGTGCGTGGGCCGCTGTCAACGCTCGAAAGTTAGTATGTGGTCCATAAAGGTGGACCAACACCCGCCATGGTCCCAGCACCGTCCTGCGGCCACCCAGGTGCATCCTGGGACCACCGAGGTGCATCCTGGGAGCTGCGGTCTTCATGCACTGAGGTGCATCCTGGGAGCTGCGGTCTTCATACGGGTAACAGGTGGAGCCCCACCCCTCCAGGATGCGAAGAGGGTTGAAATCCTGTGGGGAGGCTAGGGGGCTGGGTTCCAAAGAGGAGCTGGGTGGGGAGGCGCGAGAGAATTCGCAGACGTGCGGTGCCAGGCCGCTGCAGGTAGAAGGTGTGCGGGAGCGACGTTTCCCGGGAGGAATTCTGGAGGCTGACCCCAGCGGCCAGAAAGCGTCCAGGTTCCCAGAGGCTAGAGAGTGAGTTTCGTGGAGGGATGTGGTGGCAGGTGAGCCGGGAAGGGTAGTTCGGGCCACATTGTGGATGACCTTGAGCGTGGCCTTGGGTTTTTTGTTTCCCCCCCCCCCTTTGGCAGTGGGGGAGCCCTTGGAGGTTTTTAAACAAGGGAATCCCATGTCCTGACCTGAGCTCTAAGGATGAGCTCGCTGGCTGCAAGCGAAGGGTGTGAGGCCTCAGGAGGTCCAAAGGCCAACTGCCAGGCTTTATAGGAGAGGCCGAGAATGGAACAGGGCGGAGAGGGAAGAGTCACCCAGGGAAGCAGATCTGTCAGGACGCCCCCTGACAGGGTGGGTTCTAGGGGCATTTGTCAGGCAGTGGCTTCCTCAGGGCGCCTCCTCTCCCAAACCCTCAAGCCCTGCCTCATGCATAATTAGCCCAAGACACCACAGAAAGAGAGGTTCCCTCTGGTTTCAGACAGGCCTCCGAGGCTTCTCATCTGGCTCTTTGATCCTCCGGGGCAGCGTGACAGGTGGAGGGAACGTGGATGTCTCCACTCCCTTTATCTGGCTATTAGCATGTCGCCCGTATCATGGTAACCGAACAGATGTCAGGGCCTGTTGCTAAGGGTTCCCTGGAATATTAATACCTGGGCGTAGAACTGAGGGCTCTTACAGGCGTCTCGGAGGCCTTGGGAAGCACCAGCTTGGGGGCAAGTATTTTTTATATTCATCCCTGCTTTTTCTCCCTCCTTTAGACCCTCGCCTCCTCCCCTGCCACCCCAGCCCCTCACAGCAAGCTTGTCTCAGGAAGGCAGACTGGGTGGTAGAGGGGTAACGGCCCCTCTGCCCTCCCGCTCGGGGCAGGCATGGCCAAAGGCCCACAGCACTGGGCCCCCCCGGGGGCTGGAAGCAGGCTATGAGGTCTCCCCAGTGCTGCTCACTGGATGTCAGTTCAGATTTGGCACCGGCATGAAGCCCCTTTCCCAGCTCTGCATAGGCCACGGGAGGCTCCGGGCTCTCCCCCAGCCCTCTCTCCTCACTCGGGCACGGGGGTGGAGGCAGACCGCTTCTGCTTGCCCCCTGTGTCTCCTGTTTCCCTCCTGTGTCTGGGCTTTTGGCCTTCCCACGGCTCACAGGTTTGAAAGTCCAACTCCACAAACAGCTATGGGAGGGGGTTTGGCGGGATACTGAGGCCAGGATCGGGATTTTATTTACCAGATATCATTTGTATCGGTTATTTGTTGCCACGATAATGCTGTGTAACAACCACCCCCAAACTTGGTTAGACATTTATTTCTCATTCCCGAGTCCGTGTGCCAGCTGTGGCCCTTGGCTGGACCATACATTCCGTTCATCATACTTCAGCAGCTCAGAGAAAACCTGAGCGAACCTGCATGTTCGCTCGTTCTCTCCGTGGCTCTTTGGAGCCAGCACCCTGCACTAGCTGGTGACTGTGTTGGCCTGTGTATGCAGTGTCCCCTCCTAGGCCCTGTGGCTTTTCAGAGCCCTTCCGTTTGGCATGCTTCATTCCCACTGTTTTCTCTGCATCCGTTCTTTTCTTCCCACAAGGTTATCTATCCACCACACACCTGGGGAGTCATCGTCCCAGTCGTCTCCATGGGAGTCTCCCCAAAACAAAATCAAGGAGGCAGAAAATGCCAGAGTCTAAAGGTGGGAGATGGAACCACACCAAAGAAAAGGTCATTAGCTTTGGTAATAGGGCATTTGCCTCTTGTCCCCACCCTGGCCCTGGCAGGCAGAGCAGAGAGTCCCGGGGCGTGTGTGGATAGAATCCTTCGCAAAGAGCAGATGGGTTTGCAGCTCCCCGCCCTCTGTGGCCTCAGAGACGGGCTGGGCTGCAGTGTGTCCTGTTACAGTGTTTAAGCAGTTAAAGTGGTTTGGAAGGCTGGGAATCTGCCCACAGTGTTTTCTTGGATCAGTGATGATTTGGGCTGCTTGGTCCACAGGAGCGTGCTCTCCTCTCATCCTCACCAGGAGCCTAGGTGCAGGGGGAGCCCTCACCCCCCGTTTGGAGGAGAGATTGGCTGGAGGGGTGTTACCTGACCACCTGGGTCACTTGGGGCTCTGCACTTGATCTTAGCCAAAAGGCTGAGAAGCGATAAGGGGCTCTGGATTTATGTCCGTGTTCACTTTACTAGATTCTGAGCGCAGGAAGCCCTTTAAGGGGACAGAAGATTTGTTTCAAGTAGATCTGAATGTTTGTGGAGAGGACCCCTTGTTTTAGTGATTACGACACTGTGTGAATTATAAAACCAACTTGGAGATTTCCAGATAGGTTTTAAGATCTGGGATCAAAAATACAAAATCCACATGAGGCTAATGGGACACTTCGAAAGTGCCCGCTGTCCCTTCAAAAGTAGAATTCTAGAAGCACCTTGGAGAGAATAGGCCGAGGCCTGCACCTGATAGCTTTGAGAGACTGTGAATGTCACTGTGGTCAAAGTTGTCTCGACAATATAGGAGAAAAAGTGTACTTTCCCTTTGGGGAATTTATCCTAAGGAAATGATCGGAGATAGGCACAGAGGCTTATCCCCCAGAGATCCATTTTACTGTTGAGTATAAATACAGTAGAACAAAATTGGAAATGATCTGTGGACTGCCAAGCAGGACAATGATAAAATATATCCAGAATGTGGGGCACCTGGGTGGCTCAGTGGGTTAAAGCCTCTGCCTTCAGCTCAGGTCATGATCTCAGGGTCCTGGGATCGATCCCCACATCGGGCTCTCTGCTCAGCGGGGAGCCTGCTTCCCCCTCTCTCTCTGCCTGCCTCTCTGCCTACTTGTAATCTCTTTGTCAAATAAATAATAAAATCTTTAAAATACATATATATATATATATATATATCTCCAGAATGCTAAGTCAAACGATTAAAAATCATGTTTTTGAGGAATTTTAACGTGGGAAAGTAGAATGTGATAAGAGGACAGCAAGCAGGATGTGTGGCAAGAATCCAATTTTATTTGAAATCTCTACAGAAATACCTGGAAAAAAAAATGGGAGGCCTTACATTGAGATGTCAGGAGTCTCCATGTGGGGTGGGCGATGAGTGAGTGCGGGCTGGTGTTGCTTGTGATCCCCTGCTGTGCCCAGTGGAGACAGCTGCTTGCTGTTACTGCAGCGTTTGTTTGCAGTGACTAATAACCAGGGTGGCTGAGCTTTGGACTTTAGGAAGAATTGAATCTCCCTGGAAGCCCGAGTTTGTTTTCACAGATCTGCCTCAGAAAGTTGCCTGAGTCTCATGAACTCCTCCACAGAATTGTCTCAGGAAATGATCACCAGGCATTTCCTGTTCCCCTGTTCCTGGTCCCCCAGGGGGGTAGGGGGTGGGGGGTTGTCCCCTGAGCCCAGGCCCGAGGGCACAGCCTCCAGGCTGCTTGGAGGGGAGGAGGCCCAGCTGTCAAGCCACTGGGTGCTGATGACCCTGTGGGGAGTCCTGAGGAACAGACTGTCTTGTGAGTGAGCAAGTCGCAGAGCATGGTTGGAGCCCAACTCTGCCCTGAGCACGTTTGACTTGTTGTCTGCATTGTTGCTTGTCTGGGAAGGGCCGTCTCTCTGCTGAAGTCAGTTCCACTAAGCAGAGAGTTGCTGGGCACCTGCTTCACAGCAGACCCTGTGCTGGGCTCCGGGGATGGGAGGGGAGGAGGACACAGGCTCCCGAGGGAGGAGATGGGAGCGTGCAGTCAGTAGAGTGGGGGACTCTGGGTTCCCAGGTCTGAGCCCACCTCCCACAGGACAAGTCTCCTTCCTCGGCGGAACGTGTGTGCAAATGTGCACAAATGCACACCAGTTATCTCTCTCCCTCGGGCTCTTCCCCTCATGGCCAGAAGGACAGGCCCTGGGTGCCTGTTTTCCCTTTGTGTACAGGGGACGCCAGAGCTCCGTGCAGCCAGCTTTCCATAGACCCTGCTGCCTTGCTTCTCTCTCGGCCCTTGGCTCAGTCCCTCTTTCCCCCTGGAGAATGTGTGGTTTGCATTTCCTGTCTTTTCCGTGCCTTCTCTAAGCCCCTGTTTGGTTCCCTCTTCGGTTGGTTTTTGACCCGGACAGATTGGAGTTTGTTCATACAAGAGTGTAGTCCACATCCAGCTTCCAGGGCCCTGCCCTTGTGGAATCTTTAAGGACCCAGCTCTCAAGTGTGCTCGGGCCTCCTCCCGGATCCCCCCACTGGAGGGGAGCAGAGCCCCAGCAGGTGTGTGTTGGCTGGTGGTGAGCGCATAGCTTGGTGGATGAGTCCCTGGGTGAAGACGGTTCAGGAAGGACAGGGCTTGGCTGGCAAGTCTGGGATCTGGCGGCTCAGACTGAAGAGCTTTGGAGAACCTAAGCTGGCTGTTTGCAGTTTCCTAAAATGTGGCTCCTCGAGCTGCCCTTCCTCTCCCGCCATCTGTCTCGAGGTTGCTCTGTGTGGGCGGAGGACAGCTGTGCCTTGTGAGATGTGCGTGGCAGCCTGGGCGGAAGCCTGAGTTCTCTCCTGGAGCCACCCCTGTGGACATGCTCAGCTGTGATCTTAGCAGATCTTAGCATTGATGAGGACCCTGCCAGCCAGCATTCACAGCCCGAGGCCCCAGGAGATGACATCGGGCTGCTGGCCTTCCCTGAAGCTCAGGAGCAAGAGGGCTGGGGGGCAGGGGGAAGCCTTCCTGCTCCCAACCCGGGGAGGGGGGGATCTAGGTTGGGGTGGGGCTCAGTTCCCACCTCCCAGGTTGGGGTAGCCACCAGTCTCCTGCCCCCTCCCCTGCCCCCACCTACGTTTCCCCACTGCTTGTCGGACTTACTCAGGGCCGTTCCTCCATTCTGTGTGTCTCAGCCCCTTCAGTGCCTCTGAGAAAACATAAGCCCAAGGAATCTTCCTGGAACTGACTGGAACTGACTGGTTCCTGGCCTTCCAGTAAGTTTGCATAAAAGCCAGACTTTCTCAGATCTTTTCTGTTCTCCTTGAGTCTTCTTTCCCCCTCCCTCGCTGCCCCCAAACCCTTCCCTCCACCCTACGGCGCAAGGTGACCCCATGCAGACATGACTGTGAAACAAAGGGTTATTAGACCAGCGAGGTTAGCTGTGTGACCTTTCCTTCGTCTCTTAACCTTTCTTGTTTCTCCTCTGTCCACCAGAAAAAATAGTGATGAGATTTAGAAAGAACAGAACAGAACAGAATAGCCTGTGGGTGGTTGCAGAGTTGTTTCAGCTAAAGTTTTAAAAAGAAAAGAAGAGGAATAGAATTCAAATGGGTCAGAGGGAAAAATAAATGTCAGCTTGGGGGTTCTCTTGCCAGTGATCCCCAAGGATCTTGCCTCTCTAGGAAGTGACCCAAAGGGGACAAAAGGGGTTCATTCCATAAAGATTGATTTCGGCTTGTGAGGAACTGCTGCATCTCCTTTCCACCTGTGCTGTCTTCTCCTGGATGTCCCCACCTGTCCTCACCATAAAGGAGGTGGAGGTCTGAGCCTGAGAGCACAGGACCCCTTCTTTCTCCTCAACCCCGCCCCCATCCCCCCAGCTCCATACACTCTTGGTTTAGAAGCTTCTGCAGAAGATGGAATCCCCACCCCGAGGTTCCCTGGCTTGCTCCAACCCTCTGGGGTCACCACTGGTGTGCCCCTGCTTCTGTGAGGGTGCCTGGTAGAGCAGAGGCCCCCTCCCCCTCCTCACTGTGTCCAGCTGCCCCTTGTCAGGCAGGAAAGCTCAGGACCCTCCAGTCCTGGGAGCCGTGGCCTGGGACATGGCGCCCCCTGTAGGTCGTGGCAGGAGCGGTGGCACTTGGGAGGTGATTACAAATGGCCAATTGGCCGCCCAGTTTACCCAGGCACGTTCTCTCCTGGTCAGGGAGACCCTCATCACTTCCATTTCTTGAAGATCCTAGAGTGTTCTTTTAAACAATAATAAACATGGCTAATGAATTGTAGTATGATCTAAACATTCCCTTGGAACAGAGTAATACTTTTCACACCCGCATAGCAGTGTGATTATGCCTTTCACAAGGTAACAAATTCTGAAAAACAACAAAACCGCAGAGCACTGAAGACTGGAAGCGGGACGCTGGTTTACAGTTGTTTGATGAGTGTGTCATTTTTGACCCTGTCTGTGTTTTCCTGGATCATATGTTAGCATTTGGGAGAAGGTCAAGACTTTCGATTTGAGGAGGCCTTTGGTGATGATGGCATCCTCGTGCTGGGCCTGGCCATGGGGTCTCCACAGGTGGCACTGTAGGGTCTGGATGTGCACGGGTCTCCCTCCCAAAGTGGCCCACAGTGGAGAGCAGGTGCTTGGATGTGCTGCATGGGATAGAGAGACCACTGCAGTCAAGGTCATGGGTTTGGTCTCTGTGTGGGTCAGTTAGCTACAGCCAACACACTGCCCCCTGCTGGTCATCATAGAAATCGGTGACATTTCTCAAACCGTGATCCCCGGATCCCTGGAGGGGTCTCCAGCACCTTTCAGGAAATCCACAAGGTCAAAACTATTTTCATAATAACGAAATGCTGCAGCCCATTCTCTCACAAATGTACGGAAAAGGAAGAGTTCATGAATATGGTTTCCGATGCCACATTACTACTAAATCTTTAAGAAGCTACTATCTGTTGAACCTGGTACACTAGGAAAGAAGAATATCCACCATTACCTGGAAAGACTGTTAAAATACTCCTCCTTTTCCCAACCGTAGTACATATTTGTGAGAGTCTAGACGTCCGTCATGCACTTGAACAAAACCACAGAATCACAAAAGATTGAACAAAAAATCAGATATGAACATCCAGCTAACTTTTGTTAAACCAAACACAGATTTTTAAAAATGTGAAACAAAGCCATTATTTTCACTAATTGTTTTTATTTTGAAAATGTGGCTTGCTTAATGAAACATGTGAACATCTAATGGGTTTATTTTTTGATGAATCAAAATTAAATTTTTTTCTCAGTTTTAATTTCTAATGTATCAATAGATACAGCCCACATAATTTGGTGTTCTCAAAAACTTTTTATAACCATTTAATGAGAGATATAGTTCATATACCATAAGATTCACATTCTAGAAGGATGCAATTCATTGGTTTTAGTTTATTCTCAAAGTTGTGCAACCATCAACCATGACCTAATTCCAGAATATTTTCATGACCCCAAAAAGAAACCCTGAACCCATTAGCAGAAACTCATTCCTTCTTGCCGCCCGCACTCCAGCCCCTGACAGCCATTAGTCTACTTTCTGCCTCTGTGGATTTGCCTGTTCTGGACATTTCTTGTAAATGGAATAATACAACATGTGGTCTTTTGTGACTGGCTTTTTTTTTTTTAGTAGGCTCTGTGCCCAACTAAACGTAGAGCTTGAACTCACGACCCTGAGATCAAGACCTGCGCTGAAATCAAGAGCTGGACATTTAAGCGACTGAGCTACCCAGGCCCCCCTTTTTTGCCTGGCTTCTTACACTTAGCATGTTTTCAAGGTTCAGCCATGTTATATCTATATCAGTATTTTACTTTTAATGGCCAAATATTCTGTTGTGTATGGATAACTCCATATAATCTCCATTTGTCAGGTGGCAGACATTTGAATTAGTTCCACTTTTTGGCTGTTGTGAATAATGCTGCTATGAACATACAAGCTTTTTAAAAAAGATTTTATTTATTTATTTGACAGAGAGCATAAGCAGGGGGAGTGGCAGGCAGAGGGAGAGGGAGAAGCAGGCTCCCTGTTGAGCACGGAGCCCGATGCGGGGCTCGATCCCAGGACCCCGAGATCATGACCTGAGCCCTTGAAGGCCAACGCTTAACTGACTGAGCCACCCAGGCGCCCCACCAACCTCAGTAGTTTTTACGAGTATGAAGGATTCTTGTGTTTGAGATCTGTTGGTCTAGATGGGATGGGGCCAGGGCAGTGTGACTAACTCCGTGTAGCCCCTCATCTTTGCTCTGGGATTGCGTCACACATGGCCTGCTTTCTGCCCAACACACACACTCACACGCATGCACACGCGCGCACACACACACATTCCCTTCAGCATACGTGCTTGGTACCCTTATGCTAGATCATCAAGGAGCTTTGGGGGCAAGTAGAAAGGCAGCTGAGCTAGACACGCACATTAAAGCACCAGGAGGTTCTGGAGCAGGGTGGCCTCCATGCTGGATTCCCGAGGGTGCCGTCTTCCTTATAGTCCTGGCTTTAGCTACTGCTCCCCACCCCCTTTCCTGCCCTGGGGAGCACTGTGATGGTCAGCAGAACGTGTTGGGGAGCAGAAGCCGTGAGGGTAGCCAACTTTAGCTGCACTCGTGGGCCTGGGGCGGCACAGTGGGCCGCCCAGGCTTGGGAGTGGCATAGGGCTTCCTGGGCCATCTAGCTGTGTGCCCCGAGACCCCAGCCCCTCCTTCTTGGCCCTGTGCTCCGCACGGTAGGGGCTGTACTCGGGAGTGGCAGGAGTCAAGTGCCCTCCCCTTGTGCCTCTTCTCCTTTCTGCTTCTAACTTCTGATGTCCTGCCAGTCACGTCCAATCTGGTCACCTAACTGCATGAGCCACCTAGTTCCCCCTCCCCGAATTATGATCCTTTAGAAAGAGGAGCTTTGAGGGAACAGTATTTAGCCAGAGGATTCTGACGGCAAGGCATCCGCAGGCGGCCGGGGACGGGGATGGAAGTGCCAGTGCTTGGCACCTGACGGTCCCTGGCTGCCGTCTGCACCCCAGCTGATGGCGTGCTTTTGATCGTTCCCCCTTGTCCCCTCAGATGTGACTCCCTGCCCTGGCTGGGCGCTCCGAGCCATGGCTGACACCATCTTCGGCAGTGGGAACGACCAGTGGGTTTGCCCCAATGATCGGCAGCTCGCCCTGAGAGCCAAGTGAGTACCTCCCAGGCCCTGGCGGGCCTTCCCTTCCCTCCCTCTCCCCGCTTCCCTCCTGTTGGGGGCAAGATTCAACATCAGGGACCCAGAAAGAGAAGTTTGGGGACAAGGGCATGTCTAATGCCCACCGCACTCTGGGCCCCAAGGTCGGCACTCAGCAGCCATTCACTCCTTTGACTACCGTGTGGAATTTACCCTCATTTCTCGGAGGAGGAAAGGGAGGCTGGGCTCCTTGCCCAGTGGCAGGCCTGGGACCCACGCCCAGGCACCCGTGACTCCCAGGCCTACAGCAGACTGCAAGGGGCCAAACCACTTCCTCTGTCTTCTCTGGTGAGAGTGTAAATCCCCCTGTCACTGAGCCTTCAGCGTCTGAGCCCCTGGAGGTGAAGAGCCTTTGATACCCGGATGCCCACTTCACGTGACGGCCTCGAACTGAGAGGACCGAGCAAAGGTGGGGCAAGTGAACCCCGCTGGGCTGTGACACTCAGCCAGCCTCGAAGCGTCCCCAGTCTCCTCCAGTACCCTATCAGAGTCTCTCTGGTTCTGGTGTGTCCCCTTCGGCTCCCAGTTTTCCAGTTATCCCTCAGCCTGGTGACCCCTCAGACCAATCAGGTCAGGCCATCTGTACCCATCTTCCCCCTGTGGCCGGAGACCAGGGCCTCCCGGATGCCTCTCCTGCCTTCCTGGCTTCCCTGTCCATGCTGGGATTTGGAGGCCCCTGGTGTCTGGTAAGCCCCAGAACGCCTCTTCATCTGTCACGCCACGCCAATTATGGGAGCCAGCATTTCCCAAAGGGAACCAAGTTCAAGAAATTTGCAATTAGATGTTACAGGCCTGCAGGGAACAGAGCTGAAACATCAAAGAGGGCTAGAAAAATTGATCCGAAACGCCCAAGAGTGGAGTCCTCCATGATTTGCGGGCATCTCTGTGCATCGGTTAATTTGTCCCTCTCTCCAGGTTGGCTCGGCTCCTTTCAGCCCCCTGTGCGGCCCCCGCCGGGGAGAGACCAGGGAGGAAGCCAGCTGCTCTCCCTCTCTGCCCCATGCCGGGCGTGATGATGTGTCCTCCCTGGCAGGATACAAGGAGCTGGGGAGAGCTGCGCCAGTGTGACCCCTGGCAACCGCTCTGGCATTTCCTTCAGTTCTCCTTGACCTTGTCTTGCCCTCAGCAGCAGCCAGAAGCTGTTGTAACGTCCTTTAGTAGAGCAGATGCTTTTATCTCCTCCCCAGGGTGTGCCGCCTTGTAACGCCAGACTCCTGATAATGCCAGACTCCGTAAAGGAGAATACTACAAATCTTGTGTCCGGGGGCTGTGCCCTGAGGATTCCTCTGGGAGGCCTGGGGGAGTTGCCTTCCCTGGCTTCGGCTCAGGTCTGTCCTCCAGCACCATCGGACGTTCTCTAAACCCCTACTAGGTGCCAGGCACTGACTGCACAGTAGTGAACAAGACCGATGTGGTCCTTTGTCTTAAGGCACTGGCAGGGAGAGGGGAGCATTGTACATGGAATTACCCCTGTGTAGCTACTTCGACAGCAGAAACAGGCAGTGGGGGTGAAGGCAGATGCTAATTAAATCTGGGGATTTGGGGAGGCTTCCCTGAGAATGTGAGGTTTATGTTGAGTCCTGGAGTAGGGGTAGATGTTAGATGGAAATAGTGGGGAGGAGCTTCTAGGCAGAAGGAACAGCAAGTACAAAGGCCCTGAGGTAGAAGGAACAGGACATGTAGAGGGCCTGGCAGGCGGCTTGAATGCAGAAGGTGAATGGGGTGAAAGGAAGTTGGGGAAGTGGGCAGGGGCCCGATGGTGTAGGGCTGGTTGTCCAGACTCACATTCTAGAGGGGGAGACAGAGGGTCCTACTTGGTCTTGAAATGTTTAAGCCCCATGATGGAGCTATGTCTGGGGCATCTGGAAACTCTGAGAATGGACTCAACCCATCTTGGAGGGGATCTTTACCAGGAATTTGAAAGAAGTTTTTAAAAATTTAATTTAATTCATTCATTCATTCATTCATTCATTCATTCATTCATTCATGAGGGTGAGGGCATGAGCACGGTGTTGGAGGGAAGAAGAGGGAAAGAGAATCTCAAGCAGACTCCATGCTGAGCACAGACCTTGATGTGGGCCTTCATCCCAGGACCCTGGGATCATGACCTGAGCCAAGACCAAAAGTCGGACACTCACCCTACTGAGTCACCCAAGCAGCCCCTAAAAGAAATCTTAAAAAGGAATAGGAGTGACCCAGTGGAAAGGGGATTTAGGAAGGTGGGCAGTCACTGCAGGTGGAGGGCACAGTGTGGGCCAAGGCCTAGAGAAGACAGCACACAGCCCAGGGCATACCGTGTGAGACCAGGCCAGCGGAGAAATG
Source organism: Procyon lotor (assembly GCA_028646535.1). Lineage (NCBI taxonomy): Eukaryota > Metazoa > Chordata > Mammalia > Carnivora > Procyonidae > Procyon > Procyon lotor. Next base: position 10,442,444 of record CM053619.1, on the reverse strand, counting down.
AAGGCTCTGTACCCGGGGGGCCCTATTGACAGGTGCCAGGGGCCACTGAAGACTTTTCCCTGGGGCTTACAACCATGTCTGCATCTGGCAGCCATAAGCGGGCCACCTTTGGTGGCATGGAGGGGCGTTCAGGGGAACGAGAGGCTCAGTGGCAACCAGGGCCATGTGGGAGTTGCGACCTGACCGGGCAGGGGCAGTGGGATTGGGGAGGAGGTTGACTGAGAGGACAGGTTATCAGGGTTTGGTCGGTGACCAGATGGAGGCAGAAAGGGAGGCTGAGAGGATGACCCCGAGAAGCCTGGCGGGGCTGCCAACAGCCGTGGGCCCTGGACTGCATCTAACCGCTCTCACCCTCCTTAATCCGCTGAGAAAAGGGGAGGCCAAAGGGGAGGCCAGCCTTATAGGATGACAGGAGGGTCTGGGGCGAGGAGGTCTGCCGTGCCCCGGGCTGGTGCCAGGCCCAGAGCTAGCTGGGTGGGAGTGCCACCCTCCAGGACGGATGGCGGTGCTGGTGCCGTGCCCTCCCGTTTCTGTGTTCCCGGGCCTGCCTTTTCCCCGTGGGGTGGGGGGCCTGAGCGTGGGGACCCTGTTCTCCAGTTCTCCTTCCCTGGCCCAGGGGCTCACACACGGAGGGTGTCCTGACCAATCCCTGATTACCTGAATCCCTGAAATGCTCAGATGGAGAAAACCTGCAGCTCGGGGTGGGCGAGTGTTGCTTTTCAGGACCTAAACCCCTCAAATCTGCTCAGTACACAGAGGAAAGGTGGGCATGTGCGCCTGCCCACTCCAAGGACTGGCCTCCCTTCCTCTGTCTCCCGGCCCTGCCCCTTTCCTGCTGTTCTCTTCCCCTGGCCCTATGAGAACCGCTTCCAAAAGTGTTGCTCTGGGGCAGTGCTTCTTTTTGACTTGGAGACATAGGCAGTCTAGAAGTCTGGATGCCCTCGCTACAGCACCTTACTTTAGATCTTTGCGCCTTTGCATGTGTGGCTTTCCCTGCCTGAGCACCAGAGAAATAATCTCGGGGGGAAACACCTGTCCGTCCTGCAAAATCCTGCAGGAGCACTGTGCCTTTGGTCAAGCCATTCCTGATGGTTCTGCCCGTGAGAATTATAATCATCAGTAACTACCCCTGGTGAAGTGATTGGGCATTTGCTGTGTGCAGAGTACTTTGTATACCCTGCCTCCTTTACTCCGCACAGCATCCCTTAAAGGGACAGATCAGGAAATCGGGATGAGCCCACATTATCATGGCTGGGAAGGGACCGAGCCAAAGGTAAGACCATCCAGTGGACCCTGGTCTGAGCCCTTCCCCTTAACCGGCCTGCTGGACTTGCAGAGGAAGGCCGTGTTCTTTAGCTCTCCTGACATATACCGCATGGATAGTAGCCCGGATGGAGCAGTGAAGTAAGACCACCAGTGTCCATCCGTGTCAGGGAACCACCAGGGCGTCCCCGTCCTCACCCTCACACCCTGTGTCCTGCATCGGAGACTCTTGCTTACTGTCACTTCTTTAGGGAAGCCCTTCTAGAACTTTCCTTCTAAACAGGTTAGTTCCCTTATTTATACAGGCCCCTAAATGTCCACCTGCGCGTATCCCTGGCAGCCTGTCCTCGACACCAACCGAGCCTGGCCTCGTAGCGGATGCCCAGTGAACAGGTCACGAATGAGTAGCTCTACTGGTTTTGCATTAAATAAATATTGATGTCAGCGATTGGTTGTGTCCCCAACCCCATTGTCATTCTTCGGGGCGGTCACTCTGCCCTCCTGCCCACCTCCATGTTCCTACTACCTGTCACAGAATGTCTCAGACAGGCCGAGACGCTGGGCAGAGAGTTGGGGCTTGGTCCGCAGCTGCCCCTCACATTCCCTCCAGAAAGATAGGAAGGGTGTGAGTTCCCTTCGGCCCCGGTCGCAGCCTCCGGAGGTGGCTCTCCTGCCACCGCGCCTACCCTCGCTGGCTCTCCTCCTGTGCGGCGGAGTCACCCTCCTGCCCTCAAACCCTCTCGTTTCCAAACGGCTGTGTGCACCTTTTACATTCAGGGTTCGTTTTTGATCTAATTACCATTCTTTCCCATCCCACAGTAAGCTCCATTTCACTTAGACTCTGCAAAGCTCAGTTTTTTTGGTTTTTTGTTTTTTTAAGATTTTATTTGTTTATTTGAGAAAGAGAAGGAGGACAAGGGGGGAGAGGGGCCCAGGGAGAGAGAGAAGTGGGCCCCCGCTGAGCAGGGAGCCCGACGACACGGGGCTCGATCCCAGGACCTGGAGATCATGACCTGAGCCGAAGGCAGACGCTTCACTGACTGAAACACCAAGGCGCCCCCAGATCTGTCTTGTTGATCTTCCACGCTCTCCCCTTGCAGCCCTCTGTGCTGTGGCAGTGGCCTTCTCCGTCTCTCCAGTGTGTGGCACCCATGGTGCTAAGGTCGCCCTGCCGTCTTTGTGGGGCCCGGTGGCTGGCAGGTGTCAGGGCCAGCATCCGAAGCCTCTGCCCTGTTCCTCAAACCCCTCTTCTGCACACACAGCAGCTGGGCTGTCCCCAGACGGTTCTGGGTGGGGCGCCTCGCGGTATGGCAGGGCTGCCTGAGGTTGCCCTGCGGTGGCCTCAGCCCGGCCATGTGCTTTCTTCAGGCTGCAGACGGGCTGGTCCGTGCACACCTACCAGACAGAGAAGCAGAGGAAGAGCCAGTGCCTCAGCCCCGCCGAGGTGGAGGCCATCCTGCAGGTCATCCAGAGGGCAGAGCGGCTGGACGTCATGGAGCAGCAGAGAATCGGGTAAGGGCTGCTTCTGAGCTGGGGCAGAGCGGGATCCTGGAGAGGGAAGCAAAGGCATTTAGTGTCAGATCCGAGGGCTGAGAGTGGCGCCCTGGATCCTAGCGCTGGCTTTCGGCAGTGGGAGGGAGTCCGCTCTGCCTGAACACCCATGGGGTGCAGACATGTCACCCAGCCCCTCAAAGCCTCAATACACTCCTCTGTAAGACGTAGACAGTGGCTCCTGTGTGGGCCCTAGGCCGTGCCAGGGGTTGGAATGAATGAGTGTGGTGAAATGCATTCGGGGCTCTTCAGCTCCGCACATGTGAGGGTCCGCTCTGGTCCGGCCAGCGGAGGGATTTGAGCGGAAGTTGAGCTTGGACCATCCTGCCCCAACAAGGACCCCATACCAAGAGGAGGTGCTCTCCCGCTTATTCTAAGCTCTTCTCCTGGCGTCCAGCGTCCAGATCCAGACTTCAGACAGTTTGACGGTGTCTCTTTTTTAAGTTTGTTGAATTGCAAAAGCAGTTCATACCTCCTAGAAATTGGAAAGACAAGTAGGCAAATACAAATGCAGTGCATGGCATCGAGCAGGATTTAATTTGCCTCTGATCTCCTTGTTCTCCTATTCATCTTTTTTATTAAATATGTGATCATTAAAAAAGTCAGACATTGTACAATTGCACAGCTCGGAAAGCAGAAGCACCACTACAAGGCCCCTGCTGTCCAGTTTATTGTTTGTGCCTCAATAATATGGACATATTATTACTGTCGTTTTATTACAGAAAGGGTGTATATCAGACAGACCAGTTGTCTGTAGCTGTTCGCATGTAAGCTGGCTAACCCTGCCCTCTGCCGGGGTCCTCCTGCGAGGAACTGTGCAGCCCCAGGCTCATGATTGACAGGCCAGCGCCCGCATCCCTCAGGCTTCCCCAGGAGGGCATGCTGGGAGCCGGCGAGGGGTGTTTCATATGGGCTCCCTGATGCGGCGGGAAGTGTGGGCACCCGCTCATCCATCTGTCTGCGCCCCTCCCCTCCCCCCCGTGAACACTGGGTTTGACAGAGATATGGAATGACCCAGAAGGCAGTGCCTCAGACTAAATTTCTCAGAAGGAGGAGATGTAGCCGTATGTTTCCAGGAGTTAGACGGTGATCCCTGTGAACAAGGAGTTCGGGCCAGAGCTCAAGCAGCTGAGCTTGTTCCTGGGGCCTTGAAGGTCCCTGGGTGAGGGACAGTGGAAGGGACCTCTGTGGAAGTCAGAGGGCGTGTAAGCAGAGACAGCTTCCCCTTGGCCCCCAGGCAGAGCCTGATCACCTCAGGAGAGAGGATAGAGAGAGGGGGCCCTAGATGTTGGGCCCTCGACTCTGCCTCTTAGGAACTGTGTAATGCTGGTGGGAAGTGACTTTACATCTCTGAGCCTCAGTCTTCTTATTTTTAAAATGGAGGGAAATAGCATCCTCCTCCCTGGGATGTTGAGGTAATGTTCCTGCACTCTGTCCTGTGTTCCTTCATTCAAGAATTTTCCCTGCGTGTCCCCTGGGGACTGGAGATATAGTGGCCAACAAAACAGAGGTGGCCACCAGTTTTGTGAGGGTTGTAGTGTTGCCACGGAAAGGGGGTCATGGTGGGCTGAGGGGCCATGGGACCCTGAGGAGAGTCACCTACCCCAGGCTTAGCAGGGTTCAGGGATGGCTCCTGGCCCCCCGGCATCAGAGGTTTAAAGGGAAGCTTATTTTCTTTCTTCCTCCAGCTTCTTCATCCACCCACTTGCTCAAACCCAAACCTCTGCATCATCCCAGATCTACCTGTCACTGACCTCCTGTACCCCATTTCCATGGATGCTGCCTAAGTGCCCCTTTGCTGGGCCTCCCAGCATCCACTGTTGGCTTCCTCACCTGCACTCCTTTGTTGTAGTCCCAGCTTTCCACGGCGGCTAGAGTGAGTGTTAAAACTGCCACATGGGGCGCCTGGGTGGCTCAGTGGCTTAAAGCCTCTGCCTTCGGCTCAGGTCATGATCTCAGGGTCCTGGGATCGAGCCCCGCATCGGGCTCTCTGCTCAGCAGGGAGCCTGCTTCCCTCTTTCTGCCTGCCTCTCTGCCTACTTGTGATCTCTCTCTCTGTGTCAAATAAATAAATAAAATCTTTTTAAAAACACCAAAAACAAAAAAACTGCCACTTGGGGGGCACCTGACTGGCTTAGTCAGAACAGCCTGTGACTCTTGATCTTGGGGTCCTGAGTTTGAGCCCTACGTCGAGTGCAGAGATTACTTACGTGAATCAATCAATAAATAAGAACTTTAAAAAGTTAAAATAAAAACAAATTTTAAATGTCTCTTAGATCAAATCCCTCCTCTGCTTAAAACTCTTTAGTGGCTTCATGTTGATCTTAGAAAATAATCCAAACCCCATTTTGTGTCCTACAAAACCCGTGTATCCTGTCCCCTCCTTGCCCCTCCAGCCTCCTTTTATCCCAGGGTCCTGCATGCTCACAAGGGAATGGCCACACTGGCCTCCCCACTGTTCTAATGTGCCAAGGCCATTACCAAGGCCAAGGTGTCTTTGCCACCCAGTTCAACTGTTGAACTGGGTCAGCAGTTCCCAATGCTTTTCCCTCTGTGCCCAGTACTCCCCACCCCTCCCTGCTTTTCAGCTGGTTTGGCCTTGTCATCCTTTAGCTCTCAGTTCACACATTCTCAGAGAGGCCTTCACTGATCACCTGCCATGCTCCCTCTCAGTTTTCTCCCTACACATTTACTTAATTTCATAGCACTCCCCCTGTCTGAAGTCAGCTTGCTTGTTGACTTTTTAGGGACTTTCTCTCTATTATTCTGTGAGAGCCCGTCTGTCTCTGGCTTGTTTACTACAATATCCCCATGGTGTGGCACATCGTAGGTACTCAATAGTTGTAAGCGAATGAATGATTAGAAGGTAGCCTGGAAAAGGGGTAGGGCAGGGAACAGTATCCCAGGTGAAGGAACAGCACATGGGCCCTGGTATAGCGCTGGGGCCCCATGGCAGCCATACTGTGGCAGTCGTCAGGCTGGCGACAAGGAACACATTCCATCTGACTCCATGTCCTATGCTGCAGACGGCTGGTGGAGCGGCTGGAGACCATGAGGCGGAACGTGATGGGAAATGGCCTTTCCCAGTGTCTGCTCTGTGGGGAGGTGCTGGGCTTCCTGGGCAGCTCATCAGTGTTCTGCAAAGACTGCAGGAAGGTAAGGCCCTGCTCTGGCTACCCAATCTGGACCTACTCTGCGGCTTTGTACCCTGGCTTCCAGGAGTGTATGTTGTATGTGTCTGTGTGTGTGTCCTTGTGTGTCCACAAGGTATCCTGTGTTTCTTGGCAAAAAAGAGTTAGGGCCCATGGTTGAATGACCTGGTTTCTAGGACCAACTCCACAGAGTGGACCCCTGGGTCTCACAGGCCTGGGTATGAATTCAGCTTTTCCACTAGCTCACAAAATGAGCTCACAAAACTTGTTTAATATGTTGAGCCTCATCTTCCTCATCTGTAAAATAGGGATAATGATAACATGTATCTTAGAAATTTGTGAGGATTAAATATTATATGCATGGGTCTTAAAAATGTTGTCTGGCACAAAAGTACTCAGCAAATTTTATTAGTTATTAAAGAACTAAATTTCTCCTCAGGGCCAAACAGTATGCTAAAATGATACTTGTAATTCTGTTGATCTGCTCTCGATCCCTGATCTCTCAAATAAGAATGAGCTTTGGGGTGTCTGGGTGCCTCAGTCATTAAGCGTCTGCCTTCGGCTCAGGTCATGACCCCAGGGTCCTGATTGAGCCCCACATCGGGCTCTCTGCTCAGCAGGAAGCCTGCTTCTCCCACTACCATTCCCTCTTTTTGTGTTCCCTCTCTCTTGCTGTGTTTCTCTCTGTCAAATAAATGAAAAATAAAAATAAAAAAGAATGAGCTTTGTTGCAAAGTCAGATGGATTTTTCCCTTTTCTTATACTCCACTGATTATTCTAAATGGGCCATATATTAAATTGTTTTTGATTGAGTCCTAGACTTCTTAAAATAACTTTATGTTTTTTCTGGACTTTCTAATTGCTTTTCTTTTCTTATTGATCCAAAACTAATGTGCCTTCCAATCCTTAGGATTATGTAGCATCTCAATTTTACTGTCTATTGCACGGAGCCTACATTTTTTTTCCTCTTTTAGACCTTTCATCCTACTCGAGCATAGACTTGTTGCTGCATAGCTGTCATCATGGGACTTCCCTTAACTGCCCTCCTAGGTTAGAGAGCTATTCCCAAGATACCGTATCTTACTGTTTCCTTTGTTTTTCACTCTAGTTTTACTGGTACCCAGCTTCCACTTGTTTTAAGCCTCAAGTTATTTTAGTCAACAAGACAGAGATAGAAATTTTTCTCTTGATATTATATTGGGTGAGAGAACAATAACCAAATAATCAAAAAAAAAAAGAATATCTCAGGAAGTAGTACATTCTAGGAAGAAATAACAGGAAATAGATTGGGGATGGGGTGGGATGGGGTGGCTAGAGCCAAGAGAACTGTAGAAAATAGAGAAGTCAAAGAAGTAAACATGGACTTAGCCACGTGAAAGCCATTTACAATCTTGTTAAGGTCGTTTTGAGTGGCATTCAGAAGCTGGGCGAGAGAACCCAGATGCAAAAGGGTCAATATACTGAACTAATAAGTGGAAGAGTCAGGATTTCAGCTAAGGTCATTCCACCCGCCCCCGCCCCCCCGTTCTGGGACATGTGGTGAACTGGGCTAAGGACTGTGGATTCACTGGTGAAGGGTCTCAAGAACAGTGGAGATATGGCAGGAGTGGCAAGATAGGGGTGGGCACTCGTGTGCCAACTCCTCCTTAAGCCCTCCATGGCCCTGGACTAGATACCAACATAGGCAGTAGGCAAAGGGACTCACAATGCCTTGTTCCCAGCCCTTGGGCAGATTGGGTTATACTTTGTGCCTTCTGCCTGGGAGCGTGGGGCCCAGCATTCCATTTCTTCTTTCTGCTCCTCAACCCACAACTGCTGTAGATGTTCAGGTTTGCAGGACCATGACAAGGGGGCAGAGCCTTGTCTCTTCCCCTGGAAACGTGTGGGACCTCTGCTACAGGGGCGGGCTGCTGTCTTGACTGCCGAAGGGTCCTTGGAGAGCCATTTCCTAGACAACAGTGGCAGTCCTAGGGGAGGATCTCAGCTTTGTGGGGAGGGGAGGTAAAAATTGTCCTTCTAGATGGTCTTGACACTCCCCACTCCATCGTACCCTGGAGTATTGAGCTGTTCCAGTTTTTCTCTTTTTTAAGGCTTTATTTTTTTAAGAGAGAGAGCTAGAGAGAGTGCACACACACACGGAGAGGGAGAGAGAGTTCCAAAGATGGAACTCCCGCTGAGCAGGGTGCCCAATGCCCGTATCGATCCCAGGACCCCAGGAGCCTAACGCAGAAGCTTAACCGACTGAGCCACCCAGACACCTCCGGACTGGTCCGGTTTGAAACTGTTCTTATTTTGCTGTGAGCTGAGGACCTGGTCTTGGCTTGGGCAGCAAGATGAAGAGGCCTTTGAGTTTCCAAGGGAAGTTGCTCCTGGGTAGAAGTGGGAGGAGAGAGTGCAAGTAGGCATTCGGGTGTTTTCTTCTCCATCCTTGAGAAGATTGTGTCATTTGTTCGTTCGTTCATTCATTTATTCTGCAAACAGTAGAGGGCCCGCTTATGTGCAGGCCCTGTTCTAGGTGCTGGCATGACCATGAGCAAGAGAGACAAAACCCTTGTTCTCATGGAGACTTTTTCCCAGGGGTGGGAGAAGGGAGACAAACAAAATACTGTCCGGTAGACTGGGGGCTCTGTGGTGGGTCAGAATAGGGCAGTGTGGCATAGGGTGTGACTCGGAGGGCCTTGCTGAGCTCAGACCTGAGCACGAGCAGGACCCAGCCCTGGGTAGATCTGGATGGAAAAGTGTTCCAGGCAGAGGTAGCAGCAAGCATGAAGTTTCTGAGGTGGAAAGCAGCTGGGCAGGTTCAAGGAACTGATGAAGGCATTTGGGGCAGAGGCGAGCATGCCCATCACACAAAGGCTTCATAAGTCAAGGTCAGGAGTTGAGATTTTATTCTAAGTTTCATGGGATCCCAGTAGAGTGTTGTGCGCAGGGTGTGATGTGATCTGATTTGTCTCTGTAAGTGACGAGCCTCGCTGCTGTCTGGTGAGTGGATGGTGGGGGGACATAAAGCGACAGTGGGTGGCGAGTTGGGCACTGCCTGTCCTTGGGGATGAGACACTGGGGCTGGAGACAAGACAGCACAGGATGGGGGCCACGTTCTAAGAAAATCCATCTTTTCACTATCGGAGCAGGTGGGTGATAAAGGGTCCTTGGAGGAAAAGCAGGTCCTAGACTGCAGCCGGGCCAGAGCGAGAGGTCACTGGGTCCGTCCTGTCTGATGGGGGTCCTGGGCCCCCTGTGCCTGCCACTAAGTGCTGTTCTATGCACGTGCGCGTGAGTTGTAGTCCCGGTGTAGGGGTGGGGGCAGGCTGCAGAGGGGACACGGGGAGAGCTGTGATACAAGGAGTGTCCGGATCTAAGTCTCAAGTGCTCCTGGGCCCACGGAGCTGTCCCCAGCAAGAACTCCGGCGCATTCGGGGGTTCTGGCTAATGAGTGTGCCAGCAGAGCCCATGATGCCGGGCGGGCCTTAGTGCGGTGACTCCCTCCGTAATTGGGCCTGCCCGCCCGGGCCACCAGCCCTCATTATCGGAGGGCCGTGGTGGGAAGGGAGAGGGGCTGGCTGGTTAATTAGAGAGGCCTGGCGCTTCTGATTGCATAGCAGCTGAGTCAGCCAGCTTTCGGTTTGGTTGAGAGTCTATCTTCACCAACCGTGGGGGAGGCCAGACAGGGCTGCAGGAGAAGCGGCCTGAGCCCGGGTTGGCATTGTCACCGTGCCGGGGAAGAAATCACAGTTGTGATTTCTAGTCTCAGCCAAAATGTGTTCCAAGGTGTGGACACAGAGGGGCCTGCCCCTGAAACAGTGGTCTCCACAATGTGTGCTGAGTCCCTGGGGAAAAGGGACTCTTTCTGCTCTGCTCAGAGCCCTTAGAGGAGGTCCAGCTTGTTGGGGATCAGGCGTCCTGCTCGGTGCAGGGAAGCACAGAGGGAAGGGGCCGCACTTGAACCTGATTCCTCCATTCCTCCCCCCTAGTAAGGCTCTGAGGGAGCGTGTCCTGCAGAGGTCAGCCCAGACCCACAGCCGGGGAGCTGGCAGGAACCCTGGGGCCGCTCATCCCCTCCTGAGGGCCCACCCTCATGACCTCATCTAGCCTTAGTCACCTCCCACACACCCCCTCTGAACACCATCCCAGTGGAGG
>CM053619.1:10407177-10432241 GCA_028646535.1 Procyon lotor | reverse complement strand
TGGTGAGGCTGTTCCCCATCATAGCTGGAGAATAAGGGTTCCTTTGAGGTCGTGTGGCCTTCTTGGGTCACTCCGCTGGGTTGGTGGGGAGTTGGGTCCCCCAGGGGTGTTTGCTGGGCTGTGCTGGGCCTCCCCTCCTTCAGGCCAAAGCAGTTGCAGCATTTCCCTTCCTTGGAGAAGCATGGCCATCGTTCTAAAGAATGCAGGAGAAGCAGCATAGTCACGGGTTAAATATCGAGAACTGTCCTTTAAAATCAGGAATAAGGCAAGTTCTGTGTATGTTTATCACTGCTTCTATCCAACATTGAACCAGCAGCCGGCCTGGTGCAACCAGGCAAGGAAAGAAATGTATGGTGTAGGGATCGGAGAGGCAGAGCTAAAGCTGGTCTCATCAGTGAAAGTCGTAATGTAACTGAGAAAGTCTGACAGAATTTAAATACAAATGGTTACAATTAGTAGGTGAATTTATTAGCAGGGTGGTTGCCTACAAGTTTAATAGTACTTGTCAGAAAATCAGTATTCCCATACACCGGAGACAAAGAGGAGAGAAAATGAAAAGTGCAATTCAGGACAGCGGAGCCACTGACGGGCAGAGAACGGTCTTTTGCATAAATAATGCAAAGCTCTTTGGATATTCATCTGGGGGAAAAAATGTATCTTGACTTACCTCCTACTAGGCACAAAAGTCAATTCTAGATTGATTTCAGGTTTATTCATTCATTCAAGATTTTGTCAGAGAGAGCGGGCGCACAAGCAGGGGGAGTGGCAGAGGGAGAAGCAGGCCCCTCTCTGAGCAAGGAGCCCGACGCAGTACCCCATCCCAGAGGGGGTGCCTGTGTCGGCATGGAAGATGCCTTTGGGGACCCCCCTCACACACCCAGATGGCCCTGTCTGGAGGCCGCCCTCCCACCTATGCTCGGTCCAGTGCCAACAGTGGGCTGGCCGGCTACCCTCACCACCACTGGGGGAAACAGCTCTTTTAGTCCCTTGCCCATGACCTTCAGAAGCAGCCTGCATGTTCTCACGATGTTCCCAGTGAAAAAGCTAAATACCTGGGGCCGGGTGGAGCCCACCTCAAGGGGCCAAGGGCTGATGCCGGCAAGGGAATGGATCAGCCCTCTTGGGGGGCTTTCACCTCCTTTCGGAGCCAGCTCCCTAGGCCTTGCAAATGAAGGGCTGTCTCTCTGCAGAATTCTATCCTTTGCTCATTCTGTGGCGTTTATTGGGCACTGACTGTATGCCAGGCTGTGGAGGTACCAGCGATGAACAAGGCAGGAGGCAGCCCGGCCCTTGGAAGTGGGGCTGGTAACTCCTCTCCCTGATAGTGCAGACACTGTTGTAGTGCAGACACTGTTGTAAGGGCTTTTCATGCATAAACAGTCTTGCTAACAACCCCATGGGGGCAGCACTGTTACCATCGCCCTTTTACAGGTGGGGAAACTAAGGCACTGAGTGGTTAAACCTTGCCCAAGGTCCCTCAGCGAGTTAGTTGGGGAGCCAGGATTTGAAAACAAGCAGGCTGGTTCTGAGCATCCTGTCTACAGACTGGGGCCCTGCCTCACCTCCGTGGAGTGGATGACCTAGAAAGGCAAGATGGGCAAGAATAATACGATAATTTCAGAAAGCGGTGGACAAAAACATAGCAGGGGGAGGCACAGTGACAGCCAGTGGGGCGGGAGTAGGAAGGAGCTATTTTATTTTGGATACACAGCATGGGCCTGTGTGATGACGTTGGAGCTGAGACAGTGACAAGATATTTACGTTGGATCTGAAGAAAGTGTCCCAGACCCAGGGAAGGGAGGGAGGTTCGGACAAGGTGCCAAGGGGAGAAGAGCGAGGCACAAATGAGAAGCAGAGGAAAGAAGGCTGGGGAGCCAGGGGAGGGAGAAGGCCCCACAGATGACCCTCCAGATCTCTGCAGTCTGCCCTTTGTTGGGCCTGCACGGTGGGGGCTGCCCCGCCCTGCTCCTTTGCTGAGCCTGAGTCCCCCAAAACAGGAGGCGGTTTTTAAAAATGTTTTAATTTGTGGTAAGATGTACATCACATAAAATTTATGATTTTAACCATTTTTAAGGGTGCGGTTCAGGGGCATTAAGTCCATTCACACTGTTGTCCTATCATCACCATCCATCTCCAGAACTTTCTCATCTTGCAAACCCGAAACTCTGCATCCATTAAACACTAACTCCCATTCCCACCCACCCCAGTCCCTGGCACCCCACCAGCCTACTTTCTGTCTCTGGGAGTCTGACTTCTCCAGGTGCCTCATATAAACAGAATCAGGCAGCATTTGTCTTTTTTGTGACTGGCTTCTTTCACTTAGCATGATGTCTCCAGGGTCCGTGCATGCGGGAGCCTGTGTCAGAATTTCCCACCTTTTTAAGGCCAAATAATACTCCACTGGGTGTACCTAACCCACTTGGTCGATCCACGCATCAGTCGGTGGGAATGTGGGTCGCTTCCACATTCTCACTGCTGTGAGTAGTGCTGAGATGAATATGGGTGTGCAGATCTCTCTGCTTTCCATCCTTTCCGGAAGTGGCATTGCTGGATGGTATGGTGATTCTGTATGTCCTTTCCTGAGGAGCTGTCCTACAGGGCTCCAGTGCCTCCAAAGGTGCAAGAGGACTGGCAGGGGGCAGTTTTTCACCAGCCCCACCTCCTGGGTGGCTGCCGAGAAGGTCACACCCACACCCTGCCCCCGCCCCCACCCCCAGTGGCTCCGCCTGGACCACAAAAACAGCATCCTCCCCCAGCAGCGGCCATGTCCTCTCCTCGCCTTGTCCTTTCTCCTCCTCGACCTAATTCAGATGTAGAAGACGTGTGTTTGTGCCTCATTACCAAGATGAATTTTTTTCATTCAGCTACTCATGTTTCCTCAATTCCTGGGAAAAGTCACTTAATTCATCTGCCCTGCGGGCCTGCTCTGTCTGCTAGTGTGTCGCCCAGGCTGCTTGGCAGGACTTGGCTGCTGTTGCTGGAGGATTGGAACGGGCGTGCGTGCGCGCACACACAAACACACGCGCGCACACACACACACACACACACACACACACACACACACACTGCAACATCTGCCTCCCTCCTGCATCTAAGGAACAGAATATCTCCTCTCTCTTGCTGTTCCAGTGCCTGTGGTGTGGCTTCTCTGCCCCCACCCTGGCTTCTTTCTTGCCATTTTGTGCAATTCAGAGCCCATTCTGTTCACCCTGTTGTGCTGCTGACCTTGAACTCAGGGTCATCAGGACAAAAGCAGCAGAGGAGCTGATAAGCAAGGGTGGCCCCTGGGAAGCACACAGCCTCCCAGGGTCAAGGCTGGAGCTTCCCTGAGAGAGGGGTGGGTTGTGGCCACTGGGTCACTCCCCACAGCCCTCTGGAGACTCCGTAGCGCAGCTTCCCACCAAGCCCCGCCCCCCAGAGGGACGGGGGTGCGGGTGGGTGCTGTGTGCGAATGTGTAGCACAGAGGTGAGGCATGATCCGGAGCGCACTGCCCCAGGAGAGCTGGAAGGCTGCAGAGTAGAGCTGGTTCTCAGCCGACTGGGCCAGGGGGGGAGGGGGGTGTGTGTGCCAGGGGAGGGCGTATCAGGAGACACAGCCGTGTAGAGGCAGGGTGAGAGGGAGAGCTGGGACTGGTGGCTGGGGCCACAGCTGGTGGTTGGGGGTGTGGCGGTGCCAGGGGAGGAGGGAGGAAGAAGGGGGAGAGGCAGGCTGGGGGAAGGAAGGAATCGGGCTGGGCTACTGAGGATCCTGTAGTCAGCAAAGCCATCAAAGGGTGCGAAACAGGGGATGACAAACAGGTGGGTCTTTGGGGAGGTTCCTACCAGAGGGCATGGGTAGAGGGTTGGAGAACCTGTTGGATGCTGAGTTATCCAAGTAGTAATAACGAGGGCTTGCATTCAGAGAGGAACAACCAGGATGAGGACTCAAAAGACAGTAAGGAGTTGTAAATAACAACAGCTGCCAGTGATTGAAAGCCCACTGAATTACCATCCACCCTGGGAGGTCCTGGTCCCCACTTTGCAGGTGAGGAAACAAGCGTGTGTTAGTCCCGCGCCTGGCCGCATAAGGGTCAGATGGCCTTGCCCAGGAGCTATACTTGTGCTCAGGGCCTGACGTGCCGAGACGGGCCGGGCTGGGGCAGGAGCAGGCCTGGGAAGGGGCTGGTGGGACCAGTTGGGGCATGTTGGTGCAGATGGGACTGAGGTTCCCGGGGAAGCCATGTGGACCGTGTGGTCTGTGGGCAAGATCCCAGGCCACGGCATCTAAAGAGGGACCCTGGAGGGAGATGAGCAGCCCAGAGGTGAACATTGGGGGGGGGTGAGACTGAAGTGACATGGGAGAAAGTGAAGGTCTAGGTTAGGTAGAAGGCTCCCACCCCATGAGGCATGGTGGGAGAGGAAGGGGCAGCTGTCTTCTCCCCTTGACCCTACCTAAATGACTCATCCAGAGACAGTTCTGTGACTTACTGTCCCCACGTGGGTGTCCTGCTTTTGAAGTGTCAGGACCTCTCTGTACAAGTGAGCCAGGAGGGGTCACTGGGCACCTGCTCCGTACAGTGAGGTCACCCAGGTTGACAGGGGTCACCCGGAGAAGGATGGATCCACGTAAATGTCAGGGAAGCCGCCCAGTAGGGTGCTGAGGGGCAGAGGCCGTTGGAGAGAGCTGGGCTGCCAGGGAGGGCTGGTTCTCCTCAGCTCTGAGGTAGGCGCCACCCCAGCCTCCTGATTGTCCCTTGGGGGGTCACCTTCCTGTGCTCCCTCCTGACAGTGCCCCTACTCGGGCTTCACCGTGAGCCCTGACTCTGCCAGCGCCCACACCTCCAGCTCTGAGTGTGGCATCCTGGGGACCCCGCCTGCACCTTGTACCTCTCCTGATCCAGGGACCCAAGGGCTAGGGGGCACTCCATCAGGGGTCAATACCGATTTTTTTTAAAGATTTTATTTATTTATTTGACACAGAGAGAGAAATCACAAGCAAGCAGAGAGGCAGGCAGAGGCAGAGGGAAAAGCAGGCTCCCTGCTGAGCAAGGAGCCCGATGTGGGGCTCCATCCCAGGACCCTGAGATCATGACCTGAGCTGAAGGCAGCTGCTTAACCAACTGAGCCACCCAGGCATCCCTCAATACCGATTTTTGAATAGTCTTTGAACTAGAATGGTTTTACATTTGTAAATGGTTGAAAAAAATCAAAAGAAGAGTATCTTGTGGCACATGAAAGTTACATGAAATGTGAGTTTCAGTGTCCATCAGGCTCTGATGGACATGTAAACGAACAAGCTCTGCCCATTCATTTACATACGGCTATTTTGGCTTGATAGTAGTGCCCTTGAGTCGTGACAGAGAGCCTAAAATGCTTATTTTCTGGCCTTTTGCCAAAAACGTGTGCCAACCCTTGTCCCAACCCGTTATCCCCCGCCCCCGAGGGCACCAGGCCACTGGGAAGTGAGGAGGGGGTGTGTGTTGTGGGGGGCCGGGGGTGTTGCTGGGGCTCCAGAGTATTAAAGGATTTAGTAAAATAGCCTCCCCTTGTTTATATTGGTTCTCTTGGCCTAGAATTTATTTTCTCCCATGGAATTTTAAAAACTACTTTTCACCTTTGCATAGAGCTGAAGAGCCCTACCTTCTGGCTGCCTAGGTTCACCGCCTCCCTTGAGCAAGTCGCCTCTCCCCTCTCTGCCTCAGTTTCCTGACCTGGAAGACTGGTGCGGGAGGGGCAGGAGGGGCGAGGTATATGGTAAGCTCTTAGAAGCAGCGCCTGGCATATGGTAACTGCACAATAATACATATTATTATCAGACAATACAAAGCATGTAAAATTCAACTCCCCACCCCCGACCCTTTGCAGCCTGGGCTTTTGTCCTTCTGCCCCCTTCCATCTCCACATGTGTACAGGTGAGCACAGGTGTGTACACATACATAACTTTAAATGGGACCATAATATACTCTTTACTCTTCAGTTTCCCTTTTTTTAAACTTTTTTTTTTTTTTTTAACTCAGTAACATCAAAGGTGCCCCCCTTCAGGTCTGTACATGGAAATCTGATTCCATCTGTAGGAGCTGTATGACGTAAGAGAATTTTTCACACTTCCCTGTGGCCCTTCTCTTTCAGGCTGCTCCCACACACCCTCTGGGGGTCGGGATTGGGGCAGGGCTTGGGGCCGAGCCCTCTTACCGCCCCCATTCCCGTTAGGTGTGGCCTCTCCCTCCAGGCCCACCTCCCAGGACCACAGCCCTGCTCTGCAGCTCAGGCTTCTCCGGTGCACACGCATGTGCACACACATGTGCACACCCACTCCCCTCCCTCCACCAAGCCTGAAATCCAGTCGGGGCCACGGGTCAGGTCCTTTCCCAGAAGGGAGTGCGAGGATGGCATAGCATGGGGTGCAGCCGGGGTGGTGGTGTCTAAGTCTAGGTGCGAGCCGTCCACATCTGTGTCCGAGGTGCCGGCCTGCGCTGCCTGCACTTGCAGCGAGCGGGCCCAAAATCAGGAGAGCCCGCCACGGGCGCAGCTCTGTTCCGGTCCCCCCAGGGGACCCCGGAGCAGCATCCCCCCCCAACAGAGGGAAACCGGGAGGTGAGAGGGTCTCTCGGGCCTTCTAGCACTTTCCTCCTATGAAGCTCAGGCGTCATCAGCCTTTGCAGCTTTCCTGCCCCAGACCTACTCCCCAGGGGCCAGCGCCTACTGAGAGCGAAACCTCGTTTCTCAAGCCTCCAAACACAGCTGGGCTTCTTGTTTTAAAGCCGAGAGCAGTTTGTTTCCCGCTTGTGCTTTGGCTCTGGCTGTGGTTGAGTCCCTGTCCTCTCAGCAGGAGGAAGCCAGTGTGGGGGTGGCATGTGCTTCTGAGAGCCCCCCTGCTTCTGATGTTTCTCTGATGCCACACGGCCCTCAGAGCCCACCTCGGAGGTAGATAGGCAAAGGGCATGATTATATCCATTTTCCAGATGAAGAAATAGGCTAAGCAGGAACTACTCTCACTGCTCAGTTCAACCCTTTGTCCATGTATCCTTTGGAAGTAAAGACGTGTAGGAGACCCCCCCAAAGGAAGGTGCTGTCTGGTGCCAGCTTGCCAGTGGGATACCGAGGCTATTGACCAAGTGCATCCCCCTTAGAGCCCACCATCATACGGTGCAGTGCCCAACCCTAGCACCCGCCCCCCTCCTGAAGCAGATCCATCACAGAGTGAGCCTGGGGCCTCACCCTGGTTTGTCATACCCCTGAGGTAGCTGGGTAGCTGGATGTGTGTGGGGGGACATCTGTTGGGGGCGCTTGAGTGGTAAACCAGAGTCACTGGGAGGCCAGCTGCTCACCGAGCTGGCAGAGGCTTCTGCAGGCTTGGGTTAGGGTGTCGGGGACCGTGGTTGGGCCTCTTCCCTGAGGACACCTGTCCAGCTCCCCCTTGGGCCCCTGGCCATCCGGGCTCAGCGGCTCTTTTCCCGGGGTCTGGTCGGTGTAGCTTAGAGAACGTGGACAGCAGGAAGCAGTGTTGGCAAATCTGTTTAGTGGCTGTTACCAGGAACAGTAATTTCGTGCAGCCGCTTGTCCTCTGTTGTGGTAAATAACAGATAATGACATTTCCAGAAAGTGGTGTGGCCCTCACCTCTCCGGCAAGCTGCCACACTTCGGAGGGCCTGCAATTCTTCATCATTCTCCAATGGGCTCTGTTTTTCCCTTTGTGACATTTCCCTCCTGGCTGTTTGCTAACCTTAACTCGAAGCGGCTTTAGCCAGTTCTCTGCCCAACCCCCCCACCCCGGCCCCACAGGGAGTACGGGGCGCCTCTCCTGCTGAGGAGAGTGTGGGGAGAGTACTCTCCAACTACGGCTACAACTGCCCATTAGCCTGGGCTTCCAGACCACGAAAGAACCAGGCAGCTCTCAGAGACAGCTTGGGGGCTCTGTAACTTCCCTTCCAAGCCTTTCCTCGCCCTCATCATCCCACCTTCTGTGGGAGGTGTGACTCCCCCAGGTGACAGATGGAGACGCTGAGGCCGAGAGGCCTTCCCGAGACCCCTCTTGTCTGGGAACCACACCTGGCTTGCTGAGCTTCCAGGTGGAGCCGGGAGTGTGGCTTGGGCTTTCCAGGGAGAGGGGCCTGAGCGCCCGAGCCCCTGCAGGGCCCCCCCACCCAGCTCCCGACTGCCTGTAGCGGAGTCTCAGTCGCTTTCCAGCTCATTCTCTGCTCGGTCATCTAGCTCAGGTGCGATCGGTGTGCTGCTCCCTACAGCATCAAGTCTCACCACCCCTGCATGGTACCCGCGACCTTCCGTCCGTTCCCTGGGACACACTGCTGACATCAGCCACATAAACGAAACACCTGAGCTGGGGGTCCTGCGGCCTGGGGCTGGGGCCTGACTCCACCTGGCCCAGACCGGCCACGGCTCTCCTTGGCGCTCCGTTCGTGCTCATCAGCAGGGCCCCTCCTTGATCATTAGCTGCTGCTCCTGGAATGTTCTGAAGCTCTAGGATGTTTGTCTAGTCTGCTGTGTTTTTCAAGTTTAGAAAAAAAAATCAGTTCCAACAGGGTATTTTTGGGCTTCAAGGATGTTTACTGTGTCCCAGGCACTGGAGGGAGAGGGCATTTTCACATAAACTGACCTTTTGAGAATAATGATAATCCTGTGAAGTCTGAGAAGGCAGTGCTGACCCCCGCGGACAGGTGGGGCTCCCAAGGGGCTGGAATGTCCCATGCTGAGTTGGCGGGGGCAGGGCTGGGGGATGGGTGGGGTCTCCTGACTTAAACCAGGCGGGCCCTGGTCTCCTGACTGGGCTTCTGGCAGACCCTCACCAGCCATCCCGTCTCCCCAGCCCTCCCCCATTTCCCAACCTGGTCTCTTTGGCCAAGCAACTTAAGTTCGTTGGAGGGCTGGCAGTCGCGTCCAGCTTCGGGCCCCATGGTCGTGCTCCAGGTCCCCTTCTGCCTCCTCCAGGTGCTGGCCCCCATGGCAGCCCCTTGCCCTTCTGTGCCCTCCCTCTCCGCCAGCTCCATCCCTGAGAATCCAAGTGTTCAAGTCCCCTTTCAGACTAAACAAACATTTATTGAGCACCTAGGACACCGTCCAGGTTCTAGAGCTCCCTCAGGGAACGAGGCAGGCAGAGCTTCAGCTTTCCCAAAGCACCTTCCAGGGGTGGTGAAATGGACAGTAGACCGCACACAGATCAACATGGAAAGTTCCCTGATCTACAGCACTTCTCCACTGCCCTTAAGTTCCCCAGCTTCAGCCCTCCCTCTGCCTGCTGCTTGGCCTTCCTCCCCAGCCCGGGTCCTGTGTATCAGCTGCCCCAGGGCAGCTCTTCCAAGGGATCCACTCACACCGCAAACAGCAGCATGTCCGACGCCAGTCATCCCGCCTAACCCTCTCCCCGCCCTTCGCCACCACACATCCTGTTGTCCACGACAGCAGCCTCAGAATGACCCAGTGTCCTTCCTTTGCCTCCGCCTCCCTTTCCCAGCCAAGAGCTGGAATTCCATAGGCATCTGGGAATGTTCTCGAAAAAGAACCTTTGCTGAGAACGTGGAGGATAGATCGATTCAGGAACGTGACTGAATCGCTCGGCAAAGGCATTTTTTCTGAATCCCAGATCTGATCTGTCCCTCCGGTCCTCAAAAGCCGTGGCATCCTGGTCGTGCACACACTGTGCTTGTCCCTCAGCCTCTGCCTCCTTTCCTGGCTGACTTCATGCCAGCGACCTGCTGAAGTTGGGCATTTGAATGCAAATGATGTTCTTGTTCTCCAAGGAGCCGTACATAATCTTAGAGGGGACACAGTCCCAGGAGAGACAATTTCAATATGATGTGGTCAGCACTCGAGAAATGTCTACTCACCGTGGAAGTGCACACGAGGGAGTAACTAGTACTTCGCTGGGAGGTAAATCAAGGAAGGAGCCTTGGAGGAGGAGACATTCGCATTGTGCCTGAAGGATACATAGAAGTTTGCTAGGCATGAAGCAAGCCTGGGAAAAAGCTGGGAAGCAGGGAAGTACCTAGACTGTTGGGAGCAGAGAGTGGGGCGTGGGTGGGGGGCTGGGCGGGAGGGGACAAGGATCAGGATTCTCAGGGGTGGGTGTGTGTGTTTTCATCTCTCTCTGCCCCTCACCTGGGAGCTTTGCTGGGCTTGCAGCCTGGTCCAGGACCTAGGGGTTAGCGGGGCTTCGGGAGGAGTTTACAGAATGTTCTGGGCCTGCATTAGCTCTGGCCTGCAGCTAAGGTTGCTGCCCACCAACTTCTAGGAAAGGGATGGTGGAGGCTTAACAGGAGCCTCTTGCCTCGCCTTCCCGTAGAGATTTCAAGTCTTCCAAACATGGGGCTGTGACTTCAATGTCTTTGGGGTCAGACCCACACCCTGGTCACAGGCCCTGGAGCCACAGAGTTTCTGACCTAGGGTCTGTTGGGCAGACCTAGGCCAGGGCTCCTTGTGTGGCCAGCGCTGACCACAGCGAGCATCCCCCCTCCAAGGTGTGGCTTTGTAGTGGGCCCCAAAGAGCCAGGCTTACTTGGAGCCATAAAGAGGGTGCTGAGAGGGGCAGGGCATTTGCAAATGCTGGATTGTGAGGAACCCCCCCCCCAAAAAAATCCAGTCTTTTCTTCAGCTGTGGTTCTGAGAACCAAGGTTCCTTTAATGGAACCCGAGCCAAATTTCTACCAGGTGGCAGGCATGTCACCCAGTGAGAAATTGTCTGTGAGAGGCCTGGGCTTCTGGAAGGTAGAGGTTGATGCTGCAGCCGTGGGTGGGCTGAAGGAGGCCTGAGGGAGGCCAGAGCTGGCTCTGGGACTTTCAGTTCCTTGTGTTCATGTTTCTGGCACCGCCAGTGCCTGTCCATTTCCTGGGCCCTAGAAGCTCTTAACAAGTGGGGGGTCATAGTGGGCCATGGGCGAGAGGCAAGATCAGGACCAGGATCCTAATCCACTTTCCACTTCCCTTGTGTGACCCCAGACTAGTTACCGAAGCAGTTTGCCCCGCTCCTATCATCGTTAAATGAATAATCCTCGTGAAAAACTCATGCTGTGCCCCACACACGGTATGCCTTATATAAGCTCATGCTTTTATTATTATGGACCTGGGTCCCCACCCTGACTCCGCCACTTCCTTGTAACATGAACTTGGCCGAGCCACCCCACTTCTCTGGGCTTCCAATCCCTCATCCACAACATTCAGATCATAAAACCACCCTCGCAGGGCTGTTGCGAACGTAAACGAGATTGAATGCGATAATGATAATGTGTGTTGAGCGCTGAGCACGGTGCCGGGCCCAATAAATGGTGGCTATTATCATTATTATGAGTTGTAATTCTAAGTAACCACGCGGCAGGGAGCAAGATGGATGGAAGCCGGCTTCCTCCACCACCTGGGCCTTTGCCTGCCCTCGCTCCCTCCTGACAGAGTGGAGCTGGAGAGCGGCAGGCTGCTGTGTGACATGGGGGTCCTGGGAGACCATTGGTCTCAGCCTCGTCCCCCAGGGACTCCAGTGGAGCCCGCTGGACCTGCAGCTAGGAGTCTGGGGGCAAGATGGCCTCACCATCACTCAGGTGCTGTCCATTCCCAGAACCGAGGCTGGCAAGCCGGGTGCAGAAGCAAGTTCTTCCCTCGGGCTGGAAGGAGCTAATCAGGGCATAGGGATTCTGGTCCCAGGACTTGTCAGAGCCAAGCAGGGGAGCAGCAGGCTGCATTCAGAGCTTCTGGAAAAAGCTCAATGGTAGAACTCCATCGACCCATTATATTCCTTCTCCCTTGACTGGTTGGCTCAGTGACAAACGAGCCCTGAGGTGCACACCAGGCCCAGGAGATTTTAGGTAGGTTGTGTTCAGGGATCTGATAGAACCATTCTCAGGGGAGTGCCAGTTCTGATGCACATTGTTTCTCATTTGTCTGGAAAAGAGGCAAAATCCCGACACAGTCTCTGGTCTGAGAGGTGGTGCTGAGGATAGGCAGGACCAGGAAGAGTTAGGGGGCTTGAGGGGAGGAGGGGGGGCAGCATCTGCCCATCCCCCGCCAGCCTGGAAGCTTCGTCTTGCCCAAAGTAGCCCATGACCCTGTCAGACCCACACGGTGGGGCACGAGCACAGAGATGATCCAAAGCCACATCCAAGTAGGATTTCTTATCATGTGCTCGTGAATGATAAAAAGTCCAGAGCTGCTTCTCCACTCAGGGCTCGGGGCTCACCGGCTGGAGTGAGGTGTTTTGGAAGCTAGTCCTGAAATCTGTGCTGCTTCCTTCCAATTGGGAGAGGTGGCTGGGGGCTGGGCCAGGGGGGTTGGGGGGCCGATGGGCAGATGTCAGCAGCTCATCTTGTGGGGGTGGGCCTGCTGCAAGCTGGCCGTGCAGCCTCCCGGAAGCCTGGGTGAAGAGGGGGGACTTGGCCCTGCGTGGTCACGCACCTGCCACCAGCTCCCGGGATGGAGAGAGCTGGCGTGTCCCTGGCCCAGCATTACAGTGGGAAGCGCAGAGAGAGTTGACTTCCTTCCGAAATTCTTCTCCCGTTGCCTCCTGACTGGTGTCTCAGATGGAGCAGCAGATGGCTGGCATTCTTGAGGCTGCATGTCTTTGGGGCCCAGTGACTCGGTACTTGCAGGCGGTCATGGCTGAGGTCAGTGTGCCCCTAGCCCCACTGGCCCCGGGGCTGTGTCCTGGTGAATGGGAAGGAGGCAGCGCCCGGCTCTGTCCTCTCCCACTTGAGGCTTGACCTAGTCTGCAGTTCCGGAGGAGGGGCCGGCTCTGCCGTCACTTGGGGGTGGGGGTGGGGGTGGGAGTGGGGGTGGGGGTGAAAGCTTGGATAAGTGTCTGTGTGGGCAGCAGCTTGGGCTCAGATAGCATGGGGTTCCCAGCCCAGCTCCCCGTGGCCAAATTCCTTAACCTCAAGCCTCAGATCCCTCATGTATAAAACCGGGACAGTAATACCCACCTCCTAGGTTATTGTGAAAATTAATAAGGTTCTACATAAAACACCCAATTTGGTGCCTGGTATAGCTTAAGTGCTCCGTAAACTATATAAATATTTATAATATGTACATGGGTATCTTAGCTATCTAAGGTCACCTGGCAGCAGGACCTATAGCTTCCAGACAGAATCTGGGAGACAAGTCCATCCCCAGCCTTTACACTCCTGGCCCCCGGGGGCTGGTGAAGGAATTCAGCGTACACGCTCTGGCTCATGGCTCTGGGATTGAGCAGGGCTGAGCCTCTGATCTAGGGGTCAGGGACTCAGTGACACCATCTAGGAGAGGCTGGGGGACAAGGCTGACAATCTCTATTGAGGCACAGTCAGCCAAAAAGTCCTTTTTCCTGCCTGTTTGTGCATGTTCTTTCGGCTTCTTGAATCCATCCTGACCCACAAAAATCCAGATCTGGTCAAAAAATGAACTTGGGGCAAGCGATTTCCCAGAGCATTTATTAGCATAGGCTTCCTTTAAATAGGAATTCTGCTTATCCATTGAAAACAGATTTTGACTTAGCACAATTGGATTTACATTTGGGGTGCTATCTTTCCATATATTTTTCTGTGCATATACTGACTTCTAAATAGATACAGGCACTTATGCATATTTATATGGTAGAGCATCACACTCTGCATAATGTTTATAACGTGCTTTTTAAATTTTATTGTGAGTGTTGCTCCATTTCAGTACGAATACAGCTTCGCTATGATTGTTTTCACTTTTTTCGGTTTCCATCGTCAGCATTTTTATTACTGCATAGCTTTCCCCAAAATGCGATCAAATTGTTCCTTGCGGAGGATTCAGTATTTGGCCCCGGGAGCACATTATGTGGTGTGAGGGGCGCATGCGCACGACGGCTTGCTCCGCCCACCGTTTCCCGCAGGTGCTGCAGATATTGGACATTCTGGTGGGGCTCTGTGTCCCCTTACTCCCCGGGGGTGGGGTGGCCGCTCCCCAAGCATCACAGTGGCATGGCTCTCACGAGGGACACAGACGCCCTCACGAGGGCGTCTCACCTACAAATCACCCTCAGAGTCACCCTCAGGTGATCAGAGCTCTTGGGGAAGTCCTTTTCTAGATGAGTGTTGCCAGCTCATAAACTCCATCCGGTGGGTCACTGAGTCACTGAGGACAAGGGGTCATGCCTTGTTCATCCCCCTCCTTCCTAGAACAGAGCCTGCATCAGATAGCAAATGTTTGCTGAATTGGAGCACCAAATATATGGTTTTTTTTGGGTTTTTTTGTTTTTTTAAAGATTTTTTTATTTATTTGACAGAGAGAAACACAGCGAGAGAGGGAACACAAGCAGAGGGGATGGTAGCGGGAGAAGCAGGCTTCCTGCCGAGCAGGGAGCCCGATGCGGGGCTCGATCCCAGGTCCCTGGGATCTGACCTGGGCCGAAGGCAGACGCTTAACGACTGAGCCACCCAGGCACCCCTAAATATATGTTTTTTAATAAAGATTTTATTTCTTTATTTGACACAGAGAGAGAGATCACAAGTAGGCAGAGAGGCAGGCAGAGAGAGAGGGGGAAGCAGGCTCCCCGCTGAGCAGAGAGCCCGATGCGGGGCTCGATCCCAGGACCCCCGAGATCGTGACCTGAGCCTAGAGTTCGACCTAGAGCCGAAGGCAGAGGCTCTAACCCACTGAGCACCAGATATTTCAAATGAACCATCTTCAGTATTCATGTCTACAGCACAGCACACACGTTCCAGCCTCCTTGCCTGGAACATTTGGGAGCATTTTCATCTCTCTTTGCTTGACTGAGCATCACTCACGAGGCTCTCTGATAACTGATGATGCCGTGAAGCCCTCAGGACCTGTCGGGGGTTGTGGGTCTGTTTCCCTGCTTGCTAAATGCTCTCCGACCTCTGGTCCTGTGAGGTGTTGGGAGTCTGCGTGCCCAGCGGTGATGCTCCCGCCCAGCGCTGGTCCTGCGCCCCCTCCCTTCTCCTAACTGGCAGCAGCTTGGGAAGCACCACAGAGCGTGGGTTCTCCCTGGAATGGGTCGGGAGAGCTCACAGTGAGGAGGTGAAGGCTTGGCCTGGGAGTAAAATGCTTGAGATCAGGTGCACGTGGCCTCCCAGACCTTCTTGGACTTCTGCTCGTTGGCCATGGTGTGGGAAGGTGAAGGTGTTGGATTGCAGTGCGGGGTTTGAGGAGTAGAGGGGTGACCCAAGTGGTCCGGATGATGAGGATGTCGAGGAGGGCGCCTGATGGGATCGTGGAATGGGTCTACACACACAGGTGGCCTGCAGGGTGCAGCCCTGGGGAAGCAGACAGGAGCGGTCATGTGGAGGGCTGGGGACACATCCCTCCTCTCCCCCAACCCCCAGCCTTCACAAAGGACCCTCGGTGTCATTTCCTCTGTGGCTGGGCCGGCCTGGATTCCTGCCCCATACCCTGAGAGTGCGGCCCATCCAGTCCGCAGTCCTGCCACCGCAGACACTTGGCCCCCGGACTCTCCCACTGGCCTGTGCCGCAGACTGTTTCCTCTCACTGGGCATCTCATCTCCCCCAAAAGTTTGGCACATTCTGCAAAGGGCTATGTCTTACCTTCTCAATGATAATATTAAAAGTATATCCTATTTATTTATTCGTTCATCCTATAAGCACTCATTGTGCCAGTCACCGGAAACAGGAAAGTGAACAGAAATAGACACAGCCTCTGACAGCCTCCTAGAGGCAGTGATAGTTACCACACCAATGAGGGTAAAAGTCTTGACCCTGACAGTGGAGGAAAAGAGGCAAGAGACTGTTACAGAAGCTCCACTGGGGTATGAAGTCAGGGAAGTCGTCACTTCCTTGAAGAAGTGGTGCTTTTCGCTGAGGTCCAAAGGTTGCATAGGTTAACGATGAGAGAGTGTGGCCAAGCATATCCCAGACAGAGGGAGCAGCATAAGCAAAGGTCCTGTGGTGGAAGAAGCAAGTGAGGACCGGGGACTGGAGGCAAGCCCACATGGCCAGGTCTCGGAGTGTGGAGAGCAAGGTGGTAAAGCAGGGGAGAGGGGTGTGAACTGAGGCAGATGAGGAGGGTCCAGCCTGGGCAGGCATGGCACACCATGTAAGAGCAGGCCGTCTCCATCCAGAGAACAACAGGAAGTTTCTGGAGGCTTTTAAGCTGGCAGAGACAGGAGAAATGACATGATTAGATTTGCATCTTGAAAAGATCACTCCCGCTGTTGTGCCGGAAGCAACTGGAGGCTGGCCAAAGTGGGGGTGAGGAGATGCACTGGGAGGCCACAATGCAGGCAGGCAGTGTGGACCAGGGCAAGGAGGGGCCCCGCCGGAGGGAAGGTGACAGTGCCAAGGGAGAGGTAGAGTTCTCGGCAATGGATTGTTTGGAGGGAATGAGGGAGGGTGAGGACCAAGGATGATGCCGGGCTGGGGCCTGTGTGACTGATGGGTGCTGGCACCCTTCACTGAGACAGGTGTGCGGGGAAGAACTGTGGTTGTTGCTGCTCTTTACCACATAGTACGCTAAGCACTTTCATGAATCATCCCCTCCTTCCTCCCAACAGCAGGAGTCTGCCAGTTACCAACGCTTTACAGGCGAGGAAGTGGGGCCCAGAGAAACAAGTCCAAGTTTGCATCTATATTACAGATTGTGATTTCCTGCTCAAAGCCTGTGGCCTGAGCCACCCTCTCCAGGCTGCAATACATATTTGCAAAAGGAGGGTGTGGAGGGAAAGAAGAGAGAGCACGTGCAGGCTGAAGGCCCCACTTTGTCGATTCTGCCCGAGGCCGACCCCGGAGCTAGACTTGTACTGTTTCACACCCACACAGTTGCAGCCCTAGGAAGTGACAGACAGCCACCTCCGCAAGCTGGTGCTCGCTCCCCCAGGGCAATTCCGCTCAGTGGAAGCCCATCTCAGGCAGAGAGGTAAGGGACCGCCCCACACCCCCCGACACTGTCCCTGACGTCATGGTGCAGTGTTTCCTTTGTACCAAGTCGATATGGTGGCTGGCTTGCCCTCTCTGTCCCAGGCTTTTTAAAATGCCACCTGCCTAATTTTCTTTATTGGAACCTTGGAGCAAGGACCAAGCCCATAAGGAGAAAAGGCTCATTATTCTCTTATTGATCCGAGATTTAATAGAGCAGCCGTTGTGTATCATTTGAACTGGAGCATGTTATCTCTTTGCTGGCCGGGATTCCCCAGCAGAGACGCTGCAGGCCCCTGAAGAGAGCAGAGAGGTGGCCAGAACTGGGGGGCTCCGCCCATGATGGGTGGAAGCCTGCAGACAGGATTGTGCGTGGGCTGGGGCAGGTGCGTCCGGTCATGCTCCCCCGACCCCTACAGCACCCACAGGACAGAAGCAGAGGGCACACTGGGGACATGCAACCCATCCCTCTTCCTGGGAATTGACCAACAGCCTTTGACCCAACTTCTGGAGGGCGACTGGTCCACGCCGTTCCTGTCTCCAGGCTGGGCGGGTCTGCGTCCCATGGTCTGCAGGGAGAAGACAACAGGGCTGTTCCACACTCTCTCCTGGCACCGCCCCCAGCAGCCAGATGTTCATTCCCCCAGATACTTACCGAGGGAATATGTGTGCCCGCCCTCCCAGTCTCCCTCCCAGGTGCTGGCTCCTAGAACCCGCGTCCTGCAGCTGGGGAGCGGTGTGGCTGCTCCCTCATCCCCAGCAGAGCCTTGTCCCAGGGTCATCCTGTGTTGCCTTCTCTGCCTACTCCAGAGGCATCAGCCACACTCTCGGGGACGTGAACCAGCTCCCTGGAGAGCCACGGGCACCAGCTGGGCACCTGAGCTGTGGAGGAAATATCCAGCTTCCCTGGGGTCTGGAAGAAAGGAGCCTCCTAAATCCTGACTGTCCCCAGCTTGCTGGGGGGCCTCGGGCAGTCTTGAACACTTCTGAGCCTCAGTTTCCTCATCTTTATAATGAAGAGCGTGACACACACCCCCGATCACATTCAGACTTTGTCACCAGGGTCCCAGTACATGGCACCTACTGTTACCCAGTAAATGGTAGTAAATGGCTCTCTATCCTCTCGTTATTCCTCACACCTTCGTCTCACTGGGAGGGGCAGAGTGAGTTCATAGGGTGAGCCGTCATCCTACCCGCTAAGCAGTAGGAAAATCTCGCCTCGCTGGGTGGGCCTCACTTATTCTCGCACATGTACTATACATACAGGATGGGGGGAATCAGCAAGGAAAACAGCCAACTGGCTTCAGGGCTTCCTCTCTCTTTACCCCCAGCAAGAAAGGCCCGTGTTGTGTTTTTCTGAGGCCCAACTTGTGGCCTTATGGGGGCCCCTGTCCTCGGGGTAGAACGGTTGCTGGGAGGAGTAGGGAGAGTCCCCAGGCCAGATCAGGGGTGGCTGCTCGGGGCTTACAGGAGACAGGCCGTTGGACCCTAGTGATGCTCAGCTCCAGCCCAACCCCAGGCCTGGTACGGAAGTGGCCAGGCCTCCTCCTGCTGCGAGGGACCACGGGAGCTCAGAGGGAGAACACAGAGTACTGAGCACCCCAGACAGCACTCGCTGGCCCCTCCCCAGATGGACTGTACCTCCAGAGATGCTTAGGTCCTTCACAGGAGCTGCCCAGGGCCCCAGCTGTGACCAGGATGGGCTGGCTTCCAGCCCAGACAGGAAAGCTTGAAGCAGGTTGCATTTTATTTGGAGAAATAAAAGTGGCATTTCTCATACCTGAGTGTTGAATGGTAGCCAGCCACTCCCCCACCCCCACCCCCACGGGTATCTGAGCTTTCCTTCTCTCACCTCCCGCGGTGCTGGGCTCAGCACCTGATCAGGCGGTGACGACATGCTCTGGGAAGCCAAGTCGGTGACATTTCCCTCTCCGAGGAGAGTGTGCTCCTTGCTCAGTTGGCAGCCTGCAGAAAAGGCCAAGCTACAGATCTCACCTTCCCGGGGTGGCGGGAGGCAGGAGAGAGCCCCCAGCCTGGCAGGGACTGGGCGGCTTCCACGGGGGTAGGAAGATGGGTTAGCCGGTGGGGCAGCTCTCTGAGGAGGACCTGCCACCGCTGCTGAGTCATACTGTGCCTGGCTTAGCTGGAAACAGGTCCCAGCCCCACGAAGTTCCCTTCTGCCTCCCTGCGAATTTCATCTGGCCTTGCCCACCCCCGCTTGCTGCTGTGTGTTTCAGAGAAGCAAGACGTGGATATGGAAGGCATGAACTTCAGCAACACCATAGAAGGAAAAACACTGCAGTAGCTAGGGCTACTTAGGCTCTAGAGAAAATTGTATCATGGCTCTAGAGTCAGACCTGAGGCCATTACTCACCTGCTGCGTGAATTTGGGCCAATTTTCCAACTACTCTGAGCCCCGGGTTGCTGCCTGTGAAATGGGCCTCCTACTCACGTAACAGGGTTCCTGGAATGATCCTATGGGGAAGGTGGCATAAAGCTGCCACTGAAGTTTCTCCCTAGGTCATCCTCTTACCTCGTCGGGCACGCGTGTGAAGTCTTTGTGCGGTTGTGTACAAATGTGTGTGTTGGTTGTTGAACGATATCATTTGCTGCCCTCGTTACCAGATAACGACACAATCTGCTAAGTCAAGGCCACATCATACTCTGTTCTGCCAGCCTGGATCTTCCTCTGGTATCGGGCGTTTGGGTTGTTTCCAGCTCTTTGCTATGGAAAATGATGAAGCTGTGAATATCAGCAAGCTACTTTTTTTATGGGACCTTAACAGAATGCAGTGGGGGTGGGGTGGGGAATTTACGTCGTGGCGACCCATGGATGGGTACCTCCGTCATGTCCCAAAGCCAGCTACGGATTTTAGATGATCTGTGCCCTTCGAGTTATGTACCCTGCTGGTCTAAGGCTCACACCATCCCCTTGGAAGATGCCAAGGGGTTCCTTGGTCAGTTTCTCGGCCCCTCAGCCTAGGAGGAAGTAGCTAAAGTGCTCATTACATTCCTGTGTCCTCTCTCTTGTAGAAAGTCTGCACCAAATGTGGGATCGAGGTCTCCCCTGGCCAGAAGCGGCCTCTTTGGCTGTGTAAGATCTGCAGTGAGCAGAGAGAGGTAGGACGCCCAGGGCAACACAGTGGGGGTGGGCTGGGGCGGGTCCGAGCGCACTTGCAGTTGGGGAAATCCATGGTTGGTCGCTGGGAGGGCCTCATCTAGAGGCTGGGCCGGAGCCACCGAGAATGGCCAGGGAGAAGGGTGGGGAGGGCCAGCCTACCCTGCTTGCTTGTTCCGCAGTGCATGGGGGCAGCGGGCCCTGGTTCCCCTGTGCCTGGGGGCTGTGGTTTCGGGGGGAAGTCCCTCACACTGAGCATAGGTGTATGTAGCCTTTTGTGTGAGGCTATTATTACTGTAATAGCAATGGCTGCCCTCGGCTGAGCGTTTACTATGTGCCCGCGGCTGCACTGAGTTCTTTACATACCTAGATTCGTTCCATCCTGACACCACCCCACAGGTGGGTGCTATGATTATCCCCTTTTCCTGGTGGAGAAATGGAGCACAAGTAACTTACAAGCACAACACTAGTCGGTGGGAGAGCTGGAAATCCAACACAGCCGTGGTTTCCTGTGATGATACCGTCCCGAAGTCCCTTCTCATACCAAGTTTCCATGCTTCTAGTTCTGACCCCATTTGAGGAGAAGAAGTCAAGGCTCAGTGAGCTCTCTGAGGCGATCACGGATGGGGGGCTCCAACTGTCTCTCCTAACCCCAAACCCAGGGCTCCCTTCTGCACCGGGGTCGGGGCTGAAACAGAGGATGTTGGCAGGCAGCTTCTCTCTGTGGAGGGTCCCAGGGCGGGGACCATGGTAACAGAACGAGCCGGGCACAAGGGAGGATACCCCTGGTTTTCCAGATGTGGGTTTATTTCTTTACTCATCTTGCTTGGCAACTGTTACGGGCTCTTAATCGGAAGATCCATAAAAGGTCTTCAGTTATGGCAAATTTTCAGCGACGCTGTCCTTGAATATTGCTCTCCTGTTAATGGGTGTCTCCTCTCCTGGAAATCTTGGATACATTGTTGAGCCCCAGACCGTCTTCCAAGAGCTCCCAAAAGCTCTTTCTTGTTTCTTCCTTTATCCTTCTGGGACACTTTCTGGGTAGAGAATTCAGTACTGGGTAGTCTTTAGTCCACTAAACCTTGGGACTCTCTCCCACCTGTTGGTTTTGTCCTTTGTCTGTCTTAGCGTCGGCTTTCCTCGGGTGTCTTGGAATTTGGGTTTGTGTGATCAGTTTGAGTGGGAGTCAGTCTGTCTCCCCGCCCACCATCTCCAGCCAGATCTCCTTGCCGAGGGGTCTTGTGTTTCCTCCCCCCAGGTCCTGGGTCTCCCCACCCCCCAATGCAAAGCCATGTGTCTTGGGTTAGTGATGGGTTGTATGTTCACAGTGACGATGGGATTATGCCCAGAGCTGGTCATCACCGGCTTGGGCAGGGAGGACATCTCTGCTTTCCTTGGCCTCCTTCCCCAGGTGGGAAATCCCTTCACCAGCTCCCATTTTCGGTGGCTCTGGAACCCCACCTCCCAGGCGGCACTTTTAGACCCTGTAGCCTGGCAGGCTAAGCTCCCAGCTGCCTCTCTCTACCTACCTCTGGAGCCAGAGCTCAGCAGGCTGTGCCTTCAGCCCCTCGAAATAGTAGCCGTTTGGAGTCTCTGACCCACTGAGATATATACAGAATTTATCTTATTTTTAAACACAGATACGTTTTCTTGTTTTTAGAATATTTTCATCTGTCCCTGCTGTGTTTTTGGAACAGGGAAGGTCCTCAGAGTATGAACTAGTATTCTGTCTTGCCTAGAGAGCCCTGATTTCTCATCCTGCAATGGAGGTGAAGGCACCCTTTTCCCAGAGGTGCTGTGGGAATCGAGCAAGGTCATTAAAGTGTACAAAATGCACAGAAATGTCTGGCTTGAATAGGAACTTGGTAATATCAGAGGCCTCCCTCTCACCCAGCCAGAAATCCCCACTTTGAACCTGAGGTCCTTCTGGTCTCCGGGGGTCCCTTTTAAGAGGCAGGTGTATCCACTGCCACAAGAGAGGAAATTCGTTCAAAGAGTTATCTTGTGGTAGACACTTAGCAGGATGAAATGACAGTCACTCCCAAGCTGTGGGAGGACGGAGAGGAAGGAGCTGTCAGGGAAAAGGAGGTGGAAGACAGATTCAGCAAACATAATGATTTAGTGGAGCGGTCTGGAGGCAGCTGCCCCCGGCCAGCCCCCCTCAGGTCGCCCTCACACCCGCCCCTAACCGTCCTGAGCTGCCTCGTGCCGGGCCCACCACTGGCCCATCCTAATCTCCAGAGCCCAGAAAAGTCCAAAATAGCTTAGGATGAATTTTCTTATCTCTTCTGAGGCAAAGAATATGAGGCTAAGCAGTGTGCTATCAGTTTGTCCTTGAACTTCTAGAGGCCGATACAACTTAGCAAGATCCGGAGTGCTCCTCCCGTCCCTCTCTACGGCACCGGGCACCATGTGGCCGGTCAGGAGGTGCGGCTGGGCCGCAACACACAGCGCGCGAGTCTCGGAGGTTGTGTGCCTGTGGGGGCCATACCCGGGGCTGCTTTGGGGGTGGGAGAGTGACAGGGTAATTGGTTTCCTCATGCTTTTTTGTCTTAGAAAAAATTATCTAATCACAACAAAGAGATAGTTGAATAGAAAGAGCATTTAAACTGTCATTTTAAGTGCCACTTAGAGCAAGTTCTGAGCCTGTGATAAAACACTCAGTTCTGTCCTGCGACAGAAGCCACCTCCTGATGGGAGAACCTGGATTTTCTGGTGGAGACTCATACCTCTGTGTCCAGAGGCTCAGATCTGTCTCTCCTTTTGACCCTTCCCTCCTTGTCCTCTCTGGCTATAATTGTCTGGATTTTTTTCTGGGTGCTGCTTAAAGATCCCGGGGGCTGTCAGGTTGGCGTTGTGCCTACTCTGTGCACTTGAGCCCCCAGCAATGTGAACTTCAGCCTCAGTTGAATGCGTTTATCCATTCAAGCATCCAACACGTATTTACTGAGCATCTTCTACATGCCAGGCAAAGTAGCTCTTCTCGTGGGAGAGGGAGACCACAGACATCGTAAATCCTGCCATTATCACAGATGGTGCAAAGCGTTCAGGGTAAAGGTTGGGTGCTGGGAACGTGGCAGATAGCTGCTGTG
The DNA here is from genome assembly GCA_028646535.1 of Procyon lotor. Classification (NCBI taxonomy): domain Eukaryota; kingdom Metazoa; phylum Chordata; class Mammalia; order Carnivora; family Procyonidae; genus Procyon; species Procyon lotor. Next base: position 10,409,219 of record CM053619.1, on the reverse strand, counting down.
TTTTACATGGCAGTCAGGGGAGGGCTCACAGATGAGATGACATTTGAGCACACTGTGTGGTTCTGTGATTGGAAAGTATTCCAAGTGGAGGGTATAGTGAGTGCAAAGGCCCTGAGGCAGGTGGGCCCTTGGTAGGCTTGAGGAACAGCAAGGAGGCCAGTGTGACTAGAGGAGGAGGTCAGAGACGTGGCAAGGGGTCAGAGCACATTGGTCCTTATTAGATCAGTGTAAGAACTTTGGCTTTTGCTCTGATTGGGAGGGTCTGAATTGTCTTGGAGGGTCTTGAACAGAGGAGAGACATGACCTGAATCCTCTCCCTCTTTCTAAAGGATACTCTGGCTGTTGTTTTGAGAATAAATTGTGTATTGTAATGTCAGAGTCAGTATGATGGTATTTCATCTCTCTTAGTTAATATTACCCTAGATATTTAAGTTCTTAGCTGTTGTTACTCTTTGAAGTTTTCATTTCTTATTTTTATATTTTTAAAAATTTATTCACTTGAGAGAGAGAGTGTGAACGAGAGCACAAGCAGTGGTGAAGGACAGAGGGAGAGGGAGAGGCAGGCTTCCCACTGAGCAGGCAGCCCAACCCAGGGCTCAATCCCAGGACCCCAGGATCATGACCTGAGCAGAAGGCAGACGCTTAACCAACTGAGCCAGCCAGGAGTCCCGAAGTTTTCATTTTTTTTAACATTAAATACATTTTACTCTTTTCTGAATATGAAATTAATGTGGATTATTTACATTTATAGTGTATCAAAAAAGCATAAAGAAATACACACCCTTCAGAACTGAAAATCTTAAGATCCAAAGACAATCACTGCTAACAAACAACTTGGCATATTTACTCCTGATCTTTTTTCTCCCTTTTTTCTTTATATATTTTTTAAGATTTTATTTATTTATTTGACAGAGAGAGATCACAAGTAGGCAGAGAGGCAGGCGGGGGTGGGGTGGGGTGGGGAAGCAGGCTCCCAGCTGAGCAGAGAGTAACTGTATATCCGGGGAGTGTCTGTATACCCGATGTGGGGCTCGATCCCAGGACCCTGAGATCATGACCTGAGCTGAAGGCAGAGGCTTTGACCCACTGCGCCACCCAGGCGCCCCTCTTTATGTTGTTGAACCTGTTTTAAAATTAACATTATATCGTCAGTAGTTTTCAGCATAATCATTAACTGTTTGTAAACATTTTGCATATGGCTATTTTTGCTAATTTAGAATATCTAAGTAATTTCCTTTTTTTCCTTATTAACAGCCACAGTATATACCTGTACATAACTTCTTGCCTGTATTTTAAATTATATCCTCAGAATGGATTCTTGGAAGGGAAAAATAAATACCAGCATTTATATTGCCTCTTTTCTTATAGACCTTTGTGTTACTACTTTTGATTCATCTTATAATTAGCTGCCATGTAATTTTGTGTAATCATAAATAAGGGAACGTGGATGGTATGTCTTTTGCTATCTTATAACCCCTGCTTTTATTTTTTAATTTTTAAGAAAGATTATTTATTTATTTGTTTATTTATTTGAGAGATGGAGGGCAAGGGAGGGCCAGAGTGAGAGGGAGACAGAGAATTCCAAGCAGCCTCGCCACTGAGCACAGAGCCCAACGTGGGGCTCGATCTCACAACCCTGAGATCACAACCTGAGTCGAATCAAGAGTTGGCCACTTAACCAACTGAGCCATCCAGGCTCCTCAGTTGCTCTTGCCTTTATGCAAAAAGACAACTTGACTGATCATAGAATTGATAATCTTTCCTACTCTAAATTCTGTGGATTTTTCCCTGTTGTCTGCCAACCACATGTGGAAAGAATCACCATGAGGGAGAGTCAGCAAATGCAACAAGTAGGATTGGTGTCCAGAAAACGGGAGAAAATAGAGAAACTAAAAGAGATATAAATACATTTTTTAAATTAGTGAAATAAAAGAGATAAGAGAGAAGAGGGAAACCACATCGAACAAACAGGACCTTTGAAAAAGGAATCACCCAACTTAAGAAAGAACCACTGAACCATTTTCATTTCTTTTTTTTTTTTT
>CM053619.1:10385800-10406677 GCA_028646535.1 Procyon lotor | reverse complement strand
TGCCCATTGGTCTGTATTCTCACCTCCTGGCCCCTCTCTCCTGTTTGTTGATTGACTGAAAAAGGAGTTTTTGAAGTAGCAAAGTGGCTTCCCATGGTGGTCTTTAAATCATCTCTAGATTGGGGAGCCTGGGTGGCTCAGATTATTTAGCATCTGCCTTCGACTCAGGTCACAATCCCAGAGTCCTGGGATCGAGCCCCTTTGGAGCCCCACATTGGGCTCCCAGCTCAGTGGGGAGTCTGCTTCTCCCTCTTCCCTGCTTGTTCTCTCTCTCTGTCTCTCTAATGAATAAATAAAATCTTTAAAAAAAAATCATTTCTAACTTGCCTCGCCTGCCCAGTTTATCCCAGGTAAGCCCCTGGGGAGGGTCCACCTTGGCACAGGCCTGCGGGAGGCCAGGAGAAGCAGGGGCTCCCCTCAGCTGCCAGCCAGTGCCCGTGGGAAGCAGCCGCGCCAGCCGAGCCCAGCACCCCCGTGGCACCTGCCTCCCAGGCCGGCAGCCTGCGCTCCCTGCAAAGCTGCCATCTGCTTCCCCACGCTGCTTCTCTCCCGGTCCTGCTGTTGCTTGCAGTTTGGATTTTTGCTGCAAACAGCTTTGCCAGAGGGCCCCCTCCGGAGGCCCATGGGTGTGCTCAGGAGTGGGTGGCTGGCACTCGAGCTGGCAAGCGGGCGGCTGCTTGAGGGCCCCGCCATCTGCGTCTGGCTCTGCGCTGTTGTCAAAGCGTCCCAGGGGGACCCGGATGGTCATACTTCCCTGTGTGTTGGTCACCTCCCACACTCCGTGGCTGCGCCAGGCAGACCGTTGGTGCAGACTCCTGGCCTCCCACACACGTGGAAGTGGCAGGAAAAGTAGGATCCCACGACCCACCAGCATCCCCTTCCTCCTGTGGGGGGAGGGCAGAGTCATCTCCTGCCCTCTTCCCCACCCCTTATTTTGGGTGCCTACCTGCACCTGTGTCTGTACACTGGAGAAAGCACTTTCCTCTCTGAGTTGCTGCCCAATCCAAGAGGACTTTCTCACCACTGTGCTCCTGGCCACTGGCCCAGTCGTCCTGCCCGTGCCCGCCAGAGGAATCTGGTCCGGCATTGAGTATGGATGTTAACTGGGCTCCCGCTGTGGGACAGACAGTGAATATCTAGTTTCAGCCTCTCAGGAACCTGGCGAGGTACTCAGTATTGTCCTTGTGGGACAGATGCGGAAACTGAGGCTTAGAGAAAGGCGGTCCGTTGCCCAAAGACACCAGGTGGTAATTGATGGAGCCAGGGGTTAGAGCAGGTGTGTCTGCCTCTAAAGCTTCTGACAACTCAACTTTATTTTCGTTCGTTCGTCCATTCATTCATTCACTCATCATCGAGGACTTACTATGTGCCGGGTACTATTTTAGGCCCTTGGAAAATAGCAGTGAACAAAACAGCCAAATAACTGTACCTCGAGTTTACATCCTAGTAAACCTACAGTGAGCATAGCCAAACTAATTGATAAGCAAATTATAGAAGCTGGTAGATTCTGAATGAGAAAAAAAAAAAAGTAGAACAGGGCAGAGGATCAGGAGTGGTGGATGCGGGGTGGGGAGAGAGCCACCACCTCACACTCGAATTAGGACAGCTGATACCGCAAAAAGCAGGAAACAGGAGCACCTGGGTGGCTCAGTCGTTAAGTGTCTGCCATCAGGCTCAGGTCATGATCCTGGGGCCCTGGGATCAAGTGCCACGTCAGGCTCCTTACTCAGCGGGGACCCTGCTTCTCCCTCTCCCTCTGCTGCTGCTCTCCTTGCTTGTGCTTTCTCTCACTCTCTCTGTCAAATGAATACATAAAATCTTAAAAAAACAAAAATACCAAAAAACAAAAAAGCACATGTTGGTGAGGATGTGGAGAGACTGGCACCTTGCACACTGCTGGGGGGATGTGGAATAGTGCAGTCTCTGTGGACAAACTAATGACCTCTTCTCCTTCTGGGATATACCCTGCCGCACTAGTGTTCGTTGCCACATTATTCACATCACCCTGAAGGTGGAAACAGCCCAAGTGTCTGCTGTTGATGAACAGATAAGCAAAATGTTGTACATACTGATTATCGTTCGTAATACCCAGTCTTAAAAAGGAATGGAATTCTGACACACGCTACAGCATGGAAGAGCCTGGAGGACATCATGCTAAGGGAAATAAGCTAAACACAGAAAGACCAATATTAGGATCCCACGTATGGGGGGCCCCTAGAGTAGTCACATTCATAGCAGGTGGAATGGGGTTGCCAGGGGCCAGGGGCCAGGGGTTGGGGAAGGAGGAAACACTCTTTCATGGGCACAGAGTTTCAGATGAAGATGAAAAAGGTCTGGAGACAGGGGCTATAGTGATGCAGTCACGTGAGTGTACTTAATGGCCCGGGACTGCACAGCTAAAAATGGGCAGAATGGTAAGATTTATGTCATATATATTTTACCACAGTTTTACCACAGCAAAAGGGGGAGAGGGGCACCTGGGTGGCTCCATCAGCGAAGGGTCTGCCTTCTGCTCAGGTCATGAGGCCCAAGTCCTGGGATGGAGCCCCAAATCAGGCTCCCTGCTCAATGGGGAGTCTGCTTCTTCCTCTTGCCCTGCTTGTGCTCTCTGGCTCACGCTCTCTCTCTTTCATATATATAACTAAAATCTTAAAAAAATAAAAATTAAAAAAGAGGGAGGGGTAGAGACCAACCAGGGTGAACTTCTTTGAGAAGGTAAGATATGAGCAAAGATCTAAAGAAGGTAGAGCAGGGAGGCCAGGGGCTCTCTGGGGGAGGAGCTGTCCGGGATGTGGACACGCTATGCCAACATGTCCACACAACAGCCTGGAGCTGGTGAGATTCCCCAGCTTCCGAGTTCAAGGTCCTGGGTTCCACTGAGACGGGGGCAGGGGGGCTCGACTGGCGGTGGGGGGGCCTTTGGCCGTAGGGAATAGGGAGATGGGTTGACATGGCCCCCTATGAAGCCTTACCGGGAGCATGGCCCCACAGCTCCTAGCGCTTGGCTCCGTCACACCGTGGGTGCCCCCCACTTACTCAGCCACCCAGGGTGCTCAGCGGTCTATGGGCTTGGGAACCTTGTGATCTGTGTGGCCAGCCTTGTATATAGTATGACAAGGTACAGTCCAGCTTCGCTGTCCCTGTAGATATGTTGGTATGATAGGGTCGTGACACCACAACCCCACTCCCTCCCCCACTCCAGCGGGCCCCCCCCCCCGTTATTGGGCCTCTATGACCTGGTTTTCCTTGCTATGATACCCTCCTTTCTGTGTCCCTGGGGAGGTGGGCAAAAAGCTAGGGAGAAGGAACGTAATTTGGTCGTTTTCCTGCATTAGAGTAAAAATTTGGATCATCAGATTTTCCTGCCTGTTTTTTAGATGCCAGATGACATTGGCTGGCACGATTGTGCCCCTCCCCCAGCCAGCTGTCTTGCAGATGGAGACTAGGGAGTTGAGTGTGACTCCATCCTTCAGGAAGTATTTAATAAGCTCCTAGGTGGTGCCCAGCCCTGGGAAAAACACATCCATCCCCTCTTGTGAGGAAATAACTCAAGACATGTGACCTACTACAGTGCCAGAAAATCCCTTTGTCAAAAAAGGAAGCAGAAGGGGCACCTGGGTGGCTCAGTGGGTTAAGCCTCTGCCTTCAGCTCAGGTCATGATCTCAGGGTCCTGGGATCAAGCCCCGCATCGGGCTCTCTGCTCAGCAGGGAGCCTGCTTCCCCCTCTCTCTCTGCCTGCCTCTCTGCCTGCTTGTGATCTCTCTCTGTCAAATAAATAAATAAACCTTAAAAAAAAAAAATAAATAAAAAGGAAGCAGAAAAGAACCGGGCTTTGTTGGGATCCCACTTTCCAGCAATATGGAAGTTCTGGGACCTCAAGTGACAAGTCCAAGGTGACACAGTGAGGACACAAAGAGCTGGGATTTGAACCTGGGTGTCTGACAGGCTCTTGCCACTAGACCAGCTTCCTGCTTCTGATTTTCTACCAGACCAGTGGCCACTGCTCCCCAGAATAGGACCTCAGCCCTCCTATTCCAGGTTAGCTCCAGGGCTAGAGGGAGACAGGTTGGATGAATAGAGGTGGTCCTCAGTCTCACTCCCCTTCATTGCCGAAGTAGTCATCCCCCACCCCCTGAGAGACTCCTAGCTTCCTGCCCTGCTTCTCCTTGTTTCAACTTTGTAGGTCATTACATCCCAGACCAGGCCGATGTACCCAGAACTGAAGGCAGCCTGGCCCTGACTACTTTCTAATAAGGTTTGCATCTCCGAACCTGCTTTGGGTCCCAGCACCTGGTTGTCCCCTTGACCCTTGAACTTTGCTGGCTGTTCCCAACCTGCATCAACTTGAGGGTCGTGTCACGGTCATGGGCCAGGTCCTGGTGCTCCCTTGTCTACAGACTAAATCAGAGTAGCACTTTCGGTAGGAGTCCCAGCTGGTTCGTCTCCACACTGCACCTGGCCCCTTTTGAATATTCTCTCCGTATGCATAGGGTTCCATGTCATACCCCACTCCTTGTCGTACGACCCAGAGAAACTCTCACAGTGCTCCCCAGGAGACATGACCGAGAGTGCATATAGCAATATATTTTGTTACAGCAAAAAAACTACGGACAACCCAGACGGCCTTTCACGGTGCAGTGGAATGATAAATCGTGGCTGTGGAATAATATATAGCAGTGAAAAAAACTGCAGCTAAACTCATCAAAGGATGAATTAAAAGCACAATAAGCAAAAGGAAAAAAAGTCACCGAAGAATACTCAGTGATCCAAGAATATGATGTTCAAAAATAAGTAATAGTAAATATTAATTTTATTTAGAAATGCACAGTATATATATATACATGTGTGTGTATATATATACGTATGGGTTTTTGGTTTTTGTTGTTTAATAGAAAAATAAGGTATTGCTTAACACAAGATTTTTTTTTTTAAGAGAGTCTGTCTCGAGATGTTGAAAAGTTTTGTTTTTGTTTTTTTTTTTGACAGAGACAACAAGAGAGGGAACACAAGCAAAGGGGAGTGGTAGAGGGAGAAGCAGGCTCCCTGCTGAGCAGGGAGCCTGATGTGGGGCTCGATCCCAGGACTCCGGGATCGTGACCTGAGCTGAAGGTTGTCACTTAACTGACTGAGCCGCCCAGGCGCCTCAACACAAGATTCCTAATGGTTTCGTCTGGAAGATAGGGAGGGCTTAGAAGAGGCTTCTCAGATTCAGTAATACTTAATTTCTCCACAAGTTCACAGGTATTTACTTGGGTATGGTTCTTTGAAATATACTGTGTGTTCATGCAGTTTCATGTGGATGCTGGACTTCACAGCACACCCCTTAAAGATAACAAGGGATCGCGAAAACCAGACCCCAAAAAGCTTGAATCGATGCTACAAACAAAAATTTTAAAGATCTCTCAGAAGGTAGGGGGGAAGAAAGAAGTGCAAACAATGAGAGAGACCACTGTGCTTCTGGAAGACAGACAAGGCCATGGAACCTTAGAATTCTCGGGTCTCCCTGAGAAGGAGCAAGAGCAATTGGAAATGAAGTAATAATCAGATCCGTAGCCAAGGAAAGCGTTCCCACGAGGCCCACCAGCCCTGCCGGGTAGCGGTCAGCCCAGAAACACTTCCATGTTGGCCGTGGAATGTGTTTTTGAGCGTGTGTTTAAACACTGGCATGTTTGTTGTTCTGGGAATTAAATCAGAATCACAAAGCTCCTCTGAAAAGACCTGGCTGGGTGTAATTGGCCTGTCCAATTTTCTGATTCCAGCTCTATTCATTTCCCGCGTGCGGCCCACTCCATCTGGGGACAAAGGCGGGCTCTGTGGCCAAACACCGCCACGACACGCTTGCCCTCTCCAATCTGGCTCAGAACAGGCAAGACAGTTAAATATTTGGGGTGCAGAGGGATTTCAGGCTGCCTGCAAATGAAGAGTAAGAGCGGGCCCACAGCCTCTGTCGACAAAGCAAGTAATTAACAACAGTTGTGACAGCGTCCTTAGTCTGCCACGGATTTGGTGACCTCACTAGACCATTCTGAATATGGGGACAAGATGGCCCGTGGGACCCAAGAGAGAGAAGGAAGACGGGGGAAATATTTAACTATAATATTAATATTAAACTATCTTGCCGCACGCGGGAAATGAATCAAGCTAGAATCAGAAAGTTGGACAGGCCAATGACACCCAGAGGAGTCCCTGTTCTCAGTGACTCAGAGGGACCTTTCCACATCACAGGTAATGGGGAGACGCAGGAGGCCAGAGCGGGCCCGCCCCCGGGGGGGCACACAGCCCCGGAGTGGAGGCAGTGAGGAAGGGGTGAGGCCCGAGGTAGAGGCTGGCCCGCCCCACACGGCCCCGCCGCAGCCTCGGAGAGCCGCCTCCCCCTGAAGCTGGCAAACACTCCTCACCAGGAATCCAGGAATCGTGCGGAAGCCTCCCAGGAGCGAACCCCTCACCAGGGGTTAATGGAAGCCAAAGCATTTCCTCTGGTTCTGAAATAATCTAGCCAGGGCGTTAAAATTATCTGTCAAGAAAACAGATAGCACCCTCAGAAGAGTCTTTCTCACCGCATTTTTTTCCGTTCCACTGCGCTGCCAATTGCTTGCCTTCTAGAAGACTGACCTGGTTGCTCAAAACCCACTTGAAATGAAGAGAAAATGCACGAGGGCTCCCTCCTGCTCTTGGGCTCTGGTGGGGTTGGAGGGGAGGGGTCAGGTGTGAGCTCCGTCTTGGCTGGGGCTTTATTTCCAGCGCATCTCCCGACGAGGCGTAGACCCGGCCCGGGTGTGGGGAGCCGGCCAGCCCTCGGCAGCACCCAGGAAGCAGGAGGCTGTCCAGACAGGCTGAGCTGCTTGGGGGATGGATGTAGGGAAGCTGGTCAGGACCGAACAGCTCCTGAAGGCAGGGCATGAAACACAGTCTCCTGTGGTGGAAAAACTTGGCCGTGGCCCTCAGTCTGGGGTGGATTTAGGCCACGGACCACTCATTTGCAAGCACATTTGATCTTTTCTTCCTGCGGCTCTTCTCAACACGTAGGCGGTGCTGAATAAGTGTTGTTTGGATTAATATCGGCTCCATCTTCAGAGGCTGATTGTAAGCTTCATCTTTCTGAGGTAGGGGAAGCGAGCAATGAGGAAAGATAGCCGCTCTAAACTCTGTTTCTACCAAAAGCAAAAATGGCAAGGAAAAGGAGGAAATTTCCAAAACAACGAGAGAAAGACAGGGAATGAGGGAGGGAGGAAGAGAAAGAAAAAGAAAACTAAAAAAAAATCAAGTATTTCGGTATGACAAAACTTTTCCCCTAGTTTTAATTCTACTGGTTGCCTTAAATGGACAGATAAGTGTGTATATACATATAGAAGTTTTAAAATATTTAAGGCAGTATTGTCTAATTGCTTACATTACAATAGAAACAGTTTCTATTAACACCCCTTGCCTCAGAATGAGGAGCCCAATGCTTTTTTTCTGCCACTTTTTAAAAACTTATTTAAAATCAGTTAATTAATATGTAATATATTGGTTTCAGAGGTAGAGGTCAGTGATTCCTCAGTTGTATGCAACACCCAGTGCTTATCTCATCACGTGCGTTCCTAATGCCGGCCACCCTGTTACCCCGTGCCCCCACCAGCAACCCTCGGTTTGTTTCATGTGATTAAGAATCTCTTATGGTTTGTCTCCCTCTCTGATTTTGTCTTGCTTTATTTTTCCCTCCCTTCCCCTATGCTTTTCTGTTTTGTTTCTTAAATTCCACATATGCGTGAAATCATATAATTGTCTTTCTCTGATTGATCTGTTTCACTTAGCATAATACCCTCTAGTTCAATCCATGTCGTTGCAAATGGCCAGATTTTTTTTTGTGTTTTTTTTTGATGGCCAAGTAATAGTCCGTTGTATATATATACCACTTCTTTATCCATAGTTTAGCTATTATGGACATTGGTGCTATAAACATTGGGGTGCACATGTCCCTTGGAATCACTATATTTGTATCTTTGGGGTAAATACCCAGTAGCACAATTGCTGGGTTGTAGGGTAGCTCTCTTTTCAACTTTTTAAAAAAAAATTTTTTTTTTTAAGATTTTATTTATTTATTTGTCAGAGAGAGAGAGAGAGTGCACAAGCAGGCAAAGAGGCAGGCAGAGGTAGAGGGAGAAGCAGGCTCCCTGCTGGGCAAGGAGCCCGATGTGGGACTCGATCCCAGGACCCTGGGATCATGACCTGAGCCAAAGGCAGCTGCTTAACCAACTGAGCCACCCAGGCATCCCTATTTTCAACTTTTTGAGGAACCTCCATACTGTTTTCCAGAGTGGCTATACCAGCTTGCATTCCCATCAACAGTGTAGGAGGGTTCCCCTTTCTCCACATCCTTGCCAACATCTATTGTTTCCTGACTTGCTAATTTTAGCCATTCTGACTGGTATGAGGTGGCTTTGATTTGTATTTCCCTGATGCCAAGTGATGTGGAACGTTTTATCATGTGTCTTTGGCCATTTGGATGTCCTCTTTGGAGAAGTGTCTGTTCTTGTTTCTGCCCATTTCTTAATTGGATTATTTGTTCTTTGGGTGTTGAGTTTGATAAATTCATTATAGATTTTGGACACTAGCCCATTATCTGATAAGACATTTGCAAATATCTTCTCCCATTCCAACGGTCATCTTTTGGTTTTGTCAACTGTTTCCTTCACTGTACAAAAAAAGCTTTTTATCTTGATGAAGTCCCAGTAGTTCATTTTGCCTATGTTCCCCTTGCCTTTGGCAGCATGTCTAGCAAGAAGTTGATGCAGCCAAGGTCAAAGAGGTTGCTGCCTATTTCCCCTCTAGGATTTTGATAGATTCACACTGAGGTCTTTCATCCATTTTGAGTTTATTTTTGTATGTGGTGTAAGGAAATGGTCCAGTTTCATTCTTCTGCATGTGGCTGTCCGATTTTCCCAACACCATTTGTTCAAGATGCTGTCTTTTTTCCATTGGACATTCTTTCCTGCTTTGTCAAAGATTAGTTGGCTATAGAGTTGGCCATAGAGGGTCCATTTCTGGGCTCTCTATTCTGTTCCGTTGATCTATGCATCTATTTTTTTGCCAGTACCATATGATCTTAATGATTATAGCTTCGTAGTAGAGCTTGCAGTCTGGATTTGTGATGCCACCAGCTTTGCTTTTCCTTTGGCTATTCAGGGTCTTTTCTGGTTGCTTACCAATTTTAGGATTATTTGCTCCAGCTCTGTGAAAAAAGTTGATGGTATTTTGATAGGGATTGCATTGAATGTATAGATTGCTCTGAGTAACATAGACATTTTCACAATATTTGTTCTTCCAATGCATAAACATGGAACATTTTTCCATTTCTTTACGTCTTCCTTAATTTCTTTCATGAGTGTTCTATAATTTTCTGAGTACAGATCCTTTATGTCTTTAGTTAGGCTTAGTCCTTTGTATCTTACAGTTTTAAGCCACTTTTTGCTTTTGTTGAGACAATCTGGAATTTTGGGTCAGATTCTCTTTTGTTAACTGATTTTTTTTTTCTTTCAGAGATTTTGTTTATTTATTTGACAGAGAGAGAGCATGAGCAGGGGGGAGGAGTAAGGGGAGAGGGGAGAAGCAGGCTCTCTGACCCCAATGTGGGGCTCCATCCCAGAACCCTGGGATCATGACCTGAGCCAAAGGCAGACGCTTAACCGACTAAACCACCCAGGTGCCCGTTAACTGATTATTTCATTTCCTTCACATTTGTATCATTTTGTAGTTATACATACACCAGTTCTGTCTTTATTTCACTGATCACTGTTCATTTTCTGGTACCATGAGTTCCCCACTCAGGAGCTTTTTATTTTAATTCATTTGTTGATCAAACGAACTCTACTTTTGAGTCTTTTTTTTTTTTTTAAGAAAGAATGGATGCATCTATTTTCTATTTTTTGCTGATGTGACCCACAGGACCTTTTCAGAGTAAGAATCGCAGCTATCCTCTGGATCACAAAGGCACCCTCCTACCCAGGGCAGGTAGAGGTTGCTGTTCTAGGATTGAAGGCGGACAGATATCACGGGGCTCCCTGAGCTGCGTATGTGTGGAAACAGGCCTGGTGACCTGCTCCCTGCCCCCATTCGCTGCTCACGCTGAGCAAATACACACAGTCAAGTCCATGCCACAGTCAAACACACTATATAAATGCCTAGTCTCCTTCCTCCTTGAGTAGGGCAGCAGGTAATCAAGCTGTTAGACAGAACTTTAAGGTATGATGGCCCCAATCAGTTTTGAACGACAGCATTACCAGCACAAACTAGTACCAAAAACGCATCTGTGTGTTACATTAGCACATCTCGTGTCGACTTGCCTCGCTCAGTATCAGCTTGTCGCCGTTGGCTATAATTGTGACTTTTCGTACTCCGCTTGTCACCACGGAAACCTGGTCAGAGGGTCCTGGCCAGCTGTCTTTGAGAGCAGCCTCTGTCCAACCAACAGCACACGCTGCCCCCTGCCCTTCCTGCTTTCTGAGGGACCCAGCACTCCCTACCTTATGCTTGGAAGCCCTGATTCCCTTTGAAAATCCATCCAGGTTTTACCCGTCGTCGAAATTCCAACTCCTGGGATGCCTGGGTGGCTCAGTCAGTGGAGTGTCTGCCTTTGGCTCAGGTCATGGTCCCAGGGTCCTGAGATCAAGTCCCACATCCAGCTCTGTGCTCCATGGGGAGCCTGCTTCTCCCTCTCCCTCTGCCTCTCCCCCTGCTTGTGCTCGCTCGCGCTCTCTCTCTCTCTCTCTCTCTCTCTCTCTCTCTCACACGCGCACTGGGTCTTAATTTACAAAAGTGACTAAGTGACAACACAGACAAATGCCCTTAAAAGAACAGTCTATTGCTTATGTTCCCAAGAGAAGGGGGCACACCACACACACCGTCACATGGGGAAGCACCAGGTTCCGTCAGGAGGCAGAAAGGAGTGAGGGGAAAGCCTAGGCCAGGGCTTTTACTGGGGTTTCCACAGGAGGGGCAAGGCATGCAGGGTAACTGTCTTTGGATTGGCTAGTTGAAGCAGTTTAGGGAGGCGTGGGGGCATACGGGGCAGCCCTGGCTGATTTAGGGCAGGGGATACTGCCTGGGTGGGTGAGGGTCAGCGAAGGCAGTGCTTGGCGGTGTGGTGGGGACCAGGGCTTGTCACGTGACCTTCACGGGGCTGCAAAAGCCACATCATAGGGCAAATAGCAACATCTTCGGCCAGCAGTTTGACCATGTGATCAATGGATGCCAGATAGACAGATATGGAATCTAAGGAAAGTTAGAGCACATTGTCCCTAAGTTAGTTCAGGTTGAGAAATCCATAAATAACATGTGATTTGGCAAACCAGTGTATGATTTTATAAGAGAGTGAAGAGAGCAGGTCCCAGGCCAGACTGCATGGGCTCCAGTTAATGTTCTTTTCTTCCCTGTTCTCTCTGCACCCGTTGTGTCCTTGTGTATAAAATAGACCTGATGCTAATACCTACAGCATAGGCCATTGGTGAGAGTTAAATAAGTTACTGTATGTAAACTCCTGAGAACGGTCCCTGACACATACAAAGTGCTTGACAATTACTAGGAATTTAACTTAATTTTTCGTAAACATTAAACACCTCAGGGTCAGATGGCATGTGAAAATCACATTTTTTTTTTAAAGATTTGATTGATTTATTTGCCAGAGAGAGAGAGAGCACCAGCAGGGGGAGTGGCAGGCAGAGGGAGAGGGAGAAGCAGGCTCCCTACTGAGGCTCCATCCCAGGACCCTGGGATCATGACCTAAGCTGAAGGTAGACGCTTAACCAACTGAGCGACTTAGGCGCCCCTGAAGATCACATTTATGATAACTATCTTGACCCCTACATCTCCCAAATGTAAATGTTTCTAATATCATGATCCGATGAATTCCTTTTGAATTTTTCATTTCTATGCCATATTTTATTTATTTTTTTTAAAGATTTTATTTATTTGACAGAGAGAAACACAGCGAGAGAGGGAACACAAGCAGAGGGAATGGTAGTGGGAGAAGCAGGCTTCCCACAGAGCAGGGAGTTCGATGCGGGGCTCGATCCCAGGACTTCCGGGATCATGACCTGAGCCGAAGGCAGCCGCCCAACGACTGAGCCACCCAGGTGCCCCTCTATGCCATATTTTAATTGATCTAGTATTTAGATCATGACTTTCTGGTCTGAGTTTTAATTTTCCCTGGAGGTTTTTACTGATTTTTTTTTCAATGACAAAAGAATAATGAAACGTTATGCCCCCTCCTTTTTTTGATCTTATTAATACAGTATTTGTCTCCCCTCTGTCCAACCCTGAGCCAACCACTTTCCCTAGGCTGCCTGGGGAGGTGTAGGAAAAGGAACATACAGGGCAGATGAGACTCGGGAGAAAGACTTATGGGAGGTGGAGACAGCTCCTTCACATGGCAAAGAGGATGAGAAAGGCCACCAGCAAGCAAAAGAGCCCCATGGCCTCCGAGACCACAAAGCCCACAATGGCATAGGAAAAGAGCCGTTGCTTCAGAGAGGGATTTCTGGCATAACCAATGATGAGGCTTCATTATCATCAACACAGCAGCCCCAGCCCCGATGAACTTGGCTTCCATGTTGACATCCCTTGAAATGGTGCTGGTTTCGAAGCTGCGGCTAGCAATAAGTGAGGTCAGGGGGCGTGGGGCTGCCAAGCTGCTGAGGTTCTTATAAGGTACCCCGTCTGTCAGTGTCCCCGGTAGTTTTAGCCCCACTGCAGACAGTGAGAGGTGAGAGGTGTTCCTGACCAAGAAGGGGGTGGACACGAACTTTGCACAGGCAGACATCTTCCGTGGGTGAGGGGCTGTGGCCGGAGAGCTGCTCCCAGGGCGGAGAAGACAGAGAGCAAAACGTTATGCCCTTTCATGCAGCTTCTTGATTTTACCTTCTGTTGTGCAGAGCTTCTCTCTTCCTGTCAGAAACCCCTGCAGACCCTCTTGGGCTCCAGTGCTCTGGCACTGTTTGCTGAGAGCCAACCTCATGGGACTTCCTTCCACCGCCCTCCAGAGTTGGAAACACTGATTCTAGGATCCTGTGTCTTCCTCTTTCTTGTTTTTCACCTGCGTTTTGCTGGAACCCATCCTTAAGTAACTTAGTCTCTTAAAAAGGGAATGTGCAAGGAAAACTTGGAGTCCTTGCAAATCTAAAAAGTCTCTATTTTGCTCTCATGTTTGACGGATAGTTTGACAGATAGTTTGATGGAACACTAGATGCATCGCTTTTTAGAAAACATCCAGTGTTGCCGATGGTAAGTCTGATGGTATTCTGATTCTGGTTTCCTCATAGGCCTATTTATTTCTTTCTGGAAGTTTCTAGGATCTTCTTTTTTATATTTGGAACTAAATGATTATATGAGTATGTGTCCATTGCTTTTTTTACTTTTCACTTTTCCTGCTTTATATTCAATAAAAAATCTTTTAATATGACGATACATGTTCTTCAGCTCTTCAGGAATTTTTTTTTTATTTCTTTCTAGGGAGTCTATCATTAGGAATTAGACTCCTCAAATTGAGCATTTTGTCCCCTATCACTTCTTTTACATTTTTCTGGGTTGTTTTTTTTTTTTTAAGATTTTTTTATTTATTTGACAGAGAGAATCACAGCTGGAGAGGGAACACAAGCAGAGGGAGTGGTTGCGGGAGAAGCAGGCTCCCTGCCGAGCAAAGAGCCCGATTCGGGGCTCGATCCCAGGACCCTGAGCAGACGCTTAATGACTGAGCCACCCAGGCGCCCCTACATTTTTCTGTTTTATTCTGTGTTCCACATGCCAAATTTCCTTTTTATCTTTTAGCTTTTATTTTACATGTTTATATTTCCTCATCGTATTTTTATAACTTCTAGGAGCCTTTTCTTCTCCAGTTCCTTTTAAGTCCCTGAATTTAACTCTCCTACTTTAGTCAATTAGTTACCAAAATACCTGATTGTTTCTTTTTCTAGGAGTGTCTAAACAGAAGGTTAACCTCCTCCTAGAGGCATGGAGCCTTAAATGGCTTAAAACAACAAGCATTTCTTTGCTCATGAGTCTGCCACGTGGGCAGGGCTCAGCAGGGCCGTTCTTCTGCCTCCTGGGGGCCATCCAAGGGCTGCAGTCACGGACCATTCAACCAGGGTAGGGGTCTGAGAAGGCTCCCTCCTCTGTGGGCAGCACTGGCTGTGGCTGCGGTGTCTCCATTCTTCTCCATGTGGCCTCTCATTTGCACTGGACAGGGCTCTCTCAGAGGATGGCCACAGTGTTCCAGACAGTGAGAAGGGAAGCTGCCCCGCCTCTTGAGGTCTGGTCGGAAGTCCCATGTTCCCACCACCACAATCCCTATAAGTAAGTAAGTCACAAGCCTAACAAATGTGAGGGGTGGGGAAATAGACCCCACCTCTTGATGGGAGAAAAGGATAGTAATTGGGGGCCATTTTTTAAGCTTCCATAAGCTTCTATAACTTATCTGTCTTACTTGGCTCAGGCTGCCATAACAAGAGAGCACAGATGGGGGCTTAAACAACTGGAGTCTACTGCTCACCGTCTGGAGACTGGAAGTCCCAGATAGGGCTCGGGCAGAGCTGGTTCCTGCTGAGAGCACTCTTTCTGGCCTGCCGGTGGCCACCCCCCGCCCAGGATCCTCCCACAGAGGCGAGAGAAGCAAGCTCTCTGATGTCTCTTCTAAGGATATGAATCCCATCATGAGGGGCCCACTCTTACGGCCCCATCTAGCCCTAACTACCCCCTGAAGTCTCATTTCCAAACACTGTCCCCCAGGACGAATTCAGGCTTCAGTCCATGACACCCTCTAAGCGAGGGCTTCTCTTAAGGAACTTGAGTTACAGAAAGTCTTGAAATATGGATGAGCTCAGTGGCCTCAGCTGGCAGATTTCGGTGTGCCGTCAGGCATTGGGGGCCTTACATGCACCCTACCATTACAAAGTTGGGAACTTCCGATCTGGTGCAGGAAGCAGGCACATATATGGGTAGTCAGAAATGTGTGTGCATTGTAGTAGGAAACCTGCACGGTTCTGTGGAAGCTTCTGGACAAAAGTCATTTCCTAAAAGCTGGATTTCTTCATCCCAGTCCGGGGAAGGAAGAAGGAAAACATGTACAAAGGCCTGGAAACAAGAGACAGCTTGACGTGTGGTCAGGGAGTTAGAGCAGCTGTGGCTGGCTGATCCCAAGGGCAGGGCAAGAGGAGGCAAGAGATAGGACTGGTGAGGCAGGCAAGGGTGTAGAGTTCTGGGGTCCTTTTGGCCATGTTGTGGAGTTTAGCTTGCCTGGTGGAGTTCCTGGGAGGCTGAGGCTCAGTGCATGCGTGCGTGCATTTGTGCGTGTGTGCTTGCGTTCGGGTAACAGGTTAGGGAAGGCTGTGCGGCCTCTCTGCCAGGTAGGCTGACCCTTTAAGAGACCCTTTTTACAAGACCAAAGCATAAGCAGGAAGACTTCTCTGTAACAGGCCATTCCCTGTGGCTTTTCAAGACTGGGCCAGCCTCGAGGCGCCTGGGTGGCTCAGTGGGTTAAAGCCTCTGCCTTCGGCTCAGGTCATGATCTCAGGGTCCTGGGATCGAGCCCCTCATCAGGCTCTCTGCTCGGCGGGGAGCCTTCTTCCCCCTCTCTCTCTGCCTGCCTTTCTGCCTACTTGCGATCTCTCTCTGTCAAATAAATAAAATCTTTAAAAATAAAAAAGACTGGGCCAGCCTGGAGCTTGCTAAGCAGACAGAACATGGTCTCCCTAAAAAAAAGAGCCCATGTTCTGTCCCCTGAGGATGATTCCTTTGCTTTGCCTTCCTCATTTGTTCTCCTCGTTTTGTTCTTTGAATTTGTCAGTTGGCAACATTCTTGCCATGCAGCAGCTGCCTGCGGGGCCCTGGGAATACGGGGGTGGCTCAGGCACAGCCTTGCCCTTGGGCTCCCGGCTCCTTGGCCTGGCGACACGCTGGAGCTGCTGCATATACACGTGGCCTCCAGGAGCACGGCAGACGTGCACTGGCTCTGCTCAAGTGGCTCGGAAGGCTAATGAGGGGCAGTGTCACTGTCTTGGTGGGAGACAAGAATGAAGGGCATGTCAAGTGGAAGGAACAGCATGTGCGAAGGCTGGTGTGGACGCCTCACCTGAATTCATGCAGGTGCACTCCGGAGTTGCTTGGGAGGCAGGGAGAGGCCGGAGCACACAGAAGGGGTGGGGCAACGGGCAGGGACAGAGGTCTTGGGCCATCCCTTGCCCATCCTCACCAGTGGCTGGTCCTCTAGGATCCTCTTCTTCCTTTTTTTTTTTTTTTAAAGATTTTATTTATTTATTTGACAGAGAGAGAAAAAAATCACAAGTAGGCAGAGGCAGACAGAGAAAGAGAAAGGAAGAAGCAGGCTCCCTGCTGAGCAGAGAGCCTAATACAGGGCTCGATCCCGGGACCCTGAGATCATGACCTGAGCCGAAGGCAGAGGTTTTAACCCACTGAGCCACCCAGGCGCCCTGGATCCTCTTCTTCCTAACAGGTCCTGGCACTCACCACCTTCTCCAGCCACAGCCACTTAGGAAACGCCAATGATTAGCGATCTTTATCATGGTAATTAAAATTCCCCGGGAACAGCTTGGCTAATATCCATCAGTAGCTGCAGTCAGGTTGGCCGTGAGCTGAAATCCTAATGAAAACCTCAAAGCAGAGCACAAAGCAGTGCCACGGGGAGGGTTTCATGCCACCGGCCACCCCTCCAAGTGCCACCGCTGCCACGTGGGTCTTTTCTTAGTAAACGGCATTTTCAAGGCCAGCCTTATCACAGCAGACCACATGTGGGGAGCCGACTAGGGTTTTGCAGAATCCCACGGCCTCTCCTGGAAGTGGAGGTTTTCCAATCTGTGGAGGGCTTCTCCTGCTGCTATTCTTAGGGAGGGGGGCCGGGTGCTGGGTCAGGCCGTGGGGGGTGGGCCTGGACGCCCATAGCAGAAACCACTCCATTCAAAGCTCTGGTCGTGCATTTTGCAAGGCGTGAGAAGGTCTGAGGATGGGCAGAGATTCACGTAGGGGGAGGAGGCACCTCTCAGCCAGCGGGATCCCTCCCGCCTCGCCTCTGGGGTGCTGCTCTCCCCTGTGGAAGGCACTTTCCAAAACCCCACATTTCACACGCCCCTCCCCAGGAGTGCCCTCCGCAATGGGTAAGGCACCTGCGTGCTCTGGTCACCCCTGCTGTGGGGGCTCAGGAGCTGCGGCTCCTCAAGCCAGTCCGGGATCACTGGCCTTCCCGGTCTTCTGTTCTCTGTCCACTGCAATGGCATCAGAAGCAGGCAGACCCCAGGCCCCAGGCCTGTGGACTCCCATGGAATGTTTGACCCACTGGACCCCAGGGTAGCCCCGTGGGGTCATCGCCCTGCTGAGCATAAATATCAGAATGACTTATATGAAACTTACAGGGGGATTTATAGGTCAAAAATGACTGAATACCAAAAAGCCATTGATTGTCGCATGTTCATGCAGTGGAGCCTAATAACTTTGGAACTTTTGGACCAACTGAGCCACCCGGGCACTCCTAAACACTTCTTTATCCCTCTTTAATCTGAAACAGTTAATCTACTTGAGTAATTACAAGGACTTCGGTGAAAACCTCAGGCCACATCTCCAGGAAGGTGACAGTTATATGGATTGGGACTTGTTCCAACAAACTATCTATAGCTTCCAGTTCAGCCATGCAGCCTGTGTTTGCTGAGCACCTACGTGCTAGGAGTTTGGGCCCCGTCCTGGATGGTAGAGCCTCGTCCCTGGGGAGGACTTCTGGTACTGCGCTGTCCCCCAGCCCAGCCCTTCACTGAGCCTCTTGTCGTTGGAGCCTCGAGGGATGGGGCAGAAGGGAGGAATCCTGGTGGTGTTTATGGAGCACCTTCTGGGCGCCCCCAGCGTGGAGCCCTTTCCAACAGGAGAGGAGGGCAGGCCAGCGTGGGAGCGCAGCACAGGGAGGGCTGCCCTTCGTCCCTTGCTCTAAGCAGATGTCACCCCTGCCAGGTCTGGAAGAGGTCGGGGGCCTGGTTCTACAAAGGGCTCCCCAAGTACATCCTGCCGCTGAAGACCCCCGGCCGGGCTGATGACCCCCACTTCCGACCTCTGCCCATGGAGCCCACCGAGCAAAAGCCCAGAAGCACTGAGACTAGTCGTGTCTACACGTGGGCCCGAGGGAGAGGTAAGTCCCCTTTGCGGCCTGTCCCGGGATAGCAGGTGTCACACTCCCAGCATTAGCCAGTCAGCCAGTGCCACGGGCTCCAGGCCGGCATCTGCCACACCCTCCACGGGGCTCAGCAGGCGCGTCGTCCCTCCCTACACCCTCAGCGTGCCACCTGTACCCACGTGGGCAGCTGCACCTTAGCACAGGGATTGCTCGCAGCAGGGAGGTCCACTGGGGGGCCATTTCACAAAGTTCATTCCGGGCTAGGGATGCCCTAAGCACTGTGGATCTCCGCAGGAACATGATATCTACTGAGGTTTCTCGCAAAGTATGAAAACGCAGCTCTCTGAAGCTGGCCTATACCGTCTCTTCTCGGCGCTTGTCTTGCATCTCAGGAAGGGAGAACTCCTGGCTTCCCTTGGTCCTGATGAGCAAAATGACTGTGCCCAGGGCCCTCTGGGTCACATGGAGGCTGCGCTGCTGTGGCAGCCGGCCAGGAGGCTGCCGTCGGGAGGGGAGCTTGGCCCCACTGGCGGTCACAGCACCTGGTGTGGTAGACGGCCCCCCATGGCTTCGTTTTTTAACGTTCCCGGTCTCACATCAGGCTCCAGAGGCGATCGGGGCGGGTATTTAAGCCCTGTTTAGAGACGTGTTGCGTGAGACCCAGAGAAGAGGGTGCACTTACCGAGCTGCCATATGGCTGAGCTGGGACCAAAAGGCAGGGTTTTGTCCTCTGGGCCCTCGCTCCTTCTGCCCTAAAGGGTCCAGGTTTCAGCCCAAGACATAGGGGCTGAGGGTCTTTAATGAGAGAAAGCAGCCAGAGGGATGGGGGCTTACTTGATGCTGGGGTCGGCATAGACATGGCAGCTCTTTTGTGGGGCTCTTAAAGATCTTTGTCTTTGGATTAAGACCTGGCATCTATCTTTATATCGTTGGGGCTTTTTTCCCCCTTGTTGCAAAAGTAAGGTGTGTTTATTATAAAATGTTGAAGGCTGCCAGGTGACACCCTGTGGAAGGCAGACATCAGCTCTAGGTCAGCCCGTCCAGACGTGACCGGCATTAACAGTGGGGCCTCTGTTCTGAAACCCTCTCCTCGGCGTACCCGGGCTCTTTGTGCAGAAGGCCTTCCTCGCAAATTCTGCTGGCCTCCATTTGCACTTCTCATTCCCACGAGTTCGCGTCCCCTGCCATCACTGCCACAGTGAAACCCTTGTAGGGGCCGTGAGCGAAGGCGGGGGGCGCCCCTGGGCAGGCGGGCAGGGGTGCGGGCCATGTGGGACTGGCCTCACGGAGGAGCCCAGAATGGGGTTTTCTGGAGAAGTGGCTCCCTCCTCCACTGGGTCCCTTTTCCACCCTCAAGCTAGGGCTTCCTCCTGCCCCCGCCCTGCTGGGGCACATCTGTGTCCCTCATGCTGACGGAGGATTTGCAGCTGGGGAGACAGAATGTTATGAGTGGGCCGCAGGGGCCCTCGCCGCCCCGTGTGCTCGACATCCGCACAGGACACACGTTCACACACACTCATGTGCACACACACTGCTGCAGGGCCTCCCTCTCCGCAGTCGTGCAGACACAGATGGCCTTTTGATGATGTGGGCGAGGAGGCTGGAGGCCCACACGTGCGCAGGGGGCATGGTTTATTAACTGAGTTTGCACTGTGGCCAGGCCGGGCCGTGTGGAGGTCCCCAGGGTGAACTTGGGCTCCGTCTGTAGACCGGGTCAGAAGCTTCCAGGGCATGTTGCAGCTCTGTGACGATCCCCATTTCAGCGCCGAGCAGGAAGAGGGCCCAGACAGATGACTTATGTGTCTTGGCCATGGGCAGCAGAAAGGTGAAGGCTGCTGGCCCCAGGCTGGTTGGGGAGGCCCAGAGGCTGTCTGCACATACACAGAGATGGGGTACACTGGGGGGTGCATGGGGTATGTGGGGTGGGCAGGCCTGAACTTGAGGAAACCCACAGTCGAGAGGGAAGAAGACTAGAAGCTGGTGGAGGACATGGAAGAGGCAATGCTGGGGAGGGAGGACGAACGCCCAGAGTTTCTATGCCACGGGAACCAAAGTGCCAGAGGGGTTTACAAGGACGGGGCCACAAGCCTGATCCTGTGGTTGTCCTCTCTGATGAGCCTGTACAGACACAAGATCTGTGCTTTCTGGTTGAGTTTGGGTCCTCTGGCCATCGCAGACCCAGCCGTGCACTCACAGAGGCATTCGGGAGGCTACTGGATACCTGTGGGGACTAGAAGCCCAGGCCAGCTGGAACCATCCTTATGACGGGCCTGGGCCTGGGTCGAGGGGAGGCCAGCCCCACCCTAGCCCTTCTGTGGCTTTCTGGTGTGGTATACAGGCCTGAAGGTCAAGCGTGCGGCAGCCCCACACCAATAGCCTGCCTTGCCTGTCTCTGCAGACCGGGTCCAACCGGCCCCAAGCTGCCAGGGGCCGTTGCCTCGGTCCTGGTTCCTCCTCAAGCTCGTCTCCAGGCCGTCAGACTCCTGGTGGCAGGCAGCCTTGGGAGTCTGGCGGAGGGACCTCGCAGGGCCTTTCCAGACCACTGACAACTGGAGAACCAATTAGCATTTTTCCAGCTCCCGGAGTGGCTTCCCCTCCCCAGGCCTACCATCAGCCATGCCCAGGTGCCCAGCAGTTGTTTGGGGTCAAAACTGTAATTTGTGGGCCAAGTGAGAGCCTGTGTGGTAAGCCTAGCCCTTAAAGCACCCTGTTCAACCAAAACTGAGCTCAGGGCCAG